>CM055120.1:298205190-298905190 GCA_029206835.1 Rana muscosa
AATATATATTCATATTTTTTTTTTTTTGCCAGAGACCCTGGGGAATAGAATGGCAATTTATGTCAAGCGGTATTTGTGCAGCAATTTTTCAAATGCAATTTTTGGGGGAAAAAAAACACACTTTAATTAATTTTAATGACAGAAATAAAAAAATAAAAAAATATAACCCAATTTTTTGATAAAATATAAAAGGATGATGTTACGCCAAGTAAATAGATACCGAACATTTCATGATTTAAAATTGTGCACACGCATGGAAAGGCGTCAAACTTCGGTACTTAAAAATCTCCATAGGCGACGCTTTAATAATATTTACAGGATGCCAGTTTAGTGTGACAGAGGAGGTCTACTGCTAGAATCATTGCTCTCGCTCTAATGTTCGTGATGATAGCTCACGTGTGGTGCGAACGCCATTTACATATGCAGGTGCAACCTGCGTATGCTTCCGCATGCAGAAGGGGACAGGCTTACTATATATATATATTTATTTTTTAAGCCTGTCCTTCTAAAATTGAGAAATAAGAATATATATTCATTTTTTTAATTATTTTTTTACAGTGTTCCTTTAAATTTTTTTATTCCTATTACAAGAAAAGGAGTTTATGCACATAGGACACTTAAAAAAAATCAGCACTGCTGCCAGGAAAAAGCAGCTGTAAAAACTCACCATGTTTTTGACTAGGGTTTATGCACGTTTTCTGGTGTTAGCGTTTTCGGGCATTTTTACAGTAAAAACGCCTAAAAATGGCAAAAGCAGCTAAAAGTTTTTTTTTTACAGCGTTTAGAAGCGTTTTTACAGCCAAACAGCCTCTGCTGCTGGACGCACTGGC
Organism: Rana muscosa; assembly: GCA_029206835.1. NCBI lineage: Eukaryota > Metazoa > Chordata > Amphibia > Anura > Ranidae > Rana > Rana muscosa. The sequence goes on from CM055120.1 coordinate 298,206,021, forward strand.
AGGCGGTTTCTTTTACTGGACCCTCACTGCACAGGTACATTGCCGTGCATTGGAAGCCCATTCTAAATCACAAGGCAGTGTTGACGCAACACCCATGACTGTGTAAATACTTGGCAACCAAATTTCCGCCCAATGCGGGTGCAGGTGAATAGAGGAACATGTAAACATGTTTACCCGGCTCAGACATCTCCATCAAAAGGTACTCTAACTATAAGTGTTCCACCCAAATTACTTGGCGGCCACATCTTTTTTTTTCTGCCATCATTACTAGACAGCTTTGATTATTTCCTTGTTTTCCCTCTTGGCGTACATAATTGGATAATGGATTTCCTGACAATTCCCCAACCTGTTCCACCACCATACAATAAAATCCCATCCATTCATGAGGAATGTGTCCTAAAATAGAGATCTCCCTGGAGGGCAATGAATGTCAGCTCCTTCCACTTTTTGTTTTCACTGTGTTCCCCCCCCCCCCCCCCCCCATTATTTTTAGAAGAGCGAAAGGACTCAAAACAAGTATTAGATAAGAGAGAAGCCAAAACCGGTCTTTTCTTTCTGCACGTAGAGCATTAGAAATGACCAGACAGCGATTTGCGGTTACAGCATGTAACAAAACATAATCAGGAAATCAATCCATCATTTTGAAATGTCAAGAACATCCAAGGGTAAGGTCCGATATATGAGATACGGGTGGCATCTGGTGGGTTGAGTGACCCGTTTTCTGAGTTGCCGGTTTAGAACCCGTGTTTTGGTATTTCCATATAAGTACATTGGAATGCAAATTCCACTTGAAGCAGGTAAAACTACGCCTCTCAATTCTGAATGATCTCAGCAGAATCTCCAACTGATGCCACTGATAATCCCCGAGCCCATAACCATATCTACAGTGCCTTGCAAAAGTATTCACCCCCCTTGGCTTTTTACCTCATTTGTTACATTACAGCCTTTAGTTCAATGTTTTTTTAATCTGAATTATATGTGATGGATCAGAACACGATAGTCTAAGTTGGTGAAGTAAAATTAGAAAAATACATACATAAAACAAATTTTTCAGAAATAAAGAAATGATAATTGGCATGTGCGTATGTATTCACCCCCTTTGTTATGAAGCCCATAAAAAGCTCTGGTGCTACCAATTACCTTCAGAAGTCACGTAATTAGATTACACACAGGTGGACGTCATTTCACTAAGGCTACTTTCACACTGAGGCGCTGGATGCGCTGGCGGTATAGCGATTTGCGGGCGCTAGCGGGGGTATTTTAACCCCCGCTAGAGGCCGAAAAAGGGTTAAAAATGCCCGCAATAACACCTCTTTGAGGCGTTTTGCGGGCGTATTAGAGGCGCTACCCCATTGATTTCAATGGGCAGGGGCGCTACAGGAGCGCTATTTTTAGCGCTCCTATTGCGCCTCAAAGATGCGGCTTGCAGGAGTTTTTTGAGCCTCCTGCAAGCGCAACGTTCCAGTGTGAAAGCCCTCTGGCTTTCACATTGGATAGTATTGAGAGGCTTTTTTGGGGCGCATTGCAGGCGCTATTTAGAGCGCAATAGCGCCTGCAAAGCGCCTCAGTGTGAAAGGGGCCTTAGTGTCACATGATCTGTCATTACATAGACACACCTTTTTGAAAGTCCCCAGAGGCTGTAACACCTAAGCAAGAAGCACCACTCACCAAACACTGCCATGAAGACCAAGGAACTCTCCAAACAAGTAAGGGACAATGTGTTGTTGAGAAGTACAAGTCAGGGTTAGGTTATAAAAAAAATATCCAAATCTTTGATGAACCCTAGGAGCACCATAAAATCTATCATAACCAAATGGAAAGAACATGGCACAACAGCAAACCTGCCAAGAGACGGCCGCACACCAAAACTCACGGACCGGGCAAGGAGGGCATTAATCAGAGACCTAAGTTAACCCCCGAGGAGCTGCAGAGTTCCATAGCAGAGACTGGAGTATCTGTACATAGGACGACAATAAGCCGTACGCTCCATAGAGTTGGGCTTTATGGCAGAGTGGCCAGAAGAAAGCCATTACTTTCAGCAAAAAACCAAATGGTACGTTTTGAGTTTGTGAAAAGGCATGTGGAAGACTCCCAAAATGTATGGAGGAAGGTGCTCTGGTCTGAGGAGACTAAAATTGAACTTTTTGGCCATCAAAGAAAACGGTATGTCTGGCGCAAACCCAACACATCACCCAAAGAACACCATCCCCACAGTGAAACATGGTGGTGGCAGCATCATGCTGTAGGGATGTTTTTCGGGACTGGGAAACTGGTCAGAGTTGAGGGAAAGATGGATGGTGCTAAATACAGGGATATTCTTGAGCAGAACCTGTACCACTCTGTGTGTGTGAGGCTAGGACGGAGGTTCACCTTCCAGCAGGACAATGACCCCAAACACACTGCTAAAGCAACACTTGAGTGGTTTAAGGGGAAACATGTAAATGTGTTGGAATGGCCTAGTCAAAGCCCAGACCTCAATCCAATAGTAAATCTGTGGTCAGACTTTAAATTGCTGTTCACAAGCGCAAACCATCCAACTTGAAAGAGCTGGAGCAGTTTTGCAAGGAGGAATGGGCAAAAATCCCAGTGGTAAGATGTGGCAAGCTCATAGAGACTTATCCAAAGCGACTTGGAGCTGTGGTAGGCGCAGAAAGGTGGCTCTACAAAGTATTGACTTTAGGGGGTGAATAGTTATGCACATTGCCTTTTTCTGTTATTTTGTCCTATTTGTTGTTTGCTAGAAAAAAGAAATAAAGAAAAAAAAATCTTCAAAGTTGTGGGCATGTTCTGTAAATTAAATGATGCAAATGCTCAAACAATCCATGTTATTTCCAGGTTGTGAGGCAACAAAACACGAAAAATGACAAGGGGGGTGAATACTTTTGCAAGGCACTGTATATTAACCCCTTAACGCTGGCGCCTACCGGTACTTTAAGAGGTTTTCTGATGCCGGGAGGCAGGGCGGGTTTCTGATCATGTGACCGTGATTGGCAGTCACATGATCGAAAAAGCTACTGATCACAAGAAGAGATCAGGACCTTTCCGTTAGCCACTGGTAACTGTGTCAGGAGTACACAGGGCGCTCGCTCTCGGCACAGCTCTGTTTAAATTCATGTACGAATATATGGGAAGGTCAATTTAAAAATAAAAACATGTCTATATTTACCTGCTCTGTGCAATGGAATTACACAGAGCGGCCGCGAACCTCCTCTTCTAGGGTCCCCCGCCAGTGCACAGCACTGGATGGAATGAGGGCTCGGATAAGGAACAGGGTGGGTGAGGGGCGATGCTGACACCTAAACACTTTTTACCTTAATACAAGGAATGCATTAAGGTAAAAAATGCTTAGGCTTTACAACCACTTTAAGTCCCAGCCACCGAGAGGCCGCATATATGCGTACCACCGGCGTGTAGGAGTGAACCACCGGAAGGTTTTACACCCTTCATGATCAGGGCATTTGTAGCTATTCAGCACTGCGTCATTTTAACTGGCAATTGTGCAGTCATGCAACGCTGTACTCAAATTAAATTTATATCACTTTTGTTTCACACAAATGGAGCTTTCTTTGGTGGTATGTGATCACCACTGGGTTTTTTATTTATTATGTAAATGAAAAAGACCGAACATTTTGAAAAAAATACATACAATATTTTTTACTTTCTGCTCCAAAACATATCCAATAAAAAAAAATGTAATTGGATTTTTATATATATATATATATATATATATATATATATATATATATATATATATATATATATATATATATAAAATTTGTGGGGGATGATTTTTTTGTACTTTGTTATAAGACATATCTAATGAAATAACATTTTCCAAAATGTATTCTGCTACATCTTTAAAAAAAAAAAAGAAAAAAGAAAAAGATCCAATAAGTGTATATTAATTGGTTTGTGTGAAAGTTATAGCATCTACTTTCTGAGCTCTGCTTCTGCTAACTGTTTTCAGGTGCATTGCTCCCAGTTTTCTCTGAACTACAGAACACCCCATGTTATGGAGAAGAGGACAGGGGAGGTGTTTTTCAGTCCTGTTCTAGGGTGACAACGCTTGTCCTCTATAATATACAAAGTGTTGTCACCCTAGGACAGGAAGTAAAATTTACAGGTGTAAACCAAGGAAGACCCCAGTTGCAGCGTGGTGATGTCACGATGAAGGGCGGCAACAAGACCGCTCTGCAGGGCCAAAACTGTTTACGTAAAGCGTAGCTCCACCTGCGATTTTTTTTTTTTTTTTTTAAAGTCAGCAGCTACAAACACTGTAGCTGCTGACTTTTAATAAGGACACTTACCTGTCCTACTCGCCCGCGATGATGACCCCCCCGATGCCAATCCCTCGATGATTACAGGTCCCGCGCCGCCATCCTCACTAAGGGAAACAAGCAGTGAAGCCTTACGGCTTCACTGCCCGTTTCCTACTGCGCATGCACGAGTCTCGCGCCGATTTGTGAATGGGCGGCTGCTCTCTGATTACTCACAGTTCCCAGAAGGCAGAGCCCCCATTTACCAAAAGACACAGTGAGTAGGAGGGATGAAGAAGATCCACCTCAGATAAGGAAGAGGCAGATTAGGCACTTCCACATAGCAACCGGTATTTCGGGTGAGTAAAATTATTATTTTTTTTTCAATTTATTTTCTGCATTTTCATGTATTTTTTTTTTTTCGGGGTGGAACTCCGCTTTAAAGAAGGTTCTTTACTTAAAAAAAGGTTAAAAAGAGCTGAGTGTTTATTTTTAAATGGGAATAGTTGAGGTAAGGGTTAGGGTTGAGGTTGGGTTCCAATTTTAGTCGGAGACGGGCTTTAGTCTGATCAAATTTTTACAAATACAAGTGCATCTAAAATTTGAATATCAAAAAGTTAATTTCAGACTGTTCGGGTGAATGGCTACGATTCCAGCCCTTTCTCTTTCTCGAACGGCACCAGACAGGGCTGCCCCCTATCTCCACTGCTGTTCGTCCTTTCCCTGGAACCTTTCCTACACCATATCAGAGATAATCAGTCCATCAGAGGCGTCCAGTCAGGCCAATGTCAACACAAAGTGGCAGCTTATGCTGACAACCTTTTATTTTACATTACCAAGCCCCTCACCTCTTTACCTTCCCTGTTACAGGAGCTGAAGCGCTACGGCACCCTGTCTAATTTTAAGGGCTCTGATTTTTGTAAGTTTCCTTGTCGGATTCTACCATTTCTAACCTACGCCGACCCTTCTTCCTGTTCAAATGGGCTGCCCGCTCAATCCAATACCTAGAAACAAAAATCTCTGCAAACTTACAAGACATTGTTGCCCTTAACTTCCAGACCCTTTTATCTATGCTCTCGGCTGATCTTTGGAGGTGGGACTCTCTGGCCCTTTCCTGGTTCGGCCATTGCAATGTACTAAAAATGAATGCAATGCCCAGACTTGTATTTATTGCAGGCGTTGCCCGTCAAGATACTTCAGACATTCTTTCACGCCGTACGTTCCATATTCATCAGATTCATATGGCGTGGTAAACATCCGCGTCTCGGCAGAGCACTCCTACTACGACCAAAGATTAAAGGTGGTCTTGGATTCCCAGACCCAGCCCTGTACTATTCTGCGGCACATATGACCAGGGTTGTGGACTGGTGCCGTCACAGTGATTTGAAGCTCTGGGTGTCGCTGGAGCAGGAGGCGGCCATGGCGGGTCTTCCTTGGGCAGAGAATACTCCTGCCACCCACCTGACTACTCACCCACTGATTGGGCCAACTCTTATGGAACTGAAAAGGGTTTTTCGGTTTAGCCTCACTGCGAAATTTTCCATCCCCACTGACGCCACTTATTGGTCATCCGGATTTTGTACCTGGCCTTACCGACCCGTCCTCTCTCTCGCAAGCCCCACGGGGACTCATAAGGGCCTCCTCATTCTTGCATTCCACCGGTTGGCTCACTACGGAGAACTTGCTCTCAGGTCAGGCCCCACTTTCATTAGACTGCTGGAGGATCAACCAACTATCTCACTTTCTCAGCTCACTGCCCAAACCAGTCCACTTAGTCAGAAAGCTCCACTCCTTTGAGGAACTCCGCTTGGGGGGGGGGGGAAGGACCGATCCGGAGATCCTTATCTACCTCCTACAAATCCTTGCTAGACCTTCACGCCAATGAAGACCCCCCCCCCATTTTTAGCAAAATGAGAGAGAGATTTGCAAGTCACCTTCACAGAACCCCAAAAAGACTGCATACTCTTTTTTGCACAGAAATCCTCTCTATGCAGCAAATATCAAGAGACCGCCTATAAAATAGTGACACGCTTGTACAGAACTCCTTCCGTGCTGGCTAAGATATTCCCGCTACAAACTGACCGATGTTGGCGATGCGGCCTACACACAGGCACCCTATTGCATATTTTTTGGAACTGCCCTGTGCTCCAAACTTTTTGGCAGCCGGTACTTAAGCTCATATAGAAACTCATGGACATCTCCCTTCAGGATAACCCAGCTGCGGTTCTTCTTAACCTTACTCCCCTATCAAGGAATTGTTACCATAAATCCTTCCTCAAGCATCTCCTTAATGCTGCTCGGGCCAGCATCCCACCTCTTTGGAAGCAACAGTCTGCACCAACGGTGGCCCAATGGCTCACAAGAGTGAAGGACATTGAGCAAATGGAAGATCTGACCTCTGCGCTGCGAGATAAGTCAGAGTAACATAAGTCCAGATGGATTCACTGGAACCTCTTTCGCTTCTCTGACGAATTCCCCCAATATATGGCAGGATCCACCGTTTAGGATCCCCATTGCCAGTTCAGCGTTACCGATCTTGGCTCCCTGGGGGTAATTGCCCCTCGTGTGCGTTTTTTTGTTTGTTTTTTTTTCAATCAAAAAACAAAATGTGATGAGCACAGATGTTTACGTTTACCCTTCATTAGACTTCAGCGAGTGGTATGACTGACTGAATAGTGAACTTTACTCACATGCAACTGTTTTGTACGGTTATTATACTTAATATGCTCATTACAATCTATATGTATTGTGAAGTTGTCTTTATGTTTGTATCTGTGTCTTATCTTTAAATAATATAAAAAAAATAAAAAAAAAGTTAAAATTTCAGTAATTCAATTCAAAAAGTGAAACTCATATTTTATATACAGTAGATGCGTTACACACAGAGTGATATATTTCCAGCATTTTTTTTCTTTTAATTTGGTTGATTATGGCTTACAGCTAGCGAAAACCCAAAACTCTGCATCTCAGAAAATTTGAATATTACACCAATAAAAAAGGATTTTTAATACAGAAATGTTGGCTTACTGAAGAGTATGTCCATGTACAGTATATTACGCAATCAATACTTGGTCGGGGCTTCTTTTGTATGAATTACGGTATCAATGCGGCGTGACATGGAGGTGATCAGCCTGTGGCACTGCTGAGGTGTTAAGGAAGCCCAAGTTGCTTTGATAGCGGTCTTCAGCTCATCTGCATTGAGTCTGGTGTCTCTAATCTTCCTCTTGACAATACCCCACAGATTCTCTATGGGGTTTAGGTCAGACGAGTTTTCTGGCCAATCAAGCACAGGGATATCATGATCATTCAACCAGGGCAGGTATTGGCACTTTTGACAGTGTCGGCAGGTGGCTAGGGCTGGGAAAACAATTGATTTGATTTAAAAATCGAGTTGGTAGGTCAAATCGATTAATATTTTCAAAAAAAAATAGATTTGGATTCTTTTTTTCCCCTGGACCGTCGCTAAGAATCCTCCTATTACCAAGTACAGACCCTCACAAACGACCCTCCTGTGTACCTCCTGTCTTGATTGACTTCTCCCCTGCACACCCCGGAGAGGCTGTCAGCCGCGATCCTGGGAAAGGGCCGCGAGGACTGCCGTCGCAGACTAGGCCGCGGCCTCGCCTAAAAAATCCTGCCCGCAGCTCCTCAAGACCGGCGCTAGAGTCCTCCTGCTACCGGGTGCGGACCCTCACACCTGACCCTCCTGCCTTGGTGGCCTCGCTGGTGTGTGCAGGGGAGAAGTCAATCCGCCACGATCCTGGGAAAAGGCAGCGAGGCCGGCCGTCGCAGAAGCCGCAGCCTCGCCTAAAAACTCCTGCCTGCAGCTCCTCAGGACCGACGCGGTGTCCATCAAAAAAATAAAAAATAAATTGTTTTGAATCGTAAATCAAGTTTTTTTTATAAATAAAAATAAATAAATTATATTAAAAAAGATCTACACATTATATCAGGGCTCGACAATCCCCAGGCGCCAGGTTGCAAATGCGACTAGAATTAGCGACCTGGCACAGCTAAGGGTTACCTGTATCTCCGTGCGCAAACCCCCCCCCCTTCCCCCACGATCGCGCCATCTCGTCGGGCCGCGCCTTCAGCAGGCCTAGGCTTCATTCTGTAACCTGGCGCCATCTTGTGGTGACCGTTGGTAAGACAACCAGCAATGCTTGCCTGTTTCACTGCCAGCCCATCTCCTTCCCTTTACTTAGAAGTTAACCCCCAAACATTATATATATTTTTTATTCTAACACCCTAGAGAATAAAATGGCGGTCGTTGCAATACTTTGTCACACCGCATTTGCGCAGCGGTCTTACAAGCGCACTTTTTTGAGGAAAAAAATACACTTTTTTAAATTAAAAAAATAAGACAACAGTAAAGTTAGCCGAATTTTTTTTTTTATATTGTGAAAGATAATGTTACGCTGAGTAAATTTGATACCCAACATGTCACGCTTCAAAATTGCATCCGCTCGTGGAATGGCGACAAATTTTTACCCTTTAAAATCTCCATAGGCGACATTTAAAAAATTCTACAGGTTTCGGTTACAGAGGATGTCTAGGGCTAGAATTATTGCTCTCGCGCTACCGATCGCGGCGATACCTCACATGTGTGGTTTAAACACTGCTTTCATATGCGGGCGCTACTCACGTATGCGCTCGCTTCTGCACGCATTAGTCGTTAAAAAAAAAAACCTGGCTCCTAACTTTTTTAGCTGGCTCCTAGATTCCAAGCAAATTTGTCAAGCCCTGTGTGTGATTATATATATATATATATATATATATACACACATACATACATACATATACATATATATATATATACACATACATACATATACATACACACACACACACACACACACACACAGATTTTTTTTTTTTAGGGGGAATGAAATCAGAGTCTTTATGAAGCTGGTCAGCAGAGGGAAGCATTTAGTGCTCTAGAATTTCCTGGTAGAGGGCTGCGCTGACTTTGGACATGATGAAACAAACACAGTGGACCAACACCAGCAGATGACATGGCTCCTCAAATCATCACAGACTGTGGAAAAATTTGCATTTCATTTGGAAATCGCAGTCCCAGAGTCTGAAGGAAGAGTGGAGAGGCACAGAATTCAATTTGCATGAAGTCCAGTGTGAAGAATCCACAGTCAGTGATGATTTGGGGAGCCATGTCATCTGCTGGTATTGGTCTACTGCGTTCAAGTCCAAAGTCAGCACAGCCTTCTATCAGGAAATTCTAGAGCACTCCATGCTTCCCTCTGCTGACCAGCTTTATGGAAATGCTGATTTCATTTTCCAGCAGGACTTGCCCACACTGCCAAAAGTAGCAATACCTGGTTTAATGATCATGGTATCACTGTGCTTGATTGGCCAGCAAACTCGCCTGACCTAAACCCCATAGAGAATCTGTAGGGTAATGTCAAGAGGAAGAGGAGAGACACCAGACCCAACAATGCAGACGAGCTGAAGGCCGCTATCATGGCTACCTGGACTTCCATAACAACTCAGCATTGCCACCGACTGATCGCCTCCATGCCACGCCACATTGATGCAATAAAGGAGCTCCGACCAAGTATTGAGTGCATACTATGCTGTACATGGAGATACTTTTCAGTAAGCCAACATTTCTGTATTAAAAATCTTTTTTTTTTTTTTATTGGTCTTATGAAATATTCATATACTGAATTTTGGGTTATCACTAGCTGTAAGCCATAATCATCACAATTAAAAAAAAAATTGCTTGAAATATATCACTCTGTGTGTAACCCATCTATATAAAATATATGAGTTTAATCAATTGAATTGAATTACTGAAATAAATTAACTTTTTGATGATATTCAAATTTTTGGGGATTCCTCTGTATAAAAAGACCAAGTGACGTCCTTTATGACAATTACACATTTGATTCCTCAGAGCAATACGTAAATCTGGCAATGGATTATAATAAAACGTAAGACTTTGCGGATAGGATATCAAGAAAAACAATCCGATAAAAAAAAACAAATAAATTCCGAACCGAGGACCTCCCAGAAACTGGATTATCCTCGTTTTACAAGGCAAAGACCACAATTTATTACTTCCAGCTCAGGCAATATTTCTCTAGATTGTCCCATTAATTTTACATTCTATAAGAGTTGACAGCTGTAATAATCTTTTGATGCTTTTATTTGCTTCAGAAGGAAAGGTAAAATAGGAACATTGCGATTTCACCACCTTTATGGAGAAGGTGGAAATAACGGGGCTATGCCCTGGTCATTTTATCATCCGGTAAATGGCATTTTATACGCGGCACTGATTCTACAAATACAAGGCGTTCATGAATATACATGAGCAGCAAGTGGACCGGCGAGGCGGAACGTGCAATTAGGCGCTGCTGACGTCAACAGTTAGAAGTGATTTATGAACTTTGGAGGCATAAATCGGAAAAAACTTGGCAAGAATTAAATTTACATCTCGGAGTTCTGGATGTTGGGCTCGAAGACGCTCATTATTCTTTGACAACTGCAGACTTCAGAGTGTTAAATGCGGGCCGTAAAGTTTTCTATAGACCATAATTCATAAGGAGCCACAGATTGTGATATTTCGCAAACACAGTAACTAAATGGATATCCCCACCCCCACACATTTATTCTTCAGCTGGAGCCGGCCATAAATATAAAATGGTTTTACACAAAAAATGCAACGATCAGTGAAATAAAAGAAGACCGATGACTTGTCCTGGCGCCCATTCATAGACTCCTCTCCCCAGTGTTGGGCAAAGAGCTGCCCAAAGAATCTTCGCATCGGAGAAACTAAGGACTCTGTGTAAGTAAGTGTACACTCAAATGAGGGTAACGTTTGCCTCACATCACCCCAATTCCTGCTCCTTCCCACCTCAGATCCCCCAAACACTTCCCACATCAGATCCCCCCCCCCAACTCCTTCCCACCTCAGATCCCCCCCAACCTCAGACCCCCCCCAACTCCTTCCCACCTCAGAACCCCCCCCCCCAACTCCTTCCCACCTCAGATCCCCCCCAACTCCTTCCCACCTCAGATCCCCCCCTCCCAACTCCTTCCCACCTCAGATCCCCCCCCAACTCCTCACCACAGATCCCCCCCCCAACTCCTCACCACAGATCCCCCCCCCAACTCCTTCTCACCTCAGATCCCCCACCCAACTCCTTCCCACATCAGATCCCCCCCCCCAACTCCTTCCCACCTCAGATCCCCCCCAACCTCAGATCCCCCCCAACTCCTTCCCACCTCAGATCCCCCCCCCAACTCCTTCCCACCTCAGATCCCCCCCCAACTCCTTCCCACCTCAGATCCCCCCCCAACTCCTCACCACAGATCCCCCCCAACTCCTCACCACAGATCCCCCCCAACTCCTCACCACCTCAGATCCCCCACCCAACTCCTTCCCACCTCAGATCCCCCCCAACTCCTTCCCACCTCAGATCCCCCCCAACTCCTTCCCACCTCAGATCCCCCCCCCAACTCCTTCCCACCTCAGATCCCCCCCCCAACTCCCTCACACCTCAGATCATTCCAACTCCTTCCCACCTCAGATCCCCCCCCCCCAACTCCTTCCCACCTCAGATCCCCCCCCCCAACTCCTTCCCACCTCAGATCCCCCCCCCCAACTCCTTCCCACCTCAGATCCCCCCCTCCCAACTCCTTCCCACCTCAGATCCCCCCCTCCCAACTCCTTCCCACCTCAGATCCCCCCCTCCCAACTCCTTCCCACCTCAGATCCCCCCCTCCCAACTCCTTCCCACCTCAGATCCCCCCCCCCAACTCCTCACCACAGATCCCCCCCCCAACTCCTCACCTCAGATCCCCCACCCAACTCCTTCCCACATCAGATCCCCCCCCCCAACTCCTTCCCACCTCAGATCCCCCCCAACCTCAGATCCCCCCCCCCCAACTCCTTCCCACCTCAGATCCCCCCCCCCAACTCCTTCCCACCTCAGATCCCCCCCAACCTCAGATCCCCCCCCCCCAACTCCTTCCCACCTCAGATCCCCCCCCCCCAACTCCTTCCCACCTCAGATCCCCCCCCCCAACTCCTTCCCACCTCAGATCCCCCCCCCCCAACTCCTCACCACAGATCCCCCCCAACTCCTCCTCACCTCAGATCCCCCCCAACCTCAGATCCCCCCCCCCCAACTCCTTCCCACCTCAGATCCCCCCCCCCCAACTCCTTCCCACCTCAGATCCCCCCCCCCAACTCCTTCCCACCTCAGATCCCCCCCCCCCAACTCCTCACCACAGATCCCCCCCAACTCCTCCTCACCTCAGATCCCCCACCCAACTCCTTCCCACCTCAGATCCCCCCAACTCCTTCCCACCTCAGATCCCCCCCCCCAACTCCTTCCCACCTCAGATCCCCCCCCCCAACTCCTTCCCACCTCAGATCCCCCCCCCCAACTCCTCACCACAGATCCCCCCCAACTCCTCCTCACCTCAGATCCCCCACCCAACTCCTTCCCACCTCAGATCCCCCCAACTCCTTCCCACCTCAGATCCCCCCCAACTCCCTCCCACCTCAGATCCCCCCCCCCAACTCCCTCACACCTCAGATCATTCCAACTCCTTCCCACCTCAGATCCCCCCCCCCCAACTCCTTCCCACCTCAGATCCCCTCCCAACTCCTTCACACCTCAGATCCCCCCCCCCCCCAACTCCTTCACACCTCAGATCATTCCAATTTCTTCACCTTCACAGCTCAGATCATCCCAACTCCTTCACAGCTCAGATCACCCCAATTCCTGCACTATTCCTGTTCCGGTATTCTATTGAATAGTGCAGATCGTCAGATAATGCCTCCAATGATCTACGCATGCGCAGGATACAGCATCACTCCAGCTGATCTCCCGATCAGCAGGCGTGATGTCAATTTTTCGAATGTGCAGATCTTCTGCGGCATTATCCGATGATCAGCAAAGTGCGGAGGGAGAATGTGATCGTCACATTCTGCATCGCTCTCTCTGCGCATGCGCGGGACATCATCGATGACGTCACAGGCCGAAGACAATCTGCACTACCCAACACAATACCGCGCTTTGCTGATCGTCGGAAAATGCGGACGAGCTGCGAATGCACAGCGTTGACCTTACATCCTGCGCATTTTCAAATCCTCGGAGGCATTATCTGATGAGATGCACTATTTGACAGAAAACCGGTATCAACTGTAGAAATTCTAGTCTCCCTTTTTGTCCCCGTCACCAGGACAGTGAAAGTGCCATATAAGGACACAGACCGCAATAAAAACCATTATCAGCTTTTATTTAGGATTCTAAAAATGGCAACAATACGAATATACAGAAAAGAACGATATAATTTTCTTCTTGTGTAATGTCTTGCTGACGTAAATCCCCAATTACCTTTAGGGTTAAAGTTCCCAATCCTGCTCGGCTTATGCAACCTAACCGTTCAATGTTGTCATTTACACACGAGTCCTTTTCATGGCGGCGTTCGGCTCAGTGTGAGTGTGGGGGAAGGAACAAAGCCCGTTCCACTAACTTCTTATAGACTGGCTCCCCTCCAACACCAATTGTACAGAAAATGTGAAAGACAAATGCAGTTTCACAGCTAGGCTGAAAGTTCTGTTTTGGAAGACGGCAGCGATAACGAGTCTGGGAAACAGTTCCAGGAAGGATTAAAAGTAGAACTATAGGCAACTTTTTTTGTTCGTTTTGGATGCAGTGGAGAGGGATAAGAATACCTCTCAACTTTTATTGCTGTCTGTGCCCCCGTTATGGAGATTCCCCCTCTCTATTTTTCCCGTTTACAGTAATAAGTGAAAGGAAATACCAAATTTTGGGTCGTCACCAGAACAGGAATAGGGGGGGAAATTGTCCAATGGGGACACGACTTTTGGTGACAACCAGGGATTACCTCGGCTTGAAAGGATTTCCTCTCACTTCCTGTTTTGGCTATGGGACGGGAAGTGAAGGGAAATCTCCCTTATGAGACACAAAAACAAAAAACTGACAGGGGTTAGAACCCTAGGTTCTGATTACATTGAAATGGTTCTGCAATTCTGAAGATGTTGTGCTGCTCATCCCAGACACGTCTTCAACTCTGCTAAGAGTCAGAAAATCCCTTCAACGTCAGAACAATTCCAGTTCAATGTGACTATTAGTAGCCATTTGTTTTAATTTTTCAGCACTCCTCTACCCGTCGTCATACCCTCCTCTCCTGCACACGCTGCCCGCCGTCCTACCCTCCTCTCCTGCACACCCTGCCCGCCGTCCTACCCTCCTCTCCTGCACACCCTGCCCGCCGTCCTACCCTCCTCTCCTGCACACCCTGCCCGCCGTCCTACCCTCCTCTCCTGCACACCCTGCCCGCCGTCCTACCCTCCTCTCCTGCACACCCTGCCCGCCGTCCTACCCTCCTCTCCTGCACACCCTGCCCGCAGTCCTACCCCTCCTCTCCTGCACACCCTGCCCGCAGTCCTACCCTCCTCTCCTGCACACCCTGCCCGCAGTCCTACCCTCCTCTCCTGCACACCCTGCCCGCAGTCCTACCCTCCTCTCCTGCACACCCTGCCCGCAGTCCTACCCTCCTCTCCTGCACACGCTGCCCGCAGTCCTACCCTCCTCTCCTGCACACGCTGCCCGCAGTCCTACCCTCCTCTCCTGCTGCCCGCAGTCCTACCCTCCTCTCCTGCACACGCTGCCCGCAGTCCTACCCTCCTCTCCTGCACACCCTGCCCGCAGTCCTACCCTCCTCTCCTGCACACCCTGCCCGCAGTCCTACCCTCCTCTCCTGCACACCCTGCCCGCAGTCCTACCCTCCTCTCCTGCACACCCTGCCCGCAGTCATACCCTCCTCTCCTGCACACCCTGCCCGCAGTCATACCCTCCTCTCCTGCACACCCTGCCCGCAGTCATACCCTCCTCTCCTGCACACCCTGCCCGCAGTCATACCCTCCTCTCCTGCACACCCTGCCCGCAGTCATACCCTTCTCTCCTGCACACACTGCCCGCCGTCATACCCTCCTCTCCTACACACACTGCCCGCAGTCATATCCTCCTTTCCTGCACACACTTCCCGCGCCATCATACCCTTCTCTCCTGCACATACTGACCTGGTCATACCCTCCAGACTCCTCTCCTGCACATACTGCCCACTGTCACACCCTCCACATGCCTCTCCTGCACATACTGCCTATCATCCTCTCCAAACTCCTCTCCTCTACATACTGCCTGCTATCATACCCTCTCATTTGTGTTAGGAGGGGTAATTTAGGGGGCAGCAGGGGTAAGAACTGTTCCAGGAGGGGAAATTTAGTGGGGTTTGTTGGAATGGTTATTCAGGGGTAATTGTGTTGGGACGGGGAGTAGGGTTGCCACCTCATCCCTTTAAACCCAAACACATGAATTACGCAGGTTCTGAGGCTAATTTAATGCAGGTAAGGCACAAAGTGAGTTTAATTACCACCTTAATCAGCTACACACCCTGTGTAATTAATATGTGTTCGGTTTTAAAGGGATGAGGTGGCAACTCTAACGGGGAGAGGATCTGTGCTAGGAGGAGGGGGGGGGGGATTTGTGCTAGTAGGGGTTTGAAGTGAGGTGGGGGGGGGTTTGTGCTAGTAGGGGTTTGAAGTGAGGCGGAGGGGGTAGGGGAGGATGTGTACTTGGAGAGGAAATTTGGGGAATTTGAAGGGTAGAGGATTAGTAATAGGAGGGGCATTTTTTTTTGTACTGGGAGGAGGGGGAATTTATGCTTAGAGGGTAAGAATGCAGATTGATGCTCAATTTTTCATTGGGGGAGAGGGGGATATTTGCTTTAATTAATGCTCATATATCTCAGGGGGGCAGTTTGGCCTGGGCTCTAGGTGAACTTGTCCTGGCACTGCTGCCCACTTTCTACCCTCTGTAAACCCTGGTGTTAGCATCCTGCCACCATTCATTCAGCCTAGGAGAGAAACGGGGAGCTCAGAATCGCTCGGACCACCTATCCCTTCACAAATCACTGTTAGTAGGTGCAAAACGTGCCTGTACCTTTCTCCTGCCTTCAGCAGTCACATCATTGTCCCTCCAGGAATATTCCTATTGAATACAGAGCAGGTGAAATCTCACAAGACGACACTTCACTGCATTGCAAAAGCATCTTCTGGAAAGATTTTGGCTGCTTTGTATTCCCCAGGATCTAGCCAGGATTAGGATGTCTTCCTCATTTAGAGCCCTTTCACACTTAGGCGCCCATAGCATCGGCGGTAAAACTCCGCTATTTTTACCGCTGACGCTATGGGCGGATTTGCGGCCGCTAGCGGGGCGGATTTACCCCCCCGCTAGCAGCCGCAAAAGGGTTAAAACCGCCCACAACACGCTGCTGTAGCCGCACTGTCCCATTGATTTCAATGGGCATCAGCGGAGGAGAAGCGGTAAACACAGCGCTCCTTCTCCGCTCCAAAGATGCGGCTAGCAGGACTTTTTTTTACCGTCCTGCTAGCGCAACGCTCCAGTGTAAAAGCCCCTCGGGCTTTCACACTGGAGTGAATGGGGACAGATTTTTAAGGGCGGATTGCAGGCGCTATTTTTAACACTATAGCGCCTGCAATACGCTCCAGTGTAAAAGTGGTCTTAGATGCCACAGGAAGAAGAGGGGAGACAAGTTGAACCATTTTTTCTTTACAGGTACATTTTACACCCAATAATATAAGGTGCTTGTGAAGGGGGTCAGTCACGAGCAATGCGAGTGAACCTTGCGTTTTACTGCAAGCTCCAAATCGCAATTGTTAACCACTTCCTGTCCAGCCTATAGACAAATGACGGTCGAGTGGTGGTTGTCCTGACAGGAAGAGCTGATTGTGGGGCCGTATAGTGGTGTGATCTGTCACCGGCTGTGTCCATGGGGCCGATGACGGATCAGAGTACTGGCTCGCTGCTGGTACCATGCGACACATCACAGCAGGTCACATGAGTTGTACACAACGGATGGCTTCCTTTCATGACATACACTGTGTACAATTGTGTTGCTAGCTGTGATTGGTCAATTTGATCACATGGTGCAGACAGGGCCAATCACAGCCCATCTATACCATGTGATTAGCTTTGACCAATCACAGCTAAATCCCAACAAAATAGACTGAATGATTCCATTTAATTCAGTAAAATGCTTGCCTAAAGCAATGTAATTCACTGCTATAAGCAACCATGTGTAAAAAAATAAAAATAAAAAATCTGATCGCTTCCCCAGAGTAGTACAATGTTACTATGGTAACATTATATTGCTCTGGTTACAGTGTGTAAAAAAAAAAAAAAAAGTAATGTCACCAGTCAGTGTCCCTGATCACTGCCACACCAGTTATATGAATACGCTGTACTGCACTGGTGACAGTATGTAAAACAAAAAATTGAGAATTTTTTTTATATTCCCAAAAATTACAAAAAAATTACAACTTCAAAAAACTCGCCATGCCTCCTACTAAATACCTTGGACAAGCTACTTCCAAAAAAGGGGTTAATTGGGCGGTATTTGTACTGTCCTCACGGCAGAAGGAAGTGACGCTGTGCGTTCCATTGTGCGCTCCAGTGTAAGGAAGTTGGAAGAGTCTAGTCTGCGGTGGACGGGACTGACACTTCTATCCATTACTACGCAAAGAGCCTGGGAACGGCGCGTCTTTTAAATGTTACTGGCTGTCCTAAAGCTGTTTGTACCGGATTTTGTGTTAATTTAAAAGGATTGTTCAATAAATCGATAAACAGGATTACACTATCTCCAGTCTCTCTCTTTTGAATCTGAGACCACCAGGATAAGTGGCAGTGGACCGATTACATCTTGGAGGAGGATCTAGTGTGATAGTGCCTGTTAAAACTCAACCTTCTAAATCATCAGGAGAAGCATTTAGGGAATACAGCCGGTCTTTGAGGAGGAGGACGATCGGATGTTCCAAGTTCTTCATGTCTACTAAACTCAACCTTTTGGTGCGCAGAAACCCTTAGACTGCATTCACACCTGAGCGTAGCGATTCGAGCGTTTTTTTACCGGTGTTTTGTCGCGCGAATTTGCGCCCGTCGAAACGCTTGAATCAAGCTTTTCCATTACCTTCTGACTCCTAAAACGCCAAAATCTGCCCGGTTCGGCTTCAGGCGTTTTGGAGTGGAGATGTGAACCATCTCCATAGAGAATAATGTTTTTTTTACCCCTCTAGCGTTTTGCAGCTTCAGGCTACAAAACGCTCAGGTGTGAAGGCAGCCTAAAGGGGAGTGTGGCACAAGGGAGGAGTGTTTAAAGTGGTGTTGACACGGTGGAAGCCGTCGTCATTAGCAACTACACAAGACTTTGGGAGCACTTTTTTTCCTATTGGACTCTGATTTTTCTGCTATTTTGTTGAACTATAGATTGATCATTTCTCTTATGGACCACCATAGGATAGAGTTGTCACGTTTTGTATTTACTAAGTGCTGCTTTGGTATTTAACAAGTTTTCACTTGTTGTGGATTTACTAAATTATATTTAGGTATTTGTACTGTCCTGGAATTTTAGGAATGAGATCAGCCGTCAGTACATCAGAACTGATCAATTTTCAGATATCTCTCCCATAGTTTGTGGATATTATATGAAAAACTTTCCTACAGAATAATATACACCGATTTGGGTTATTTTTTACCAAAGAAATGTAGCAGAATACCATTTGGGCTAAATTTATGAAGAACATTTATTTGCAAAATTATACAACAGAAGCAAAGAAAAATAATTTTTATTTTTTTTTCTAAAGTTTAATTCTTTTCTTTATTTAGCAAAAAAAAAAAAAAAACCTAGTGGTGATTAAATACCAAATTAAAGCTCTATTCTATTTGTGTGATAAAAATGTAGCTTGGGTACAGTGTTGCATGACTGTGCAATTGTCATTCAAAGTGTGACACTAATGCCCCGTACACACGATCCGATTATCGGATGATAAAAATCGCTTTCGGAGCGATCGGTCGATAATCTGATCGTTAGTACACAGCTTTCGACAGCCGATCACGACAGTCCGTCCAACCAAATCCGAAGGGGCAAACACGAAAACTTTGCTCGCACGACAGCCCGTCGTACGATAATCGTGTAATCAGTACAGTATTCGTCAGATAAAAAAAATCGATCGACAAACACCACACATTATCAGAAACACGAAAATAGACCAGAAGGACACAGGGGTCACACGTTACGTTGCTACGCACACCGGAAGGTTTTTCCGGAATCGTACGACAAAAATCTAGCGCACATTTTCATTATTGGATTCGATATTTGCTTAATGCAACTACAGTCGGACGATCTGTCGTACGATAATCTGATCGTGTGTACGGGGCATAAGACTGCATTCACACCTAAACGTAGCGTTTCGAGCGTTTTTACCGTCGTTTTGTCGCGCGAATTTGCGCCCATCGAAGCGCTCGTTGTCACGCTAGACGCTTGAATCGGGCGTTTCCATTACATTCTATGACTCCTACAACGCCCAAATCTGCCCGATTTGCGCGACAAAAAAGGGTCCGGAACTTGTTTGAGCTTCAGGCGTTTTGGAGTGGAGATGTGAACCATCTCCATAGAGAATAATGGATTTTTTTTCCCCTCTAGCGTTGTAGCTTCAGGCTTCAAAACGCTCAGGTGTGAATGCAGCCTAAAAGCTGAAAATTGGCCTGGGCAGAAAGGGGGTAAAAGAGAAAGACAAATCTTTTGGTTTATAAAAGCATTTCCCAGGTGTATATTACATCTGTGTATGTCGCCATCTGCCTGGAGTTCAAGCTTTAAGACGTTTAGCCAACAAGAACAAAGAAGTTAGGAAATGAATTGTGTTTTGCAAAGAGGGGGGTTAACAAACAAACAAAATGGAAACAATTTAAAAAGGCGGAACGTGATTCCATTAAAATGAGCAATTATTCGTTACATAACCTTCCGCCAACAAGCAGCGCTGTCAGTCATCGTACAAACAGACATAGCGAAAGCAATTTGTTGCGCGCCTCACGGGGAGCGGAGCGGTTTTCATTTTTTTGTTTGGCGGTGAAATGGAATGTCGCAGATGTATAATTGAGTCATTTGGCACGTTCCTCATTGCGGCAGATCGATTCCCTCAAACGCCGGGTGGGAGGAGCCGACTGACTCGCCCAACGTACTTCAATCCCCTCCGGCATTCAGAGGGTTTAATAGGCAAGGCGAAAACTTAATGAGTAATTTTCCTCGCTCTAAGCCGGAGGATGACATTGCATTTTATGCAGAATTCGAACCGCGGGGATTCGGAGTACGGCCGCCACTGCACAGCATTAAAAAGGACGTTATTGGCCAAACGTACCCTAAAGGGCAAAGATGCCGATAGCGAATGTTTAACCACTTCAGCCCCGAAAGGTTTACCCCCTTAATGACCGGGGCCATCTTTTGCGATATGGCACTGCGCTACTTTAACTGACAATTGCGCGGTGGTTCGACGCTGTACACAAAAAATAAATAAAAATTATGTCCTTTTTACCTCTAAGGACCAGTTCACACCATAGAAACGCAATCCGGAAGAGTTCCAGGTACTTTTTTGCATGCGCGTTTTTGACGCGTTTTTAAAGCGTTCCAGGGCGGTTTTGGTACGTTTTTAATGCAGTCCAGTGCTTTTTTTTCACCCCTCTTTTATTAACCTTAGATAAGGACAAGTGTGTTCCAGTGCGTTTTTGGTGCATTTAGGTGCGTTCCGGTGCATTTTACAGCGTTCCAGTACAGTCCAGTGCAGGAAAAATGCAGCGTGTTCTACTTTTTTTTCCTGGAACTGGAACGCACTGGAGTTGAAAGCACTGGTGTGAACTAGAAAACCATATAACCTACTTTCCATGCGTTTTTGATGCAGAAAAAACGCACTGGACTGCATGTGGTGTGAACTGGCCCTAAAGGATTTTATTTTTTGCGCTATAAAACAAAAAGACAAACAATTTTGAAAAAAAAAAAAAACTATATTTACTTTCTGCTATAAAACATATCCAATAAAAAATAAAAATAAAATTGTGAAAAATTTAATTTCTTCAATTCAGGGCAATATGTATTCTGCTACATATTTTATTTTTGGTAAAAAAAATATCCCAATAAGTGTATATTGATTGGTTTGCGCAAAAAGTTATAGCGTCTACAAAACTATGGGATATTTTTATGGATTTTTTTTTCACTAGTAATGGCGGTGACATTGCGGCGGAGAAATCGTATACTGACACTTTACACTTGGGGAGCGAGAGAGAGCGAGCGCAAGCGCGAGAGCGAGCGAGACCCCAAGTCATGGCTCTGTGTCTGAATGTCGTTAGCAAGCTGCTTGCTTTGGTGGCACTCGGCAGCAGGGAGTTTGCGACACCATGACTCCTAATGGCTCCCCAATCACAGTGTTTAGGAGATATTCACACAGGATATAGCCGGTGACGTCTCTGAGGGTCCGTCACATCGTGCCAGGTCTGCAGAGCTTTGTGCTAGAGTCGAAGGTCCCCGCACGCGTGCACGGGAGTGACATCATCGCGGGTCCTGCCACTCACACAGCCAGAGCGGGCAAACCCTGAAGGAAGACCGGGGGGGAGGGGGGGTGGAAGCCCTGTCAGTGGTGACAGCGCTCCACTGGAGGAATTATTCTAAGGCAAGTGCAGGGGATATTTTTTTTTCCCCTCTTGGTGCGGTTTACTACCGCTTTAAGTCAGAGGAGATGATGTATGGGTTTTAGGTCATCACCAACTATGAAACTGCAGGAATCCTTGTATGAGGATTATAAAACTGCCCCCAACCAGGAGGTCAGTGTTCCAGGACACGGAGCACATTATGAAACAAGCAATTATGCTGGTCCTAGGAATGACATATTACTGCACTTCTCTTCCCATACACAACCACACTGAACCTTACATACAGCGGGTATAGAAAATAATCACTCCCCCCCCCCCCCCCCCCTTTAAAATAATCACATTTTGTTGCTTTGCAGCCTGAAATAAAGACAGACAACGTTTTTGTTTTATTCAGCTGCATTTACTAGTGCAACTTATAACATCCAAGTAAAAAGATTTAACTTCAACATGTCAGAAAAAAATAAGAATCACCGAGTTGGAAAAAGGATCACCCCCCTTGTGTCAGTATTAGGTTGAACCACCTTTTGCTTTAATTCCAGCCTTTAGTCTGTTGGGATTTGTCTCTACTAACATTGCACATTTGGACTTTGCAATATTTGGCCGCTCTTCTTTGCAGAACTGCTCAAATTCAGTTAAATTTGATGGTGACCGTTTGTGGACTGCAGTCTAAGTCATTCCACAAATTTTCAATGGTGTTTAAAGTTGGTAAACTATTATAAAAAATAATGGCCTGGAGAAGTGGTGTCGCGCATGCGCGCGGGAGCCACAGGTCACGACACGAGCGAGCCGTTTCTTCAGTGCGCATGTGCCGATGACGTCGGCACATGTGGATACAGGGGATAGCTCCTAAACGGTGCAAGTTTAGGAGATATTCACGGTACCTGCAGGTAAGCCTTATTATAGGGGGGCACCCCCTCGCTATCTTAATGCATTTTTCTGATTCTATGCAGGGTTCTCTGCTCAAGCCGACAGCTGTCAAAAAAAAGAAAAAAAAGAAAAAAAGAAACCAGGCAGTCTGCCAAGTTTCACAACATTCCTCAGCCACCGATAGAAAACTATAAACATGGTAGCGTTTTGTTCTTTAGATCAGTTGTCTCCAAACTGCGGCCCGAGGGCGGGATGCAGGCCCTTTGCTTGCCTTTATCCGGCCCTTGGGGCACTATCCCTCCCACTGATACAAGACCCTATTCTGCTATCTGACACCGACAATGGAGCATCATTTCTCCCACTGACACCACTAAAGGGGCACTATTCCTCCCTATAATACCAGCATTGGGGCACTATTCCTCCCCCTAATTACAGATGTTTACTCCCACTGATGCCAAGAAAATTTCCACTCCCGCTGGCCAAAGTCCGGCCCTTTTGTTTACAATGTTTGGAGACCCCTGCTTTACATCAAAGGGATGAACTTCGGTCTGTAAATGAGATCAGTATAACCACTTAAAGACTAAACCTTTTTTCTAACACTTGTTGATTTCAAGTTAAAATCATTATTTTTTGCTAGAAAATTACTTAGAACCCCCAAACATTATATATACCGTATATACTCGAGTATAAGCCGAGTTTTTCAGCAAATTTTTTTGTGCTGAAAATGCCCCCCTTGGCTCATACTCAAATCACCTTTTTGTGCCTGATCTCCCGGACTTTGGGGACCCAGTACTGGCTAACAGCGGGTCCCCTGGCACACATGTAGCCCCACTCTTCCTATATAAGTGTGCAAAGTTTGGTGTCCAGAGAACCTACAGTCGGGGAGCACCGATTTTTTCAAACCCGGGCACCCCCTTCCATAGACTCCCATGTTAAACTGTAATTTCTCCAGTGAATTTGGGGACCCGGTATCGTAGGTCCACTGGGCCCAAAACTTGGCACACATGTATCCCCATTTCTCCTCTATAAGTGTGCAAATCTTTTTGTCTGGGGGCCCTACGGCTGGGGAGCACCGATTTTTCAAAGCCGGGCACCCCTTCCATAGATTCCCATGTTAAACGTCAGTCTGGTCATGGGCACAGTGAGGCATGCAGATGGACACCCTAGGCTTATACTCGAGGCAATACATTTTCCCAGTTTTTTGTGGTAAAATTAGGTGCCTCGGCTTATACTTGAGTATATACGGTATAGGTAGGCAGATTATTTATATATATATATATATATATATATATACACACACACACACACACATATATACACACACACACACACACACATAATATGTGGACTGCAGTCTAATCTAATATAATCTCCCTAGAGAATAAAATGGCGGTTGTTGCAATATTTTATGTAACACTGTATTTGCGTAGCGGACTTTCAAATGCAATGCAATTTATTTGGGAAAAAAATACACTAATTAGAAAAAATAAACAGTAAAGTTAGCCCAATGTCTCTAGAATGTGAAAGATGATGTTACGCCGCGAGAATCGTGATCTTTATTCTAAGCAAAAAAATTGTGATTCTCATTCTTCCCAGAATCGTGCAGCTCTACTACCTGGCAGTTGGGGGCCCCGGGCTCAAGGGCTCAAGTAAACCGAATGCGCCTGCAGCCTTGGCTGCATTGTAGCGCCGCTGCTTGATTACTATTACGTTGCTGACAGATTTGGGTTTTTACAAGGTTGCCAAGTAACAGTTTTCATACTTCCCCCTTTAATAAAATGAAACAATATAAAATCCAGTCAATAGAATACAAACAGTAACATTTACAACACTTTCCGCAGACAAAGGAAGCGGCTGAAGAGTAGAAATATCTCCCGGGATACATTAATTCGATTTCAAAGAAAAGTTTTCTGTGTAATATACTGAACATTAGACAACCTAATCTCAGACACAGCTATTCTATTACCTATTAGAAGCCGGAGAATTCAGCTACGATGCTCAAGGTGACCATCACTGCATCTCATCAGGCTTGTCTATATGTGTAGCATCCTCTAATGTGAGAGTAAACATAAACCTCATCCTGACTCATACTTAAACCAGTGAGTCTGTAATTGGATCAGGGTTATTAGAGTTCAGGGCGGCATGACTCATACAAAACAGCTCTCTGGTGCCTCACCCTGGTTCTAGAAAGTTGGAGAACATTCTAGACACTAGAGGGCAGAGGCTGGGAGGGTTGCTCTGGATATTTAAGGGAGCCTAACTAATCCCCAGGCGGTGGACCTGTCAGGGGACTAAGTGAGCCCTTAAAGCTGAAGTAAACCCATCCATAAAACAGTTGCCTTTCCGTCACGTCCAGGAAATGCAACACTCCCATTGGTTGTGCTCTCAACCAAACTGTCAAACCATCCAATGGCTGGTCTCAATAACTGATCACATTTGCAGCATCATGGCAGTTGTAGATTAAACAGAGGCCAAGATGGCAGCTTCCTTGGCTGAAAACGATAGGAGGGTTTACTTCCACCTTAAATAGGAATGAGTCATGCTGGGATGGAAGTTGGGTGGAAAATGGAGATGCAGTGCTGAGAAGACTGTAGCAGGTCTCTCTGGATGATAGTGGTGTGCTTTATTCTTCCCTACCTTGTCCTGGGAGATCTCCAGAGAGTCATTCGGGCAGGCCGATGGAAGAAAGCCAGTCGGGCAGGCCGATGGAAGAAAGCCAGTCGGGCAGGCCGATGGAAGAAAGCCAGTCGGGCAGGCCGATGGAAGAAAGCCAGTCGGGCAGGCCGATGGAAGAAAGCCAGTCGGGCAGGCCGATGGAAGAAAGCCAGTCGGGCAGGCCGATGGAAGAAAGCCAGTCGGGCAGGCCGATGGAAGAAAGCCAGTCGGGCAGGCCGATGGAAGAAAGCCAGTCGGGCAGGCCGATGGAAGAAAGCCAGTCGGGCAGGCCGATGGAAGAAAGCCAGTCGGGCAGACCGATGGAAGAAAGCCAGTCGGGCAGACCGATGGAAGAAAGCCAGTCGGGCAGACCGATGGAAGAAAGCCAGTCGGGCAGACCGATGGAAGAAAGCCAGTCGGGCAGACCGATGGAAGAAAGCCAGTCGGGCAGACCGATGGAAGAAAGCCAGTCGGGCAGACCGATGGAAGAAAGCCAGTCGGGCAGACCGATGGAAGAAAGCCAGTCGGGCAGACCGATGGAAGAAAGCCAGTCGGGCAGACCGATGGAAGAAAGCCAGTCGGGCAGACCGATGGAAGAAAGCCAGTCGGGCAGACCGATGGAAGAAAGCCAGTCGGGCAGACCGATGGAAGAAAGCCAGTCGGGCAGACCGATGGAAGAAAGCCAGTCGGGCAGACCGATGGAAGAAAGCCAGTCGGGCAGACCGATGGAAGAAAGCCAGTCGGGCAGACCGATGGAAGAAAGCCAGTCGGGCAGACCGATGGAAGAAAGCCAGTCGGGCAGACCGATGGAAGAAAGCCAGTCGGGCAGACCGATGGAAGAAAGCCAGTCGGGCAGACCGATGGAAGAAAGCCAGTCGGGCAGACCGATGGAAGAAAGCCAGTCGGGCAGACCGATGGAAGAAAGCCAGTCGGGCAGACCGATGGAAGAAAGCCAGTCGGGCAGACCGATGGAAGAAAGCCAGTCGGGCAGACCGATGGAAGAAAGCCAGTCGGGCAGACCGATGGAAGAAAGCCAGTCGGGCAGACCGATGGAAGAAAGCCAGTCGGGCAGACCGATGAAGAAAGCCAGTCGGGCAGACCGATGAAGAAAGCCAGTCGGGCAGACCGATGAAGAAAGCCAGTCGGGCAGACCGATGAAGAAAGCCAGTCGGGCAGACCGATGAAGAAAGCCAGTCGGGCAGACCGATGAAGAAAGCCAGTCGGGCAGACCGATGAAGAAAGCCAGTCGGGCAGACCGATGAAGAAAGCCAGTCGGGCAGACCGATGAAGAAAGCCAGTCGGCTAGTCTTCTCTAAAGATGAGACCGGCGGGTACCTGATTTTAGCAGGTACCCACTCCTCCACTACCACACTACCAGTCCAGTTGCCACAGCGATTTGAGCAAAAGTTCGGCCTCCCTCCTTCCCCCGCAGCCTTCTGGGACACATCACAGGTCCCAGAAGACTGCAGGACCAATAAAAAGAGCAGCATGACTTTCATGCATGTGCAGTTGGTAGCCAGCTGTGAAGCCGCAAGGCTTTACTGTCGGTTTCCCTTAGGCCCCTTTCACACTGGGGCGGGCAGGTGCGGTGGCGGTATAGCGGCACGATTTTAAGCGCCCTATACCGTCGTGTTTTACCGCGATATTCGGCCGCTAGCGGTGCGGTTTTAACACACGCTAGCTGCCGAAAAAGGGTTAATACCGCGGTGTCCCATTGATTTCAATGGGAAGGAGTGGTATACACACCGCTCCTTCACAGCTCCAAAGATGCGGCTTGCAGGATATTTTTTCTCCTCCTGCCAGCGCATCGCCTCAGTGTGAAAGCCCTCAGGCTTTCACACTGAGTATACTGGGGCAGGATTTTTTTCAAGCGTTATTTATGCGCTATTTTAGTGCAAAACGCCTGAAAAACTCCTCAGTGTGAAAGGGGCCTTGGTGAAGATATCCTGGCCCAAAGTCGATTAAAGAATCAGCTCAGGTGAGAACATCGCGGGCTCCCTGGACAGGGAAGTGTCCTTATATTAAAAGCCAGCAGGTACGGTATTTGTAGCTGCTGACTTTTAATTTTTGGGGAGGGAGACTGGAGCTCCTCTTTCAGCTGGATAATGCCTTTGCAATAGATATAGGCCATTTCGAAACTTTCCAAAGCCTGGTTGAAAAAAAAGATACCATTCCCCTGCCCTGCCTTGTTGCTATGACTTTGCTAAGACAATCCCAGCTGTTACTTCTTAGCATTTTTTTCAAACTGTGATGGTGAGCTGTAGCAGCTGGGAGTGTCTTGGCAATGTCCTAGCAACATGGCAGGAAAAGGTGGTGCCATCTCTGGTAGTTTTTCAGCCAGGCTTCAGGAGGTACATAAATTACCTACACTTTTAGGTACAATTCAAATTGTCAAAACTTTGCTTTTATCTACAGTCTCCCCTCAGCTAAATAAGCAGTGTTTGGTAAAAGTGAACTAACCCTTAAGGTAATGAATACAAAGTTTTTTTTTTTTGTTTTTTTATTTCATTAGCATATGGAAGGCAAATATAAGTAGATTAAAGTTCAGTTTTTTCCCCAGTTACAGAAAAGAACATATGATGGTAATTGCCAGGACTTAGGCTACGTAGATTGGCCTGATTTTATTTTTACTAGCAGCAGAGGTATACATTGGGCAGGCAGTCTGAGCTCCCTCTCCGCATCCCGCGGTATAATATTCAATTTTGACCTTTAATCCCAAGAGATTCCCCAGAAAAACGTTCTTGAGAAGGTTTGGAGGCCTCTAATCACAGACATGAATGGCAGGTTAATAGAGAGCAGCAGGTATTCATCGGGGCATTTTTACAAAGTACATTTTTGCATAATGGAAGAGTCTAGATTGAGGAGTAAAATCGATAAAGAGAAGAGAAGAGAGAGACAAAAAGTAAAGCAGAGCCAGGAGGTTAAAAGTGTGCGGCAGTAAATCTGATTTTGATGCTTTTATTGTTGGAGGTTGGCTTAGCGGACGGGAGATCTTCTGGGATACTCACAGTTATGAGAACATTGCGGGATGATCATGGCGATGTTGAAGTAATCGAAGCAAATTCCACAGTGCAGCAAGTCATCGAGAGCCTGCGAGACAGACAGAGGGGGGGGTCAGCTGTTGAACAGACAGAGGGGGGGGAATCAGACAGAGGGGGGGGGGGAATCAGACAGAGGGGGGGGGGGAATCAGACAGAGGGGGGGGGAATCAGACAGAGGGGGGGGGGAAAGAGGGGGGGGGGGAAATCAGACAGAGGGGGGGGGGAAATCAGACAGAGGGGGGGGGGGGGGGAAATCAGACAGAGGGAGGGGGGAAATCAGACAGAGGGAGGGGGGAAATCAGACAGAGGGAGGGGGGGAAATCAGACAGAGGGAGGGGGGGGGAATCAGACAGAGGGGGGGGAATCAGACAGAGGGGGGGGAAAATCAGACAGAGGGGGGGGGGGAATTCAGACAGAGGGGGGGGGGAAATCAGACAGAGGGGGGGGGGGAAATCAGACAGAGGGGGGGGGGAAATCAGACAGAGGGGGGGGAAATCAGACAGAGGGGGGGGGGGAATCAGACAGAGGGGGGGGGGGAATCAGACAGAGGGGGGGGGGGAATCAGACAGAGGGGGGGAAATCAGACAGGGGGGGGGGAATCAGACAGGGGGGGGGAATCAGACAGGGGGGGGGAATCAGACAGGGGGGGGGAATCAGACAGGGGGGGGGAATCAGACAGGGGGGGGGAATCAGACAGGGGGGGGGAATCAGACAGGGGGGGGGGAATCAGACAGGGGGGGGGGAATCAGACAGGGGGGGGGAATCAGACAGGGGGGGGGGAATCAGACAGGGGGGGGGGAATCAGACAGGGGGGGGGGAATCAGACAGGGGGGGGGGGAATCAGACAGGGGGGGGGGGAATCAGACAGGGGGGGGGGGGAATCAGACAGGGGGGGGGGGGAATCAGACAGGGGGGGGAATCAGACAGGGGGGGGAATCAGACAGGGGGGGGAATCAGACAGGGGGGGGAATCAGACAGGGGGGGGAATCAGATGGGGGGGGAATCAGATGGGGGGGGGGGAATGGGGGGGGGGAAATCAGACAGGGGGGGGGAATCAGACAGGGGGGGGGAATCAGACAGGGGGGGAGGGGGGGGAATCAGACAGAGGGGGGGGGAAATCAGACAGAGGGGGGGGGAAATCAGACAGAGGGGGGGGGGAAATCAGACAGGGGGGGGGGGGGAAATCAGACAGGGGGGGGGGGGGAAATCAGACAGGGGGGGGGGGGAAATCAGACAGGGGGGGGGGGAATCAGACAGGGGGGGGGGAATCAGACAGGGGGGGGGGGAATCAGACAGGGGGGGGGAATCAGACAGGGGGGGGGAATCAGACAGGGGGGGGGAATCAGACAGGGGGGGGAATCAGACAGGGGGGGGGAATCAGACAGGGGGGGGGGAATCAGACAGGGGGGGGGGAATCAGACAGGGGGGGGGGGAATCAGACAGGGGGGGGGGGAATCAGACAGGGGGGGGAATCAGACAGGGGGGGGGATCAGACGGGGGGGGGGGGGAATCAGACAGGGGGGGGGGAATCAGACAGGGGGGGGGGAATCAGACAGGGGGGGGGGAATCAGACAGGGGGGGGAATCAGACAGGGGGGGGAATCAGACAGGGGGGGGAATCAGACAGGGGGGGGAATCAGACAGGGGGGGGAATCAGACAGGGGGGGGAATCAGACGGGGGGGGAATCAGACGGGGGGGGAATCAGACAGGGGGGGGGGGGAATCAGACAGGGGGGGGGGGGGAATCAGACAGGGGGGGGGGGGGAATCAGACAGGGGGGGGGGGGGAATCAGACAGGGGGGGGGAATCAGACAGGGGGGGGAATCAGACAGGGGGGGGAATCAGACAGGGGGGGGGAATCAGACAGGGGGGGGGAATCAGACAGGGGGGGGAATCAGACAGGGGGGGGGAATCAGACAGGGGGGGGGAATCAGACAGGGGGGAATCAGACGGGGGGGGGGAATGGGGGGGGAAATCAGACAGGGGGGGGGGAATCAGACAGGGGGGGGGGGAAATCAGACAGGGGGGGGGGGGAAATCAGACAGGGGGGGGGGGAAATCAGACAGGGGGGGGGGAAATCAGACAGGGGGGGGGGGAATCAGACAGAGAGGGAGGGGGGAATCAGACAGAGAGGGAGGGGGGGGAATCAGACAGAGAGGGAGGGGGGGGAATCAGACAGAGAGGGAGGGGGGGGAATCAGACAGAGAGGGAGGGGGGGGAATCAGACAGAGAGGGAGGGGGGGGGAATCAGACAGAGAGGGAGGGGGGGGAATCAGACAGAGAGGGAGGGGGGGGAATCAGACAGAGAGGGAGGGGGGGGAATCAGACAGAGAGGGAGGGGGGGGAATCAGACAGAGAGGGAGGGGGGGAATCAGACAGAGAGGGAGGGGGGGAATCAGACAGAGAGGGAGGGGGGGAATCAGACAGAGAAGGGGGGGGGAATCAGACAGAGAGGGGGGGGAATCAGACAGAGAGGGGGGGGGGATCAGAATCAGACGGAGAATTCAGCACAATCAGACGGCCATAAGGGCCAGAGAGATAAGGAATCAGATGGACAGACAGAGGCTGATGAAAAAAATATAATAAAATAAAAATCAGAGAAAAAAATATTTCCATTTTAATCTACTTTTCCTGTAAAATGTAATGCAATATGGCAACCTGGAGGTGTTCTGTATACAGATGGTGTAAAAGACAATCCCCCCCAGAAGTGTCACTTTCTGCTTGTGTGATCGGCTCACTGATTTTCCCGAAAGTCTGCACTAGGATAAAAGTCATATTTTAGGCACCCCCTATAATAAGAATTTCAGTTTTGGTGGGACTCCCCCCCCCCCCTCCTCCGCCAAAGGTTAAAAAGGGATCTACAGTCGGCAAACCAAATTCTCAATAAACACCTCTTTGGTAATGTTTGTACAGGACACAAACTGATTTTTCTTCAGGATAACAAAAGAAAGAAACCTGCAGCAAAGTTTCCTAAAATCCCCGCAATGTACAGAGATCACTCAGAGGGGAGTTACTCTTTAAGGCCGAGTTCAGAAGTCCAGCAGTAAAATCTGGGAAGCCTGGAAAATATGAGCCCATTGCTACGAGTTAATACCTTTAAAGAAAGAAATTCCAGATGTAATGGACTCAGAGAGCTCCCGGGTCTCATATTTACCTCAATCATCATAAGCCGTATAGATTACAGAGAAATACGAGACATGAAACCCTCCAATCACTGGTGACAAAGCGCAATCACCCCGATACACCGATATGAGGAAAATACAGCCGGAGATATATCACATAGAGCTATATGATCTGCGAGTAATGAGGGGGTCATTTGTGGGGGGGGGTGCAAGTGATGTCTGTAAGGTAAACAATATACATACAGCTGGACAGGCTGAGATTCGATCCATGTAGGGCAGGCCGATTGTACCCAAGTTGATCCATGGAACCAGCCTATCGGATTTTTCTACATACGGTTACTGCCGGTGTTCTAAAAAATTCCTGGACTCATGAAAAAAAAAAGTCTCGACCGCGTCACTACCGGTGCGGCTACGTCAGCAAAGAGCTGTTTGCGGGGCTTTACCGCGCATGCGCGACTTCACCGCTGCTTTATTGCGCATGCGCGGACGCAATTTTTGGGTACAGGAAAATGATAGACCTAAGCGGGTGGGCGGAGCAGTGATTTGTTTAAACTCGTCATCGGGTCTAATTTTTCTGGACCGGAAAATTGCATCCGTGCATGCGAGATAAAGCAGCGGTGAAGTCGCGCATGCGCGGTAAAGCACCGCAAACAGCTCTTTGCTGACGTAGCCGCACCGGAATTGATGCGGTCAAGATTTTTTTTATTACACCAACAGTTGTAGCCACTAGCAGTAACCATTCGATTTTGCTGGCCAGGAACGCCCCCTGCTGGCAGAATACAATAGCGCAGTGGGAGGCATACCTGCATTAACCACTTCTATACCGCTGATCATCATGTGACGTCCTGGACTTTCCAGGGGAGATATCTGAATGATGGGTGCAGCTGCAGGCATCATCCAGATATCGTTTTTTTCACCAGCAAATCCCTGCAGTGTAAATACAATCATAGTAGCTTGTTTTTACAGGTGGGGGGGGGGTGGGAAGATCCCCCCCCACCAGCTGCCCTCCGGTGCTTCTACTGGCTCGCCCCATGCGTTCAGCGAGCTGAAGAATGAATCGGCCGGCGCTGACCGTTTACCATAGCGAATACCACAGACCAGAGTGTCCCTGGCAATATCTATGACCTTCCAAGGCCGGGTGCGACGTTATGACGTCCGGCCTCCGCAGATGTAAACACCGCAGAGATTTTTATTTTTTCTCTCTCAGGCTTTCCAGCCTAGGAGGAGAGATGTGGGGACTTAAGCCTCATACACACGATCGGATTATCCAACGGGTATTGTGTGATGGCAGGCTGTTGTCGGAAAATCCGACCGTTTGTACGCTCCATCGGACAATTGTCGGATTTTCCCCACGGACAAGAGGGATAGCATGCTTTAAAAAATTGTCTGCCAACAAATGTGTGGTCGGATTTTCCGATCGTGTGTACATAAATCCGTCGGACAAAACTCCAAAGTACAAACACGCATGCTAACCATAACACATTAGCAGAAGTTGCCCAAAGGGTGGCGCTACAGAGCTGAAAAACCACGTAGTTTCGTGTTTGTTGGCCGACAATTCTTTGCAAGACAAGTTCCTGGCCAACGCCCAGGGAACGCGTTAAAATTTTTTTTTTTTAAATTGTAATATATAAATAATTAAGCGCCCCTGTTCCCTCGTGCTCGCACGCGGAAACGAACGCATACATAGGTCGCGTCCGCATATGTAAACGTTTCAAACCACATATGAGGTATCGCCGCAAACGTTAGAGCAATAATTCTAGCGCAAGACCTTCTCCGTAATTCTAAGCTGGTAACCTGTAAAAAAAAGTTAAAGCGTCGCCTATGGAGATTTGTAAGTAGTTTAGCGCCATTCCACGAGTGTGCGCAATTTTAAAGCATGACGTGTTGGGTATCTACAGTTGTGCTTATAAGTTTACATACCCTGGCAGAATTTATGATTTCTTGGCCATATTTCAGAGAATATGAATAACACAAAAACTTTTCTTTCACTCATGGTTAGTGTTTGGCTGAAGCCATTTATTATCAATCAACTGTGTTTACTCTTTTAAAATCATAATGACAACAGAAACTTCCCAAATGACCCTGATCAAAAGTTTACATACCCTGGTGATTTTGGCCTGATAACATGCACACAAGTTGACACAAAGGGGTTTGAATGGCTATTAAAGGTAACCACCCTCACCTGTAATCTGTTTGCTTGTAATTAGTGTGTGTGTATAAAAGGTCAATGCGTTTCTGGACTCCTGACAGACCCTTGCATCTTTCATCCAGTGCTGCACTGACGTTTCTGGATTCTGAATCTTGGGGAAAGCAAAAGAATTGTCAAAAGGATCTGCAGGAAAAGGTAGTTGAACTGTATAAAACAGGAAAGGGATACAAAGAGATATCCAAGGAATAGAGAATACCAATCAGCAGTGTCCAAACTCTAATCAAGAAGTGGAAAATGAGGGGTTCTGTTGAAACCAAACCACGGTCAGGTAGACCAACTAAAATTTCAGCCACAACTGCCAGGAAAATTGTTTGGGATGCAAAGAAAAGCCCACAAAGAACTTCAGGTGAAATACAGGACTCTCTGAAAACATGGGGTGTGGCTGTACAAGATGCACAATAAGGAGGCACTTGAAGAAAGATGGGCTGCACGGTCGAGTCGCCAGAAGAAAGACATTACTATGCAAATGCCACAAAGTATCCGCTTACAATACGCCAAACAGCACAGAGACAAGCCTCAAACCTTCTGCCACAAAGTCATATGGAGTGATGAGACCAAAATTTAGCTTTTTGGCCACAACCATAAACGCTTCATTTGGAGAAAAGTCAACAAGGCCTATGATGAAAGGTCCACCATCCCTACTGTGAAACACGGAGGCGGATCGCTGATGTTTTGGGGATGTGTGAGCTACAAAGACACAGGAAATTTGGTCATAATTAATGGCAAGATGAATGCAGTATGTTATCAAAATACTGGAGGAACATTTCATTCATCAGCCAGGAAGCTACACATGGGACGTACTTTGACATTCCAACATGACAATGATCCAAAACACAAGGCCAAGTCCACCTGTCATTGGCTAGAGCAGAATAAAGTGAAGGTTCTGGAGTGGCCATCTCAGTCTCCTGACCTCAATATCATTGAGCCATTCTGGGGAGATCTCAAACGTGCCGTTCATGCGAGACAGCCCAAGAATTTACAGGAACTGGAGGCTTTTTACCAAGAGGAATGGGCAGCTTTACCATCTGAGAAGATAAAGAGCCTCCTCCACAAATACCACAAAAGACTTCAAGCTGTCATTGACGTTAAAGGGGGCAATACACGGTATTAAGCACTTCAGCCCCGGACCATTTCGCCGGTCAAAGACCAGGCCACTTTTTGCGATTCGGCACTGCGTCGCTTTAACTGACAATTGCGTGGTCGTGCAACATGGCTCCAAAACAAAATTGACGTTCTTTTTTCCCCACAAATAGAGTTTTCTTTTGGTGGCATTTGATCACCTCTGCGGCTTTTATTTTTTGCGCTATAAACAAAAATAGAGCGACAATTTTGGAAAAAAAATGCAATATTTTTTACATTTTGCTATAATAAAATATCCCCAAAAACATTAAAAAAAAAAACTTTTTTTTTCCTCAGTTTAGGCCGATACGTATTCTTCTACATATTTTTAGTAGTAAAAAAAATAAATAAATAAATCGCAATAAGTGTTTGATTGGTTTGCGCAAAAGTTATAGCATCTACAAAACAGTTTTATGGCATTTTTATTAATAATTTATTTATTTTTTTACTAGTAATAGCGGCGATTAGCGATTTTTATCGTGACTGCGACATTATGGCGGACACATCGGACACTTTTGACACATTGTTGGGACCATTGTCATTTTTACAGCGATCCGTGCTATAAAAATGCACCGATTACTGTGAAAATGACACTGGCAGGGAAGGGGTTAACCACTAGGTGGCGCGGCAGGGGCTAAGTCAGTACTAGGGAGTGATTCTTACTGTTAGCGGGCGTGGCTACACACGACACGTCACTGATGACTGTTCACGAACAGCCATCAGTGACATGTCACTAGGCAGAATAGGGGAATCCCCCTGTTCTGCCTTTACCGACCGCAATCGCAGGCCGCCCAGGAACATCGAGTTCCCGGGACCCGCTAACACACTCATGAGGCACGCGCGCCCGCTGGGCGGCAAATTTAAAAGGGACGTACAGGTACGCCCATTTGCCTATATATAATTTTTGGGGGTTCTGAATAATTCTGTAGCAAAAAAATTCAGGATTCTTACATGTAGCAGAGGAATGCCGAAATTGGCACGGTATAGTAACGGTTAACACCGACTGTGATGGAGGAATTGACCGATTTACTTTCCTTCCATCCCTGGTGGAAGGAGAGAAAAATCACGTCATCTATGGCTTGCCTAAGATGGAATGAGCAGACATCGACTGCCGAGGAACTACAAGTTCTATACAGCATATGAGCATATATACTCCCATCAGCCACAACTTTATGACCACCCTCCAAATACTGAGTAGGTCCCCCTTGTGCCACCAAAACAGCCCTGACCCGTCTCGGCATGGACTCCACTAGACCTCTGACCGTATGCTGTGGTATCTGGCACCAAGCTGTTACTAGCAGACCACAGCCAGGGATTGGCTCTCATGATCCGAGTGCTTAATTAGCCGCTGGATCGCTTTCAGAAGCACCGGAAAGCGTCCGTGGGGGGTCACCAGTGTTTCTTGGGCTTACTGTTTTCACCGGTACGCCCGGGAAACGATCCGATTGTTCACGCAGCTGGCCATAGAGGTGAGCAGAGACCAGGTTGCCTCTCATCATCTCTATGATCTTGGAGGGCCTGAGCAACATCATGACGTCACTTCCGGTGTAAGGTCCAAGGTAAACAATTGCATAAAAATCACATTTTTTTTTATAGCTTTTGCTTTTAAAAGGTAGAGGAGAGATTGGGGAACTTATAGACCCCAGATCTCTCCATAAAAAGGACCTGTCAGCCATTATTTCTATCGCAAGAGATGTTTACATTTCTTATAATAGCAATAAAAGTGATGAAAAAAAAAAAAATATTGAAAAAAAAAGGGACAGTGTAAAAATAATGCTCACGGGCAGAAGTGAATGCATACGCAAGTAACCGCTGCGCCCCTCCCAAACCACTCCGCGCAGCGCCCCCCCGAACCCCTCTGACGCTGCACCCCCGACGCTGCACCCCCGAACCCCTCCAACGCTACACCCCTCCGACGCTGTGCCCCCCCGAACCCCTCCAACCCCCCAAACACCTCCAACACTACACCCCCGAACCCCTTCAAAGCTGTGCCCCCCCGAACCCCTCCGACGCTACACCCCCCAGAACCCCTCCAACGCTATGCCCCCCTAAACCCCTCCAAGGCTACAACCCCCCAAACACCTCCAACACTACACCCCCAAACCCCTTCAAAGCTGCGCCCCCCCAAACCCCTCCGACGCTGCGCCCCCACGAACCCCTCCAACGCTGCGCCCCCACGAACCCCTCCAACGCTGCGCCCCCACGAACCCCTCCAACGCTGCGCCCCCACGAACCCCTCCAACGCTACACCTCCGAACCCCTTCAAAGCTGCGCCCACCGAACCCCTCCGACGCTGTGCCCCCCCAAGCCCCTCCAACGCTACACCCCCAAACCCCTTCAAAGCTGCGCCCCCCCGAACCCCTCCGACATTACACCCCCCAGAACCCCTCCAACGCTATGCCCCCCTAAACCCCTCCAACGCTACAACCCCCCCAAACACTACACCCCCAAACCCCTTCAAAGCTGCGCCCCCCCCTGAACCCCTCCAACGCTGCACCCCCACAAACCCTTCCGACGCTGCGCCCCCCGAACCCCTCCGACGCTGCGCCCCCCCGAACCTCTCCGACGCTACACCTCCCAGAACCCCTCCAACGCTATGCCCCCCTAAACCCCTCCAACACTACAACCCCCCCAAACACCTCCAACACTACACCCCCAAACCCCTTCAAAGCTGCGCCCCCCCCGAACCCCTCCAACGCTGCGCCCCCACAAACCCTGACGCTGCGCCCCCCCGAACCCCTCCGACGCTGCGCCCCCCCGAACCCCTCCGACGCTACACCTCCAAACCCCTTCAAAGCTGCGCCCACCGAACCCCTCCGACGCTGCGCCCCCCCTGAATCCCTCCGACGCTGCGCCCCCCCGAACCCCTCCGACGCTACACCTCCAAACCCCTTCAAAGCTGCGCCCACCGAACCCCTCCAACGCTGCGCCCCCCCTGAATCCCAACTTTTTGACCCCCCAAACCCCTCCGCTACACCCCCCCCCCCCAAACCCCTCATAGATCCTGTGTACAGGAGCCAGTCTGGGGGGTGCTGGGACATCAGGACTGATATTAGAGGCCCCCCCCCCCAGAAAAAATGGGGCTTACAAGCCCCTTACCCATTACTCTGCACCCCTAATATCCCCAACTATCACTCCCTACACCCCTCCTCTCCCCCCGCCTCTCGGACGTTTTGGGGTGCTGTCTCACCTGTAGGGGGTGCGCCCTGGGGGCCCCCTCTGTAGCGGTTGTCATGGCGCCCCGTGCTCGTCTTACAGCTGATCCTCCGAACTTCCCGCGCCGAGCTACGAGACACGCCCCCTCCTTTCCTGCCCGGCCGCGGGGGATTCTGGGAGTTGTAGTCAGAGAGGAGAGAGGAGAGACGAGGAGGGGTAGGTGGAGCTGTGCCCGGCCGGCGGGGGGGGGTTCTATTCTTCTAACCTCTCCTCCCCCTCATATCACACACGGGGGGGGTGCTGCTGAATAACTAAACCTTCCACTAATCATCTCTCAAATAATGTTCCGGGGGGGAGAGGTAATCATTTTTTGGACCCCCACAACTAATACTGTCCCCACCCCCCCAACTAATACTGTCCCCCCCAACTAATACTGTCCCCCCCAACTAATACTGTCCCCCCCAACTAATACTGTCCCCCACAACTAATACTGTCCCCACCCCCCCCGACTAATTCTGTCCCCCAACTAATACTGCCCCCCCAACTATTACTGTCCCCCCCAACATACTGTCCCCCCCAACTAATACTGTCCCCCCCAACTAACACTGTCCCCCCAACTAATACTGTCCCCCACAAACTAATACTGTCTCCCCCAATTAATATTGCCCCCCCAACTAATACTGTCCCCCCCAACTAATACTGTCCCCACAACTAATACTGTCCCCCACAACTAATACTGTCCCCACCCTCCCCGACTAATTCTGTCCCCCAACTAATACTGCCCCCCCCAACTATTACTGCCCCCCCAACATACTGTCCCCCCCCAACTAATACTGTCCCCCCCAACTAACACTGTCCCCCCAACTAATACTGTCCCCCACAAACTAATACTGTCTCCCCCAATTAATATTGCCCCCCCAACTAATACTGCCCCCCCCGAATAAAACTGTCCCCCCACTAATACTGTCCCCCCCAACTAATACTGCCCCCCAACTAATACTGTCCCCCCAACTAACACTGTCCCCCCACTAATACTGTCCCCCCAACTAATACTGCCCCCCAACTAATACTGTCCCCCCCAACTAACACTGTCCCCCCAACTAATACTGTCTCCCCCAACTAATACTGTCCACCACAACTAATACTGTCTCCCCCAACTAATACTGCCCCCCAACTAATACTGTTCCCCCAACTAATACTGCCCCCCAACTAATACTGCCCCCCAACTAACACTGTCCCCCAACTAATACTGTCCCCCCCAACTAATACTGTCTCCCCCAACTAATACTGTCCCCCCCAACTAATACTGTCCCCCCAACTAATACTGCCCCCCAACTAACACTGTCCCCCCAACTAATACTGTCCCCCCCCCAGCTAATACTGCCCCCCAACTAATACTGTCCCCCACAACTAATACTGTCCCCCCGACTAATTCTGTCCCCCCAACTAATACTGTCCCCCCAACTAACACTGTCCCCCCAACTAATACTGTCCCCCCCAACTAATACTGCCCCCCCAACTAATACTGTCCCCCCCAACTAATACTGCCCCCCCCAGTCGCTCCCCCTATGACCGTGCTGCGTTAGCTTGGAGAGCGCACCCACAGAGTGACAACGCTTCCCTCCTCGACAGCTAAACACAAGGAACATGGCTACTATGAACTTTTAAAAAAAATATTAGTATTATTTTTTTTTTTTTATTGTATTATTATCATCTTTTAACTTTTTTTATTTTTAGACATTAGTAGAAGTATTTATTCTTCTTCTTTTTTTTATTTATGTATTTATTTTTTAGGTAGTAGTAGTTGTATTTTTTACTATAATTTGTATTTTTTATAGATTTTTTTTATATTTAGGTATTAGTAGTATTTTTTTTTTTTTTTTTTTTTTACTTTTTATGTTTAGGTATTAGCAGTAGTAGTATTTATTATTAATTTTATTTTCACTTTTTATTTTTGTTTGCAATGGTTTTTTATTAAGTTTTCAGTAAACAAAGTGAAGCGCATTTAAAGAAGATATAAAACCGCAATAGACATAGGTGTGCGCAGCCTATTGCATTAGGGTGTGCACCCCAAAGTTTAAACACACATGAACGCCACCTGATGTCACAGGGAGGAGGCTCTGGTGGTGGGAGACAGTTGATTGGGACCATATTATATTACACCCTAAATACGGATATAATGTGTTCCTGAGGTTGAAGAACCTAGCCTTTAATATAATGGGGGCATTTACACTGGCCACTGGCACCCCCAACCACCCACCTGGTGCCACCCCTGGATAATGCTAATGTACATGGGGTGATTAGGGTGTGCCCAGGCACACTCGGCACACCCTGTGGGCACGCCTATGGTAATAGACCACCAACTGGTCACAGTTTCAAACAATTGTGTCATAACAGAACAAAATACAGAAATAATAATAGTCCCTGAATGCTCAATAGAAAGCCAATGTCGCGGTTCCTCCCGACTTAACCCGGGGGGGGGGGGGTGTATTATCTCCAATATTATGCTGTCTTAGACCCCTTTCACACTGAGCGGCCCATAGAGGCGGCGGTAAAACGCCGCTATTTTTACCGCCGACGCTATGGGTGGATTTGCAGCGCATTTCGGGTGCTAGTGGGGCGCTTTTAACCCCCACTAGTGGCCAAGAAACGGTAAAAAACGCTGAAGCAGCGTTTTGCGGACGGTATAGCCGCGCTGTCCCATTGATTTCAATGGGCAGGAGCGGTAAACACACCGCTCCTTCACCGCTCCAAAGATGCGGCTAGCAGGACTTTTTTTTACCGTCCTGCTAGCGCACCGCTCCAGTGTGAAAGCCCTCAGGCTTTCACACTGGAGACAATGGAGCAGCAGTTTAAGGGCGTATTGCAGGCGCTATTTTTAACGGTATAGCGCCTGCAATACGCCCTCGGCGTGAAAGGGGTCTAATACTCAGTAGGATTTCAATCACTTTTTCATAGAGAACACAAAGTCGCAAACAACCATATATAGGTGGTGGTGATCCCCCAATTAAACAGGAATCAAAGAGTACAGTAGAGAAAGAGGAAAAAAGTAGTTGGGTGCAAGCATTACTTTTTATTTTTAGGTAGTAGTATTAGTTATTAATATATTTTTTATTGTTTTAGGTATTATAAGTAGTAGTATTTCAATTTTTTTTAATTTTCTACTTTTTATTTTTAGCTATTAATAGTAGTAATAATTGTTATTAATTATTATTATTATTATTATTAAGATTAATTATATATATATATATATATATAAAAATGCATGGGTGTGTATATATATATATATATATATGTGAATATACTGTATATATATATATATATATATATATATATATATTTTTTAGGTCTAAATACTTTTTTCAATGTAAAACCAGTCTCAGTGAAGACAATATACAGGGATATGGGACAAAAGTTAAACTGGATGAACCGCTGTCTTAACCACTTAAGCCCCGGACCATTTCGCTGGCCAAAGACCAGGCCACTTTTTGCGATTCGGCACTGCGTCGCTTTAACTGACAATTGCGCAGTCGTGCGACGTGGCACCCAAACAAAATTGACGTCCTTTTTTTCCCCACAAATAGAGCTTTCTTTTGGTGGTATTTGATCACCTCTGTGGTTTTTATTTTTTTGTGCTATAAAAAAAAAAATAGAGCGACAGTTTTGAAAAAAATGCAATATTTTTTACTTTTTGCTAAAATAAATATCCCCAAAAAAATATATAAAAAAACGTTTTTTTTCCTCAGTTTAGGCCGATACGTATTCTTCTACATATTTTTGGTAAAAAAAAAAAAATCGCAATAAGCGTTTATTGATTGGTTTACGCAAAAGTTATAGCGTCTACAAAATAGGGGATAGTTTTATGGCATTTTTATTTTAAATTTTTTTTTTACTA
Source organism: Rana muscosa (assembly GCA_029206835.1). Taxonomy (NCBI): domain Eukaryota; kingdom Metazoa; phylum Chordata; class Amphibia; order Anura; family Ranidae; genus Rana; species Rana muscosa. The sequence continues at coordinate 298,247,892 of CM055120.1, forward strand.
GTAATGGCGGCGATCAGCGATTTTTATCGTGACTGCGACATTATGGCGGACGCATCGGACACTTTTGACACCATTTTGGGACCATTGTCATTTTTACAGCGATCAGTGCTATAAAAATGCACTGGTTACTGTAAAAATGACACTGGCAGTGAAGGGGTTAACCTGTAGGGGTGCTGAAGGGGTTAAGTGTGACCTAGGGAGTGATTCTTACTGTTAGGGGGCGTGGCTTGCCGTGACAAGTCACTGATCGCTGTTTCTGATGACAGGGAACAGACGATCAGTGACATGTCGCTAGGCAGAACAGGGAAATGTTGTGTTTACACTAACATCTCCCCGTTCTTCAGCTCCGTGAGACGGGGGGGGGGCACCGGCGGACATTGAGTCAGCGGGTCTCGCGGGCATGGTCACGGAGCTCACGGCAGGGTCGCAAGCTAGGGGACGTATATATACGCCCATTTGCCTGTCCATGCCATTCTGTCCACGTAAATGTTCGTGCGGCGGTTGGCAACTTGTTAATACAAACTTACCAACTATGTAACCTCTCGAGTACCAGCCTGTTATATCTCTTCATCATCAGACCATTTTACAGTTTTCGTCACTGTGATAGTTTGACCGACAATTACTGCATCATGCAACATTGTACCCAAAATAATTTTATATCATTCTTTTGAGACAGATAGAGCGTGCTTTTGGTGGTTTTTATTATCCACAGTTTTTTGGGGGGGGTTTTACTATAAAAATGAACACAGTAATTAATTTCCACCACTAGATGTCCTCAGTGTTCCAGGGTCTATGACACTCTATGGATCACTGTGAGGTCGGGGTGTCATGGACCCCAAAGGGGGTGTCTCACTGCACTCACCATGAAGAGACTACCTGTCTCTGTACTCTTCCTGCCTCAGTACTGACAGTAGTAGTATTTATTATTATTTTTACCATTTTTTATACATTTTTTTTTCATTAATATTTTTAGGTTTTATTAGTAATATTTATTATTGTAGAGAGTGACAGGTATCCCGGGAGCTGCACATCAAGTCAAAGCCTGCTGTGTAATAGTGAATGGCAGTCTCAGCCTGCACCCCCGCCAGGTCAGTATTTTTTATGAATATTATTGTATTTTTTTTTTTTTTACTTTTTTTTTTCAGATAGTAGTATTTATTATTATCATTAATATTTTATTTATTTTTTATCTTTTTATTTTTAGGTATTATTATTAGTAGTTGTTGTTTTTATTATTATGATTATGTTTATTTTTTACATTTTAAGGTAGTAATTGTTATTATTATTATTAATTATACAATATACAGGGTTATGGGAAATGGTAGTGATCTAAACACACACACAGGTTGAAATAGATGAGCTGCTGTCTTTATACAACCTTACCAACTAGGTAACCTCTCGAGTACCAGCCTGTTATATCTCTTCATTATCAGACCATTTTTCACTTTTCGTTACTGTGATAGTTTGACCGACAATTACTCCGTCATGCAACATTGTACCCAAACAAATTTTATATCATTGTTTTGAGACGGATAGAATGTTTGGTGGTATTTATTATCTACTGTTTTTTGTTTTTTGTCTTTTGTTTTTTTATCATAAAAAGGAACGCAGTAATTAATTTCCACCACTAGATGTCCTCAATGTTCCAGGTTCTTTGACACTCTATGGATCACTGTGAGTACAGGGTGTCATGGCCCCTCTTCCTGCCTCAGTACTGACAGTGTACAGAGCAGATCCGAGCATCTCTGTACCATGTGATCGTTGTAGTTACCAATCAAACAAACAAAAAAGTAAACGGTATAGCAATTATATAGAAAAGTCCGCCCCCTGCTCTTCATTTATTGGTAAAAAGATAATGGGCATCAGTGATCCCATTGGTTCCATTGTGGGATCATTTTAACTGTTTCACTTCCCTCCTCTTCTGTATACCTCAGCCCTATACTGGCTCTGTACTGTTCGCTTTATCAACCCCTTCACCTACCTTATTCTTTGGGTACAATGTTGCATGGTGGAGTAATTGTCCGTCAAACTATCGCAACGCTAAAAACTGAACAGTTGGGTACTCGTGGCCCTAAATTTGTCAGTTCTCTGCATCACCTAAGCTGAGCCCGGGTGAACCAGGATAAGAAAACTCTGCATCCAGAATGGTATAAGGAGTTCCTTTATGAGGCACCACATCTGAGATTCAGCCAATCAGCACCATGCAGCAGAGGAGAAAAACTGGAGTTTTTTTTAAGAAATGGGAAAAAGTTGCAAATTTGTTGCCAATTCTGACCAATCCGGTTGCCATAACCCCGGTATCGTTTTTCACTATGGCCGATCATCTGTAAGATAAAAGTGGTCCCGTGGGCGGATTCATGCCCCCCCCCCCCCCCTCCACCTACTGCTGCGTCCCGGACGTTCCTGGGCTTACCTGACCCATCGGTAAAGCCTGAGAACGATCCGATGCAGCCGTTAGCTGGGCAGGAAGACAAGTGAGGCCAAGATGGCCATCACTTGTCTCTATGCCCTTGGAGGACTGGAGCGATGTCTGACGTCACTTCCGGTTCCCGATCCATAATAAACTTTATTTTTTTTAAGTTAAAGTTTAAATTTTAGATTTTTATTTTTTTCTCTCGTTTGCTTTTAAAGGTGAATGAGAGATTTTGAGTCTTTTGACCCCAGATCTCTCAATAAAGAGGACCTGTCATGCTTATTTTTAATAAAAGGGATGTTTACATTCCTTGTAATAAGAATAAAAGTGATAAAAAATAAAGAGACAGTGTAAAAAAAAAGAAGTAAAATAATAATAGAAAAAAAAATATATAAAGCACACCATCCCTCCAAGCTCGCGCTCAGTAGCGAACTCATGTGTAAGTCGCGCAAGCATATGTAAACAGTGTTCAAACCACACACACCCGCGATCATCAGAATGAGAGAGCTGAGGTCTTTTTGACTCCAGATCTCTTAATAAAGAGGATCTGTCATCCTTATTTTCTATTAGAAGGGATGTTAAGAGGAATAAAAGTGATCACAATAAATAAATAAAAGGGACTGTGTAAATTTTTTTAATAAAAAGTATAATACATAAGAAAAAAATATATAATGCGCCCTATCCCTCCGAGCTCGCGCACAGAAGCGAACGCATATGTAAGTCGCGCACGCATATGTAAGCGGTGCTCGCACCACACATGTGAGGTATCGCCAAGTGAGAGTAATAATTTTAGTACTAGACCTTCTCTCTAAGACCCCTTTCACACTGGAGCGGTTTACAGGCGCTATTGTGCTAAAAATAGCGCCTGCAAACCGACCCTAAACAGCGGCTGCTCTTTCTCCAGTGTGAAAGCCCCGAGGGCTTTCACACTGGAGCGGTGCGCTAGCAGGACCGCTCCAAAAGTCCTGCTAGCAGCATCTTTGGAGCGGTGAGAGGAGTGGTGTGTTTACCGCTCCTCCACCGCTCCTTCCCATTAAAAGCAATGGGAAACCGCGGCTATACCGCCGGCAATGCGCCTCTGCAGAGGCGCATTGCCGGCGGTATTAACCCTTTTTCGGCCGCTAGCGGGGGTTTAAACCGCACCGCCAGCGCCCGAATACCTAAAAATAGCAGCGCTATGCCGCCAGCGCACCTCCCGCCTCAGTGTGAAAGGGGCCTTACTCTAAACAGGTAACCTGTAAAAGAAATTGAAAGCACAGCCTATGGAGATTTTTAAGTACCGTAGTTTGTTGCCATTCCACGAGTGTGCGCAATTTAAAGCGTGACATGTTAAGTATCTATTTACTCGGCATAACATCATCTTTCACATTTTACCAAAAAATTGGGGTAACTATTGTGTTTATTCTTTTTTATTCATAAAAGTGTATTTTTTTAATTTTTTTTTTTTTTTATTGTGTTTGAAAAATTGCTGTGCAAATACAGTGTGACATAAAATATTGCAACGGTCACCATTTTATTCTCTAGGGTCACTCTCTGCTAAAAAATATATATATATAAGGTTTGGGGGTTCTAAGTAAATTTCTAGCAAAATATACTGATTTAAACAAAAAGTTCCAGAAAAGGCCTGGTCTTCAAGTGGTTAATGAGCAAAAAGTTTTCTTTATTATTTATTTATTTATGGGGGGGGGGGGGTTTAATGGTTCGAACATTTTTTTTTTGTAGTCTCTGTCCCATTGGAGAGATTTTCCTTCACTTGCTGTTTTAGAGACATGACAGGAAGACAGTTTCTTTGCTGGAACAGGTGTCCCCAATTGGAAGATTTCCCTTCACCTCCTGATCTAACGACAACAAAAACCTTATAGAGGTTTTAACCCTTCACCGCTCCATCTAAAGCAAAAAAAAGCTTTTGGCTAGAAACATATAACTAAAGGCTCCTGTATGACTAACAAGTGCCTAATCCATTAGAAGAGGGAAGGTCTGGACAGCCGCACTCCAATAAAAAACGCCTTTATTGTGCAAAATGACAAAAGTACAAACCACAGCAGGGTACAGGATAAAAAACTGACGCGTTTCACTCAACAGAGCTTAGTTATAGCTAGGTGAGTTCCACAGGTGTAAGTGGCACATCCAGTTACTATGTGATACACAAACCTTTTATGATAAACCAAAAACTTCCCTGACTGAGCCAAATCCTCCTTCATTGTGTCTCACACGCTCCCCCTTCCCTGACACTGCAGCTCACAGAGGGAGGGTTCCAGTAACAGAGGCAGTGCTGCCAATCTAGATAGCAGTGGGCAGGACTAGGTGTGGCCAGGTGCTGATTGACAAACAGTGACAATGCTGATAGCCACACCCCCTTTGCAACATCATCTCCTCCCACTCTAATGCAAGCAGGCACAGCCCAGATGAGGGTGACAACTCTGCTCTGAATTCAGGACCAGTGCAGCATCGTTGTCACCCCATCACAGGAAGCTGCGTTTCGCTGTCCATTAGATTGTTAATTTTAAGACTGACTTATTATTAAGTACCGCAGCTCATATTTTATTTTACTAAGGGGCCATAATTCTATTTATTGATCAAGAAAATAAATGCTAAACACTCTAAAAACATGTTTATTGTGCTTAGCCAAGAGTTCTTCTTTATAGTATGTTTCTAGATTGGGAATTCCCACATCGCCCATTTTTCTGACTTCCCATCATTATCATTCTATTTATTTGCGGCTTCTTTCTGTTCCAAATAAAATAGATCATTTTTTTTATTATCCAACGCCTGAGGGTGGGCGGTGCAATCTGAAGATCTCTAAATAAATAATGGAATCTTGGAAGTGAATGTATTTTTGTAAAATTGATTTCACGGTGGAAGTTTTCTGCGCCCTTTTCATGTGAATTCCTGCACTTCGGGACCGGATCTATAATTAGAACTTTTTGGCTGGCTCGCCAACAAAAGGAAGGGTCATATTTATAACACTGGAAAACAGGCCCCGGATGTGACCTCATTTGCCCTTGAAGTTGTAGTTTTCTGGTCACGGGCGAATAGTTAAAGGGGGGAGGGGGTCTGTTGTTTTGCTCATTTGCAGTTAACAGTACTTTTTAAAAACTGCTGCTTGCTGCAGCTTGGAGGCATTTTCCATTTGGCGCAGTTAGAGATCGGCTACAATGCCAAAGTGGGAAGGGGCCCCTAAAGAGATATGTGAGATCAAGGGCATCATACAGTATATAAAATGTCAGACGGCAACCAATAATATTGGACATTTGATGTGGACGTGGGTCTGTATTCTCAAGGAGAGAGACAGTCCAGCAGATACAAGGGTGCACCTGAGACTGCATGAAGACATAGGTGTCATGGCGGCACACTGCAGATATGAAATGCTCAGAGTCACTGTGTGACACTGGATGCTCAGGGATTTACCAGGGAGTCACCAGTGTAACAGGGGTTGCTGGGGACACTGGGGTGGTTGAAAGCACAGGATTCCCAAAGGGGTCAGGAGACACAGGAATCGCAGAGGTCTCGCGAGACACGTGGGTTGCAATAGACACTGCATTAACAGATGGAGACACAAGAGTCACAGGGATCATTGGAGGAACGGGAGTCTCAAAGATCACTTAAGACACAGGAGCCACTGTAGACACATGGGCCACTGAAGACACTGGAGTCACAGAGGCCTCTGGAGACACATGTGTTGCTAAAGACACTGGAATCTCCAGGGTCTCTGGAGACACACGAGTCACAGAAGTCTCTGAAGAAACATGGGTTGCTAAAGTCTCTCCAGACACAGGAGCCACCAGGGTTACAAGAGTGCAGGAGTCACTGGAGATACAGGGGTCACAGGGATTACTTGAGACACAGGAGTCATTGGAGACACAGGAGTCACAGAGGTCTCTGGTATTGTATGAGTTGCTAAAGACACTGAGTCTCTGGAGACACAGCAGTCACTGTGTAACAGGGGTTGCTTGAGACACTGGGGTGGCTGAAGGCACAGGATTCCCAAAGGGGTTAGGAGACACAGGAATTGCAGAGGTCTCTGGAGACACGTGGGTTGCTAAAGATACTGGAGTCACAGAGGTCTTTAGAGACACAGAAGTCACAAAGGTTGCTGGAGACACAGAAGCCACCAGGGTTACACAAGTGCAGGCATCACTGGAGTCACAGGGGTCTCTGGAGACACAGGAGTCACCAGTGTAACAGGGGTTGCTGGAGACAGTGTGGTGGCTGAAAGCACAGGATTCCCAAAGGGGTTGGGAGACACAGGAATCACAGAGGTCTCTGGAGACACGTGGGTTGCTAAAGACCCTGGAGTCTCCAGGGTCTCTGTAGACACAGGAGTCACAAAGGTTAATGGAGACACAGGAGCCACCAGAGTTACATGAGTGCAGACGTCACTGGAGACACAGAAGTCACATGGGTCATTGGAGGCACAGGGGTCTCTGGAGCCACAGGAATAACCAGCGAAGTCTTTGGAGACACATGGGTTGCTAAAGACACTGGAGTCTCCTGGATATCTGTAGACACAGGAGTCACAAAGGTTGCTGGAGACACAGAAGCCACTGGTGTTACACGAGTGCAGACGTCACTGGAATCACAGGGATCTCTGAAGACATAGGAGTCACCATGGTCACAGGGCTTGCTGGAGACACTGGGGTGGCTGAAGGCACATGATTCCCAAAGGGGTCGGGAGACACAGAAATCGCAGAGGTCTCTGGAGACACGTGGGTTGCTAAAGACACTGCAGTCTCCAGGGTCTCTGTAGACACAGGAGTCACAAAGGTTGCTTGAGACACAGAAGCCACCAGGGTTACACGAGTGCAGATGTCACTGGAGACACAGGGGTCATTGGAGGCACAGAGGGCTCTGGAGACACAGGAGTTACCAGTAAAGTCTTTGGAGACACATGGGTTGCTAAAGACACTGGAGTCTCCAGGGCCTCTGGAGACACAGGTGTCACTGAGTTTGCTGGAGACACAGGAGTCACCAGAGTTATGAGAGTGCAGGAGTCACTGGAGACACAGGGGTCATTAGTGGTGCAGGAGTCTCAAAATCACTCAAGACATAGGAGTCACTGGAGACACAGGAGTCACAGAGGTAGATAGAGAAATATGGGTAGTGTGGGCTAGTGACAAAGTCAACAGAGGCACCAACATACCTAGAGGTAGCTAGAGACACAGGAGTTACTGGGTCACAGGAATGCAGGAGTCACTGGAGGCACAGGAGTCACTGAGGTCTTTTGGGTCACTAGAGAAACAGGAGTCAACCTTGGAGATAGAGAGGATTGCTGAAAACAGGTTTGGTGGTAACAGTCATAACCAGGGTCGTTGGAGACACACGAGTCTTCATGGTCACGGAACTGCAGGGGTCACAGGAGTCACATGGGTCTCTGGAGACACATGGGTTACTAGTGATACTGGAGTCACCAGGGTCGCTGGAGACACAGAATTCAATAAGGTCACAAGATTTCAGGGGTCACTGGAAGCACAGGAGTCACAGAGGTGATTGGAGTCATGGGAAGAACAGGAGTCACAGGGGTCACTGAATCCACTGAAGTCAACTGGGGTCACTATAGACAAAGGAGTGACCAGGGTTATTGGAGACATAGGAGTCACTGGACGCACAGGGGTTGCAGGGGACACTGGAGTCATCGGGAGACGAGCATCACCTGGGTCACAGAAGTGTAGGGGTGACTAGAGAGCACAAGTGGTCACAATCACGGGAGGCACAAGGCAAATGTGGGGGGCTCAGCTTAGGCATAGGCACATGTTGCTAGAACACCAATGAATATGTGGTCTAACCCTTTATGGTCGTACCTGTCAGCTGATTGGCTATACCTGCATTCTCTTTTTTTTTTTTTTTCAGTAACTATGAAATTGATTGGTTAAATCAGGTATAGCACTACCCCTGTAGGAGCTGCTGGTTTAATTTTGGGCCTGCACGTTACCTCAGTATTCGTTGTCTAGGGAAAGAAAGTCTGTAGAAACTCCAATGTCCACACACGATGTAAAACCTTAAACAGTTAGGTTTTATTTTCCTTTTTTGCATAAACATATAGAAAGGTGAAGGGAAGGGGTAGGTTCAGGCACACGGTGCAGATCACTGGGGAGAACTCCTCAAATATACAGTCACTCACCACTCTCCCTGGAGTGGGTATTGCTCACCCGGATAGGCCCCTCTCACTTAGCCTAGAAGCCGGTATGATGCACAAACAATATCAGGACCAGTCTCTGCCACAGACTGGCGATGCACAGAGTTGGATAATCTGGGATCCTCTGCCACAGGACTCAACACCCGAACTTCCAGCCAAACAGTCAAAGAGCCTTTAAGCCGACCCGGCAGACTGCAAGGTAACTTTAGTTGCGGTGCATCCTCCAATAGATTTACCAGGCCCTCCTCAAGACACCAGCCTTCCGCTTGGTCTTTTCCAGGACAGGTCCTCCCCTGGTTTCCTCCATTAAGTGGCTTCCTCCCTCAGGACGGACAGCCCAGGATCACCTTCGAGGTGCAGACCCAGTCAGCATAACTGGGCCTACTAGTTGGAGTTGCGGCCTCGGACCAGCATGGTTCCAAGGCCAAAAATCACACAATACACCCCTCACACCAGGACGAAGGACCCCCTAAGATGGCGTCTGCCCCTTAAGTACCCTTCCCCAGCATGCTCAGCGGGTAGACCACGCCCACTGAACTGTTCCCGGGAGAAGGTACCCAATACACTATGGCTTGTCAGTCTTCCACATTGGCCTGGGGTGGTAACGCCACCTACAGGCAAACAGTGGGAAGTCTGTCCAACACAGCCATAGCCGGCACAGAGGCTAATTTAACATTAATTATGTACATCTGAGCCTAACTATTGGCTCAGATACCCTCTAAATTGAACATAGCGCCCCTGTCATTGGGAGCAGGGTGCTACACAGGCAACACAGCAAGTTTTTATTTATTTTTTGTGATTCCTTTATATAACACAAAGTTGCATTGTACAAATATGTTCAGGAACGTTGCGTAATACAACTACAGAGATAATCTGTTATCAGAATCATTGAGCAAGTTTTTTTTTTTTTTTTGTTTTTTTTTAGGTTTCTAGGACATGGATAAAGATATCTCTGTATGTGTTGTAAATTGCCCGCTCTGTAACGTTTCATATATACATCCCGATATAAGAGGCGTGAGCAGTACACCATGGAAGGATCAGGAGCAAGACCTGGAAATAAACATTCAGGGCACTCCAATCTAAATTTAAACTAATAACTCTCCTACATATAAACATTGGACACCTCCGTGACGGAGTTTTGCTGCTAAAACATAAGTGGGTTTGAATGATGATTTCCAGAAGAGCTGCAAAATCTTCCACTGCAGATTTCATTTAGGCCCCTTTCACACTGGGGCGCTTTGCAGGCGCTATTGCGCTCTAAATAGCGCCTGCAATGCGCCCCAAAAAAGCCTCTCAATACTATCCAATGTGAAAGCCCGAGGGCTTTCACACTGGAGCGTTTCGCTTGCAGGAGGCTCAAAAAACTCCTGCAAGCCGCATCTTTGAGGCGCAATAGGTGCGCTAAAAATGGCGCTCCTATAGCGCCCCTGCCCATTGAAATCAATGGGGTAGCGCCTCTAATACGCCCGCAAAATGCCTCAAAGAGGCATTATTGCGGGCGTTTTTAACCCTTTTTCGGCCGCTAGCGGGGGTTAAAATACCCCCGCTAGCGCCCGCAAATCGCGGTCAAAAAAACAGTATAGCGGCGCTAAAAATAGCGCCGCTATACCGCCAGCGCCTCAGTGTGAAAGTAGCCTTAGGCCTCTTTCACACTGAGGCGCTTGAAAAACTGCCAGTAAAACACTGAGCGCTTTTGAAGAGCTTTTCGGGCGCTTTTGAAGAGCTTTCAAATCATTTCAATGGAGAGGGGTGTTTTTTCATCTCTCTGTCAGCGCACTGCCCCAGTGTGAAAGCATTCATTGATTGTAATGGAAATACGTTTTAGTAAGCTTTTCAGGCGCTTTTTTTAGCGTGAAAGCGCCTGAAAAGCGCCTCAGTGTGAAAGTGGTCTTACTGCTTGGAGGGATGCCTAAGACCACTTTTACACTGAGGCGCTTTTCAGGCGCTTTTACCCTAAAAAAAGCGTCTGAAAACGTATTTCCATTAAAATCAATGGATGGTTTCACACTGAGGCAGTGCGCTGAAAAAACGCCCCTCTCCATTGAAATGAATTGAAAGCGCTTCAAAAGCGCTCAGTGTTTTACTGGCAGCTTTTTAAGCGCCTCGGTGTGAAAGTGGCCTAAATCTGACCTCCGACCTTCCCTTCAGTCTTGCACAGTTGAAAAGACTCCTCTCCTGTATTGACATTTCTCACTCTGATTTCACTGCACACTGTGAGCTTTTTACAATGTGCTTTAGAAGATGCAGTAGAGCCTGCCTCATTTTTTTGGCTGGAGGACATTCAGCATCATCTAGGCTGGAAGGGTAACGTTACCTCCTGATAGGGATGGAGAGGCACTGGGTCTGGCCGAAGGGTCGGGTCCCTGGCCTTCTGGCCTAGATTGGTGTGGTTCATGTCCTCATTAGTTTTTTGGGAAAGAACACTGGCCCCTCTTTCCCACCGGGCGGGGGGGGGGGGGGGGCGGTTAGTATTTCCTGAATGTAATTAGGTAGGAGCGATGGGAGCGGTGGTGGAGCCTTTTTCCTCCTGTGGCTCTGCCTAAGTTCTCAAAGTTCCATGCCTTCCGGGTGGGGACGGGGCTGCACTGGTCTGGCTGTGGGCCGGGGTTGAAAGAAGCCCGTGGTGTATGTGCCCCTGGAGTGGCAGTCCAGGGGTGCCGTAGTCTCACGGTGATGCAGATCACTTGAGTTATGGCACCAAGGTCACTGCACTTTGCACACTTTTTTCCGCACCTGCCTCTAGGGCCGAGCCTTTTGGCTAGGACCAGAGGAATTTTTTATTCCTGGCCAAAAGGCCGGCCATTGTTTTACACAATGGCACTTTCACTTCCTCTCTCCACTTCCTTCCCCAACTTTATTGATTTATTGCCCTTTGTCACTTTTTTGTCTTTTTTTGTTTGTACACGGTTTTGCACGTGTGACTGGTAGGGTGTAGGTCCTCGGGCCTGCCCTGAAAGTTTTGGGAGGGCATGGACATGGCCTTCTGACTTAGTTCACCCTCTCTCATGGGGTCTCCCTTCAGGGGAGCCCCACCTACAGTGCCTTGCAAAAGTATTCACCCCCCTTGGCTTTTTACCTATTTTGTTACATTACAGCCTTTAGTTCAATGTTTTTTTTTTAAATCTGAATTATATGTGATGGATCAGAACACAATAGTCTAAGTTGATGAAGTAAAATTAGAAAAATACATACATAAAACAATTTTTCAGAAATAAAAAACTGATAATTGGCATGTGCGTATGTATTCACCCCCTTTGTTATGAAGCCCATAAAAGCTCTGGTGCCACCATTTACCTTCAGAAGTCACATAATTAGTGAAATGATTCCACCTGTGTGCAATCTAAGTGTCACATGATCTGTCATTACATAGACACACCTTTTTGAAAGGCCCCAGAGGCTGCAACACCTAAGCAAGAGGCACCACTAACCAAACACTGCCATGAAGACCAAGGAACTCTCCAAACAAGTAAGGGACAATGTTGTTGAGAAGTACAAAGTCAGGGTTAGGTTATAAAAAAATATCCAAATCTTTGATGATCCCTAGGAGCACCATCAAATCTATCATAACCAAATGGAAAGAACATGGCACAACAGCAAACCTGCCAAGAGACGGCCGCATACCAAAACTCACGGAGCGGGCAAGGAGGGCATTAATCAGAGAGGCAGCACAGAGACCTAAGGTAACCCTGGAGGAGCTGCAGAGTTCCACAGCAGAGACTGGAGTATCTGTACATAGGACGACAATAAGCCGTACGCTCCATAGAGATGGGCTTTATGGCAGAGTGGCCAGAAGAAAGCCATTACTTTCAGCAAAAAACCAAATGGTACGTTTTGAGTTTGTGAAAAGGCATGTGGGAGACTCCCAAAATGTATGGAGGAAGGTGCTCTGGTCTGAGGAGACTAAAATTGAACTTTTTGGCCATCAAAGAAAACGGTATGTCTGGCGCAAACCCAACACATCACATCACCCAAAGAACACAATCCCCACTGTGAAACATGGTGGTGGCAGCATCATGCTGTGGGGATATTTTTCAGCAGTCGGGACTGGGAAACTGGTCAGAGTTGAGGGAAAGATTGATAGTGCTAAATACAGGGATATTCTTGAGCAAAACCTGTACCACTCTGTGTGATTTGAGGCTAGGACGGAGGTTCACCTTCCAGCAGGACAATGACCCCAAACACACTGCTAAAGCAACACTTGAGTGGTTTAAGAAGAAACATGTAAATGTGTTGGAATGGCCTAGTCAAAGCCCAGACCTCAATCCAATAGAAAATCTGTGGTCAGACTTAAAGATTGCTGTTCACAAGCGCAAATCATCCAACTTGAAGGAGCTGGAGCAGGTTTGCAAGGAGGAATGGGCAAAAATCCCAGTGGTAAGATGTGGCAAGCTCATAGAGACTTATCCAAGGCGACTTGGAGCTGTGATAGGCGCAAAAGGTGGCTCTACAAAGTATTGACTTTAGGGGGGTGAATAGTTATGCACATTGACTTTTTCTGTTCTGTAAATTAAAAATGATGCAAATCCATGTTAATTCCAGGTTGTGAAAAACATGAAAAATGCCAAGGGGGGTGAATACTTTTGCAAGACACTGTAAGGGGTTCATCCTCTGCATTGTGTAAAAAAGGCTGTTTGATCCTGTCTTCTCTGATCCTCCCCTTCTTCCACTGCCCCCAATCCATCTCCTGATAGTACAGAGGCTTGGGGGCACTCTGCACATGCTCAGTTTGGTGTGTATTGCTAGGAAGTTTTTTTTTTTCTTGGGAGGGTGCATGTGATCGGCATAGGGCCAATCACCACTGTCCATACAGAGGGTCATGCAGCCTCATAGGAAGGTCAGAGGAGAATGAAAACTCCTCCTACAAGCTTTAACCAGACACTGATAGAAGTCACAAGACTGCTATATCCTGCTGATGGGAAAAGGTATTTAGCAGTTTAGATTTACTAAAATAATTGCATTTCCATGTTCTGTGTACTGTGAGAGACCAGCTACAGTGAATGCAGGCTCCTGGGTTTTGTAACACTTTAAACTTTGTAAAAATAATTTTAGTCTGATATCTGTGAGCACTTTAAAAATTCAAGTCCATCCAATGCAGCTCCATGTCATGGGGTGGCAACAATTTTTGCGCTGCTCCTGGTTAATCTATTTGAAGCTGAAAATACTTCATTTGGCCACTAGATGGGGCTAAGTATCATAGCAATTTCTATCTCCATCTAATTTAGCTCCATCTAGTGCCCAAATGCAGTATTTTCCATTTAAAATCAATGATTTACATTTGAACAGTACAGGATATAGTTTAGTTACCTTCAGTTTTTTTCCACATTTGCAAAGAGCGAATGTATGTTTGCTGAATTGGGGTTTTGGCTGCTTGGAGTTGCTCTTCTAATATGCAGCTTTGACCTATGGACATATTTTCTGAACTGAGTGCAATCTCCGTGATTGCTGTGCAGTCAGATTTCCGCTACATCTGTCACAATAATCACTGAGTTACTGTGCAGCTTTCTCCATGACCGACAGTTAGACTAATTTACTGACAATCACTCTTCTTGATGTAACGCCAGCAACCTCAGCCAAGCAGAATACAGTAAGACATATTGAGCAACAGTTACCGGGTAGGAAATTAGCTAATCAGCGGGTGATCTGATTTTTGCAGAACCAGCGGTGCCGATAGAACTGATATATAAGCGCGGCTCCTCGCTGTACTATCTGCATTTTAATATATAGGAATAATTTGATAAATGAATGCACAGGACCGTGTGATCCCCCAATTCCTGCGTTGCTATATGGATATATAACATAAGGAGGTGACAACACTTTTGACAGTTCTAAAGACACTGTGGGGTTGATTTACTAAAACTGGAGAGTGCAAAATCTGGTGCAGCTGTGCATGGTAGCCAATCAGCTTCCAGTTTTTAGGCCTGGTTCACACTGGGGCGACAAACGCTCCGACATTGGGAGCTCATGTCGCATGACGTGTGAAAATCCATGTTTCCCTATGGGAGCCGTCTTAACTGGTCCGACACATGTCGGTCCGACTTTGAGAATGCTCCCTGTACTACTTTGGTCCGACTTTGATCCGACTTCAGCCCATTGACTATCATTGAAGTCGGATCAAAGTCGGACCGCAGTCTTGCATGATCCGACTTTGGCATGCGACTTGTGCTGTACTGCTCTTGAGGGGGAACTCCAGGCCAAATTTTAAATAAAAAACCGGCATGGGTTCCCCCTCCAGGAGCATACCAGGCCCTTAGGTCTGGTCTGCATTTAAAGGGGCGCCCCTACGCCAAAAAAACGACGTGGGGGTCCCCTCAAAATCTAAACCAGACCCTTATCCGAGCACACAACCTGGCAGGCCGCAGGGGAAGAGGGGGGGACGAGAGAGCGGCCCCCCCTCCCTCCTGAACCGTACCAGGCCGCATGCCCTCAACATGGGGGGGTTTGGTGCTCTGGGGCAGGGGGGCGACCTGCGGCCCCCCCACCCCAGAGCACCCTGCCCCCATGTTGATGAGGACAGGGCCTCTTCCCGACAACCCTGGCCGTTGGTTGTCGGGGTCTGCGGACGGGGGGCTTATCGGAATCCGGGAGCCCCTTCAATAAGGGGGCCCCCGGATCCCGGGCCCCCCACCCTATGTGATTGAGTATGGGGTACATCGTACCCCTACCCATTCACCTGGTGGAAAAAAATTGCAATAAAAAAACCACACAGCTTTTTAAAGTAATTTATTGCACAGCTCCGGGGGTCTTCTTCCGACTTCGGGGGTCTCCGGTGTCGTCGCCGCGCTCTCCGGTTCTTTCTTCTGCCGGGCCTCCGCTAACTTCTTTTTAGCTCTTTTGCTAGCGGAGGCCCGGTCTTCTCCGTCGCCTTCTTCTTCTCCCGCTCTCCGGTTCTTTCTTCCGCCGGGCCTCTGCTAACTTCTTTTTAGCTCTTTTGCTAACAGAGGCCCGGTCTTCTCCGTCGTCTCGTCCGGCTCTTCGTTGTCCTTCTGCCGGCCCCTCCACTAACTTCTTTAGCTAGTGGAGGAGCCGGTCTTCCCGTCGTCACCGTCTGCGTCTTCTTCTCTCTTCTCCTCCTCGATGTTGATGCGTCGCTTCCTCCCGCTGTAATACTGGCGCTCCGCTCCGCATTAATATAGGCTTCTCATGACGTCACAGTCACATGTTCCGGGGCACATGGCCCCGGAGCATGTGACTGTGACGTCATGGGAACATGTGACTGTGACGTCATGAGAAGCCTATATTAATGCGGAGCGGAGAGCCAGTATTACAGCGGGAGGAAGCGACGCGTGAACATCGAGGAGGAGAAGAGGGAAGAAGACGGCGACGACGGGAAGACCGGCTCCTCCACTAGCAAAAGAGCTAAAGAAGTTAGTGGAGGGGCCGGCAGAAGGACAACGGAGAGCCGGACGAGACGACGGAGAAGACCGGGCCTCCGTTAGCAAAAGAGCTAAAAAGAAGTTAGCGGAGGCCCGGCGGAAGAAAGAACCGGAGAGCGGGAGAAGAACTGGAGAGCGGGAGAAGAAGAAGGCGACGGAGAAGACCGGGCCTCCGCTAGCAAAAGAGCTAAAAAGAAGTTAGCGGAGGACCGGCAGAAGAAAGAACCGGAGAGCGCGGCGACGACACCGGAGACCCCCGAAGTCGGAAGAAGACCCCCGGAGCTGTGCAATAAATTACTTTAAAAAGCTGTGTGGTTTTTTTATTGCAATTTTTTTCCACCAGGTGAATGGGTAGGGGTACGATGTACCCCATACTCAATCACATAGGGTGGGGGGCCCGGGATCCGGGGGCCCCCTTATTGAAGGGGGCTCCCGGATTCCGATAAGCCCCCCGCCCGCAGACCCCGACAACCAACGGCCAGGGTTGTCGGGAAGAGGCCCTGTCCTCATCAACATGGGGGCAGGGTGCTCTGGGGTGGGGGGGCCGCAGGTCGCCCCCCTGCCCCAGAGCATCAAACCCCCCATGTTGAGGGCATGCGGCCTGGTACGGTTCAGGAGGGAGGGGGGCCGCTCTCTCGTCCCCCCCTCTTCCCCTGCGGCCGGCCAGGTTGTGTGCTCGGTTAAGGGTCTGGTTTGGATTTTGGGGGGGACCCCCACGTCGTTTTTTCGGCGTAGGGGCGCCCCTTCAAATCCAGACCCAAGGGCCTGGTATGCCTCTGGAGGGGGACCCATGCCGGTTTTTTATTTAAAATTTGGCCTGGAGTTCCCCCTCAAGATTCATACCAAACACAGTGCCTGATATTGGTGGGGATCCAAGTCGGATCCCCGTTCATTGAAAGTCGGACATATGTCGGCTTCATGTCGCAGGGCAAAGTCGGATCCAAAGTAGGACAGATGTCGTGTCGCACAAGTGTGAACCCAGCCTAATTGTCAGAGCTTAATTGAACAACCTGAAGTTAGAAGCTGATTGGTTTCTATGCACAGCTGCACCAGATTTTGCACTCTTCAGTTTTAGTAAATCAACCCCTGTGCCACTGCTTTGCCCTTTACTTATACCCAGCCTACAGCCTGTGGCTCCTCCTACAGACTATAACCTCCAATCACATTTTGAAATACATTATGACAGCAAATGGGGTTTCCTCCCAGTCCTAAAAAGTGTATGGTTATGGACCATTCACACCTATGCATTTTTATTATCCATTAACCTCTTAGCCATACCTCCGAACCGGGTTTTTTTTTCCCGCAGGGACACGATTTTCCCGCTGTCCCGCAAAGGACACTGTATTCCCGCACAGCAAGAGCCAGAGGAGGGAGGAGGAGGAGGTAAGACCGATCGGCGGCAATATCCCGCAGACCCCCGCCGCACAACAGTGTAGATATCCCCAAAAAAGAAGAAAGTTTGGAGCCCTGTCCAGCGGCACCCCCCGCTCAACTCAACAACAACTTCGATAATAAGTTATAAGCCCTGCAAAAAAAAATAACTGTCCAGTGGAATTTTAGTGAATGTTGTCCCGCAGTGGAATTTTTAAATGTTGGTAGGTGTGTCTTAGCGCCGGCACCTCCTGGGCCCTTTAAGAGGTTTATGATGCCGGTGTTCTATCAGTATGGGTCCCCCCATCAGATAGTGCCCGGGTTGGATACGCATGCGCAAGCGGAGATCACGGAAATCTCCGAGACTGAACATCTGTTCCATCAGCAGTCTTGGCGCACGCGCAGTTAATAGGCCGGGTCCAGGGCGATGTGGAATTCGCTGTAAGTGGCCAGTCGGCCTCGCGTCCTCGCTTCGCTCGCTCGGCCTCCTGGCTTTTTTTTAAACATCTCCACGTCCACGGGGATGGTAAGGAATGAGCCTGGATAGCTGATCAGTTTCGGAGATTTCAGTGATCTCCAGCTGCGCATGCGCAGTCCAACCCGGGCATTATCTGATGGGGGACCCAGAATGATAGGACACTGGGAGGCGGGGCGCAGCTTAAGATCACGTGACCGCCGTGATTGACTGTCACATGATGTGAAAACTCCAGATCGCAGCTTTCAGTTTCGGCCGCGCTCTTGGCACAGGTGTAACTGCAGCAATTAACGCAAATCCGCATATTTGCGTACCGCTGGCGCCAAGGGGTTGAAGGGTAAGTTCACCTATAGACAGGTTTCCTAAAAAGCTCCCTATGTACCACAGTGAGGTGCAAGCTTTCAGGTGGACAGCGTTGTGCTTAACCCCTTCTATCCCTTGCCCTGGGAGCGTGGAGTAATAAAGACATCACTTCTGGTCCATGCATTCCACTCTGGTTTCGGGCGCACTTCCGGTGACGTCATCGACGAGTCAAGTGTCTCATGCTGGTACACCCCAACACAGCTATTCCTCCTGGCTTTAGATCAAGCAGTTCCCTCTGCTGGACAGTTTGGATTTACAACATCTAACCTGATCTCCCCAGAACTATCCCCCAAGCTGAACTCCATTATATACATGATGAGTCTTTTATACTTCTACCTGTAGCGCCCTCACCCGCCTTCTCCTCTCTCTTTATGGCTGTATGACTCGTCTAGGGGTATCTGGGAGAAGAGGGAAAGATGTACACCACCAGCTCGGCTCTCTGATGTAGTATGCAGAGATGTGAGCAAAACCGTTTACCGTCGGGTCTGCGTTTTAGGCCGGAGCCTCAGCTTCTCCTGTGGAGGATGATTGTCACTGTCACAGACAGGGACACTTAGCTTCCAGTAACACGAGTTCCACACCATAAAAAGTCCAACACTGTTTTATTTGCTTTGATCAATAGGTAGGCTGGTTGAACTTTAAAAGAACAGACATGGTGTGGGAAAGAGTAGGTCCAGGCACAACTCAATGAATAAAGTCTCTCCTGTCCCGTTTAGTGCAAACAGGCTTGGCGCACGGTCGCTGCCACCGACTGTGAATTTGGTCCCTGCCACTGACCTGGGTGAACGTTGAGGCCTCTGCCACAGGCCTTACAGAAGGCCTGCCACTGATCTGATGAAGATGGGTCCCTGCCACAGCCCATAAGAACATGAAATACCTCCGTTAGGACAATCGACCCCTGTCAGAGGAAGACATCCATCCGGACGGTCACCAGAGGCCCACATCGGCACCGGCCAAATGAAGCAATGGCTCTACGGGAGGGTCGCGTCTCCGGTCCCTTACGCCCTGGATTCAGGCACCCAATACCGGGGGCACGTTAGGAATGCTTCTCCCTTGCGGGACCCAGTCAAAGGTACTGGGCCCCAGGCCTCCTTGTAAAGTACCTCACCCCAGGCTGAAGGTGCCTGGGATGGAACTCGACTCCACGCGCCCAGGCCAAGGGCGTCTGGGCACAGACAAACCGCAGCAGCCCCCAGGCTGAAGGTGCCTGGGGAATGGTCCTCGTGCGCAAGATGTCCGCCCCCTCTATATCCTCTCCCAGCAGTTACAGCGGGTTCCCCGCCCCGCTGTACTACTGCCGCGAGAGGACACAAAGGGCACGGCGCTAGAATGGCAGTTCAACCCTGGTCCCAGGTGACAGCGCCACCCAGGGACCGCAGGGAACATGACACCATTCATATCTCCCACACTCCAAAGTGTCCATAAATTCCAAAAAATCAATGTATCTGAGCCATCTATAGCCCAGATACGCCACTCTAAATTTGACACCCGCTACATACCTCTAGTAAGTGTTTTGAACCCTTTGGTGAATTAAAAGTCTAAATGCTGCTGCACTTTCTTTTTTATCGTGCAGATAGTGAAGGAGGAGCTCCTACCGAAAAAATTACAAATACTGTAGCTGCTGACTTTTAATATCAGGACACTTACCTGTTCACGAATCCAGCGATGCCTTCACCCCAGCCAGTTTTCAATCGGCTGTCGGCTGCTGCCGCCACCATCTCCAATTAGGGAGACCAGCAGTTCCCTACTGTGCATGCACCGCGCGCTTCACTTTGTGAATGGCCCGGCGAAAGGGGAAGGAGGAAGGGAGCCGAACTTCCTGCTGACTTTGCCAGGGCGAGATTAGCCGGAAGTGGGAGCGGGTACCTGTCATAACCCGGTACCCATTCCCCCCCGAAAGATGCCAAATGTGGCAGCGGTGGGGAAATAAGTGGAGCTTCCCCTCTTTTGGTGGAGCTCCACTTTAGTAAATCAGGACATCCTCCACCTGGTTCCTGGTCCATTAGAGTGATAGGTAGCAACCTCAATGGTCAGTAGTGAGGTTCCTACTGTACTTTTCTGCTGCAAGTTTGCTCATTTTAGGTTTAAGACACGGTTGTGTTAATACATTCTTTTGTATATGGAAGGCAAAGTCAGGCCAGGAAAAGAGGGTGGGGGTGAGCGTGCGCCTCCCCCCCATTCTGAACCATACATGCCCTCAACATGGGGGGGAGTGTTTTGCCAGTGGGAGAAAACCCCTCCTGGCAAAGCACATTGTCCTCATGTTGATGAGGACAAGAGCCTCTTCGCCACAACCCTGCCTTAAAATGTAATTTAATGGCACCTTCCTTTTCTGAATGAACACAATGAGTGTTCGGTACCTTTATAGCAGACCTACCCGATATCAGAGAAAGCAGTAGCGGAACTGTTACTGGCGGGGGAGGAAAGCAAAGCAGAGAACAGGAGCCGACCAGTCAGGGAGTAGAGGTTGTGGTGGCGCCCCCCTCAGTGTGGCAAATGGGGCCCCCCTGCCCCCCCTCATAGTTTCGGCCCTGAGTATAGTATACCTTTAAAGTCCCTTTATATTAGCACCCCCCTTAGAGACCCCCCCATTAGATCAGAGTCCCCTTATATCAGCGACTCACCTTAGGGACCAATGGTTGGTCTCTAAGGGGAGTTCGCTGATACAGTTTGCTTACCTGCTCACCCATGTGCCAGCCAGAGGCAAATCATTTCTGACTGAGAGGCCACAGCCTCTGCTCACATGTTCCTGTGCTCTGCAACCTCCCTCTATAGGAGCAACTGTGGGCGGTGCTTGAAACACAAGAACACGCTGTGTTTTCACAGGATTGGGGAATATAGATTTCGGCAACTACACCGATTTAGCAAGAAGGGCACCAGGTGCAGAAGATGAAGGGTAAGTACTGTAATTCCTCTGTTTAAATGCAAATATTTGATGATGTGTGTCTGGTGGGTAAAAATGATGCCAATTACAGGCGGCTGTTGGCAAACGCTTCTCTTCTCCTTTTCACCTCACCGGGTTCCCCTAAATGAGTCAATTATATCAAAGCAGGACGGTGGAGTCACTTGTGTCTGGCTGTGGGGCGCTAACTGATCCTACAGAGTGCAGCGGAGGATTGGAGGTACTTCTAAGGCTGCTTTTTTTGTGGCTTCGATTGACAGATTGGCGCTCCCGGAGCACTCAGAGAACAAAGAGACGCAGGCAGGGCTCATATATCCGAGAATTTCTATCTGCAAAATGCCTGATATGGTTGGTGAGATAAAAGCTTGGAGGACAAGGCTGTGATAAGATCCAGAGGAATGCGGACTGATAATAAAGCTGGGCATTTCTATGTCAAGAAAAGAATGGAGAACCCCTAAATCCCCCCCCCAATACACCTAACCTCAATATGACCCAACTCATTCTGTCCAGCCATGTACGTGCACCTATGGGAGGGCCTGGTGGGTAATTCTAACGTGCGTGCTATGTCCTAATGAAGGGGTCTCCAAACTTTCCAGTACAAGGGTCACTTGATGTATTTGACATATATTCCTGGGCCAAAAAAAGGCCCCATCAGGGTCCCCCTTATTTCAGACTTCCCATCAGAGTCCCCCCTCACATCAGGTTCCCATCGGCCACCCCTTACAACAGGGTCCCTTTTAGATTCTTCCCTTATCAGGGTCCCCATCAGAGTCCCCCTTACATCAGGGTCCCCATCAGAGTCCCCCTTACATCAGGGTCCCCATCAGAGTCCCCCCTTACATCAGGGTCCCCATCAGAGTCCCCTCTTACATCATGGTCCCCAATCAGAGTTCCCACTTACATCAGAGTCCCTCCTTACATCAGGGTTCACCTCACATCAGGGTCCCCATCAGAATAGAGACTATATAACATTTTGGAGTGGGCTGGATGTGGCCCACAGGTTGTAGTTTGGACACCCCTGTCTTAAAGGATAACTGTACTTTTGGTAAATCTTGACTTATAGTCCTACACTTACCTGTCCTTGCTCCTCTAAAATGTTTGCTGTGCAGCCCCCATAGGTGTCATTGATGTGCGGCACTAATTGGAGGGATAGCTGGGTCTCTGGGTACAGACTCAAGGAGAGCTTTTGTTTACCGATTAATCACCAATTCGCTGTTTGTAGAATGTATAGTTTATATTTAGTAGCACTTTCCGTAAGCTTTTTTCAAAATAAAGAACTACACTAAAGTGAATCTGTAACTAGGGGATGAACATTCAAGTATTTACATATCCTTCCTAAGCAAAAAAATAAACTTTAATTCCACAGTTAATACTCTTCAAATGATTGTAAGCAGTAACCAGAGCTACAAATGTAGAGTTTGGGCCCTAAAGCCATAGCAGTGATAAATATTTTTTTTTTTTTGTTTAAGCCATTTGTAACATCATTTATATATGTAAATAAATATATCACTTTGGAGAAATAAAAAAATAAATAAACTTTAAAATAAGCCACAAGTGACCTCTGTAGCTGCAGCTACTGTAGAGCAATTAATCATCAAACTTAACAATAAAACACCTAAATCACCTAAGTCTCTCAGCAGATCAGCCCCCTTCCCACCCCAGCAGAGAATCAGAAGCTCCCCTTGCCCCCCCCCCAAATTTTAGCTGTGGCTCAGCACCTCAGCTCACTCTTCTTCCCCATCCAGAGCACATTTGACATTAGAGCTGGAAGGCTTTTCAGTGATTGCTGGGAGGGTCAAGCGGGGGCAGCTGAGTTGGTAGGCCAATTCTGGGAGTGGAGCAGGTAAACTGAGCTGCTGAGTCACTGTTGGAAGGAAGGAGCAGGAAAAGCTGAGCTGCTGAGTCACTGATAGAAAGGAGAGCAAATGAGCTGAGCTGCTAAGCAGCTGCTGGAGGGAGCAGGGAGAGCTCCCTTGCTAAGGCAGAGCAGGGAGAGCCGAACTGCTGAGTCACCGATGGAAGTTAGAGCAGGGAGAGCTGAGCTGCTGAGTCACTGATGGAAGGCAGAGCAGGGGGAGCTAAGCTGCTGAGACACTGCTGGGAGGAGGGAGCAAGAAGAGCTGAGCTGCTGAATCACAGATGGAAGGCAGAGCAGGGAGAGCTTAGCTGCTGAATTACTGATGGAAGGCAGAGCAGGGAGAGCTGAGCTGCTGAGTTCAATGCTGGGAGGAGGGAGCATGGACAGCTAAGCTGCTGAGTCACTGGTGGAAGGCAGGGAGAGCTGAGCTGCTGAGTCACTGCTGGAAGGAGGGAGCAGGGAGAGCTGAACTGCTGAGTTACTGATGGATGGCAGAGCAGGGATAGCTAAGCTGCTGAGTTATTGATGGAAGGCAGAGCAGGGAGAGCTCAGCTGCTTAGTCACTGATGGAGAGCAGAGCAGGGAGAGTTGAGCTGCTTAGTCACTGATGGAAGGCAGCGCAGGGAGAGCTGAGCTGCTGAGTCACTGCTGGGAGGAGGGAGCATGGACAGCTGAGTTGCTAAGATAGCCACCTTAAATTACCCCTATGATTCCACTGTTAACTCTGAGGATAAATTGCTCCACCGTGCTTGCAGGTGCAAAAATCAGAAAAGACTTGTTTAAAAGCTCATTTACTGCTTAAAGGATAAGTTCGCCTTTTGTAACATGTTATATGTTACACCCTCATTCAGGGTGTAACATGTTACAGATGCACCGGCCTCCGCTCCCCTCGATCCCCTGTTCTGACAGCGAGTGGGGGATCTTGTCACAATCTGCAAAAAAACGCAGCCGTGCGGGTCGCCACCCGTTCGGCTGCATTATCAATTCATAGTGTTCTGTGAATGGGAAAAATACAAGGTCCGACAGCCTTGGCGGCTGTCAGCTTGTAGCTCTCAATGAACTATCATGGCACAGTCTTCCTGTCACAGTGTAACTGCCTGGCCGTATCAGAGGTACAGGGAGTCTGCAGGACCATGGCATCACTGTGCAATGCTTTACAGGTCCATTGCAGAAAATTATAATAAATGCATATTTATTTACCTGCAAAAAAAAATGTGCATTTGTTTTTTTTATTTGTAAAGGTGAACTTATCCTTTAAGCATTAGACAATACTTAGTACAGTCCATAGGCTGGTCACAGATTCACTTTAAAATTGTTATAAATTTAGAATAAAAAATGTTAATATAATAAAATTAGAAGCTTTACTAAAGTTAAAATGTCTACTTAACGTACCTCGATCCTTGTCGGGGCTCTCTTAAACTATATAATTTGTGTCTTCCTGGAGGGAACCTTTGTTCGCAGATGTGTACAGGTTTATTTGGCTTCTCCTGCTGATCTAAAACCCTTTCTTTAGCTAAATACCCCTCAGCACGACTCTGTCGCTGAGGGTGACGTGTGTTGCGCACCCCGGCAGTGACTACAGAATGGGAATATTTCAATACAGGACAAAATCAGCAAGACAAAATCATTGTGTCGTTAATTAGCACCTTTTCCTTCATCTTGTCTGGTGCCTTTAGAACAACTCTGCAAACCTGGCAACCTGCAAGCTGTAATTTGTACTTTGCGTGAAACATTTTATTTCAGAACTCAAGCCATTGTGTGCGGCTCTTTAAATGCGTCTATGAAATGCTGGAGAACTGAGGTTGGGAATCAGGCAGGATGGCGGAGAACGTTATCTGAACAAACTGCCACATCTATGGTCTTGTGCTAGAGGATTTTATGAAAGGACAATGCCTTTCGACAGATGTCATTGTCAGCTGTCCTCAGTACAATAAATGGACACGTTTTAGAAAGGTTCTGCACACAAACGTTTTATTTTGTCAATGCTACCTGTGGCCTTTGGCCAACAATTATGGCTCTGTACCATTTCCTGCTGTCTGTATTTCAATTTCCTCTTTCCATTGACAAGAGTTGTAAAAAAAAAAAAGAATGTGTCTATTTCTATTACTTAAAGTGGTTGTATAAAAATAACAAACATGCCTATACTTACCTGGTCTCTGCGCAATTGTTTTGCACAGAGCAGCCCCGATCTTCTTCTTCTGGGATCCACCACCGGTACTCCGCAGGCTCCTCCTCTTCATCGGGTGCCCCCACAGAAAGCGGCTTTCCATGGGGGCACCCATGCGGGCTCGCTCCCGAGTACCGCTGCTGCGTCCATTAAGCGATCAGCGGAGTTTAATCGCTCGGTTCTCAGTGTAAGAGGTGCCGGGGGACAGATGCAGCATCCACCTACGTCAGTGGTCTCCAAACTGCGGCACGGGGGGCCGGATGCGGCCCTTTGCTTGCCTCTTTCCTGCCCTTGGCAAACTTTTTCTTCCACTGATGCAATACAACATTCTTCCCACTGACACCAACAATGGGGCATTATTCCTCCCAATGGCACCAATGAAGAGCAATATTCCTCCCAATGACACCAATGATGGGGCACTATTTCTCCTAATGATGGGGCACTATTCCTCCCACTGACACCAACAATGGGGCACTATTCCTCCCACTGACACCAACAATGGGGCGCTATTCCTCCAACTGACACCAATAAGGCACTATTCTTCCCCTAATACCAAAGATGCATTGTTTAGTCCCACAGACGCCAAGACAACTTTTACTCCCAATGGCCACAGTCTGGCCCCCTGAATTCTGAAGGGCAGTACCCTGGCCCCCTTTGTTAGAGGTTGGAGACCCCTGACCTAGGTAAGTATGAGTATTAAAAATAGACAAAAACCCATATTTTTCTTTTAAGCATGGCCAGTCTTGTTTTTCTGATAGAGTGGGCAATAATTTTAAGATTAAACAGTTTATTACATGCTCTTCCGATTATGTTATATATATCTTACAGTGCCCCTGTAATCTTTTATATGTAGGCCTATTAAACGCACTTAAAGTAGAGTTCCATCCTAAAAAAAAAAATTACACCAATATGCTACAAAAAAATAGAAAAAAAATGTTTTACTTACCAGAAATTGCGGTTGCTAGGCGGATCTTCCTAATCTGCCTCTTCCTAGTCCACGGCTGGTCTTCATCCTCCTCGCGTTGTCTTCTAGGGAATGGGGGAATGGGGCTCGCTGCCTTCTGGGAACTGTGTGTATCCCAGAGAGCAGCCGCCCATTCATACAGCGCAGCAAGACTCACGCATGCGCAGTAGGAAACTGGCAGTGAAGCAGTTTCCCTTAGTGAGGATGGCGGCACCGGGACCTGCCACGATCGAGGGATCGGCCTCGGGGGGCCGACATTGTGGACTCCTAGGACAGGTAAGTATTGGAAGCTGCTGACTTAAAAAAAAAAAATCGCGGGTGGAACCCCGCTTTAACATAAATGGGTAAATGAGCATCATAAGTTTATTAAAGAAGGCATAGTGTGCCTTGTCATTTCGCGACCTGTCAACTGTCCTGGAAAGGATATAAAAGCTTTAAGAGTCCTTGCTAGAGAACAGGGATCTGCAATTAGCGGACCTCCAGCTGTTGCAAAACTACAAGTCCCATCATGCCTCTGCCTCTGTGTGTCATGTTTGTGGCTGTCAGAGTCTTGCTATGCCTCATGGGACTTGTAGTTCTGCAACAGCTGGAGGTCCGCTAATTGCATATACCTGCTATAGAACATATACCCAAGGGTTCCCTGACGGGCAACGAGAGATTTTCTCTGTTGTGCAGAAGAGAAACCTTCTGGATATATAAGTTGGCCACCATGTCCCCCAATGGATTAAATGAAGAGTTGGAGGTACATAGTGTCATATGATTTACATTACATGTTCCTGGCAGGTAGCCCCTTACTGTCCTTAGTAGTTCCTTTGAATTGGCCTTTTACAAAACATTTGTTTTATATTTTCTAAAAATTGTGTTGTCTCCTTTGGAGGAATTGTTCCGAAATACATGTAGGGATGGCTTTTAATTATTATGCATGATTTTATATATATATTTTTTTACAAAAATATTTAGGCTTTATAACCAATTTAATGTTTTTCATTGTTCAGCCTGTGGACCTGAATGAAACAGATTCCTCCATTCACATTGATCGACGTGGATGAAGAAATCTCTGCCAGAAAAAAAAGTGTATGCCAAACATGGGAACTACCGCCTGCTGACCACCCCATGCTCTTAATGCTTGGGCAAACACATTCTTTTTTTTTAACTGCAGATGGAGAAATTTCCCCCAGCAGCGCTGCAGGCACTGACGTATGTATTCTGAGAGCAGCATCCTGCTGCTCTCAGAATACACAGATCGGTGCTGCAACTGATTGGCATTCACACAAAGAAAATAACAGTTAACAATAATACACAGGTAAACAAATAACTCAATAAAACTATTTTTTATATATTTTTTTTTTTTACTTATTTATTTATTTATTTATGTTTACAATTTTTTTTTTTTTTCCTGATCATGATCAAAATATTGGTCCGTTCAGATACTCTGCCAATAATGGCAGTGATCATCAACTTATAGTGTGACTGTGATAGGGTGCGGGCAATCTGGCTGGTAGGGATGTTAACTGATGCTGATGCTGATGCATCTAATGTCACTAGTGACACTAATACATTGACAGCATGGGTCAGTGGGGGGATTGCGCATGCACCAGCACGTTGTCCGGCTGAGCTATGTGCTGATGGCAAATAGTTAAGAGTTTGGGATTTTAAAAAATACACATACATACACCCGAGTGGTCTGCACAGAACCCTAAGTTCAACCCTACTGAATACCTTTGGGATGACCACCATGACTATTCCACCATGATTGTACCCTGTACAAAAAGCAAGCTCCATAAAGACATAGGGTAGTTTGACCAGTTTGGTTTGGAATAACCCAAGTGGCCTGAGCAGAACCCTAACCTCAACTCTACTGAACACCTTTGTAATGATAAACACCATGACTTTTCCCTGTGCACGAAGCCAGCTCCATAGAGGCATAGCTTAACCAGTTTGGTGTGGAGGAACTCAAGTGTTTTGCACAGAACCCTAACCTGAGCTCTACTGAACACCTTTGGGAGGAATTGGAATGTTGTTTGTGGACCAGGTCTTCTCATCCAACATTGTTATCTGACCTCACAAATACTCTTTTGCCTAAATGGGAACAAAATCTTATGGAAAGCCTTCCCAGAGGAGTGGAGGTTGTTGTAGCCTCCAAGGGGGTCAACTCCATATCATTGGCCATGGGAGGAATCCATATTATTTGCCATGGTTTTGGAGTAGGATGTCCAACAACCTCAAAGAGTTCTCCAACATTTCACAATATAGAGTATCCACTGTTGCAATTACCTCTAAATAGAAATCCTACAAAATACATTATTTTTTGGTTAAAGGTATTGATTAAAATTTTCTACTTCAGGTTTGAAGATTTAATGACATATTTTCTTGTGCCAGCATCTTGGACCAATAAACCAATTCCATACAGCATGCCAATTAAACTGTCTACAAACAGCCACAAGAGGACAAATTCAAAGTAAACAGATTGTGATCTATACATTTGTAACCACATGTCGTTGGTACAGAACGTGAGCGGAATTATGACCGCCTCCCAGATTCTATTTTATGTGACAGGTGCACTTTAACATCAAAAGTTCAGACTTTAACAGGCGAAAATAAAAACGCAAAACATATGTTGCGGGCTGTCACACAGCGTAATCATATTCATATACAATACAGGATCTCCGGCCATAAATGCTATGAAATATTCTGGGATGGAACGCTCACCCCTGGGAGCACTTATGGAAATGGAGCATTTAGAACCATACGGCCATAATGCTAACATTTCTCTTATGTCTATAATGGGGAACACAAATGTTTAACAGTGTATAACAGTGTACATTTGCTGTCCCCTCAAAATAACTCAACACACAGCCATTAATGTCTAAACCGTTGGCAACAAAAGTGACTACACCCCTAAGTGAAAATGTCCAAATTGGGCCCAATTAGCCATTTTCCCTTCCCGGTATCATGTGACTCGTTAGTGTTACAAGGTCTCAGGCGTGAACGGGGAGCAGGTGTGTTAACTTTGCTGTTATTCAACATTGGAACCTCATGGCAAAGAACACTCTAAGGATCTGAAAAAAAATATTTTTGCTCTACATAAAGATGGCCTAGGACAGTGATGGCGAACCTTGGCACCCCAGATATTTTGGAACTACATTTCCCATGATACTTAACTACACTGCAGAGTGCATAAGCATCATGGGAAATGTAGTTCCAAAACATCTGGGGTGCCAAGGTTTGTCTATACAGCGAGGAGCAGCAATGCAGCCTGGCTGGTCCACACCCAAATGGGAAGCTTCCTACGAGGAGATGGCGTTGTCCCTGCACTTTCCCTACTGTGCACTGTGCATTACAGGCTCCTCAGACCACCGTCCAGAGCACTGTGCATTACAGACCTCTTCAGACAACCGTACAGAGCACTGTGTGTATTACAGGCCTCTTTAGACCACCATCCAGAGCACTTTTTTGTATTACTGGTCTCCTCAGACCACCATCCAGAGCACTGTGTATATTACTGGTCTCCTCAAATCACCGTCCAGAGCACTGTGTGTATTACAGGCCTCCTCAGACCACTTTTTGTATTACTAGTCTCCTCAGACCACCATCCAGAGCACTGTGTATATTACTGGTCTCCTCAGACCACCATCCAGAGCACTGTGTACAGGGGAGGGCTGGGCCATGGGGCAGGGTGGCAATTGCCTCCCAGGCCGCCCTAACTTATGTTCAAAATGGCCGGCAACCACTGCCCGCTACAATTATCTTTTTTTATTCTGGTCTAGGAAGTCGGGCCGAGGGCATGGCCACGGTGGCTGACCACTAGCTGTTGCATTCCGGGAGTTGTAGTCCGCACTCAAGCTTCTGGTGGGTGGAAAACACAGCAGCGCAGAGGAAACTACAACTCCCTGGGACCGGATTCTTGGAAGCAGGCAGAAGCAGGGAGTCGGGCTGCAGGGCTGGGCGCTTGCTGCAACTTGACCCCAGGATCAGGAGTGTTACCACCCCCCCCAGGAGACCGTGGCGTGCAAGGACCTGCTGAGCTGAGATCGCTGAGGTGAGAGACCCTGACATCCCTAGCTGACCCCCCATCTCCCCCCCATACACCCCATGTAACCTGCCCCAGTGATCAGGCTGCATTGATGGGCACTGGAGTTGGCTGCACTGATGGGCACTGGTGAGGCTGCATTGAAAAGCCAGGTGGGCCATGGATGGTGAGCTGATTCGGCAGTTCAATGGGCCACTTGACTGGACTTGCCCCCCAGGCCTAAGGCCGCCAGCCCTTCCCAGACTGTGTATATTACTGGTCTCCTCAGACCACCATCCAGAGCACTCTGTATATTACTGGGCTCCTCAGACCACCATCCAGAGCACTGTGTATATTACTGGTCTCCTCAGACCACCATCCA
The DNA here is from genome assembly GCA_029206835.1 of Rana muscosa. NCBI lineage: Eukaryota > Metazoa > Chordata > Amphibia > Anura > Ranidae > Rana > Rana muscosa. The sequence continues at coordinate 298,278,302 of CM055120.1, forward strand.
GAGCACTGTGTATATTACTGGTCTCCTCGGACCACCATCCAGAGCACTGTGTATATTACTGGGCTCCTCAGACCACCAACCAGAGCACTGTGTATATTACTGGTCTCCTCAGACCACCATCCAGAGCACTGTGTATATTACTGGTCTCCTCAGACCACCATCCAGAGCACTCTGTATATTACTGGGCTCCTCAGACCACCATCCAGAGCACTGTGTATATTACTGGTCTCCTCAGACCCCCATCCAGAGCACTCTGTATATTACTGGGCTCCTCAGACCACCATCCAGAGCACTGTGTATATTACTGGTCTCCTCAGACCACCATCCAGAGCACTGTGTATATTACTGGTCTCCTTGGACCACCATCCAGAGCACTGTGTATATTACTGGGCTCCTCAGACCACCAACCAGAGCACTGTGTATATTACTGGTCTCCTCAGACCACCATCCAGAGCACTGTGTATATTACTGGGCTCCTCAGACCACCAACCAGAGCACTGTGTATATTACTGGTCTCCTCAGACCACCATCCAGAGCACTGTGTATATTACTGGTCTCCTCAGACCACCATCCAGAGCACTGTGTATATTGCTGGTCTCCTCAGACCACCATACAGAGCACTGTGTGTATTACTGGTCTCCTCAGACCACCATCCAGAGCACTGTGTGTATTACTGGTCTCCTCAGACCACCATCCAGAGCACTGTGTATATTACTGGTCTCCTCAGACCACCATACAGAGCACTGTGTGTATTACTGGTCTCCTCAGACCACCATCCAGAGCACTGTGTGTATTACTGGTCTCCTCAGACCACCATCCAGAGCACTGTGTGTATTACTGGTCTCCTCAGACCACCATCCAGAGCACTGTGTGTAGTGATGAGCCGAACACCCCCGGGTTCGGTTCGCACCAGAACCCGCGAACGGACCGGAAGTTCGAACGAACATTAGAACCCTATTAAATACAATGGATGCGAACGTTCGAATTCTAAAGTGCTAATTATAACAACTATTATGCATGTTATTGTCCTAAAAAGGGTTTGGGAACCCGGGTTCTGCACCAGGGGACATGTATCAATGCAAAAAGAAGTTTTAAAAACGGTCGTTTTTCGGGAGCAGTCATTTTAATGATGCATAAAGTGAAAAAAAAAAAGTCAAATATTCCTTTAAATATCGTACCTGGGGGGTGTCTAAAGTATGCCTGTGAAGTGCCACGTGTTTCCCGTGTTTAGAACTGTCCCTGCACAAAATGACACTTCTAAAGGAAAAAAAAGCCATTTAAAACTGCTTGCGGCTTTAATGTAATGTCTGGTCCCGGTAATATGGATGAAATTCTTTAAGAAAAATGGCATAGCTACCCCATGACCCCCCCCCCCCCCCTACCCCAGCCCATTACCAGCCCCTTTGGGTCTTGTATGGATATTAAGGGGAACCCCGCACATAAAATAAAAAAGGCCCTATATACTCTGAACAGCCGTATACAGGCGGTGCATACAAGACAGGGACTGTAGGTTTGTTCTTATGTAGAATCTGTTTGTAATTTTGAACAGGTACATTGTTGAAGTGTAGCTCCAGCCCAAAAATCTATTTTTAAACTTTTTGGAAAACATAGGTAAGGGTTATCACCCCTGTAACATTTGTTTTGCTGTCTGTGCCCCTGTTCAGAACATTTCACCTCACTTTCCGTCCCAATGACAACTGTTTTTGAAATGTGGTGTTTTTCTTGAAACAAGGATTGCTGATAAAGCATCAGTACAGAGGAGACACCTTTCTCCCATATTTATTCTTACAGGAGAGAATTTTCCTTCCTAGTGGTAGATTTCCTCTCACTTCCTGTTGTCTTCTTGCGTTTGCAAGTAGGAGTCGTTTGTAAGTTGGATGTTTGAAAGTAGGGACCTGCCGTATATACTCTGCAGAAATAGGCCCCTTAGTTGTTGGTGTTGGCACAACACTGTAAGCACTCACAGTTACTCTTGGTTGGTGCTGGAACGCCCTGCTGTCAACTATTATATCAGGAATTTTAATTACATATAATTGTTGAACAGTGGTAGTAAAAATTGGGCCTTTGATGGTGGTGCTGGTGCCACAACACTGTAAGCCCTGACAGTTACTCTTGGTGGGTGCAGCAATGGGCCCTGCTGTGAATTATTAGATCAAGAATTGTAATTACATGCCCCTGTTGAACAGGGGCTGAAAAATTGGGCCTTAGGCACTGGTGGCACAACACTGCAACCCCTCACAGATACTGTACTTGGAGCACAGCAATGAGCCCTGTTGCAAAGTATTGCTTCAAAAATTGTAATGACACGCCCCTGTTAAACAGGGGCTGAAAAATTGGGCCTTAGGCACTGGTGGCACAACACTGCAACTCCTCACAGATACTGTACTTGGAGCACAGCAATGAGCCCTGTTGCAAAGTATTGCTTCAAAAATTGTAATTACACGCCCCTGTTAAACAGGGGCTGAAAAATTGGGCGTTAGGCACTGGTGGCGGCACCCATAAACAAAAATGATCTTCCAAGCTATCATCATCAATCGTATCATTGAGGACTCGGAGGAGGAGGATAGGCAGTCAACATAACAGCACAGGCACTCAGCATCAGCATCAGTCTTGAAGGGATGTGACATTTTAAAATCAATTAGTCTGTTATATCAGCATCAGGTGTGTGGTAGCTGGTGGTGATCCAAGACTGGTTCATCTTGATGAAAGTCAGTCGATCAACCGAGTCGGTGGACAGGCGCACCCTGTGATCCGTGACAAATCCTCCAGCAGCACTGAATGTGCGTTCCGAAAGAACGCTGGATGCAGGACAGGCCAGTAGCTCAATTGCATACTGTGCAAGCTCTGGCCAGTGATCCATCCTCAAGACCCAGTAAGCCAGAGGATTTTCGGTGGGGAAGGTGTCCAAGTCTGACCTTGCCCCTAGATATTCCTGCACCATGTTTATCAGACGCTGGCGATGGTTGCTGGAACCAATCATACTTTGGGGCTGCGGACTAAAGAATTGTCTGAACGCATCGGTCAGACGGCCACCTTCCCCACCGCTCCTTCTTTGACTGGCCGAAGCCTCAGCAACTCGTTGTCCAGGACCAGGAGTTTGCAACCTCCCAGTCTCTGGGAACGCGTTGCACAGACCTTTCTGCAAGGCCTCCCGGAGTTGTCTCATCCTCTGCTCCCTCTGCGACGGTAACATAAGGTCCGCAACCTTACCCTTGTACCGTGGATCAAGGAGAGTGGCCAGCCAGTAATGGTCCCTCTCCTTGATCCGAAGAATACGAGGATCCTTCCGCAGACTTTGCAGGATCAGGGAGGCCATGCAGCGTAGGTTTGCTGAGGCATTCGCTCCGGAGTCCTCTGGGTCACTAAGGACGACATGATCCGCAGCCACCTCCTCCCAGCCACGTACAAGTCCACTGGTTTCTTGGGACTGTAAATCATCCCTAAAAGACTGCTGCTGATGATGCTGAGTGCCAGCCTCCACCTCCATGCTGACACAATCCTCCTCCTCCTCCTCCTCCTCCTCCTCTTCCTGTGCGATGGGTGGGACAGAAGGAACACTGTCTGGGTAAAGGGGGCCTTGAGAGGCAAGGAAGTCCTCCTCTTCCTGCCTCTGTTCTGCCTCAAGTGCCCTGTCCATTATTCCACGCAGCGTGTGCTCCAACAGGTGGACAAGAGGTACAGTGTCACTGATGCATGCACTGTCACTGCTCACCATCCTCGTGGCCTCCTCAAATGGTGCCAGGACAGTGCATGCATCCCTGATCATGCCCCACTGGCGTGGAGAAAAAAAACCAAGCTCCCCTGACCCTGTCCTGGTGCCGTAGTCGCACAGGTACTCATTGATGGCCCTCTGCTGCGTGTGCAGCCGCTGCAGCATGGCCAACGTTGAGTTCCACCTGGTGGGCATGTCACATATAAGGCGGTTCTTGGGCAGGTTCAACTCCTTTTGCAGCTCAGCCAGGCGAGCACTGGCATTATAAGATCTGCGGAAATGCACACAGACTTTCCTGGCCTGCCTCAGGACATCCTGTAAGCCCGGGTACCTGCCCAAGAACCGCTGCACCACCAGGTTAAGGACGTGAGCCACACAGGGCACATGGGTCAGTTGTCCCTGTCGGAGGGCGGAGAGGAGGTTGGTGCCATTGTCGCAAACCACCATTCCTGGCTTAAGCTGGCGTGGCGTCAACCACCTCTCGGCCTGGCCCTGCAGAGCAGACAGGACCTCTGCCCCAGTGTGGCTTCTGTCCCCCAAACACACCAGCGCAAGCACGGCATGGCATCTTTTTGCCTGCGTACTTGCGTAGCCCCGTGAACGGCTACGGAGCACCGCTGGTTCATAGGACAAACCACAGGAAGAGGCCATGGAGGAAGAAGAAGAGGAGGGGGTGGAGGAGAGAGGTGTGTCACAACCAGTAGTAGCATTTTGGAGGCGTGGCGGTGGGACAACCTCCAACACTACTGCACCTTGTCCTGAATCCTTCCCAGCTGCCAAAAGAGTGACCCAATGGGCCGTGAAAGAAAGGTAACGTCCCTGTCCATGCCTGCTGGACCATGAGTCAGCGGTAATATGCACCTTACCGCTGACCGCCCTGTCCAGCGAGGCCAAGACATTGCCTTCCACATGCCGGTAGAGAGCCGGAATAGCCTTCCGTGAGAAAAAGTGGCGTTTGGGAACCTGCCACTGAGGAACCGCACATTGCACAAACTCACGGAAGGGGGCCGAGTCTACCAACTGAAAAGGCAGCAGTTGAAGCGCTAGCAATTTAGCCAAGCTAGCATTCAACCGCTGGGCATGTGGATGGCTGGGAGTGAACTTCTTTCGACGGTCCAGCAGCTGGGGCAGGGAAATTTGCCTGCTAGAATCGGACGTCGGTGTACTGCTAGCAGAGTGGGCGCAAGTACTTGGCTGTGACACACCTAATTCTACACCTTCATTCCTCTCAGTGCATGTTTCAGAGAGGACTGAAGTTATAGTGGGGTTGGAGATCCCAGCTGATGCGGTGCAAGGAGAGGTCCGCTTTGTTCTTTGGTGTGGGTCTTTGAGGTAGGCTTGCCAACGAGCTGCATGGCAGGTCAACATATGTCTGGTCAGGCATGTGGTACCCAAGCGGCTGATGTTTTGGCCACGCGATATACGCTTGAGACATATGTTGCAAACAGCAGCTGTGCGATCTGATGCACTAGCCTCAAAAAAGGCCCACACCAAAGAACTTTTTGAATGACGGGCAGAGGCAGCGCCCTGCACAGGCGGAGCTCTGCGGTGTGATTCCGTCGGTGTACTGCCCTTACGCTGGCCACCAAAGGGCATCCTGCCTCGTTGGAGATGTGCCTCCTCCTCATCCTCCTCCTCCTCCTCTCTCCTATTAGGCACCCACGTGGAGTCATTGACCTCATCATCCCCTCCCTCCTCATCACTGGAGCCAATCTGGCAGTATGCTGCAGCTGCTGGAACATGACTGCCAGATTGGTGTCCTTCTTGAGCATCCCCTCTGTCTGCTCTCACGCTACTGCCTTCCTCTAGCTGGGTTTCATCATCAGACCCTTCGAAACGCTGGGCATCCTCCTGGAGCATGTACCCAACACTGTGCTGAAACAGTTCGGGGGACTCCTCAGGAGGAGGACATGGTGGGTCTAGGGAAGGAGTGACTGATGATTTGTCTGACATTGATACCAGGGAAGACGACGCTTTGGCAGCTGCTTTTCCAGTACCCTGAGCCTGGGTGAGAGAGGATGAGGAGGAGGAGGAGGGCTTGGTCATCCACTCTACCAAGTCTTCGGCATGATGTGGCTCAACATGTCCAGCTGCCGAAAAGAAGGACAAGCGTGTCCCATGGCCATGTGCTGATGACAATGCACCGCGTCCACGACCAGCACTGTTGCCCCCAGACACAGAGCCTGCTTGCCCTCTTTTATTGCCTCCTGACTGTCTGCCTCTCCTTGTTTGCCTTCCAGACATTCTAATAGATGGCCTGCAGGGAGATGGGAAAAAAGCAATAAGGGCTACCTTCAGGTGTCCTTCTCTGTCCCTGGAAACAAGGACTTGCAGAGTGAAAGAAAAAAAACACTCTCCCTACCTACAGTTTTCTGTCCCTAGAAAAAATGTTTTTTTTAATCACAATATAGCACAAGGAAAATTAACTCACTGTCCTTACAGGTCCCTGGAAACAAGGACTTGCAGAGTGAAAGAAAAAAAACACTCTCCCTACCTACAGTTTTCTGTCCCTAGAAAAAAATGTTTTTTTTAATCACAATATAGCAAAAGGACAATTCACTCACTGTCCTTCCAGGTCCCTGGAAACAAGGACTTGCAGAGTGAAAGAAACTGACACTGTCCCTACCTAGAGTTTTCTGTCCCTGGAATAAATGTTTTTTTCAGCACAATATAGCACAAGGACAATTAACTCACTGTCCTTACAGGTCCCTGGAAACAAGGACTTGCAGAGTGAAAGAAAAAAAATACTCTCCCTACCTACAGTTTTCTGTCCCTAGAAAAAAAATGTTTTTTTTAATCACAATATAGCAAAAGGACAATTCACTCACTGTCCTTCCAGGTCCCTGGAAACAAGGACTTGCAGAGTGAAAGAAACTGACACTGTCCCTACCTAGAGTTTTCTGTCCCTAGAATAAATGTTTTTTTTAATCACAATATAGCAAAAGGACAATTCACTCACTGTCCTTCCAGGTCCCTGGAAACAAGGACTTGCAGAGTGAAAGAAACTGACACTGTCCCTACCTAGAGTTTTCTGTCCCTAGAATAAATGTTTTTTTTAATCACAATATAGCACAAGGAAAATTAACTCACTGTCCTTACAGGTCCCTGGAAACAAGGACTTGCAGAGTGAAAGAAAAAAAACACTCTCCCTACCTACAGTTTTCTGTCCCTAGAAAAAAATGTTTTTTTTAATCACAATATAGCAAAAGGACAATTCACTCACTGTCCTTCCAGGTCCCTGGAAACAAGGACTTGCAGAGTGAAAGAAACTGACACTGTCCCTACCTAGAGTTTTCTGTCCCTGGAATAAATGTTTTTTTCAGCACAATATAGCACAAGGACAATTAACTCACTGTCCTTACAGGTCCCTGGAAACAAGGACTTGCAGAGTGAAAGAAAAAAAATACTCTCCCTACCTACAGTTTTCTGTCCCTAGAAAAAAATGTTTTTTTTAATCACAATATAGCAAAAGGACAATTCACTCACTGTCCTTCCAGGTCCCTGGAAACAAGGACTTGCAGAGTGAAAGAAACTGACACTGTCCCTACCTAGAGTTTTCTGTCCCTAGAATAAATGTTTTTTTTAATCACAATATAGCAAAAGGACAATTCACTCACTGTCCTTCCAGGTCCCTGGAAACAAGGACTTGCAGAGTGAAAGAAACTGACACTGTCCCTACCTACAGTTTTCTGTCCCTGGAATAAATGTTTTTTTCAGCACAATATAGCACAAGGACAATTAACTCACTGTCCTTACAGGTCCCTGGAAACAAGGACTTGCAGAGTGAAAGAAAAAAAATACTCTCCCTACCTACAGTTTTCTGTCCCTAGAAAAAAATGTTTTTTTTAATCACAATATAGCAAAAGGACAATTCACTCACTGTCCTTCCAGGTCCCTGGAAACAAGGACTTGCAGAGTGAAAGAAAAAAAATACTCTCCCTACCTACAGTTTTCTGTCCCTAGAAAAAAATGTTTTTTTTAATCACAATATAGCAAAAGGACAATTCACTCACTGTCCTTCCAGGTCCCTGGAAACAAGGACTTGCAGAGTGAAAGAAACTGACACTGTCCCTACCTAGAGTTTTCTGTCCCTGGAATAAATGTTTTTTTCAGCACAATATAGCACAAGGACAATTAACTCACTGTCCTTACAGGTCCCTGGAAACAAGGACTTGCAGAGTGAAAGAAAAAAAATACTCTCCCTACCTACAGTTTTCTGTCCCTAGAAAAAAATGTTTTTTTTAATCACAATATAGCAAAAGGACAATTCACTCACTGTCCTTCCAGGTCCCTGGAAACAAGGACTTGCAGAGTGAAAGAAACTGACACTGTCCCTACCTAGAGTTTTCTGTCCCTAGAATAAATGTTTTTTTTAATCACAATATAGCAAAAGGACAATTCACTCACTGTCCTTCCAGGTCCCTGGAAACAAGGACTTGCAGAGTGAAAGAAAAAAAACACTCTCCCTACCTACAGTTTTCTGTCCCTAGAAAAAAATGTTTTTTTTTATCACAATATAGCAAAAGGACAATTCACTCACTGTCCTTCCAGGTCCCTGGAAACAAGGACTTGCAGAGTGAAAGAAACTGACACTGTCCCTACCTAGAGTTTTCTGTCCCTAGAATAAATGTTTTTTTTAATCACAATATAGCAAAAGGACAATTCACTCACTGTCCTTCCAGGTCCCTGGAAACAAGGACTTGCAGAGTGAAAGAAACTGACACTGTCCCTACCTAGAGTTTTCTGTCCCTAGAATAAATGTTTTTTTTAATCACAATATAGCAAAAGGACAATTCACTCACTGTCCTTCCAGGTCCCTGGAAACAAGGACTTGCAGAGTGAAAGAAACTGACACTGTCCCTACCTAGAGTTTTCTGTCCCTAGAATAAATGTTTTTTTTTAAGCACACTATAGCAGAAGCACAAAACACACTGACACTCTCCCTACCTATCCTTCTCTTTCCCTAAACTAAAGGAATCCAGGTTAAGCAAGAAAGAAATAACAGTCACTGTCCCTGCCTATGCTACTCTATCCCTGCTCCGGAACACACTACACTAGGCCGCCGTGCTGGCGGCCTTTTATAGTGTGGGGCGTGTACTAAACACCCTCAGCAATAATTGGCCACAGGCATCCTGCCTGTGGCCAATCATTGCTCTCCTCGCTGCCGGCGCTGTGATTGGCCAAGCATGCGGGGTCACAGTGCATGCTTGGCCAATCACAGCGCCTGGATGACACTGCGATGGCGTAGTGCATTGTGGGCCGTTCGCGTCACTCGAATTTGGCGCGAACGGCCCAAATCGTTCGATCTTCGTCGAACGATCGAACAGCCAATGTTCGAGTCGAACGTATGTTCGACTCGAACACGAAGCTCATCCCTAACTGTGTGTATTACTGGTCTCCTCAGACCATCATTCAGAGCACTCACTGTGCATTTCAGGCATCCTCTGACCACTGTCCAGAGCGTGTAGTTTTTTTTTTTTTTAAGGTTTTTATTTGCCAAATGTACATACATGTCAACAAGTACAATAATCATCTGAGAATAATGAGTAGCATGTAGGCACAGAAGTATAAAATTTTTCCATCTCTATGGTATTTTTCAACATACATTCATCTTTTTTTATTTTTATTTTTTAGAACAACTCAAAACAACAATTCAACCATGTGCTTTGCATAATTAAAAGGCACATCAATCCTATACTACAATAACCAGATGGAGGTAACCACCTCCATAGCCTCGTGTGCTGTGCGCTGTTCTCCATCCAATATCACAATCTCGCAGCCATCTCTCTCTCTATATACTATTCCCCTTTCGTCCTGTCAGTAAGGAATCCCTTAAATGTCAGACTGCACGGTATCCCTAGAGTAAGGTGACCAGATTTTTCAAATTAAATTCGGGGACATTTTTTTTTTTTTACTAGTAATCAGCGATCAGCGGCAATCAGCGACTCTCTGCCCATCACCACCGACGCCCGCCTCACAGCCTGTCAAGTCTTACTCTCCGGGCCCCGGGTACTATTGGGTGGAGAGCGGAGGAAGATCACTCCACCAGGGAAGGCAAGGAGATAAGCAGGCAGGCGGCTGGCCGGGACTTGAGCCAAGGCAGAAGAACATGCGAGCGGAGCTGGATGGGCACCCGAAACTGAAGAAATATTCCCTCCCATCACATGATCATCAGAAAGGGGCACAGATAATGGAAACAAATGCACCCCCCTAGGCTAGTAGGAGCGGGGGTGTGTAATTCAGAATTTTTTTTTTTAATTCTGCACTGACTGGCTTTGAAATTGCCCCAGCCCCTGTTCAAATCCAATCCGGGGACAAAACCGGGGACAGACTTGGTCCGGGGACATTGTCCTCAATCCGAGGATTGTCCCCAGAAACCGGGATGGCTCGTCACCCTACCCTAGAGTTGATCCACTTTCCCCAGATCTTGTTAAATTTCTTAGGACAGCCCCTGGATTCATAAGTCATTTTATACATTGTGATATTAGCATTGACCAGGCCCTTGCAGGCGGACAGCAAGAGATGTTCTCTTTTAATCCAGTTAAGGACAATCAACTTTCTAACATAGTAGAAGAGTAGTTTAACCACTTAAGCCCCAGACCATTTTGCTGGCCAAAGACCAGGCCACTTTTTGCGATTCGGCACTGCGTCACTTTAACTGACAATTGCGTAGTCGTGCAACGTGGCTCCCAAACAAAATTGACGTCCTTTTTTTCCCACAAATAGAGCTTTCTTTTGGTGGTGTTTGATCACCTCTGCGGTTTTTATTTTTTGCGCTATAAGAAAAAATAGAGCGACAATTTTGAAAAAAAAATAATATTTTTTACTTTTTTGCTATAATAAATATCTCCAAAAAATATATTAAAAAATATATTTTTCCTCAGTTTAGGCCGATATGTATTCTTCTACATATTTTTTTAAAAAATCGCAATAAGCGTTTATTTATTGGTTTGCGCAAAAGATATAGCGTTTACAAAATAAGGGATAGAATTACTGTATGGCATTTTTTTTATTTTTTTTTTATTAGTAATGGCAGCTATCTGCAATTTTTATCGTGACTGCGACTTTATGGCGGACACATTGGACACTTTTGACACATTTTTGGGACGATTGTCATTTTTACAGCGATCAGTGCTATAAAAATGCACTGATTACTGTGAAAATGACACTGGCAGTGAATGGGGTTAACCACTAGGTGGCTCTGAAGGGTTAGGTGTGCCCTAGGGAGTGCTTCTAACTGTTGGCGGGATGGGCTGTGTGTGACACGATTCTGATTACAGGAAGCTGTGATCACTGTCCTGTCACTAGGAAGACTGGGGAAATGCTTGTTTACATCAGCATTTCCCCGTTCTTCCTCACCGTGACATTTAAGGCCCCTTTCACACTGGGGCGGTTTGCAGGCGCTATTGCACTAAAAATAGCGCCTGCAAACCGACCCCAAACAGCGGCTGCTGTGTCTCCAGTGTAAAAGCCCGAGGGCTTTCACACTGGAGCGGTGCGCTAGCAGGACTGCTCCAAAAGTCTTTGGAGCGGTGAAGGAGCGGTGTGTATACCGCTCCTCCACTGCTCCTGCCCACTCAAATCAATGGGACTGCGCGGCTATGCTCTGCAGAGGTGCTTTGCGGTGGTTTTTAACCCTTTTTCGGCCGCTAGCCGGGGTTAAAACCTCACCACTAGCGGCCGAATACCGCCGCAATTCCGACGGCAAAGCGGCGCTTTACCGCCACCGCACCTCCCACCCCAGTGTGAAAGGGGCCTAACTGTGCAAAAGATTTCAATTCACCACTATCAAACAGTTGGTGGAGATATGTGAGTCCAAATTTAGCCCATCTGTATCCGTCCTCCAAGTGGAAAAACTCATTTAGACAGGGATTAAACCATAACGGGGCGTTGGGTCATAGATGGAGGGAACTATCTGCTACGTGTTGTAGACAGATCCCAAGTGTCTTTTTTGCAGATTTGAGCATCTCTCTACCGAGCGTGTAGTTTTATACCATAAATACCATATATACTCGAGTATAAGCCAACCCGAATATAAGCCGAGGCCCTAATTTTACCACAAAAAACTGGGAAAACTTATTGACTCGAGTATAAGCCAAAGGGTGAGAATGCAGCAGCTACTGTAAGCGGAAAAGAGGGTCAACAATGCCCATTTGCACGCCTCACTGTGCCCATTGCAACCTCACTGTGCCCATTGTAACCTCACTGTGCCCATTGCAACCTCACTGTGCCCATTAACTCACTGTGCCCATTACCTCACTGTGCCCATTGCAGCATACCTGAAATTCTTGACAGATTGCGCTGCGGGCGTCCATTTTTTAAAACTCGCGGCTTCCTCCTGGTCCCGTCCTGTTCCGTGATAGTCGTTTGACACTGTGTTCAGTGTTCCGTCTATCACGGAGGTCCTCTCATCCTCGGACAAGAGAAGGTCCGTGATTGGCGGAACACTGAACACAGTGTCTGCTGGGAAACTGAGTCCGAGGATGAGAGGACCTCCGTGATAGGCGATAGCGGAACACAGTGTCAAACGCCTATCACGGAGCGGGACGGGACCAGGAGGAAGCCGTGAGTTTTAAAAAATGGACGCCCAAGGTACACTGACTCGAGTATAAGCCGAGAGGGGTATTTTCAGCCCTAAAAAAAGGGCTGAAAAACTCGGCTTATACGGTAATAAGTTATTTGATTTTTTTTTTACTCCAGAAGAATATAATGAGTTTGAAGATTCTAGAGGAATGCTTAAATAGCGCATTACATTATTCACTATACCCATTAGAATAAAGTCAACTAAATATGACTAAAACTAAAACATACAGCTAATGCTTTGTGCTTCTTCAAAAGAGCTTGAACAGGACATCTTGATATGCCAGTCTGCTTTGAAATCTTTGCCTGGGAGAGACCTTGCTGATACAATATAACTACACTGGGGGAGATTTACTAAAACTGGTGCACACAGAATCTGGTGCAGCTGTGCATAGTAACCAATCGGCTTCTAACTTCAGCTTGTTCAATTAAGCTTAGGCAATAAAACCTGGAAGCTCATTGGTTACTATGCACAGTTGCACCAGATTCTGTGTGCACCAGTTTTTGACACGGCTTAAAGGGGTTGTAAACCTTGGTGTTTTTTCACCCTAATGCATCCTATGCATTAAGGGGAAAAAACACCTTGCTGTGTCCGGCACCCCAAGCCCCCGTTTTACTTACTTGAGCCCCGAACTTCGGAGGGCGAGACCCCGCTTCGTTCTCTCCATGGCTGATCGGCTCCTCATTGGATAGATTGATAGCAGCACAGCCATTGGCTCCCGCTGCTGTCAATCAAATCCAATGATGTGGGCGCCGAGTCATACACTCGGCGGCTGTGGACACCGTCGCCGAGTGTATGACATACAGTTGCAATAAAAAGTATGTGAACCCTTTTGGAATGATATGGATTTCTGCACAAATTGGTCATAAAATGTGATCTGATCTTCATCTAAGTCACAACAATAGACAATCACAGTCTTCTGCTTAAACTAATAACACACAAATAATTAAATGTTACCATGTTTTTATTGAACACACCATGTAAACATTCACAGTGCAGGTTGAAAAAGTATGTGAACCCTTGGATTTAATAACTGGTTGAACCTCCTTTGGCAGCAATAACTTCAACCAAATGTTTCCTGTAGTTGCAGATCAGACGTGAACAACGGTCAGGAGTAATTATTGACCATTCCTCTTTACGGAACTGTTTCAGTTCAGCAATATTCTTGGGATATCTGGTGTGAATCGCTTTCTTGAGGTCATTCCACAGCATCTCAATCGGGTTGAGGTCAGGACTCTGACTGGGCCACTCCAGAAGGTGTATTTTCTTCTGTTTAAGCCATTCTGTTGTTAATTTAGTTCTATGCTTAGGGTCGTTGTCCTGTTGCAACACCCATCTTCTGTTGAGCTTCAGCTGGTGGACAGATGGCCTTAAGTTCTCCTGCAAAATGTCTTGATAAACTTGGGAATACATTTTTCCTTCGATGATAGCAATCCGTCCAGGCCCTGACGCAGCAAAGCAGCCCCAAACCATGATGCCCCCACCACCATACTTCACAGTTGGGATGAGGTTTTGATGTTGGTGTGCTGTGCCTCTTTTTCTCCACACATAGTGTTGTGTGTTTCTTCCAAACAACTCAACTTTGGTTTCATCTGTCCACAGAATATTTTGCCAGTACTGCTGTGGAACATCCAGGTGCTCTTGTGCAAACTGTAAACGTGCAGCAATGGTTTTTTTTGGACAGCAGTGGCTTCCTCTGTGGTATTCTCCCATGAAATCCATTCTTGTTTAGTGTTTTATGTATCGTAGATTCGCTAACAGGGATGTTAGCATTTGCAAGAGACTTTTGTAAGTCTTTAGCTGACACTCTAGGATTCTTCTTCACCTCATTGAACAGTCTGCGCTGTGCTCTTGCAGTCATCTTTATAGGACGCCCACTCCTAGGGAGAGTAGCAGCAGTGCTGAACTTTCTCCATTTATAGACAATTTGTCTTACCATGGACTGATGAACAGATAGGCTTTTGGAGATACTTTTATAACCCTTTCCGGCTTTATGCAAGTCAACAATTCTTAATCGTAGGTCTTCTGAGAGCTCTTTTGTGTGAGGCATCATTCACATCAGGCAATGCTTCTTGTGAAAATCAAACCCTGAACTGGTGTGTGTTTTTTAGAGGGCAGGGCAGCTGTAACCAACACCTCCAATCTCATCTCATTGATTGGACTCCAGTTGGCTGACACCTCACTCCAGTTAGCTCTTGGAGATCTCATTAGTCTAGGGGTTCACATACTTTTTCCACCTGCACTGTAAATGTTTTCATGGTGTGTTCAATAAAAACATGGTAACATTTAATTATTTGTGTGTTATTAGATTAAGCAGACTGTGATTGTCTATTGTTGTGACTTAGATGAAGATCAGATCACATTTTATGACCAATTTATGCAGAAATACATATCATTCTAAAAGGGTTCACATACTTTTTATTGCAACTGTAGGAGTGCGCCCGCAAGGTAACTCCCTCGGGAGAGAGCTTCTCAGAGGGGGTTATCTATTGCGGGGAAGAGCTGCCGTGGGACCCCAGAACAGGAGGATCGGGGCCACTCTGTGCAAAACGAACTGCACAGTGGAGGCAAGTATGACATGTTTGGTATTTAAAAAACAAAAGCAAATTGAACCTTTAGTGTCACTTTAAGCTAGAAGATCTACAGTAGGATACTGTGAGAGAAGTTGTTGCTATAGGAGACAACAGTTGCTACAAGATACATGCATGTAAGTCAATAGGGGACGCGATTTTGCATTGAAGTCAATGGGATACAATTTTGCATTGAAGTCGATAGGGGGCGTTTTTGCATTGAAGTCAATGGGACGCGCTTTTGCATTAAAGTCAATAGGCGACGCGTTTTTGCATTGAAGTCAATGGACACAATTCTGCATTCTTAAGTCAAGTCAAGTCAATAGGAAGCAGCATGCCATTATCTGCACTTTTTTATTTTTTTATATCGGCACAAGGCCGATAAATTTTGGTGGCTGATATATCGGTGCCTAATAAATAAATATACCGTATATATATATTATACAGTATGCTGTGATCTAACACAGTCACAAACAGCTTTTCATAGGAATAAAGGCTCAGGCTGACTTGGAAAGTTGCTGCACAATTTTGGATAAATGGGCAGCGGTTGATTTAATGATGGATTCTGGAGGGGGGAGGGGATGTCATCCTGGTCCTTCTTCAACAATCTATCATCTTCTTTTTCCAAAGCCGGTTCCTATTACATGTACTCGCAGAGAATTTTAAAATCAGACATCTTCCAAGGATGATCTGTGTCATTCCTGGAGCAGACTTCAAGTTTAGTTTGGCCAAGGCAGCCTTGTGAGCAAAGGATTCAGGGATTTGGTTGGCTGCAGTTGCTTGGAGCAGCAGGCACTTGTTAGAGAAGATTTGAACCTCGCTTGTGCCATCAGAGAGAGAGAGAGAGAGAGAGAGCGGTCTGGTGCTAATCCATAAACCCGTGCTTGAAAGGATGTTGGTTTAGGGCTGCCGTATGGCGAGAAGGGAAAGTTGGCTGGCGCTCTCAGCTAAGTGACGTGCAAACGAAGCTCTGCGTGACTCAGACGCAATTATAAACCTCAACCCTGTTTTTTTTTTGTTTGTTTTTGCAGAGGGGAATTAAGGTGAACTTGTAGTTTGCCCATTAGAGGTTTCCTTACAGGAGGCACAATAAGTTTCCCGTGGTCAACATCCTCAAAATGCCCTGATGCCCAATCCACAATCAGAGCAACCAGAAACTTCTCCCTAAGTCCTAACTTTATGTCTAAACTTATACAGGGGTTTCATGCTATCCGTCACCCACATGTGGCTGTGTGCAAGCTTGGTGATTGGACAGTAAGGCACTGAGGCCTGTATTTAGGGAATGGGGGGGGGGGGGTGAAACGTGTCACATGGCCCACCATACCACATCATGTAATATATAATTGTTGGTGCTGTGGCAATGGATGGCATGGTGGGCATAGCAAAGAGTGTAGGATACTTAAAGATAATCTCTTGACCCCCCCCCACACTTTATTAAACTTTACCCCCCTCAAGCTAATTTGTTAATTAGATTTTTAATACAACTATTCTATTCCCTGGTGATGTGGATGTTTTGTATTAGCTGTCTATTGGTGGGGATCTCCCCGGGTCCTGAAGACTTTAACAATGATGTGATGATGTAACAATGAGGGGGCGGTAACAAGACCAGGAGGTATTAGGGCTGGACTGCATAAGAGGATTACCAGTCTGCATGACCGACCAGGTCCTGATTCTTCTTTGAGGGTCCTTCTTCAAGCAGCCACATCCCTGGTGATGTGGATGCTTTGTATTAGTTGTCCATTGGTGAGGTCCTCACAGGGTTCTGAAGATTTAAACAGTGATGTGATGACTAAACAATAAGGGGGGGGGCAAATAAACCAGGAGGCAGCAGGGCTGGACCACATAAGAGAATTACCGGTCTCTATGACCTACCGGGCCCTAACACTTTTTTACTTTGCACTGAAGACTGGGAGGATCCTTCTTCAAGTTGCCACATCCCTGGTGATGTGGATGCTTTGTGTGACAGACTCACCTGGGACACAGGCTTTTGGAGGGGACTGAATGCCAGCCTCTTGCCTTGCGATCAGGGGCCCTGGCATTTGGGGGAACGGTGCTCTTTGTGAGCTGTATGCCTGGAGACCATGTATATGCCATATTAGAGTGACTGATTCATACTGTTGGGGCATATACTGTAAGGAGATGCTAATGTCATCATCTCCAGCCACCTGTCTGTCTGTTGTCTGCTATAATGTGTTAATTAACTCTGCTATTGTGTGAAGGAGTTCTGTGTTGATTTGTGATAATGTGTATTGTATAGCCGGTGAGCTAGGAGACATGAAGTCTACCCTAAAAGGTGAGCTAGGAGACGTGTAGTCTGCCCTAAAAGGTCATGCCTATGAGTCACCTCGGCTGTCTAAAGCAGGGTTCCCCAACCCCCGGTCCGCGGCCCACTGCCGGGCCGTGGCCTATTTGCAGATGGGCCGCGAAGGCTGCACTGTGTGAGGTGCGGCAGCGGGCAAGCAGAGAGATGACATCTCTCACCGCCCGCCCGGATCACGGCACTTCCGCCCACACAGCGGGGCTCCTACTGCGGTGAGGCGCGGGAGCAGGGAGATGAGATCATCTCTCGCCGCCCGCCTGGAACGCGGCACTTCCGCCCACACAGCAGGGCTCCTATACTGCGGTGAGGCGCGGGAGCAGAGAGATGAGATCATCTCTCGGCGCCCGCCCATAATGCGGCACTTCCGCCCACACAGCGGGGCTGCTATACTGCAGCGAGGCGCGGGAGCAGAGAGAGAATCTCTCACCGCCCGCCCCGCATTACCGCTGTTCTCCCTCACCTGCCTGTGCTGCCACCACGGCAGGTGACAAAAAAATCTACTGGCAGGTGGCAAACCACCTCTGGTGGCAGGTGGCAATCCACACCTGGTGGCAGGTGGCAGGTGACGTGGCAATCCACACCTGGTGGCAGGTGACGTGGCAATCCGCACCTGGTGGCAGGCGACATGGCAATCCACACCTGGTGGCAGGTGTTGTGGCAAGCGACAATCCACATCTGGTGGCAGGCGAGGTGGCAAGCGACAATCCACATCTGGTGGCAGGCGACGTGGCAATCCACATCTGGTGGCAGGCGACATGGCAATCCACACCTGGTGGCAGGTGACGTGGCAAGCAACAATCCACACCTGGTGGCAGGTGACGTCGCAAGCAACAATCCACACCTGGTGGAAGGCGACGTGGCAAGTGACAAATCGCATCTGGTGGCAGATTCTGCATTATGGTGAGTTTGAACTATTTCATTTTATATTACAATGCAATGACAGAAATAATGCTCTTCAATCATCCCAACACCATATCAGCCATTGTTCTGTGATGATTGAGGCGCTAACACTAGCCATTTCCCCGACAAACTGCCCGCGAAAAGCTACATAACAACCCAACCCCCCCCCCCCCGGGCCTTGGCACGATTCTATTACACAACGCCGGTCCTCGGTGCCAAAAAGGTTGGGGACCACTGGTCTAAAGGATTAGTTAATTAGCTCATGTTAATTTATGTTCTGGTTACCTCCTCTTTAACTGTATAGAAGACTGTATTCTAGCTCTAATAAACACTCCATGTTCAGCAGACAAACAAGTATCGTCTCGTTGTGTGCTGGTGAGCAGTTGGAATATCTGATATCTATATCCAGACTGGGAGGACGTAGTATATGACAGAAGCACTCAAGCGGAGTGTGGGACGTTCCGTTACACTTTGTATTAACTGTCTATTGGTGGGGACCTCCCTGGGTTCTGAAGACTTCAACAGTGAAGTGATGATGTCACAATGAGGGGCACAAGACCAAGAGGCAGCAGGGCTTGACCAGTCTGTATGACCCACCAAGTCCTGACTCTTTTTTGCTTTGCACTGAAGACTGAGGGGGGGGGAGGGGGTCCTTCTTCAAGCAGTCACCTCTGTGGTGATGTGTATTAGCTGTCTATTGGTAGGGACCTCCCCGGGTCCTGAAGACTTCAACAGTGACGTGATAATGTAACAGTGAAGGGAGGTAACAACACTGGGCGGTGGAAGGGCTGGACCACATTAGAAGATTACTGATCTTCGTGACCCAATCGAACCCTGACTCTTCTTTGCTTTGCATTGAAGAGTGGTAGGGTCTTTCTTCAAGCAGCCACATCCTTGACAATGTGGATGCTTTCTATTGACTGTCTATTGGTGGGGACCTCGCCAGGTCCTGAAGACTTCAACAGTGATGCAATGACGTAACAATGAGGGGCAGAGGATTACCGGTCTCCCTGACCCACCGGGTCTTGACTCTTTTTTGCTTTGCACTGAAGAGTGAGAGGGCCTTTATTTGAAGGGCCACATCCCAGGTGATATGGATGCTTTCTATTGGCTGCCCATTGGTGGGGACTTCACCAAGTTCTGAAGACTTTAACGGTGAAGTGTTGACGTAACAATGCGGGGCAGTAACAAGACTAGACTGGGTGGCGGCAGAACTGGTCCACATAAGGCCCGGTTCCCACCTATGCAGTTTGCTTTTGATCTGTTTCTGCAGTGCGTTTTGTATTTTTGGATACAAGAAATTCCGCGCTGCCTATAAATGTGAGCAGCTACAAAACCAATAGACAAAAGGTGCAAACAAATAACACAAAAAATTGTAGCGCTAAAAAAACATACATAACCAGTAAATATGATAATAACACCCAAGAGAATGAGTGAAAAAGATATTATTTAGTCCATAAAAAAGCAATAATCCATGTGAAAAGTATATATATAAATATGTGAAATCTCTGATGAAATAATTCAAAAGTAATCCAATGCAAATAGTAATAATCCCACAATCTGGATGAAGTGAATGGAGATGACCACCAAATGTATAAATGTGTAGAGTCTCTGATGGAATACTTCAAAATAATCCAATGCCAATGCTGGTAATCACAAAATCTTGATAAAGTGAGTAAAGATGATCATCACCAATAAGAGAGAGGCTTACCAGAAATCGTGGACCCCAATAAACATATGTTCAAGAGGTCGACTTGAGCTTAGCATATGTCGCTGGAGCAGTGGCGTCACTAGGGTTGGTGTCACCTGGTGCGGTATAACATGGTGTCACCCCCCCCCCCCAATAATTTTTTTCACCCTAATAACACTGCATATATTGGCAACAGTAGTGCCGTTAATAACTATCAATCAACTAGCAAATTTGAATAACAAAATCATATGAAAATAATAGAAATCAAAGCTTAAACTGTTAAAGAACTGTATTTATTTTAACTTTAAACTTTACTGAATTAATAAATAAATAACACAAAAACAGGAACAAATATGAAAGCATTTAGTTAACATCTAAATCAAAACTTTGCTTTTCTAGCCTTGACAGCTGCAAAATTGTGAACAACATCATCAAAATCAATACATTTCGCTAGTTCACTTTCAACTGATAATATTGCAAGATCAGAAAGCCTTGCCTGTCCCATCGTTGAACGCAAATAGTTTTTTATCAGCTTCAACTTTGAAAAGCTCCTCTCACATGAAGCCACAGACACACAGATTGTCAGAAATATTTTTAGACATAGTGAAAGGGTTGGAAGAGATTCAATGAAGTCCCATTCTGCTATGAAGGTCAAAACTTGTAAAGCCGACCAATCTTTGACTTCTTCTAGGTTGATCTTGGCTGCTTTGAGATGTCTCCTCAGTCTGGGTATTTCCATTAACAGCTCACTCTCAGATATTTCGTCATAAAAAGTGGTCAGTTTTGGAATGGACACCTTTAATGTTTCTTCAGTTTCATATATGAGACTCTTTGCTTGAACAGCCTCAAACATGGCTGCAACTTCCATGATGGCTCTTAATCTGATCTGGAGTTCAGAATGGAAGCGATCAATGCACTCAAGCATTGCCCTCTTGTTCTCGTCTTGTAGACTTATGCCTCCAGCATCACGTGCCTGTTCCCCTGCCATCCTCTTCTTAAACCTGGCTCTTCTCTCTACGGCAATTCCATATTCTTTAGATTTTAAATGTGCCTGCTTAATTGCATGTTCCACTAGGTGACTGCGCTCTTCAAACAGAAAAAGTCTTAGTGTACTCCTGGAGAGTGGAGAGGAGGAGGGCTGGGCACTGTGGGCAGCGACCGTCACACACAGCAGCCGCACCGCCCGGGCGGAGAAAGTTGTGTGTGTGCTGCAGTGACGTGTCGTCACATCATCACAGTGCAGTGTGATGATGTGACAGGCTGAGTCGCTCGCTGGCTCTGTAGGGTAGGGAGGAGGATTGGAATTTAGGAATAGGAAGAATAAGGAGCCGGAGGACACACACCAGGCGCGGCCGTGGCGCTGGAGGTGTTGTTCCAGGCTTCCAGCCCAGCGGGGTGAAATTAATCAATGAATGGGTCAGCTGTAAAAAAAAAAAAAAAAAATTAAAAAAAAAAAAATAAAAAAAAAAAAAAAAAAAAAAGGGAGGGTGTCACCCCTCTAGCGGGTGTCACCCGGGGGCGGACCGCACCCCCCGCACCCCCCTAGCAACACCTCTGCGCTGGAGGGACTGAGTCCTCTGCTGGTGCTGGCCAAGATGTTCCTCTCAACAGATCATACCAAGTAAACGGGCTGGATACTCAGGAGATGGTGACCCAATAATGGTTGCCCATGGGACCAATAGCACTGTAAAGGAAAGAGGAAGGGCACATAGCGTGATACTTACATAGGATAAACAAGCGCTTTCAATGGCAACAGTGCAATCTCCAGACGCGTTTCGCAACAAATTGCATCGTCTGGGGTCATTAAATAGAGTCCACCTGTGTGTAATTTAATTTCAGTATAATTACAGCTGTTCTGTGAAGCCTTCAGAGGTTTGTTAGAGAACCTTAGTGAACAAACAGCATCATGAAGGCCAAGGAACACACCGGACAGGTCAGGGATAAAGTTGTGGAGAGGTTTAAAGCAGGGTCAGGTAATAAAATAATATCCCAAGCTCTGAACATCTCACAGAGCTCTGTTCAATCCATCATCCAAAAATGGAAAGAGTATGGCACAACTGCAAACCTACCAAGACATGGTCGTCCACCTAAACTGACCGGCCGGGCAAGGAGAGCATTCATCAGAGAAGCAGCCAAGAGGCCCCATGGTAACTCTGGAGGAGCTGCAGAGATCCACAGCTCAGGTGGGAGAATCTGTCCACAGGGACAACTATTATGCCTTGTACACACGATCGGATTTTCCGTCGGGATAAACTCCGACTGATTTTTCCGACGGAATTCCGTTCAAGCTGTCTTGCATACACACTGTCACACCAAATTCCGACCGTCAAGAACGCAGTGACGTACAACACAACGACGAGCCGAGAAAAATGAAGTTCAATGCTTCCGAGCATGCGTCGACTTGATTCTGAGCATGCGTGTTTTTTTCTCCGTCGGAGTTCCATACAGACGGACGGGATTTCCAGAATTTTTTTGTCTGGAAAAAAAGAGAACATGTTGTCTTTCTAACTCTGTCGGAATTTCCAAAGGAAAAAGTCAGATGGGGCACACACACTGTCGGAATTTCCGATGAAAAAATTCCGTCTGACTTTTTTCATCAGGAATTCCGACCGTGTGTACAAGGCATAAGTCGTGCACTCCACAAATTTGGTCTTTATGGAAGAGTGACAAGAAGAAAGCCATTAGAAGTCCCGTTTGCAAGTTGTGAGAAGCCATGTGGGGGACACAGCAAACATGTGGAAGAAGGTGAGATGAGACCAAAATTTAACTTTTTAGCCTAATACTGCACATCACCCTGAACACTCCATCCCCACCGTGAAACATGGTGGTGGCAGCATCATGGTGTGGGGATGCTTTTCTTCAGCAGGGACAGGGAAGCTGGTCGGAGTTGATGGGAAGATGGATGGAGCCAAATACAGGGCAATCTTAGAAGAAAACCTGTTAGAGTCTGCAAAAGACTTGAGACCGGGGGGGAGGTTCACCTTCAAGCAGGACAATGACCCGAAACATACAGCCAGAGTTACAATATAATGGTTTAGATAAAAGTATATTCATGTGTTAGAATGGCCCAGTCACAGTCCAGACCTAAATCCCATTGAGAATCTGTGGCAAGACTTGAAAATTGCTGTTCACAGACGCTCTCCATCCAATCTGACAGAGCTTGAGATATTTTGCAGAGAAGAATGGGCAGAAATGTCCCTCTCTAGATGTGCAAAGCTGGTAGAGACGTCCCCAAAAAGACTTGCAGCTGTAATTGCAGAGAAAGGAGGTTCTACAAAGTATTGACTCCGGGGGGCGCCATACAAATGCCCCCCCCCCCCACACTTTTCACATATTTATTTGTAAAAAAAATGTTGAAAAGCCTTTTATCATTTTCCTTCCACTTCACAATTATGGGTCACTTTGTGTTGGTCCATCACATAAAATTCTAATAAATTACATTTACGTTTTTTTGTTTGTAACATGACAAAATGTGGAACATTTCAAGGGGTATGAATACTTTTTCAAGGCACTGTGCTTTGTATCAAGGCATTCCTCATTTGCTGGGAGACCTCGGAGGATCTCGGCTCACGCAGTTCCCTATTGGCCGGTGAAATGTAGACGGCTGTTTGGAAATCAAACAAAACGCACTATTTGTGTGCGCCGGGCTGGAAGCGAGGTTTGGCATTTCGGCGGGATTATCACATAATGATTTCGGTATTTTACTGAGAGTTGTGATATTTTAGCCGCCCTGGCACGCGGAAATAGAGCTGAAATCCCCGGACTGCCGTAAGACAAATACGTTTAATTTGCTTTATTTTCGCAGTGAACAAGTAAAAGCCACTTATAGGGAAATTTAAGCAACGCGGGAGATTATTCCGGCACCAGAGGAACATTTATAGGCAGCGCAATGATTTCTGTGACCTGAATAGAACATGCAGTTGTAAAGCAAGGAGCGACATTTGTAGGCACGCTGTGAGCTCGGGCAGCCAGCAGGGGGCAGTAAAAGCTGCTGTTTTACCACCCCCTCCGACCACCCAACTAAGAAAGGGCATGCAGCTGCTCAGATCTGTGGCACAAATGCAAGGATGCGGTGGTAAGGGATAAATAGGTAAGACTGGCCATAGACGGGACACCTTTTTAGCTGATCTGATGACGTTTTTGACAAAATTAAATTGATACAATTATATTTAGATTTCCTAAAAAAAAAAAAAAAAAAGAAAAAAGAATGCTGCTCTCATGATATATGCCGAGTAGACATGTGCAGAACGAAAAAACGTGTTTCGATTCGTTATTTACATAAATTAGTATAGTTAAATTTAGTTTCATTAATTTAATTCGTTTTCGGAATTCATTTTGTTTTCAAATTGATTTGAATTTTACGAATTCGGATCGATTGGAAAAAATTTCTAATCAATTTAAAAAATTTGATTCGAAAACTTTTAGAATTTGAATAGTTTTCGGAATTCATTTTGTTCTCA
Source organism: Rana muscosa (assembly GCA_029206835.1). Classification (NCBI taxonomy): domain Eukaryota; kingdom Metazoa; phylum Chordata; class Amphibia; order Anura; family Ranidae; genus Rana; species Rana muscosa. The sequence goes on from CM055120.1 coordinate 298,302,535, forward strand.
AATTGATTTGAATTTTACGAATTCGGATCGATTGGAAAAAATTTCTAATCAATTTAAAAAATTTGATTCGAAAACTTTTAGAATTTGAATAGTTTTCGGAATTCATTTTGTTCTCAAATTGATTTGAATTTTACGAATTCGGATCGATTGGAAAAAATTTCTAATCAATTTAAAAAATGTGATTGGAAAACTTTTAGAATTTGAATAGTTTTTGAATTCTAATAGTTTTCCAATTTCCAAAGAGAATAAAATACAATAGAAAATAAAGAAATAAAGTAGAAAATAATAGAAAAGAATATAACAGAAAATAAAAGAATATAATATAATAGAGTAAAACAGAACAAAATAGGATAGAAAATATAAGAACAGAATAGAATAGAATTGAATAGAATAGAAAGGAATAGAATAAAAAAATAGAATAAAATAGAAAGATTATTACCATCTTCTGAAATTCGAATAGAATAGAAAAGAATAGAATTTAAAAAAAAACAATAGAATAGAATAGAAATAATATAACCATTTTCAAAAATTCAAATAGAATCAATTTGAATTTGAATAGAATAGAAAAGAATAGAATAGAAAATAACACAGTAGTATAGAAAAAAAACAACAGAATCGAATATAATGAATATAACCATCTTCCTATTCTAATCTATTATTTTCTATTCTACTCTGTTCAAATTCGAATTGATTCTATTTGAAGTTTGGGAAATGGTTCTATTCTTTCTTTTCTAATCAATTCTATTCTATTGTTTTTTTTTAAATTATACTCTTTTTTTGTTTATTCTATTCTATTCTATTTTTTTTTATATACAAATTTATTCTATCTGAAATTAGAATTTCAGAAGATGATTATATTCTTTCTATTCTATTCTGTTGTTTTTTCTATACTAATCTGTTATTTTCTATTATAATCTATTCTTTTCTATTCAAATTGATTCTATTTGAATTTTGGGAAATGGTTATATTCTTTCTATTCTATTCTATTCTATTGTTTTTTTATTCTATTCTTTCTATTCTAATTAATTCTATTCTATTGTTTTTTTAAATTATACTCTTTTTTGTTTATTCTATTCTATTTTTTTATATACAAATTTATTTTATCTGAAATTAGAATTTCGGAAGATGATTATATTCTTTCTATTCTATTCTATTCTGTTTTTCTATACTAATCTGTTATTTTCGATTCTAATCTATTCTTTTCTATTCAAATTCAAATTGATTCTATTTGAATTTTGGGAAATGGTTATATTCTTTCTATTCTATTGTTTTTTTTATTCTATTCTATTATAGTCTATTCTATTCTTTTTTTTCTATTCTATTCTTTTCTTATGTATGAGATGGTTATAAGATGGTTATATTCTTTCTATGTTATTCTATTCTAAGAACAGAATAGAATAGAATTGAATAGAATAGAAAGGAATGGAATAAAAAAATAGAATAAAATAGAAAGATTATTACCATCTTCTGAAATTCGAATAGAATAGAAAAGAATAGAATTAAAAAAACAATAGAATAGAAATAATATAACCATTTTCCAAAATTCAAATAGAATCAATTTGAATTTGAATAGAATAGAAAAGAATAGAAAATAACACAGTAGTATAGAAAAAAAACAACAGAATAGAATAGAATCTATTCCTATTCTAATCTATTCTATTCTATTCAAATTCGAATTGATTCTATTTGAAGTTTGGGAAATGGTTCTATTCTAATCAATTCTATTCTATTGTTTTTTTAATTATACTTTTTATTGTTTATTCTACTCTATTTTTTTATATTCTATTCTTTTCTATTCAAATTTATCTGAAATTAGAATATCGGAAGATGGTTATATTCTTTCTATTCTATTCTATTCTGTTGTTTTGTTTCTATACTAATCTGTTATTTTCTATTCTTTTCTATTCTATTCAAATTAAAATTGATTCTATTTGAATTTTGGGAAATGGTTATATTCTTTCTATTCTATTCAATAGTTTTTTTTAAATTCTATTCTATTATAGTCTATTCTATTCTTTTTTTTCTATTCTATTCTTTTCTTATGTATGAGATGGTTATAAGATGATTATATTATTTTATATTCTTTCTATGTTATTCTATTCTATTTGTTTCTATTATATTCTAGTCTATTCTGTTCTTTTATTTTCTATTCCATTTTGTTCTGTTTTACTCTATTATATTCTATTCTTTTATGTTCCGTTATATTCTTTTCTAGTCTATTATTTTTTTTTTCTATTTTATTTCTTTATTTTTTATTCTATTTAATTTTCTTTGGAAGTTGGAAAACTATTCGAATTAGAAACCTATTAGAAAAGTATTCAAAAACGATTTGAAAATGATTCGAATTAGAATTCCTTCTGAATTTTTTTTCCGTTATTTTGGACTCATATAAATTCGGTACTATTGTCGTTCGGAAATTTGGATACATCCGAATTTAAAAAAAAAACAAAAATTTGTCCGAATTTTAATTCGTAAAGAAACGAACCGCACCTGTCTAATGCTGAGATTGTCTAAACGTAGCGCACCTTAGGGCTGGGTTCAAATATATAAGAAATGGATGCGGGTTTCCCCCCGCATCCAATTCGCATGACAGGCGAGTGTGACCGTCAGCCGGTTCATACTGGTCCGTGGCGGCGGCGGAGCGGATCGCAAAAGGATCCTGTGTGTTATTGGGTCTGGATCAGGTGCGAATTCAGGTGGAAAAATTCGAACCTGAACCGGTGAACAGACACACACCGGACCCCCAGGCACGAACCCACTGCCGCACATATGTGAACCCAGCCTGAGGCTCCAGGAAGTTTACCCCCCCCCCCCTTCATGACCAGGCCATTTTTTGCGATACGGCACTGCGTTACTTTAACTGACAATTGCGCAGTCGTGCGACACTGTACCCAAATACGTTTTAAAAAATAAAAACCGCAGAGGTGATCAAATACCACCAAAAGAAATCTCTATTTGTATGGAAAAAAAGGACGTCAATTTTATTTGGGTACAGCGTTGCAGGACCGCGACATTGTCAGTTAAAACGTATTGAAAAAAATTGCCTGGTTATGAAGGGGGGTAAATCTTCCGTGGTTAAAGTGGGTGTAAACATAAAGGCTGAAGGTTTTTTACCATCACCATTCTATGCATGAAGATAAAAAAAAAACTTCAGTGTGCAGATCCACCCTCAGCCCCCCTAAGCCAAATCCCGATTAGTGATCAAGCAGTGCCGTATCGCAAAAAATGGCCTGGTCATGACGGGGGGGGGGGGGGGGTAAACCTTCCAGAGCTGAAGTGGTTAATACTGCTTTCATGCACAGTAACGCATTTCGTTGATGGAGGTGTGATATGAAGTACCGTATATACTCGAGTATAAGCCGAGTTTTTCAGCCCTTTTTTTAGGGCTGAAAATAGACCCCCTCGACTTATACTCGAGTCTGTGTACCTAAAGGACTCCGGGCGTCCATTTATCAAAAGTCGCAAGTTCCTCCTGGTCCTGTCCCGTTCCATTCCGTGATAGGCGTTTGACACTGTGTTCCGCTACCGCCTATCACGGAGGTCCTCTCATCCTCGGACTTTCCCAGCAGACACTGTGTTCAGTGTTCCCCCTATCACGGACGTCCTCTTGTTCGAGGATAAAAGAAGGTCTGTGATTGGCGGAACACTGAACACAGTGTCTACTGGGAAACTGAGTCCGAGGATGAAAGGACCTCCCTGATAGGCGGTAGCGGAACACAGTGTCAAACGCCTATCACGGAACGGAACGGGACCAGGGGGAAGCCGCGACTTTTGAAAAATGGATGCCCGGAAGAATACAGGTACACTGACTCAGGCACAGTGAGGCTGCAATGGGCACAGTAAGGCGGCAATGGGCACAGTGAGGTTGGGCACAGTGAGGTTGCAAATGGGCACAGTGAGGTTGCAAATGGGCACAGTGACGTTGCAATGGGCACAGTGTGGTTGCAATTGGCACAGTGAGGTTGCAAATGGGAACAATGAGGTTGCAAATGGGCACAGTGAGGTTGCAATGGGCACAGTGAGGTTGGGCACAGTGAGGTTGCAAATGGGCACAGTGAGGTTGCAATGGGCACAGTGTGGCTGCAATCGGCACAGTGAGGTTGCAAATGGGCACAGTGAGGTTGCAATGGGCACAGTGAGATTGGCACAGTGAGGTTGCAAATGGGCACAGTGAGGTTGCAAATGGGCACAGTGAGGTTGCAATGGGCACAGTGAGGTTGCAAATGGGCACAGTGAGGTTTCAATGGGCACAGTGTGGTTGCAGTGGGCACAGTGAGGTTGCAATGGGCACAGTGAGGTTGCAAATTGGCACAGTGAGGTTTCAGTGGGCACAGTGAGGTTGCAAATGGGCACAGTGTGGTTGTAATCGGCACAGTGAGGTTGCAAATGGGCACAGTGAGGTTGCAATGGGCACAGTGAGATTGGGCACAGTGAGGTTGCAAATGGGCACAGTGAGGTTGCAAATGGGTACAGTGAGGTTGCAAATGGGCACAGTGAGGTTGCAATGGGCACAGTGTGGTTGCAGTGGGCACAGTGAGGTTGCAAATTGGCACAGTGAGGTTTCAATGGGCACAGTGAGGTTGCAAATGGGCACAGTGAGGTTGCAAATGGGCACAGTGAGGTTGCAAATGGGCACAGTGTGGTTGCAATGGGCACAGTGTGGTTGCAATGGGCACAGTGAGGTTGCAATTGGGCACAGTGAGGTTGCAAATGGGCACAGTGAGGTTGCAATGGGCACGGTGAGGTTGCAAATGGGCACAGTGAGGTTGCAATGGGCACAGTGAGGATGCAAATGGGCACAGTGAGGTTGCAATGGGCACAGTGAGGTTGCAAATGGGCAGTGTGGTTGCAATGGGCACAGTGAGGTTGCAATGGGCACAGTGAGGTTTCAAATGGGCACAGTGAAGCTGCAAATGGGCATTGTTGACCCTCTTTTCCGCTTACAGTAGCTGCTGCATTCTCACCCTAGGCTTCTCCACGAGTCAATAAGTTTTCTCATTTTTTGTGGTAAAATCAGGGCCTTGGCTTATACTCCGGTCGGCTTATACTCGAGTATATATGGTATATAGGACACCTACAGCCTACAGGGTCTCTTCCTTCCCCGGCTTCCCAGAATTCGCGCATTGCTGAACCTTCATAGATCAAACCACAAGAAACAAAATAACGGAATTGTTTTCCTTCCAGAAAATGATAAAACGGACCAATTTAGAAGCTGTAACCTTCCGGAGAGATCTGGATGTTTCTCTCGCCGGAGATTGCGATGTTCTGCAGATTTTCGGATCTCCCATGGTACCATACATACATAAACAGACAATGTGACCGTTGTCTCTGGGGTAGGTCAGGAGGGGGGGCTCCCTCCCACACAGAGCCCACCCAGAGAATGAAGGGACAAACACGGAACGCGGCGTCCCCGGAGCCCGCGGATTATTCCGGAGATGGAGAACCGGTTGAGCCGCAAGGTGCTAAAAATAAGGATGATTCTTCCTTCCTGAGCACAGAACTCCCAGAGCAGCACTCAGGCTTGTTCTTGTTTTATCTCGCCGCGATCGGAAAACGCGCCCCCCTGCGCCGCATCCTGCAAGGGGGACGTTTATTTTCCGTCATAAATTATATCAACTGAACCTTTCTAGGAGGAAGTAGTGCAAACAGGTTATAGGGGTGGGGGTGGTATATTTACAAGGATACTCAAAAAGAAGATACAAAGTAATGTAATCATTAATACATCATTTAATGTACCTTATAAGTACCTGGATGTGACCTTCTTATTGGACTCTTGCAGACTGGGAGAGGGAGAAGCAGCACGCGAAGTCAATCAGTTCATGTGCTGACTTTAACTACTTCAATACCAGGCACTTTCACCCCCTTCCTGCCCAGGCCAATTTTCAGCTTTCAGCGCTGTCATACTGAATGGCAATTACGCGGTCATGCAACGTTGTATCCATATATTTTTATCCCTTTTTTTTTAAACTCTGTACGTAGCGCACCTCTGCACTCTGCTTTCTGTATGTAGCACACCCCTGATTTCTGCTCTCTGTAAGTAGTGCACCTCTGAACTCTGCACTCTGTATGTACTGCACCTCTGAACTCTGCACTCTGTATGTAGCACACCTCTGAACAACTCTGCACTCTGTATGTACTGCACCTCTGAACTCTGCTTTCTGTACATAGCACACCTCTGAACTCTGTTGCTCACCCCTGAACTCTGCACTCTGTACGTAGCACACCTCTTAACTCTGCTCTCTGTACGGAGCACACCTCTGAACCCTGTACGTAGCACATCCCTGATTTCTGCTCTCTGTACGTAGCGCACCTCTGAACTCTGTTCTCTGTAAGTAGCGCAACCCTGAACTCTGTTCTCTGTAAGTAGCACAACCCTGAACTCTGGTCTCTGTACGTAGCACACCTCTGAACTTTGCACTCTGTACATAGCGCACCTTCTTAACTCTGCATTCTGTATGTAGCGCACCTCTGAACTCTGCACTATGTGCGTAGCGCAACCCTGAACTCTGCACTCTGTGCGTAGCGCAACCCTGAACTCTGCACTCTGTAAGTAGCGCAACCCTGAACTCTGCACTATGTGCGTAGTGCAACCCTGAACTCTGCACTATGTGTGTAGCACAACCCTGAACTCTGCACTATGTACATAGCGCACCTCTGAACTCTGCACTCTGTGCGTAGCACAACCCTGAACTCTGCACTCTGTACGTAGTGCAGCTCTGAACTCTGCACTCTGTATGTAACGCATCCATGGACTTTGCACACAACGCACTCCTCGTATTTATTGCCCCTCTAAGATCCTCCGGGGAGCGTGGTTGAGTTTATTCACCTATTCTCTGAAAGAAAAGAAAAGAGCTCTGCGTAAATGTATATATTATTTAGTGTTTAGGAAAGTTATAGAGTCTCCAAACTACAGTATATATATATATATTTGAAAATCCTGATGTACTGATGGCCAATCTAATTTCTTATTTCTTAAGGCTGAAAATGTCAGGACCAGTGGCGGCTGGTGCCGTATATTTTGGGGGGCAATAACCAGACGCCACACTTGTGAAGCCTATTAAGAGCCTCAGGCTCTGATCACATGATCAAAAAAAAAAACATTGTAATCCATGCGTCCGATGCCCTGCATGTAGATTAGGGGCCGGGCGCATAGATTAGGGGGGCGGCACCACTGGTCAGGACAGTACAACTATCCCTCAAATTACCCCTTTTTGGAAAGTAGACAGTCCAAGGTATTTAGCAAGAGGCATGGCGAGTTTTTTTAAGTTGTAATTTTTTTTAGTCACAATTTTTTTTTTTTAAACATACTGTCACCAGTGCAGTACAATGTCATCATATTACTGGCGTGGTGATGATCAGGGACACTGACTGGTGACAGTATGTAAAAAAAAAAAAAAACGTATAAAACTTTTTTTTTCTGTTTTTTTACATTTTTTTACATGCTATGACCAAAGCAGTACAGTGTCACCATAGTGATTTTTTTTTCACTATAATTGCTTATTACAGTGATGATCTGATCGCTGTTATAAGCATTTTTTTTTTTTTAAATGGCACCTATTCATTGTGTCCTATAGTGATCTCTGTGATTGGTCACAGCTTTCACATGATACAAGTCTGCTGTAATTGGCCCCTGTACCACGTGATCACTGTGACCAATCACAGAGATCACAATAGTACACAATGAATGGTTATGACTGAAAGCCATTGTGTACCATTGACATGTGATCACTGTGATTGGTCACAGCAATCACATGGTACCAGGGCCAGCCCGAAACAAAATGTCTTCCACTGTATCTTTAATGGGCTGTTCATTTTTATTGTTACTTTTAGCTGAAGTTCTGCTTTAAATATTAAAGGGGACCCAGCCTTCCACAATGTGTCCGCTTCATTCATCTTCTGCAGTTCAAGTGGACTCTTATTAAATTCTCACACCATATTAATGAATAGGGCCCCTGCCAGCATTAACGCAACACATTACTCTTTCTTTAGCACAGGTTATCTTCAAATATTCCTTTTTTTTTCTGTCTGTGTCCCTCTTGGCAATGTGTCACCAGGACAGGAAATTAGGGAAATTCTCCCCAGCAGGGCCAAATAAAGCAGTAAAAGCTGAAAGAGGTTCAAACCCATGCCTACCTAATCCAGACCTGAAAAATAAAAGTTTAAGGGACACGTATACAGTATAAAATGTGACTTTTGCTGGTGGTGAACCAGTCACTGGAATGTAAAACACGTGAACCTGGAAGATTCACCTGCAGTGAATGTTTTGTAGACGTCCTATTCACTGCTTTATAAATTAAAGTCATCTGGTGATCAAGGTGATCTGGAGACTAGAGTACTTCCTCCTTCCCTAGCTGGCCTGTTTAGTTTGTTCGTACTATAAAGAATGCAGCAGGAGAAGTGAGACTTTCTGTGCTGAAACAAGAGGAGTGAGACTGCAAGGTGGGTGAATTTACCTCTGTCGCACCCTCATGATACATAGGCAGTTGAGGAGGGATATCATTGTACAGGATCTGTGATACATTGTAACTTTAGTATTAAGCGGAATTTTCCTGAGGCTCAGACAGCAATGAACTGATGCAAATTGGCCTAAATTTATGAAGAAATTCGATTTTCTTTGGACCCATGAGTAAGTCAGGTGACTCTGATGTAACGCGTAGGGAGGAACCTAGTGAAGCTGTCAGCAGTAGTCTGTCATACACAGACACTGAATGAGGAGATCGCTCTGCTGAGCTGTGCTGTGCGCATTTGTCTAATGGTCACATGTGAGTGATATACTAGCTCTGTCTGCTTGGATCAATATTTCTTAATATGCTGCACTATGATTGTCCTTTTTTTGTTTCAATGTGTTTACTCCACATATGGATTAACAACTAACTAGCACCATTATTCCTGCACGACGGATTAGTGCCTCCGGTGGAAGTCTTTGGAATTACAATCAGCACCATAAGTAGACTTTCATGAACTTTTTTCCTTTCGGATTTGTATTTATGTTTGCCATTATTGCCTATCAGTGGCGGCTGGTGCTCAAATTTTTTGGGTGGGCGCAAACAAACTGAAAAAAAAAAAAACATCAATTGCCGCCACTGTGCCCATTAAACGCAGCCACTGTGCCCAAACGCCACTAGTTTGTCCCCAAATGCAGCCAGTTTCCCCCCCATATACAGCCAGTTTACCCCCAAAATACAGCCAGTTTCTCCCCCATATGCAGCCAGTTTCTCCCCCAATATACAGCCAGTTTGTCCCCCAATATACAGCCAGTTTGTCCCCCAATATACAGCCAGTTTGTCCCCCATAATACAGCCAGTTTGTCCCCCAATATACAGCCAGTTTGTCCCCCAATATACAGCCAGTTTGTCCCCAATATACAGCCAGTTTGTCCCCCAATAATACAGCCAGTTTGTCCCCCATAATACAGCCAGTTTGACCCCCAAATGCAGCCAGTTTGTCCCCCCTAGCCCTGCACTTACCTTCCTCGAGTCAGCGCCGTCCTTCTTCCGTCCTCGATGTCTTCTCCCGCCCTCGATGTCGCTTCAGCCAATCAGGTTACCGGTAACCAGACCCGGTGAACCTGATTGGCCAGGGAACGCACCCCCGTGCGTCCTTTCATTAGGTATTTAGAAGCCGATTACAGCCCTCAGGCCTGCTGGCTCTGATAGGCACTTCTAAAGGCCAACCAGACGCTGTTATTCAGATGGCCGGCGCTCAAGGGGCCGGCCATCTGAATAGTGGGCGGCAGCAATACATAGGTTCATGCAATGCATGAACCTATGTATTGTTGTGGTGAGTGACGGCCGGGCGCAGAAGCGAGCGGTAGCGGCGCTTCTGCGCCCACTATGGTCGCGCCGCCATGTGTGAAAAAAAGACATAAAAAAAAAAAAAAACTCTTAAAGGGCCCGTTTTTTTTTTATTTAATTTTTTTTTGGTGACCACAGGAGGGGGGGGGGCGCCCCTATGGATCGGCCGCCACTGTTGCCTATTGATGTTTGTGAGTACGGCTTATTGCTACCTTTGCACTGTATGTAAGCCTATTGCTGCCATTTCATTTATGCACGGAGCAACATCCATTCAGGATTCAGTTTGCACTTTATTTTTTGCATTAATTAGCACAGTATCGCTTTACCTATAGCACTTTATTAGTGGATTTATTGTGTTATTACACATTTATTGATTTTTTGCCACAAAATAGGGTTGGTCTCAGCGCACCAATATATTTATTCACATGCACGTTCAGGATCACAGATTTCCTTGATTGGTTGCAGCTGTCACCATTTGTTTATCCTATTTGGTTTGATTGTATCCACAAATTTTACACATAGTAGCGCATTAGTATTATTTTAAAACATTGTACAGGATCTGTGATACATTGTAACTTTAGTATTAGGTGGAATTTTCCTAAGGCTCAGACAGCGAAGAACTGATGCATATTGGCCTAAATTTATGAAGAAATTCGATTTTTTTTTATTTTTTTTTAATTGGAACCTCCGGTCCTGACTTCTGCCTGGATTCTGAATACGTTGGTATGCCAACCTCATAAGTGATGACAAATGACCATTTCTGATAATGACCATGTTCTGATGATGATTCCTGCGTCTGCCACAAACTCTACGAACGCAACAAAGACAGAAAACTTCCAATATTAACAGCAAGTGCAACACTGCCCCCTGCAGAGCACTGCGCCACACTGCAGAACATAGGCAGATAAATTATTTGTTATTTATACAGCATCAATATACCCATCACTACTTTATAGAGGAGACAAACACAGGGAGATTATGGAAAGTCAATGCAGATAGAGGCTCTGCTGGGAACTGAATGCAGGATCCTGGTGCTGCAATGCATGAATACTGGGTAACCTAGCCTAGATAGATGGTCAGTAGATATAAAATGGATAAATAAACAAGCATGTAAGAATAACCACTTACAGACCGGAAGGATTTGCCCCCTTAATGACCAGGCCATTTTTTAGCAATACGGCACTGCGTCGCTTTACCTGACAATTGCGCGGTCGTGCGACGCTGTACCTAAACAAAATTGACGTCCTTTTTCCCCCACAAATAGAGCTTTTTTTTTGTGGTATTTCATCACCTCTGCGTTTTTTTATTTTTTGCGCTATAAACAAAAAAAGACCTATTTTGAAAAAAAACAACAATATTTTTTACTTGTTGCTATATTAAATATCCCCCCAAAAAAAGGTAAATAATTTCTTCATCAGTTAGGCCGATATGTATTCTACATATTTTTGGTATAAAAAAAAATCGCAATAAGCGTATATTGATTGGTTTGCGCAAAAGGTATAGCGTCTACAAAACAAGGGAATAGATTTATGGCATTTTTTATTATTATTTTTTTTTTTTTACTAGTAATGGCAGCGATTTTTAACAGGATTGCGGCGGACGGATCGGACACTTTTGACACTTTTTTGGGACTATTGACATTTATACAGCGATCAGAGCTAAAAAAAATAGCCACTGATTACTGTATAAATGTCACTGGCAGGGAAGGGGTTAACACTCGGGGGTGATCAGGGGGTTAAATGTGTTCCCTCATGTGTGTTTCTAACTGTGGGGGGGATCGGACTCACTGGAGGAGGAGACCGATCGCTGTTCCTAATTACTAGAAACAGACGATCTGTCTCTTCTCTCCTGTCAGAACGGGGATGTGTGTGTGTGTGTTTACGCAGGTGGCCGGTGGTCATTGCGAACGCTGGCCATGTGCATCGGGTCCCCCCTGCTGTGCATCGGGCACACGCGCCCGCTATCGCCCTTAGAGGTGCCGACGTACAACTACGGTGATTTGCGTGAACGTGACGACCTGCCACAGTATAATGACGGCGGCTGGTCGGCAAGTGGTTAAAGCTTGATAAAATGAGGATAAGGAGGAAGATAGATCATAGATAGATAATTGGTAATTAGATACATAGATGATACATTTATAAATGATAGATAATTTAAATTGTAGATAGATAATAGGTAAATGGATAGAAATAAATATTGTAGCTTGAGAAGAGGGAAGATAACTAGATAGATAGATTTATAATACATTTATCAATGACAGATAATCATTTTATTGTAGACACAGATAGTAGGCAAATAGATAGAAAGATTGTAGCTTGAGAAAAGGATAAGCAGAAAGATAAAAGGAAGGTAGATAGAAAGATAGATAGATAGAAAGATAGATAGATAGATAGATACAGTGCCTTGAAAAAGTATTCATACCCCTTGAAATTTTCCAAATTTTGTCATCTTACAACCAAAAATGTAAATGTATTTTATTGGGATTTTATGTGATAGACCAACACAAAGTGGCTCATAATTGTGAAGTGGAAGAAAAATAATAAATGGTTTTCAATTTTGTTTACAAATAATATGTGAAAAGTGTGGTGGGGCATTTGTGTGGTGCCCCCCGGAGTCAATACTTTGTAGAACCCCCTTTCTCTGCAATTACAGCTGTAATACCTTGTACACACGGTCGGAATTTCCAATTAAAAAAGTCAGACGGAATTTTTTCATCGGATATTCCGACCGTGTGTTTGCCCAATCTTACTTTTTCCATTGGAAATTCCGACGGAGTTAGAAAGAGAACATGGAAATTCTGTTTGTCTGTATGGAACTCCGACAGGGAAAAACCCACACATGCTCAGAATCAAGTCGAAGCATGCTCAGAAGCACTGAACTTAATTTTTCTGGGCTTGTCATAGTGTTGTACGTCACCGCGTTCCTGAAGGTCGGAATTTGGTGTGACAGTGTGTATGTATGCAAGACAGCTTGAACGGAATTCCGGCGGAAAAATCCATCGGATTTTATCCCGATGGAAAATCCCATCGTGTGTACAAGGCATAAGTCTTTTTGGGGATGTCTCTACAGATAATGGACAGATAGAAAGAATAAAGCTTGATAAAATGGGGATAAAGAGGAAAATAGATCATAGATAGATAATTGATAACTAGATAGATCGATAGATTTATAATACATTTATCAATGATAGATAATAATTAGATTGTAGATAGATAATAGGCAAATAGATAAAAAGATTGTAGCTTGATAAAATCATAAGCAGATAGATAGATCGATAGATAGATAATACATATAGACAGATATAAAGATAATTGGACAGTAAATAGATAATAGACAGATAGAAAGAAAGAGAATAAAGCGTGATGAAATGAGGATAAGGAAGAAGATAGAAGGAAGATAGATAATTAAATTGTAGATAGATAGATAGAGAGATAGATAGATAGATAGATAGAGAGAGAGATAGATAGATAATTAGTAATTAGATACATAGATAATACATTTATAAATGATAGATAGATAATTAGATTGTAGATAAATAATAGGCAAATAGATAAAAGTATAAGTAGGAAGATAGAAGGAAGATAGATAGATAGATAGATAATACATAGACAGATATATAGATAATTGGACAGTAGATAGATAATAGACAGATAGAAAGAGTATACAGCTTGATGAAACGAGGATAACGAAGAAGTTAGATAGATAGTAAGATAGATAGATAAATAGATTGTAGATAGATAATTGATAACTAGATAGAAAGAAAGAAAGAATGTAGCTTGATAAGATATAAAGATAAATAGATAGATAAAACAGAAAATTTATATCAAATACTTACCGTAATTTTCCTTTCCTGATGGACTCCATGGCAGCCTACGTGTGGGTTAATCCCGCCCCTCATACCTCATAGGACCCTTCTCCCATAAATCTTTGCTCTGGGCCAGAGGCCGTGTTCCATAATTTAGCCTACTCCAGCCACTGGGAGGGAACTCCTGCTGCCATGGAGTCCATCAGGAAAGGAAAATTACGGTAAGTATTTGATATAAATTTTCCGTTTTCCTGACAGACTCCATGGCAGCCTACGTGTGGGAAATAACTAGCCATACACACCCGGGTGGGCAGAGCGCTGGACAAAAGAAAAAAGGTTTAATTGGCACCATCAACAGACAAGATACGTAAACCACTACGCAGTAGTGTGCCATGAACGTGTTAATTGAAGACCACAAGGCCACCTTACAAATAACTTCTGGAGGCACGTGACGTGATGCCGCCCATGATGAAGACACTTCTAGTTAAGTGAGCAGTCACCGCTTCTGGAGGCGCCAAGCCCTTGACTTTATAGGCCCACTGAATGGCCTGAACAATCCATGCTCCGATAGATCTGGAAGAGGCACGCATTCCCTTATACTTCTTGTGAAAAGAACGAGCAGGTGGTCGGTCTGACGGAAAGAAGCTGTAGCTTCAAGATACTGACTCAGAGCTTTTCCAACATCTAAGGGATAAACACTGGAATCCTTGTAGATCTGAACGTTGGAAGAGCAATCTCCTGATTGTCATGAAACACAGATGCCACTTTGGGGTTTGAACCCAACATAGGAATTAAAAAGTTTAGAAATGGCTCCTTGCATCCCTGAGAGCTGATTTCAGAGACCCTCTTGGCCGATGTTATAGCCACCAAGAAGACAACTATTAGAGAGAGTCATTTGACAGAAGATTGATCTTCATGTTCCAACTCTCTACCCAAGAAAAAATCCAGGACAAGGGGAAGATCCCAATTAGAAAAACTTGGCTCTGAGGTCTGAGCCTTATTGCTCCTCTGAAAAACTACTGAGTAAGAGGGTGTCTAGCCCAGGAAACACCCGTAAAGGCAGAGATTACAGCGATTTGGACTCGCAGCGAGCTGACTGACAATGAGAGATCCAATCCTGATTGTAAGAAGCCCAGGATATCATGTATCTTTGGGTTATTGCAAGAACCTGCAGTGGAAGAGGTGTAGTCTGAAAACTTTTTCCAAATCCTCTGGTAGACCCTGTTGGTGCCTGTTCTTGTGGCATTTAATATTGTGGAGATGGCCCTACTTGGACAGCCTAGGGCCTCTAACCTTCCCCTCTCAAGAACCAGATCATCAGATGTAGATGGGGCCGGGCATGGATGTAGAAATGCCCCTTGTGATAGGAGATCTGGTCTGGAGGGAAGAGGAACTGGGTCCCGGAAGCTGAGTTGCATCAGCAGTGGAAACCATGGCTTGTTTGGCCAGTACGGGACTATTGCCACTATCTCTGCTTCTTCCATCCTGAGCCTCGACAAAAAACGGAGAATGACAGGAATCGGGGGAAAGGCATAGGCCCTGTGGAACCGCCAATGGTCTGTCAGAGCATCTACCCAAAAGCCTGGGGATACCAAGACCTCGTGTAGTATCTCTCTAGTCTGAAGTTGCATGGGGAGGCGAACAAGTCTACTTCCGGAATGACTCCCAGGGACAGGACCCACCTGAAGTCTTCGGGGGGGAAGTCCACTCGTTGTCCAGAGAAACTCAACAGAAAATCTGCCTGAACGTTCGGGACTCCAGAGAGATAGACAGCTGTCAGGTTGGCCAGGTTTTTCTGGGCCCAGATCATGATGGGCTCTATTTCCTTTGACAGGGAGGGACTGCGAGTACCCCCCTGTCTCTTGATGTATGCGACTGCCGTTGTGTTGTCCAGTCTTAGGAGGACTGAGTCTCCTGCTGTTAAGTGGTGAAAGGCCTGCAGAGCGCAGAACGCTGCCCGGAGTTCCAGAACATTGGAGACTATCCTGTGAGAGGGAAAATTCCATATGCCTTGGGCTACTTCTGTCAGCCCCTGTTGCTGGCATCTGTAGTGATGGTGACCCAAGACACAGGTGCGATGGAGTGACAATTGAGGAGGTTCCTCTGTTGTAGCCACCAAGGAAAGCTCTCCCGCATGGATGAGGTTATTTGGATAAAGTGATCCCGAAGCCCTGGATTATACTGCTGGAGGAAACCCTTCTGGAAGGGCCGCATTTTCCACTGAGCCCACTTTACCATGGGTGTTGTTGCCACCATGGTGCCAATGAACTTTAGGCATTGAGAGGCTTGGAGATGAGAACGACATTGCAAGCCAAACTCTGTCCCGGATCACTGGGATTTTTCCAGGGGTAACAAGATGGTGCTCTTGATAGCGTTGAAGTGTGCCCCGAGGAATACCAGGGACTGCGTAGGATCCAGATGGCTCTTTTACAGATTCAGAAGCCAACCAAACTCGAGTAGAGTGGAGATGACCTGGGATCTGTGGATTAGCAACTGCTCCTTGTCCCGAGACAACAGCAGGTCGTCTAGATAGTGATACAAACGGATACCTCTGGTCCTGATCAGAGCCACGACAGCCAACAAGTTTTGAAAACACACGAGGCGATGTTGTAAGCCCGAAGGGGAGACAGGTAAACTGCAGACGGATTTGATCGACAGCAAAGCGAAGGTATTTCTGGAATTCTGACGCTATCGGAACATGGAAGTAGGCGTCCTTCCGGTCTATAGAGACAAACCAATCGCCTGGTTGGATTGCTTGACTGATCATGAGTAGTGTCTCCATCTTGAACTTCTCCTTCTAGATAAAAGAATTCAAGTGGGTTAGGTCTATAACTGGCCTCCAGGAGACGTTTTTCTTCAACACCATGAAGAGGGGCGAGTAGACCCCTTAAAACATTTTGTCATCTGGAACTGGAATTGCAGCGCCCTGAGCCACAAGAGAGACAGGAGAATTCGCTTTTTCTCTTCCGAGAGAGGCAAGGATGCCGACTCGCTCTGTTTTAGGCAGGTGCAATATCATAAAGACTTAGGGGATTCTTGTCCACCGGAAGATGCCCCTTTTGAAAACTTCTGGCCTGAAGGCTGTTTTTTCTTCCAGGTCTTCTTGAACTCACGGCCAGGCCTATAGTAGCGAGCATTCCTTGCTCGATCTGAACTTTGCCTGGGCTGTGTTCTCTTCTGGTTTAGCAGACGGCGATCCTGGGGAAGGAACCCCGACTTGCCCCCTGTGGCACGGGTGATGGCACTGTCCGATATGTTCTCAAAGAGGGACGAACCCCCAAATGGAATCCTGCACCATGCCTGCTTGGAGGCAGGGTCAGCTACCCATGGGCGCAGCCACAAGGCACGCTTAGCCGTGACAGTTTTCAGCATGATCCGAGCCACCAGGCGAATTATGTCTAGGGAAGCCCCACGAGAAAAGCCAACGTCAACCTTAGCCCATGAATAGGTGAGCTCCTGGCCAGTTCTTCCGAGATGCTCCTCAGAGAAGCATCTACGTCATCTGCCCAGACTTCCATCGCTTTAGAAAGGGCTGCGAGAGCTAGAGCTGGTTTGCAGGTCATACCCGCTGTAATGTAGATCCGCTTGAGGGCGGTATAAATTTTCCACTCCAGGCAATCCCTAAAGGAAACAGTATCCTACAATGGGAGTGTGACGTGCCTCACCATCCTCATTAGGGCTGACGGCTGAGTCAATGAGAGGAGCCGACTCCAGGTGTTTTACATCCTTGCTTTTAAATGGGTACATTTTTGATACCTTCATTAACAGGCAATTCTTCCTTTCAACACCACCCCATTCGTCGGTAATTATTGCGCTTTGTACATTACCACCACCACGGCACGATCCGGACCAGAACCTGGGACTGGGGAGCTGTTCGCTCGACCCACCGCACGATCGGGCGTTTACAAAGCCTCCCGCTAATAGCTGGGACGTTTGGCCATATTGCCGCTTGCCTGCCAATGGCCAGGTTAGTAAGCTCTTCATGGTATCTCATCATATCGCCCATGTCCACCTGCTAATAGCTAGGATTGCTGGACTGCAGAGAGGATCACCGCTAACCACCAACGTATCGCCGTGCACACCGCCAGGCCTGGATTACAGGAAAACTTCATGAAAAGGTAAGACTATATCTTGGTCCTAGGAGGAGGACAAAAAAAGGAACACGGCCTCTGGCCCAGAGCAAAGATTTATGGGAGAAGGGTCCTATGAGGTATGAGGGGCGGGATTAACCCACACGTAGGCTGCCATGGAGTCTGTCAGGAAAGTGTTTTTTTGTTAAGTTTTTACAAACATTTACAGGTCAGTAACTTATAGTACTTGATCCAGAGACAGCCAGACACCCGGCATTTTTACAAGGAGGTCAGCAATGGCAGCCTTCATATTTCTCCGTGTACAGATCTTTCTTGAAGCAGACCTAGAACCAGATATCATTTTTTATGTTATCTGCAGCATACTAAGAAATATATCAGTGTAACACATTCAAATTATTATTACCTCTTACCAGAGATCCCAGTCCTCCCCCTGACAATGCCTTCATCGGCTTTTCTCTCCAGAAGGACGGCACCATCATTGTTCAGGTATCATCCAGGGTCCCCATCTACTTCCTGACCTGGATGTCGGCTCAGAGATCACATGGTCATGTAAATCCTGGTGTCTGCGCAGTTTTTGGCTGTGTTCACAAATCAGTCCCTTTGCTGTTGCTCACCTTGTGATTTGCTACAAAGTTACAATGTTGCAGTGACCGCTGGTAGGGAAAGGGGGCGGAGTGGAGACAGAGGAAATGCTTCCTCCTGCCTGCAGCAGACTGATGACATCATCTCAGCCTAGGCAGCTCAAGGACGCCTTTGTAATTGTTGCTGTATACTGTGACATTCAAAGCAAAAAATATGGTGTGAGGGGGGTTAATACTGCGCTAAAATCCAAAAACCAAAAACAGCTGCAAAAAAAAATAAAAAGTTGCGCTTACCATATACTCTATAAAAGTGACATCAAAGTAATAAAGAATTCTTGATTAAAGGGGTTGTAAAGGTAAATATTTTTTCACCTTAAAAACATCTGACAATACCGCCCCCCCTGAGCCCCTGTTTTACTTACCTGACCCCTCGAAAGTCCCGCGCTCGCCCCCGTCATCCTCCTCATTCCTGAGCCTGGCCGTTGATTGGCTACAGTAGATGGATTGAAAGCAGCGCAGCCATTGGCTGGTGCTGCTGTCAATCACATCCAATGACGCGGCGTGCCGGGGGGCGGGGCCGAGTGATACAGTCGGCGGCTATGGCCGCCGCTGTATCACAGGAGCGCGCCTGCAATAACTCCACACCATGTGAGCTCGCATGAAGGTGTGGAGTCCTTGCGGGGAGGAGCCGAGACAGCCGCCGAGGGACCCCAGAAGACCAGGATTGGGGCCACTCTGTGCAAAACGAGCTGCACTGTGGAGGTAAGTATGACATGTTTGTTATTTTTTTTCAAAAAAACGGGAACCTTTAGTGTCCCTTTAAGTGAGAAAACAAGATAAATTGAGTCCATACACAAATAAAGAAAAACACTGAGGGAAGGAATCCATCCAGTCCAATGAGAAGACAGGGTCCAGGGTTCGTCCACCTTCACCAAGGAAGAAGGGAGGGGGAAGAGGAGATGTAAGAGAGTCCCCGATTGAAGATCACTCCCACTCTGTAATTGAGTACCCTTACCGGAAATGGTGGACCCCCTGAATAGCAAGGTCTTAAGCGCAGGCAGATTCAGCCCTCTGCAGGGACAGATGGATCTCCTGTATCTCCGGAATCTCCATGTTGTATTCAGAACTCCGTGGTGCTCAATAAAAGAGATGTTGGAACTCCAATCTGGGGGTGTAACTCTCTGACCAAAGGGCCGTGAGTGTAAAAAGACAAGGAACGTCATTACGCCCCACGTGACCCCGGTACACGGGCGTTCGTGTTTTTTTTGCTCTTTTAAGCTTGCCGGCTACTTTTTAATGTAATATGTGGTTGTTTCCGCTTGCTAAACTTTAAAGCAATAAAGGCTTTTTTACCTACTTTATTACACTATTGGAGTTCCTTGTCTTTTTACACTCACGGCTCTTTGGTCAGAGAGTGACACCCCCAGATTGGAGTTGAAGGAAACCCTTTTATTGAGCACCACGGAGTTCTGAATACAACACGGAGATTCCGGAGATACAGGAGATTCATCTGTCCCTGCAGAGGGCTGAATCTGCCTGCGCTTAAGACCTTGCTATTCAGGGGGTCCACCATTCCCGGTAAGGGTACTCAATTACAGAGTGGGAGTGATCTTCAATCGGGGACTCTCTTACATCTCCTCTTCCCCCTCCCTTCTTCCTTGGTGAAGGTGGATGAACCCTGGACCCTGTCTTCTCATTGGACTTTTTTCCTTCCATCAGTGTTTTTCTTTATTTGTGTACGGACTCATTTTATCTTGTTTTCTCACTTAATCAAGTATTCTTTATTACTTTGATGTCACTTTTATAGAGTATATTATAAGCGCAACGTATGTTTTTTACAATTTTGGTTCACCATAGAGATATTTGATGTTTTTCTTTTTTTGCAGCTGTTTTTAGTTTTCGAATTTTAGCGCAATATTAACCCCCTCACACTATGTTTTTTGCTTTGAATGTCACAGTATACAGCAACAATTATAAAGGCGTCCTTGAGCTGCCTAGGTTGAGATGATGTCATCAGTCTGCTGCAGGCAGGAGGAAGCATTTCCTCTGTCTCCACTCTGCCCCCTTTCCCTACCAGCGGTCACTGCAACTTTGTAACTTTGTAGCAAATCACAAGGTGAGCAACAGCAAAGGGACTGATTTGTGAACACAGTCAAAAACTGCGCATGTTACTTTTATAGAGTATATTATAAGCGCAACTTATGTTTTTTACAATACTGTGACATACCAGGAATATATTATGTAAACTTGTAACATTAATGTCTTTCTCATGCCTCAAACACACGACTGGTTTTCCCGGCAGGAAAAAAAACAACGCTTTTCCCGACGGAATTCCTCTCAAGCCTGCCTTGCATACACACGGTCACACAAAGGACCTCTGAACTTTTGAATGCCAAGAACGCGGTGATGTCAAAGACTACGACGAGCCGACAAAGTGACGTTCTATGGTTCCGCGCATGCGTCAAATTGTTTACGAGCATGCGCGTTTTTTTTTCCCCCTCGGGAAAGCATACAGACGAACGGTTGTCTCGGCAGGATTTTTTCCTGATGGGGAAACTGCGATGGAGCATACAAACGGACGGTTTTCCCCGCCAAAAGCTCTCATCGCAGTTTTCTCATCGGGAAAACCGGTCGTGTGGACGAGGCATTAGGCTGAGCTCTGCGTTTATTTCAGCGTTGCTCAATATTTCTCATGTGTATTATTATTGTCTCCATTTGTGATGTCCGGGTATTCCAGGATGGTGATTGTAAACCCCTCTAAGCCTATAAGCCGAGGCTTTGCGCAGTGACAGGATGTTCCTGGAAAGGCGGAATGACACAAATAGGTGAAGACGGAGCTATTTTTTTTAAAGTTCTTTATCATCTTTACAGCCCCATCATTTTATCCTATGATCACCCGGCAGGCTCCTCTAACATGTCTATTCATCCTTTCCTGTTATTATTAATCTTTTTATAAATATTCCCACCCCCCGGCTCTCAGTCATTGGTGCACTGCTTGTTCAGAAAAAAAAAAGAAGGGGAAAAGGAGATGTATGGGAGTGCATGGATGTAAAAAAATTGCAGCGTTGTTATATACTGTAGGTGACACATATGTATTGATGTTTGAGAAGAGTGATATTGTTTAGCATCAGCTTAATAACTGAGGTTTGTGAAGATAACCTTTTAATCAAGTGTCTGGAGCAGATCCTTTAACCACTTCTCGCCCGGCCGTCATTTTGCTATAGGCCGGGCGGTTCAGTTATCCTGACTGGGCGTCATATGATGTCCAGCAGGATAAGCCACGATCGTGTGCCCTAGGGGGGCGCCCATTGCAGCGATCAATGGTGCGGCGTGTCAGTCTGACACACTTCATCACCGATCTCGGTAAAGAGCCTCTGACAGAGGCTCTTTACCATGTGATCAGCCATGTCTAATCATGGCTGATCATAATGTAAACAGGAAGAGCCGTTTATCAGCGCAGCCCCCCCGCGGATGCCCGCCCAGGACCACCAGGGATGGCCACCACACAGGACAACCAGGTATGCCACCCTAGACCACCAGGGATATGTCAATCAGTGCCCAGGCAGCTGCCAATCACTGCCGATTAAAAATGCCTGCCAGTGCCACCAGTAATGCCCATCAGTGCAATCTATCAGTGCCAGCCATCAGTGCGACCTATCAGTGCCCAGCGGTGCCGCTTATCAGTGCCACCCATAAGTACCCATCAGTGCAGCCTTTCAGTGCCCATCAGTGTCGCCTATCAGTGCCCACCAGTGCCACCTATGAGTGCCCATCAGTGCCGCCTATCAATGCCCATCAGTGCTGCACATCAGTGCCACCCATCAGTGCAGCCTATCAGTATGCATCGTCGGTGCCACCTCATCAGTGCCATTTCATTGGTGCCGCCTTATCAGTGCCCCTCAGTGCAGCTTATCAGTGCCCATCAGTGAAGGAGAACACTTACTTTTTTACAACATTTTATAACAGAAACAAAGAAAAACTTATTTTTTTCTCAATTTTTGGTCTTTTTTTATTTGTTTAGCAAAAAATAAAAACCGCAGAGGTGATCAAATACCACCAAAATAAATCTCTATTTGTGGGAACAAAATGATAAAAATTTTGTTTGGGTACAGCGTAGCATGACCGCGCAATTGTCATTTAAAAAGTGACAGCGCTGAAAGCTGAAAGTTGGCCTGGGCAGGAAAGGGGGTAAGGGCCTGGTATTGAAGTGGTTAATAATTGTTTTTCTTCCGTAAAAATGCTCCACATATCCTTTCTTGAACCTCTTTTCAGCCATGATAAAGGGGGACCCCCCTCTGGTGCACCCAGAGCCCCCTGGGTTCTGAATACGTGGTGTAACTAAGGGTGTCTTCCCTGCAGACTGATTAAAGTGTATTTCCAATTTTTCGGCCAAATTGGGATAACGCCTGCTTTAAATTTGTTACATGTTCCCATTCACATAGCATAACTTGTTTTAATTAGAAACAAATGCAAATCCCAATTATTTTGCTAATTCTTGCAGTAAAGCCAAGGCAACTGACCCAGTAGTAGTACTAATGTTCTTTTACTTATCAAGAATGCTGCAAATATGCATAGATAAACACAGGCTACCTATCCATTTCTGCTTAATGAAGATTGACAATGGTCTGCATGCTACAGGAATACATTAAATCTGTGTTTATCTATGCATATTTGCAGCATTCTTGATAAGTAAAAGAACATTAGTACTACTACTGGGCCAGTTGCCTTGGCTTTACTGCAAGAATTAGCAAACTAATTGGGATTTGCATTAATTTCTAATTAAAACAAGTTATCTACCGTTATAGCTGGTCTGCTATTTCCATAGCAAACAGGACTTCAATCTTTTTAAAAGCTAGGTTCACCTTTAAAGAAAAAATTAATAAATGCACATACTTTTGCAGGAAAAAAATGTCAATTTGTTATTTTTTTCCCACGGGGGCCTGGAAACCATTGCACCTGAAGTGCAGATAAATCTGGCAAACAGGATATGCAGAGACATGGCTTCAAGTGTTTGTAAAGGCTGAAGGTTTTTTATCTTCATGCATTCTATGCATGAAGGTAAAAATCCTCCTGTGTGCTGCTCCCCCCCCCCCACAGCCCCAATTATTCTCAACAGAGCCCCCCTCTTGATTCAGCGATGTGCAGGAGAGCCTCGACTGCTTCTCCTCATTAGCTGCCACTGCTGTCAATCAAAGTCAGCGAGCCAATGAGGAGAGCGTGGGCGGTGGAGTCGAGCTGCGGCTATATGTGTCTCGGGAGGGCTCAGTAGCGAGTATGCACCAGTGCCTCCATAGTAAGTGGCTTGCTATTGGGGGCACTGGTCAAAGAAGAGGAGCCAGGAGCACCGGCGTAGACATGTGCGGTTCGTTTCGTTCCTATTTAAAATTCGTACGAATTTTCGATCTTTGCAAATTCAGATGTATCCGAATTTCCGAATTAGAATAGTACCGAATTTAAACGAATCCGAAATAACGAAATTCGAAATCGGACGAAATTCGAATTCAAATTGTGTTCTAATAGTTTTCAAATACTTTTCGAATTCGAATAGTTTTCACATTCGAATTCCAATAGTTTTCAAATTCAAAAACTTTTCAAATTTGAATAGTTTTCCAATTTCCAAAGAGAATAAAATAGAATAGAAAATAAAGCGATAGAATAGAAAAAAATATATATATATATATTTTCTATTCTATTCCTTTATTTTCTATTCTATTTTATTCTTTTTGCAAATTGAAAAACTATTCGAAATTGATTTGAAAACTATTCGAAATTGATTCAAAAACTATTTCGAAATTGATTCGAAAATGAATAAACGATATGAATCTCGAAATGAATTAAAGGAATGAAACTAATTTAACTAAACAAATTTATGTAAATAACAAATCGAAATGAAAAAATAAATAAAACATTTTTCATTCTGCACATATCTACACCGGCGGGGGACCCGAGAAGAGGAGGATCGGGGCTACTCTGTGCAAAACCATTTCGCAGGGCAAGTAAGTATGAAATGTTTTATTTTTTTAAGCTGAACCTTAAATGCCACTTTAAATTAGGAAGTTCATGGGAAGAGCAAAGGGTTCAAGGTTCATCATGAACAGGACAAAAAGCAAGGTTGTCCTAAGGGATCCGGCAGGGAGCTGTCCAGCATCTCAGGTAGAACAGTGAGAAGAAACACAGCAAGACAGGAAGGGGTTACAACCACTTTAAAGAGGAGTTTCAGTCACCTATGGAAAAAATATAAGTCAGCAGCTACAAGAATTGTAGCTGCTGACTTTAAAAAAAAACAGCCACTCACCTGTCCCACGATCCAGCGGTGTTCTCACCCCAGTCGGTCTCACCCGCTGTCTTCCGTCCCCAGCGCTGGCATCTTCGCTATGGGTTCCCCGGCTGTGATCGCTTGCGGCTTCACAGCTGGGTGCCCACTGCGCATGCGCGAGTCGAGCTCTGCATCGTGACTGGTGGATGCAATCTTTTAGGACCTGTCCGTGTCCCAGAAGACTGCAGGGGGAGGGAGGGAGGCAGGAGAACTTCTGGAAGTGGGAAGCAGGTACCTGTCAAAAACGCTCCTCAAAACACCAATTGTTCAAGAGGAGTGGGGAACGAAGCCTTAAAGCAGAACTTCACTTTAAGACCCATTTCCAGCAGCACATTGAGTTGGGTTGGGAAGAAGTCCAGCACACAGTAGTCTTATGCCTCGTACACACGGCCGCTTATTCCGTCGGATAAAAAAAACGGACGGTTTTCCCGACAGAATTCCTCTCAAGCCTGCCTTGCATACACACGCTCAGACAAAAGTCCGGTGAACTGTTGACTGCCAAGAACGCGGTGACGTAAAAGACTACGACGAGCCGACAAAATGAAGTTCTATGCGGAATTGTTTCCGAGCATGGGCGGTTTTCTTCCCCTCGGAAAAGCATACAGACGAACGGTTTTCCCGCCAGGATTTTTTCCTGACGGGGAAAAAAGAGATCCTGCTCTCTTTTTTTGTCCGGCAGTTTTCCCGTCGGAAAAACTGCGATGGAGCATACACACGGCCGGGATTCCCGGCCAAAAGCTTCCATAGCAGTTTTCCCGTCGGAAAAAACGGTCGTGTGTACGAGGCATAATTGTGTGTTTCCGTGTTTTTGATGTTGAAGTGAAATAGGTATAATCCTTTAAAAACATGGCGCGAATTCCACACATCTGGTGAGAACAGATATTAAAGGGGGGACAATGGTAGAGGTCAGAAGGACCGACGGATTTGGGACTGAATAGAAGACTGTCCTTTAGATCAGGGGTCTCCAAACTTTTCCAACAAAAGGGCCACTTTATTGTCCTTCAGACTTTAGGAGGGTCAGATTGTGGCCAGCGGGGGCAGAAAATGTCCCGGACCCAGTTCCAGTGAGAACAAATGTGGTCTCAGGGTTGGTGGACAGTAGGAGGAGGAGTAGAAAACCCTATCAGTAGGGGGAATAGTATCCCATAATTGATATTAGTAGAAGAAATGGTGCCCCCTTGTTGGTGTCAGTGGAAGGAATAGTGCCTCATATCAGTTGAGGAATAGTGCCCCAAGGGCCACATAAAGACTAGCAAAGGGCCACATCAGTTTGGAGACCCCTGCTTTAGATGAAGGACATTAGGGAGCTGCTGCCGGGATGTGATGGAGCCAGGAATGGATGGAGCCTGGAATGGATGGAGCCTGGAATGGATGGAGCCAGGAATGGATGGAGCCAGGAATGGATGGAGCCTGGAATGGATGGAGCCTGGAATGGATGGAGCCTGGAATGGATGGAGCCAGGAATGGATGGAGCCTGGAATGGATGGAGCCTGGAATGGATGGAGCCTGGAATGGATGGAGCCAGGAATGGATGGAGCCTGGAATGGATGGAGCCTGGAATGGATGGAGCCTGGAATGGATGGAGCCTGGAATGGATGGAGCTTTATTTTATAAATAAGTCAAACCTGAGAAAACAATCGTTCCTTACAAATCTATTTCTGAAGAAGAATGTTGGATGTCCGTTCCTATTTCAGTACAGAAGGTTTGTTAACCATTTCAGTTCTATTAACTTTTCACCTCTTACAGGACAGAGCAGGTTTCACAGTTCAGCTGACGGTCTTGTTGTCCCCTGGTGCCAACCTGGAGCCCGAGGGCCGCATGTGGCCCCTGTGAGGGGGGTTGGCTCGGCAGCGGGTGTGTGTGACCCCAGAGATGGGCTCCCCACACAAAAACAGGCCCAGCAAACGGAGGTTGTGGTTTTCAAAATCAAAAAGGTGCGGTTTATTTTCTATTTACAGTGACAAAACACAGCAAAGAAAAAGAAACATAAACAAAATAAATCCTGGTCAACTTGACCTCTGACTAAACATACAGGTTTCCTAACTAACAACTGGGATCAGCCTAGTGCTGTCCTAGTCCCTAAGTCCCTGGTTTTAAATGTCCAAGCAAATAGCCACACAGGCTTTGTCTCACCGCACAGGGGTTCACTCTCCCTAGACAGTCCACACAGGTCTGGTTCCAGGCATGAGCTAACATCTAATGAAGCTGGGAGTTCTTATAGAGGCCTAAATGAGCTGACAAGCTTCAGCTGGTCTCATCAACTCCCTGTCTGCACGACGCCCCACACTCTCCCTAGAGGTATGAGTCATCCATGAGCCCACTAGCCTTATACAACTCTCCACCTAGTTGTATAAGTCGGCGTAAAGCCTGAATCTGGGCGAAATATATCTACCCCCCTGGATGCAACCAGGTGACTTTACCTTCCTGCTGTCACATACCCCCCCCCTCTTGTTTTAACCTCGGGGTTGGAACACCAGCAATCAGGCATTCATGTACTCGAGACAAAGCATCCACATTCCCCATTTGAACGCCAGGGCGATGCTTTACTGTGAAGTTGAATTCCTGGAGGGCCAGGAACCACCTATTCACTCTTCTATTTGTTTCCTTGTTTTGAGCCATCCACTTTAACGGAGCGTGATCCGTAACCAAGTCAAAGTGCCTACCTAGCAGGTAGTACCGAAGGGAATCTAGAGCCCACTTCACCGCTAAACACTCCTTTTCAACGGTGGCGTAATTTACCTCATGGGACTTCAACTTCCTGCTGAGGTAAATGACTGGGTGCTCTTCCCCGTTCCAGACCTGGGACAATACTGCTCCTAACCCCACATCTGACGCATCACTTTGTACGACAAAGTCTTTAGAGAAGTCGGGTGAGTACAACACTGGCTGGCTACATAAGGCTTGTTTCAAGAATTGGAATGCTGCCTCAGCCTCGGGGGTCCATTTAATCATGACCGACCCTTTCCCCTTCGTCAGGTTGGTTAGGGGCACAGCCTTAGAAGCAAAGTGGGGAATGAATCGCCGATAATACCCAGCGATTCCCAGAAAGGCTCGTACCTGCTTCTTGCTGTTGGGACGTGGCCAACTCTGGATGGCCTCGACTTTGTTGAGTTGGGGTTTTATTACTCCCCTCCCAATGGTGTACCCAAGATATTTGGCCTCCTCCTGCCCAATGGTACACTTCTTGGGGTTAGCCGTAAACCCCGCTTCCCGAACAGAGTCCAGGACTGCTTGCACTTTTGGCAGATGTGAGGCCCAATCTGTGCTATGGACAATTACGTCATCCAGGTAAGCCGCAGCATACTTCCGATGGGGCCTCAGCATCTGGTCCATTTTCCGCTGGAATGTGGCCGGCGCATTCTGTAACCCGAACGGCATTCTTTTATATTGGAACGCC
Source organism: Rana muscosa (assembly GCA_029206835.1). Taxonomy (NCBI): domain Eukaryota; kingdom Metazoa; phylum Chordata; class Amphibia; order Anura; family Ranidae; genus Rana; species Rana muscosa. The sequence goes on from CM055120.1 coordinate 298,330,519, forward strand.
CCGTCTGGGGTTACAAATGCGGTTTTCTCTTTGGCCGACTTGGCCAGGGGGATTTGCCAATACCCTTTTGTGAGGTCAAGAGTCGTCATGTATCGGGCTGTTCCCAGCCGGTCGATCAACTCATCTATACGTGGCATGGGGTAGGTGTCAAATTTTGTAACTTTGTTCAACTGACGAAAATCGTTACAAAATCGCCAGCTCCCATCCGGTTTAGGCACCAACACAATGGGACTAGACCAATCACTTTGGGACTCCTCTATCACCCCTAAGTTCAGCATTTTCTGTACTTCCTCCCGTATTGCCTCCCGTCGGGCCTCTGGGATCCGATAGGGTTTTAACTTCACCCTTTCACCGGGCGGGGTAATGATGTCATGCTCTACCCCAGATGTTTGTCCCGGCAGCTCAGAGAATACCTCCTTGTTGCAAAGCACAAACTCCTTAACCTCCTGTTGTTGGGGTTGTGACAAGGTGGCTGCTATTCCAACCTCAGGAATCACGCAACCAGTTTGAGCTGGTGACCAAGTGTCTGCGACTAGGGACTCTCTATCCCTCCAGGCTTTCAACAGATTAACGTGATAGATCTGTTCGGGCTTTCGCCTTCCTGGTTGTCTGACCTTGTAATTCACTTCGCTCACTTTTTCCATTATCTCGTAGGGGCCTTGCTATTTGGCAAGGAATTTACTTTCAACCGTAGGGACAAGTACCAGTATCCTATCCCCCGGGGAAAAGGTACGGGTCTTGGCTCCACGGTTGTACACTCTCTGCTGTGCTAACTGCGCTTGGGCCAAATGTTCCTTCACGATGGGCATTACCTGTGCAATTCGGTCTTGCATCAGGGCGACATGCTCAATCACACTCCTGTGGGGAGAACTCTCACTTTCCCAAGTTTCCTTGGCAATATCCAACAGCCCTCTTGGGTGTCTCCCATACAGTAACTCAAAGGGGGAGAATCCCGTAGAGGATTGGGGCACCTCCCTAATAGCAAACATCAGATAAGGAAGTAGACAGTCCCAATCCTTTCCATCTCTATCCACCACTTTCTTCAACATTTGTTTTAGGGTTTTGTTGAATCTTTCAACCAGCCCATCGGTTTGGGGGTGATACACAGATGTACGTAATTGCGTCACTTTGAACAATTTACACAGCTCCTTCATAACCCGGGACATAAAGGGTGTACCTTGGTCCGTAAGCAGTTCTTTACAAATACCCACCCGGCTAAACACAAGAGATAGCTCTTTGGCTATGGTTTTGGCCGAGGTATTTCGGAGAGGGATCGCTTCTGGATAACGGGTGGCATAGTCCATTATAACTAATATGTACTGGTGCCCCCTAGCGGACTTGATTATAGGACCTACCAAATCCATGGCGATCCTCTCAAACGGGACCTCAATGATGGGTAGAGGGACCAGCGGGCTACGGAAATGTGGCATCGGGGCCGACCTCTGACACACAGGGCAGGAGGAACAATAATTTTCTATGTCCTTCATCACCCCCGGCCAATAGAATCTCTGTAATACCCTCTCTCGGGTTTTCTCTGTCCCCAGATGACCTCCAAGAATGTGCCCATGGGCCAACTCCAACACCAACTTCCTGTAAGGTTTGGGCACCACAAGCTGCTCAACGGTTTCTTCTGCCCTTTTTGCCGCCCGATACAGTAGGTCCTTCTCTACGCTGAAGTATGGGTAAGTGCAGGTATTATCTGGGTTCACTAACTCGCCATCTATTTTCACTACGTTTTCCCGTGCCTTTATTAGGGCGGGGTCTTTCAACTGTTCTGTGGCAAAGTTTTCCCTGTGAACCTCAAGATCAGAAAACTCCACAGACGGTAGGTTTTCGTCTGAGGAGGTGGGCTCCTCTCCAGTTTCTTGAGTCTCCCCTGCCAATACTGATAAGGGAAATTCCGGAGAGTCCTCACCACTCTCAGGGGAGTTCTGGCTATCACATTCCTGGTACATAGGGGCACCAGTGGGGGGCTCAGGATCATCCCACAGTTCCCAGAACTTCGGAAAATCCCTTCCCACAATGGCGTCATGCGGTAACTGAGATACTAAGCCCACTGGATGAGAGAGGGTACCTTTGGGGGTCAGAAACACACTGTAGTCACTGGATACTCTCGGGTGTCCCCATGCACACAAATAACAGCTACCTTGCTATTCCCAGAGACCTCTGTTTTAACTAACTCAGCCTTTATCAGGGTCACAAGGCTACCTGAATCCAGCAATACCACAACATTTCTACCATTAACACACATTTTGCATAAATGTTTCTCAGTTCCTCGAATGGCAGTGCATGCGACTGTCGCACACAGCGACTGACGTCTGCCCGTCAGAAAGTCACACTGCATGGGTTCCTCCACAACCGGGCAATTGGCTGCAATATGTCCCGCTTGCCGGCAGCGGTAGCAAACGATCCTTCTTGCGGCCTCTTGAGCCGCTGATTTCCCAGGCTGTTCTCGCCAAACTTGGGGTAGAGCTCCCACCCTCTCACTCTCTCCACCCTCACCCCTTGGAATCCTCTTATCCGCCCCTGGGGATGGTCTGGTCTTAGGGTGGAAAGTCCGAGTGTCTCTGGAAGAGGCCGTCAGGTTCTCTGTAGCCAAGTATTTCTCCACACGATCCACAAGACCATCGGCCGTCTCTGGGTCTCCATGGCTTACCCACTTTTGGATGGCAGTAGGAAGAGCTCTCAAAAACCGATCCATTACAACACGTTCCACAATCTTTGGTGCGGACAAAGTCTCTGGCTGTAGCCACTTTCTGCTCAGGTGAATGAGATCATACATTTGAGACCTGGGGGGTTTTCCAAGCTGGAAAGTCCAGTTATGCACACGCTGAGCCCGGACAGCCTGGGTGACACCCAGCCTTGCCAATATTTCAGCTTTTAGCATCACATAGTCTTTTGCTTGGTTAGGCTCTAGGTCATAGTAAGCTTTCTGCGATTCACCAGTTAACAGAGGAGCCACCAGTCCAGCCCACTGCTCCTCAGGCCACTTTTCTCTTTCAGCGGTCCTTTCAAATGTGGTCAAAAATACCTCTGGATCATCCTCTCCAGTCATTTTTGTCAATAAACGACTCACCCCAAAGGACGCGGTATTAGTGGGACGGCTTTCCTCACTGGTCTGCGGACGTTGCTGCATTACTGCTTCCATCTGTTGTTGTAGTCTCTGCTCTTGCTTCTGCAACAGGTCTATGAAGCGGGCCTCAGATTGCTGCTGGGCTTGTTGCTGAGCCTCCAGACTCTGTTGCAAAGTTGCGTTTGTCTGCTGCTGGGCTGCAAGGCTCTGTTGATGAGCTTGCTGCTGGGCTGCGAAGTTCTTTTGCAAACCTGCATTTGTCTGCTGTTGATTGGCATTTGCTAGAGCCAGCTGCTTCAGTATCTCCTCCATGCTGGCTTAAAAAAAACTGCCACTGGTTCTCCACCAACTGTGAGGGGGGTTGGCTCGGCAGCGGGTGTGGGTGACCCCCGAGATGGGCTCCCCACACAAAAACAGGCCCAGCAAACGGAGGTTGTGGTTTTCAAAATCAAAAAGGTGCGGTTTATTTTCTATTTACAGTGACAAAACACAGCAAAGAAAAAGAAACATAAACAAAATAAATCCTGGTCAACTTGACCTCTGACTAAACATACAGGTTTCCTAACTAACAACTGGGATCAGCCTAGTGCTGTCCTAGTCCCTAAGTCCCTGGTTTTAAATGTCCAAGCAAATAGCCACACAGGCTTTGTCTCACCGCACAGGGGTTCACTCTCCCTAGACAGTCCACACAGGTCTGGTTCCAGGCATGAGCTAACTGTCATGGATATGCAGTAGTGTTTGTCTGTCAGCTTACCTTCCTTCCCATGTGTTCATCTTAGAGGCCTGAGCCCTTTCACCTGGCTTCCTTTATAATCCCCTCCCAGCCAGACTCCACCCCAGGCCCTATCACAGAACACTATATTAACCTGTGCACTGCAAGCCTGCTTGGCTGATCAACGTGTTTGTTAGGCATTGTGTGTTTGGGTTCCTGCCTGCCGTGTGCTACGTCTGTCTCTCTGTTACGTTATTGGCTTGTCCCTGACTATCCCTGTCTGCTTGTGACCCTTGACCTTCGGCTCGTTCTTCGTTATCCTTGTCTGCTTGTGGCCCCTGACCTTCAGCTTGTTATTCGGTTCTCTCTTATCGTGTGCTGCTGCTTCCCCTCTTTTCCCCTTATCCTACGGGGCGTGAGCTAGGAAACTCCAGGGGCCGCGACCTGGTCCCAGCCTGCAGCTAACATCCTCACCACTAGAGGCCCTGGAGAAGACCAGCTGGGTCTTAGACTCCGCGCCCTGGGGAATCTTGGCTCTAGCTTCCGTTTGGATCCCGGTTGTGCTCCTCTGGTCCCGCTTTCCACAACCACCCAGTTTCCTATCCGCAGAAGCCAGCCATAGGGTTCACTACCTTGCGGTGCACTCCTGTCCCCCTACGGTGTGCATCTGTCACCTGGCCACAGGTGACCCTGACAGTTTGATCAGCCATGAACCCGGCTGACATCCCGTTACCCGTGGATGATCCGTTGCAGGGCATAGTTTGCAGACTTGAAACCCAGGAATCGAATCAGACTCAGGTGATGCGATTCCTCCAGGATCTGGCTTCTCGCTTCGAGCAGCTTCAGGCCTCCTTGGGAACCCTAAATCCGCAACCTCAAATACAACCAGCGGCTGCACCTATTGCACCAGTCGCAGCCACACACTCACTACAACTGCCAGCTCCGTCCCGTTTCTCTGGGGACTCCAAGGCTTGCAGGGGGTTCCTTAGCCAATGCACAATTCATTTTGAGCTCCAGCCCCAAAACTTCCTGTCTGATCGGGCTAAGGTAGCCTATATCATTTCCCTCCTCTCTGGTGAAGCTTTAGCCTGGGCAGCCCCTCTGTGGGAACTGAATGATCCAGTGGTTTCTAGCCTGTCTGGCTTCTTGAAACTTTTTCGGAATATCTTCGAAGAACCGGCTCGTGTCTCTTCAGCGGCCAGCGCCCTTTTACGTCTCCGCCAAGAGTCTGCTTCTGTGGGACAGTATGCCCTTCATTTCCGCATACTGTCGGCTGAGTTGAGCTGGAACAATGAGGCCTTAGTCGCAACCTTTTTGCATGGCCTGTCTGATAGAGTGAAGGACGAATTAGCAGGAAGAACCATCCCCACTGATCTGGCCGGCGTTATCTCCTTGTGTAACCAGATCGATATTCGCTTTCAGGAGAGGACCTTAGAAAAGCAACGCCAGCACTCCTTGGTTCTTAGTCAGCCTGAGCTCCCCTCTCTTCGACCCGTAGAGCATCTCCTACCAGCTGAGGAACCCATGCAGCTGGGTCGGACCAGGCTATCCCCCGAGGAACGTGCTAGGCGCAGAACTCTTGGTCTGTGTCTTTACTGTGGGGGCAAAGGTCATTTTCGTGACACTTGCTCTCTTTGTCCAGAAAAACGTTCGGGTCCACTTCATCTGGAAAGTGGAGTATTGGACCCAGAAATATCACCTTCCCCTTCTCGTCTTCTGCTTTCTGTGTTCCTTCATGTTGGTGCTTCTACTCATTCGGTCTCAGCATATCTGGATTCCGGAGCCGCTGGTAATTTTATGGACTGGGAAATCGCATCGTCCATGAGACTTACTCTTTTGCCCCTCACCACACCATTGGTGGTCTTGGCGATTGATGGTACTGTTCTCCCAGGGGGACCTATCCGCTTCCAGACCCTCCCTGTTAAGATGTCGGTAGGGACACTCCACCAGGAGTGGATATCCTTCCTTATCTTACCCAAGGCCTCAACGCCTATAATTTTGGGTCTCCCATGGTTACAGCTCCATTCTCCTCATGTGGACTGGACTACTGGACAGATCCTGGCTTGGGGTCCCTCCTGTTCCTCGTCCTGCCTACCCAAGGTTGCCCCCTGTGAATCTGAGCCGGTCATTCATTCCAGGTTGCACAACCATTTACATTTCTCTGTCCCTAACCACCCTTGGACGCACAGCCAGGCTAGCTTGTCTACAAGTCCTGCAGTCGCTATGTCTTGCGATGCGATTCAGGTAGTCGCTACACCTGACTCAGCTATTCACTCTGCCTCTGTACTAGTTATGCCAGTCCAGCCCATGCCCAGTGAGCCTCCTACTTTTTCTTGTTTGGGACATTCTGCTTGTCCTTCAGCTATTCAGCTTGACTCCGGCGACATGTCACCTTCTAACCAACCTGACTTCAGGGTTCCACTGACATCTGCCCAGTCTGATGGTCCTGTGCAAGATGACCAGTTCCCCTTTAAGGGTCTAGGGGACCCTCCTCAGATTCCTGTTGATCCCCTCATGCCCTTGCTTATTCCTAGAGAGCCTTTGGTCCTCAATAGATCTTCTTGTCATCTCCCTACCTCGTTTTCGGTCTCTGAGGATAATCTTAAGTACGAGGTTAGACAAGTTCTGGATTCTCGGCTCTGCAGAGGCATTCTTCAGTACCTTGTGCATTGGAGAGGTTTTGGTCCTGAGGAGGCGTCTTGGATCGCTGCATCTGATGTCGCTGCACCTCATCTGTTGAGAAGGTTTCATCAGAGATTTCCCTTTAAGCCTGGGTCCAGGCGGGGGAGGGCCCATAAGAGGGAGGGTACTGTCATGGATATGCAGTAGTGTTTGTCTGTCAGCTTACCTTCCTTCCCATGTGTTCATCTTAGAGGCCTGAGCCCTTTCACCTGGCTTCCTTTATAATCCCCTCCCAGCCAGACTCCACCCCAGGCCCTATCACAGAACACTATATTAACCTGTGCACTGCAAGCCTGCTTGGCTGATCAACGTGTTTGTTAGGCATTGTGTGTTTGGGTTCCTGCCTGCCGTGTGCTACGTCTGTCTCTCTGTTACGTTATTGGCTTGTCCCTGACTATCCCTGTCTGCTTGTGACCCTTGACCTTCGGCTCGTTCTTCGTTATCCTTGTCTGCTTGTGGCCCCTGACCTTCAGCTTGTTATTCTGTTCTCTCTTATCGTGTGCTGCTGCTTCCCCTCTTTTCCCCTTATCCTACGGGGCGTGAGCTAGGAAACTCCAGGGGCCGCAACCTGGTCCCAGCCTGCAGCTAACATCCTCACCACTAGAGGCCCTGGAGAAGACCAGCTGGGTCTTAGACTCCGCGCCCTGGGGAATCTTGGCTCTAGCTTCCGTTTGGATCCCGGTTGTGCTCCTCTGGTCCCGCTTTCCACAACCACCCAGTTTCCTATCCGCAGAAGCCAGCCATAGGGTTCACTACCTTGCGGTGCACTCCTGTCCCCCTACGGTGTGCATCTGTCACCTGGCCACAGGTGACCCTGACACTAACATCTAATGAAGCTGGGAGTTCTTATAGAGGCCTAAATGAGCTGACAAGCTTCAGCTGGTCTCATCAACTCCCTGTCTGCACGACGCCCCACACTCTCCCTAGAGGTATGAGTCATCCATGAGCCCACTAGCCTTATACAACTCTCCACCTAGTTGTATAAGTCGGCGTAAAGCCTGAATCTGGGCGAAATATATCTACCCCCCTGGATGCAACCAGGTGACTTTACCTTCCTGCTGTCACACCCCTTAGTTTATGATGTGCAGCCCTCAGACCTCATCAGTCCATAGTGGGAACATTAATTAGGGTGATAGCATTGATCTCTACTAGTCTTCTATAACATATTCCCAGTTTGCTATTGTCTTCTGCATCATATCCCAAGCCAACAATGTATCCTCTCCTCACTCTCTGACCCTCATTTCCTCTATTGGGTCTGCAGTCTCTGATACTCCTCAAACATTACATGCAATTACCGGCCACTTTATTAGGTACACCTTGGTAGTAGGGGGTTGGACCCCCTTTTGCCTTCATTCTTCGTGGCAAAGATTCAACAAGGTGTTGGAAACATTCCTCAGAGATTTTGGTCCATAGTGACATGATAGCGTCACGCAGTTGCTGCAGATTTGTCGGCTGCACATCCATGATGGGAATCTCCCATTCCACCACATCTCAGGTGCTCTATTGGATGAGATGTGGTGAGTGTGGAGGCCATTGGAGCAGTGGCGGCCCGTCCATAGGGGGCGCCTGGGCGTCGCCCCCCCTCCTGTAGTCACCCAAAAAAAAAAAAAAAACGGGCCCTTTAAGAGTTTTTTTTTTTTTAAATGTCCTTTTTTTCACAGTCAGTGGCGGTGCATCCATAGTGGGCGCAGAAGCGCCGCCCCCGCTCGCTTCTGCGCCCGTCACTCAATACATAGATTCATGCATTGCATTGGCGCACCGGCCATCTGAATAACAGCATCTGTTTGGCCTTTAGAAGTGCCTATCAGAGCCAGCGGCTCTGATAGGCTTCCCGACTACAGCCTGAGGGCTGTAATCGGCTTCTAAATAGCTAACGAGAGGACGCACGGGGGTGCGTTCCCTGGTTGCCTTTCAGCCAATCAGGTTCACCGGGTCTGGTTACCGGTAACCTGATTGGCTGAAGCGACATCGAGGGCGGGAGAAGACATCGAGGATGGAAGAAGGACGGCGCTGACCCGAGGAAGGTAAGTGCAGGGCTGGGGGGGACAAACTGGCTGCATTTGGGGGACAAACTGGCTGTATTATGGGGGACAAACTGGCTGTATATTGGGGGGAAACTGGCTGTATATTGGGGGACAAACTGGCTGTATTATGGGGCCAAACTGGCTGTATTATGGGGGACAAACTGGCTGTATATGGGGGACAAACTGGCTGTATTTTGGGGGGAAACTGGCTGTATATGGGGGACAAACTGGCTGTATTATGGGGACAAACTGGCTGTATTTTGGGGACAAACTGGCTGTATATGGGGGACAAACTGGCTGTATTATGGGGACAAACTGGCTGTATTATGGGGACAAACTGGCTGTATTATGGGGACAAACTGGCTGTATTTTGGGGGACAAACTGGCTGTATTATGGGGACAAACTGGCTGTATTATGGGGACAAACTGGCTGTATTTTGGGGGACAAACTGGCTGTATACTGGGGGGAAACTGGCTGTATTATGGGGACAAACTGGCTGTATTTTGGGGACAAACTGGCTGTATATTGGGGGGAAACTGGCTGTATATTGAGGGGAAACTGGTTGTATATTGGGGGGAAACTGGCTGTATATTGGGGACAAACTGGCTGTATTTTGGGGACAAACTGTCTGTATATGGGGAACAAACTGGCTGTATTATGGGGACAAACTGGCTGTATTTATGGGGGACAAACTGGCTGTATTATGGGGACAAACTGGCTGTATTTTGGGGGGAACTGGCTGTATATGGGGGACAAACTGGCTGTATTATGGGGACAAACTGGCTGTATTTTGGGGACAAACTGGCTGTATTTTGGGGGACAAACTGGCTGTATATTGGGGGACAAACTGGCTGTATATTGGGGGGAAACTGGCTGTATATTGGGGGGAAACTGGCTGTATATGGGGAACAAACTGGCTGTATTTTGGGGGGAAACTGGCTGCATTTGGGGACAAACTAGTGGCGTTTGGGCACAGTGGCGGCAATTGATGTTTTTTTTTTTCAGTTTGTTTGCGCCCCCCCAAAAAATTTGAGCACCAGCCGCCACTGCATTGCAGGACAGTGACCTCATTGTCCAGTGGTGAGATGATTGGAGCTTTGTGACATGGTGCATTATCCTGCTGGGAGGAGCCATCAGAAGATGGGGACACTGTAGTCATAAAGGGATGGACATGGTCGGCAACAATACTCAGGTAGACCGTGGTGTATAAACGATGCTCAATTGGTACTAAGGGGCCCAAAGTGTGCCAAGAAAACATCCCCCACACCATTACACCACCACCACCAGCCTGAACCGGTAAAACACGGCAGGATGGATCCATTCTTTTTATGTTGTTTACACCAAATTCTGACCCGACCATCTGAATGTTGCAGCTGAAATCCAGACTCATCAGACCAGGCAACGTTTTTCCCAGTCTTCTATTGTCCAATTTTGGTGATCCTGTGCGAATTGTAGTCTCAGTTTTCTGTTCTTAGCTGATGGGAGTGGCACCTGGTGGTCTTCTGCTGCTGTAGCCCATCTGCTTCAAGGTTGGATGTGTTGTGCGTTCAGAGATGGTATTCTGCATACCTTGGATGTAACGAGTGGTTATTTGAGTTGCTGTTGCCTTTCTATCATCTGGAACCAGTCTGCCCATTCTCCTCTGACCTCAACAAGGCATTTTCCTCCACACAACTGCCGCTCACTGGATATTTTGTCTTTTTCCCACCATTCTCTGTAAACCCGAGAGATGTTTGTGTGTGAAAATCCCAGTAGATCAGACAAACGACGGGGCACTAGTCTTCCCGCTGACGCCAACGATGGGACACTATTCCTCGTACTGATACAAACGAAGGAGCGCTGTTCCTCCCACTGACGCCAACGATGGGGCACTATTCCTCCCACTGATGCCCACGATGGGGCACTATTCCTCCCACTGACGCCCACAATGGGGCACTATTCCTCCCACTGATGCCAATGACGGGGCACTGTTCCTCCCACTGACGCCCACGATGGGGCACTATTCCTCCCACTGTGATGAGAAGTAAGTGTCACCAGCACAACAGGATCTCCAAAATTGGGTCCAAAACTTTAATCACATAGTATCAAAAAATAAAAGCGACGTTTCGGAGCCATGCAGGACCCCTTCATCAGGCATGTGACTATTCCTCCCATTGATACCAAAGATGGGCCACTATTACTCCCCCTATTACCAATGATGGGGCATTGTTTACTCCCACTGATGCCAGGACATTATTTTCCCCCACTGGCCATAGTCCGGCCCCCCTAAAGATTGAAGGACAGTAAACTGGCCCTTTGTGTAGAAAGTTTGCAGTCCCCTGTTCTAAACAACAAATGTAAGGATTTTGGGACCAAATTAAAGGCTTAGTATAATATAATAGTTTTGGTAGTTGAATAATACATTGTTTAACAAGCTCTATTTCTCTAGGTCCAAAAAAGATTGACTGAGGGATTTCATTTGAAATGGGGGACATTCTGGAGCTACAGTATGCAATAATGTAAAACATTTTATGTAAGTTTTTGTTCACAAATGCCTGGCACAGATCAGCCCCTTGCTGCAGCCTCTTACCTTGTGACTGGCTACAGAGGCACAATGTTGCAGTGTGATCACTGGGGGAGAGGAGACTCAGGAAATGCTTATTACTGCATGCAGCAGACTGATGACATCCTCCATAGCTCCCAACTGTCCCTGATTTCGAGGGACTGTCCCTGATTGGAGCAACGTCCCTCTATCCCTCTTTCCGCCTCATTTGTCCCACGTTTTGGTCTGATTTGATATAGTTGTCTATAAAATGCACTTTTTATCTTTCAAAAAATTATTCCCAGTGCTAAACCTTTCATCCAAATTCTAAATGGCTGCATTTGTACATTTTAAAAGCCAATATAAAGGTATAGTAGTGGTAAAAAAAGCACTTGTGGGTTTAATTAACTTTTTTTTTGGTTAATTCTCCTTTAACCACTTCAGCCCCAGAAGGATTTACCCCATTCCTGACCGGGCCATTTTTTGCGTTACGGCACTGCGTCGCTTTAACTGACAATTGCGCGGTCATGCGCCACTGTACCCAAGCTAATAGAGCTTTCTTTGGGAGGTATTTGATCACCTCTGCGGTTTTTATTTTTTGCGCTATAAACAAAAATAGAGCGACAATTTTGAAAAAAAACACAATATTTTTTACTTTCTGCTATAATAAATATCCCCAAAAAATGTCTTTAACAGTTTAGGCCGATACGTATTCTTCTACATATTTTTGGTAAAAAAAAACTTGCAATAAGCGTATATTGATTGGTTTGCGCAAAAGTTATAGCGTCTACAAAATAGAGGATAGATTTATGGCATTTTTATTATTTATTTATTTTTTACTAGTAATGGCGGCTATCTGTGATTTCTAGCGGGACTGCGACATAGCAGCAGACAGATCGGACACTTTTGACACTTTTTTGGGATCATTGACATTTATACAGCGATTAGAGCTAAAAATAGCCACTGAATACTGTGTAAATGTCACTGGCAGGGAATGGGGTTAACACTAGGGGGCGATCAAGGGGCTAAATGTGTTCACTCTCTGTGTTCTAACTGTGGGGAGATGGGACTGACTAGAGGAGACCGATCACTGTTTCTAATTACTAGGAACAGACAATCTCTCTCTACTCCCCGGACAGAACGAAGATCTAAAGTTGCATAGTTACATAGTTAGTTAGGTTGAAAAAAGACACAAGTCCATCCAGTTCAACCATATAAAAAAAATATCGTACAATCCCATATACCCAATCTATACCCACAGTTGATCCAGAGGAAGGCAAAAAAACCCCAGCAGAGCATGATCCAATTTGATACAGCAGGGGAAAGAATTCCTTCCTGATCCCCCGAGAGGCATTCGGATTTTCCCTGGATCAACTCCACCTATAAATGTCAGTTCCCAGTTATATTATGTACATTTAGGAAAGAATCCAGACCTTTCCTTAAAGCAATCCACTGAGCCGGCCAGAACCACCTCTGCAGGGAGTCTATTCCACATTTTCACAGCTCTTACTGTGAAGAAACCTTTCCGTATTTGGAGGTGAAATCTCTTTTCCTCTAGACGCAAAGAGTGCCCCCTTGTCCTCTGTGATGACCGTAAAGTGAATAACTCAACACCAAGTTCACAATATGGACCCCTTATATATTTGTACATGTTGATCATATCCCCCCTTATTCTCCTCTTCTCAAGAGAGAATAAATTCCGTTCCTCTAATCTTTCCTCATAGCTGAGCTCCTCCATGCCTCTTATCAGTTTGGTTGCCCTTCTCTGCGCTTTCTCCAGTTCCCCAATATCCTTTTTGAGAACTGGGGCCCAAAACTGAACTGCATATTCCAGATGAGGTCTTACTAATGATTTGAACAGGGGGGCAAAATGATATCTCTCTCTCTGGAGACCATAGGCGTGCGCACAGGGTGTGCCAGGTGTGCCCAGGCACACCCTTATCACCCTGTGCAGAACAGATTCCCCCTACTGACCTGGCTCCCCCTTCTTCCCCCCACAGCACTACCGTCTTCCCTCCTCTCCCACCGGTTGTTGCTGTGGATGTTTTAGGGTGAGTGGGGAAAGGGGCCAGTAAATATGACATTTACCGGCCACTTCCCTTTCTGAATGAACATCGTGAGTGATTGGTTGAGTGTGTTTGAGCTTTGGGGTACACACCCTAATGCCAAAGGCTGCGCACACCTATGCTGGAGACCATACCTCTCTTAATACAAGAAAGGACTTTTCTCGCTTTGGAAACTGCAGCTTGGCATTGCATGCCATTATTGAGCTTATGATCTACCAAAACCCCCAGATCCTTCTCCGCCATTGATCCCCCCAGTTGTACTCCTCCTAGTATGTATGATGCATTCATATTCTTAGCCCCCAAGTGCATAATTTTACATTTATCAACATTAAACATGTTTACATGTTTAACTTTTTTAAAAGTTGGGAGGTATGGTAATGGTACTGAAAGGTCCAATTTAACCACTTGCTGACTGCAATACGTAAATATACGTTGCCGCTTTGAAGTGGTTTACCGGGGCTATGGCTAAGGCCATAACTCCGATATTTTTTGGTAGAAGCAGTGGGAGCGAACACTAATCCCCCCCCCCCGCTCTTACTGGCTAGCCCAGGAAACAATGTGTCGGTTAGCACGGCTGGCCATATGGCCATAGGGGTGAGCAGAGACTGGTTTAGTCTCTGATCACCTCTATGATCTAGGAGGAGCAGAGCTACGGTCTTGGGCCGAAGTAAAATGAATTGGGTTATATATTGTGTTTTTTTGCTTTAAAATTCCTTAAAGTATATTTTTTCCGAACAAATCGCTTTTGAAAATCCACTGCACAAATACCGTGTGACATAAAAAAAAATTGCATCGATTGCCATTTTATTCTCTAGGGCCTCTGCTAAAAAAATACAAAAAATAAAATGATATAATGTTTGGGGGTTCTAAGTAATTATCAAGCAAACTTGTAAACAAAAAGTGCCAGAAAGGGCCTGGTCAGCAAGTGGTTGGTTGCATGTAGGCAGAATATGGCGGCATGAATAATAAAGGTAAATACTGCTCCTTTTGAATATGCTAGCTACCTGACTCTTTCTGACTTTGAGTCACTGACCTGGAAGGAACAAAGGAAGTTTCTGGACAACCGCACTCTGAACAACGGTTGCCTTTATTGAATAAAAAACAGCACTACAAGTCACAGCAAAAAAAGAACCCTGGACAACTGACGCGTTTCGCACTAAATCTAGTGCTTAGTCACAGCTATGACTAAGCACTAGATTTAGTGCGAAACGCGTCAACTGTCCAGGGTTCTTTTGTTTGCTGTGACTTGTAGTGCTGTTTTTTATTCAATAAAGGCAACCGTTGTTCAGAGTGCGGCTGTCCAGAAACTTCCTTTGTTCCTTCCAGGTCAGTGACTCAAAGTCAGAAAGAGTCAGGTAGCTAGCATATTCAAAAGGAGCAGTATTTACCTTTATTATTCATGCCGCCATATTCTGCCTACATGCAACCAACCACTTGCTGACCAGGCCCTTTCTGGCACTTTTTGTTTACAAGTTTGCTTGATAATTACTTAGAACCCCCAAACATTATATCATTTTATTTTTTGTAAAAAAAAAAAGGGGGGTTGCCACCGGGCCCCTTACAGGTGTACTGCCTGTACCCCCCTGATGGCGGCCGCCCTGAGTCCAGGAGATGAGCATGGGGGAGCCAGAACCCGGCCAACCCAATACAGGTCTCCTTTAACCACTTGCCGCCCGCCCTATAGCGGATTGACGTCGGCAAAGTGGTTCTAAAATCCTGACTGGACGTCATATGACGTCCTCAGGATTTTAAGCCGCTGCGCGCCCCCGGGGGCACGCATCGCGGCGATCGTTGTTGCAGGGTGTCAGTCTGACACCCCGCAACTCCGATCTAGGTAAAGAGTCTCCGTCGGAGACTCTTTACCACGTGATCAGCGGTGTCCAATCACGGCTGATCACAGTGTAAACAGGAAAAGCCGGTCATCGGCTTTTCCTCACTCGCGTCTGTCAGACGCGAGTAGAGGAGAGCCGATCGGCTGCTCCTCTGACAGGGGGGGGGTTTGTGCTGATAGATTATCAGCACAGCTCCCCCGAGGATGTCCACTGGACCACCAGGGATGCCACTAGACCACCAGGAAAGCCACTAGACCACCAGGGAAGCCCACCATTAATGGTATGCCACCCTAGACCACCAGGGATAATGGATGCCAATCAGTGCCACAATGGATGCCAATCAGTGCCCACAATGGGCACCACTGATTGGCAGGCATTATTGTTTGGCACTGATTGGCATCCATTAGTACAGTACAGTGCCACCTATCAGTGCCCACCCATGCCACCTATCAGTGCCAATCCATGCCCATCCGTGCCACCTATCAATGCCCATCCATGCCGCCTATCCATGCCCATCAGTGCCCACCCGTGCCGCCTATCTGTGCCCACCCGTGCCGCCTATCTGTGCCCACCCGTGCTGCCTATCTGTGCCCACCCGTGCCGCCGATCGTTGCCCATCCATGCCACCTCATCGGTGCCCATCTGTGCCGCCTTATCCGTGCCCGTCAGTGCAGCCCCATCAGTGCCCATCAGTGAAGGAGAAAACTAACTTATTTACAAAGTTTTGTAACTGAAGCAAAAAAAACTTTTTTTTTTTCAAAAATTTCGGTCTTTTTTTTATTTTTTAGCAGAAAATAAAAATCCCAGAGGTGATCAAATACCACCAAAAGAAATCTCTATTTGTGGGGAAAAAAATGATAAAAATTTCGTTTGGGTACAGTGTAACATGACCGCGCAATTGTCATTTAAAGTGCAACAGCGCAGAAAGCTGAAAATTGGTCTGGGCAGGAAGGTGTATAAGTGCCCTGTATGGAAGTGTTTAAAAAGGACCAGGTCACCCGGTCCCGGTACGGTAGATTTTGGGCACATTTCATCTTAACATTAGTAAGTGGCGGTAACACCCCAGTGCGGGCAGGATTAATTACGATACTTAATGTTTTTTCCAAAAGGCACAGCCAGCAATTAATATCTTAATGGGCTTTTATGATCATTATTCTGCAATTTAGCTCGTTAGCAGTAGACTGTAATTGCTCACATCTCCGAACTGAACTTTTAAATTGGCTCTAAAAGCCGTGATCTTTATGAGGATTTGGGTTGAGCACTAACGCTGCCGGGCTCCCTATTTTCCTTATTTCATTTTCAATTTAAAAAAGATACAACCCAAACCTGGATATCCTGACCGTTCTTTGTGCTCCAAGTGGCTAAAAAAAGCTGTAAAGAGACCCTGTTACCAACCTAAAAGATTGCAGGTAACAACAGCATAGAAAAAGTATTTCAAATACTTGCAGCAATTTTCCTTTCCATTAAAAAAAGTTTGACTTGCAACATGCCACTGAACTTTTAAGTGGTTGAAAACCCTTCCGTATACCTGTAGCGAGGTCCCGGGCCCCAAGAGGCCTAATGGTGACCTCCAGAGTTAGGGCTCTTTCACACGGACGTTCCGTATGTCCGTTTTTCATCCATCCGTCTTCGGATGAAAAACGGACATACATGCATCCCTATGGGATAGCGGATGAACATCCGCTGAAATCCGACAACATCAGTCTCCGCTATGGTCCGTTTAGCATGACGGAGGAAAATCCTACTTTTCCATCCGTCTGCGGATCGGATCGGATGAAAACGGACAGACGGTCCATTTTCATCCGATCCCCCCATAGAGGAAAGCGGCGATCCAACCGGTCCATTTCTGCACAGTGTGCAGAGACGGACAAGTCATCCGCTGGCTCAGCGGGGATCAACGGAGCGATCCCCGCTGAGCAAGCGGATATTCACGGGGCGGATCATGACGGGATCCGCCCGTGTGAAAGAGCCCTTAGGGACAGCTGACATCCTTCTGTGTAGGGTGGGTTACAAGGCATGGTGGACGTAATGTAAGGTGGATTGATGGGCACCAGACACTTCTTGAATGCAAAGAGATTTATTTTCTCTTAACCACTTCAGCCCCAGACCATTTCACTGGTTAAAGACCAGGCCGCTTTTTGCGATTCGGCACTGCGTCGCTTTAACTGACAATTGCGCGGTCGTGCGACGTGGCTCCCAAACAAAATGTATGTCCTTTTTTCCCCACAAATAGAGCTTTCTTTTGGTGGTATTTGATCACCTCTGCGGTTTTTATTTTTTGCTCTATAAACAAAAATAGAGCGACAATTTTGAAAAACATGCAATATTTTTTACTTTTTGCTATAATAAATATCCCCAAAAAAATATATAAAAAAAACATATTTTTTCCTCAGTTTAGGCCGATACGTATTCTTCTACATATTTTTGGTAAAAAAAAAAATCGCAATAAGCGTTTATGGATTGGTTTGCGCAAAAGTTGTAGCGTCTACTAAATAGGGGATAGTTTTATGGCATTTTTATTAATTTTTTTTTTAATGGCGGCGATCAGCGATTTTTATCGTGACTGCGACATTATGGCGGACACATCGGACACTTTTGACACCATTTTGGGACCATTGTCATTTTTACAGCGATCAGTGCTATAAAAATGCACTGATTACTGTAAAAATGACACTGGCAGTGAAGGGGTTAACCTGTAGGGGGCGCTGAAGGGGTTAAGTGTAGCCTGGGGAGTGATTCTTACTGTAAGGGGGCGTGGCTTGGCGTGACACGTCACTGATCGCTGTTCCCGATGACAGGGAACAGACGATCACTGACAGTGCCACTAGAAAGAACAGGGAGATGTTTGTTTACACTTACCTCTCCTTGTTCTTCAGCTCTGTGACCCGATCGCGGGACACCGTTGGCGATCGGGTCCGCGGGACCCACGGGCGCGGTCATGGAGCTCCCTACTGGGTCACGAGCGCGCCACCGGCGGCACACAACCCACGGCTGGAATCTAAAAGGGAACGTACCTGTACGCCCTTATGCCCAGCCGTGCCATTCTGTCGACGTATATCGTCGTGCGGCGGTTATTAAGTGGTTAAACAGAACTGTGGGAGAGAGGGTTGGGGCCAGGACACCCTTAAAGTGGTTGTAAACCCACTTTTGCAACTTGCACCTACAGGTAAGCCTAGATTAAGGCTTAACTGTAGGTGCAAGAAATATCTCCTAAACCTACACGGTTTAGGAGATATTTGCTAAAAATTACATTGCGCCGTAGACAACGGCGCATTCATGGGGTTAATCCCATTCACAAATTCGGCTAAGTCCCAGCAATGCTTGGGCTTAGCCGAATTTGACGGCTCCCGCGGCGCTGTGATTGGCTGGAGCGGCGATACCCGGAAGTAACATTCCGGCTATCGCCGCAGCGATGGCTGCGGCTGGAGAGAGGGACACGGACGGCTTCGGGGGCCCCGATCTAAGGTAAGTGGTACATAATGAGCTAGTATGCTAGTCATACTAGCTCATTATAGCTTTGTCTTGCAGGTGGGCTAGAAAGAAAAAAAAAGTTATATGGGTTTACAACCACTTTAAGTAGATGCAAAATTGGCAGACTCTGATGCCGCGTACACACGGCCGTTTTTCTCGTCGAGAAAAACGACATTTTTCCCATTAGACGAGAAAAACGATCGTCTGTGGGCTTTCTGTCGTTTTTTTCGACGAGAAAAACGGCATTAAAAACGACGAGAAAAATTAGAACATGTTCTATATTTTCGCGTCATTTTTTTCGACATGTTTTCCGCGGCAGTGTTTCCCATAGGGAAACACTGCCGCGGAGCCCACAGACGGTAGTTTTTCTCGACAAGAGAAAAAACGACGTGAAAAACGACCGTGTGCGGGGAACAAGCCGTTCCCTCGTTTTTAATACCATTATTCACGGCGGATTTTTAACCACCGTGAATAATGATCGTGTGTACGCGGCATGAGACTTCTCTAGGCAGACAGCCATGCAGGGAAAGGCATCCAGCTAGACACCACATCTGCATAAGTAGGAACGCTGTCTCCTATGGCAATAATCTTGTAACCGTTTCTAACAAAGGTTGGAATGAACTCCTTATCTTCTTCTACAATCTCCTATTGTAGATCTTCACTCAACTGAGCTCCCAGTCTATCACTTAGACTTGCTGATCCACTGCCACTGGATCCCCTGAGCTCTTCCAATCCTCTCACACAGTATTTCCCTCAAGCGTCACCCCCGTGTCCCTGCTGGGTCCCTAGATTGGCACTCACAGATTCTCTTCAAGCGTCACCCCCCTGGCCTGTTCGGCCCCTGGCTTGGCACACAATAATGCTCTGCAAGCGTCACCTCCGCTGGCTGGGTCCCTGGCTTGAAACCTGCTGAAGTTTCCCAATTCTTCTCCGTCCCCGGTTGGTGAGAATTCTGCTCCGGTACTTGCTTCAGCTACTCACTGTGGTCCCCGGTAACAAGGTGGATGGTTCCTTAGTGGCGACAGCTTCCCCTCTACCTCCGACCACGACAGGTTCTCTAGCTGGCAGAACCGTCACTTGTGGTTGGACTGCAAGCCGCAGTTCCAACCCTGCGCTGCTCTCCTGCTTCTGGATAGGCCCTCAGACAGCCTAGCAGGCAGTTGTCCCCGGGATAGGCCTCAGGCTCTGGCCTAGCAGCCGTCCAGGTGACACAGAACCCCAATCACCTGACTCCACCCAAATCAATTGGTTCTCCCAGCAGGCCAAGGGACCCAAGAAAA
Organism: Rana muscosa; assembly: GCA_029206835.1. Classification (NCBI taxonomy): domain Eukaryota; kingdom Metazoa; phylum Chordata; class Amphibia; order Anura; family Ranidae; genus Rana; species Rana muscosa. Next base: position 298,350,181 of record CM055120.1, read on the forward strand.
TTCCTGCCCATTGGCTGAGACCCCCCCATTCATTCCTAATCTGTCCTTGCAATGCTCTTGTCTTATCTAATGTCACCAGATACCCGGCCATCTAGTGACAGGAGAGAATTTCCGACAACAAAAATTTGAGAGCTGGTTCTCAAATTTTCCGACAACAAAACTTGTTTTCGGAAATTCCGAGCGTGTGTACACAATTCCGACACAACAAAATTCCAACGCATGCTCTGAATCAAGCAGAAGAGCCGCACTGGCCATTGAACTTCATTTTTCTCGGCTCGTCGTACGTGCTGTACGTCTCCGCGTTCTTGACGTTGGCAATTTCCGACAACATTTGTGTGACCGTGTGTATGCAAGACAAGTTTGAGCCAACATTCCATCGGAAAAAAATCCACGGTTTTGTTTTCGGAATTTCCGATCATCTGTACGCGGCATTAAAGCTGATTAGAGGGAATGGACACACCCCCTTCACACAGGAACAGAGCTGAGGCTGTCAATCACAGGCAGGAGCTCCCCCCCCCCCGTCACCTTTTTTCTCTTGGTGACAGGAAAAGTTGTTACAAGTACCATAAAAAAGTATCCTGTTCTCTTTGCATTGCTTCCTTTGTGTGAAGTCGCAGGTGTCCCTGCCAGTTCCTCTGCTTTCCCATCAAAAACTAACCAGACTAGAGAAGAGAACACAGCATGGTTCTCCTCCAATTATCCGACTTGTCCTGACACCCCACCCTGCACAGCCATTCATTGTGAAGATCAGTGTGATGCTGTTCCTCCTTCCCCAGCTCTCTGAGCTCCTTATGCAGCTGAGAACAGAGATTATGTGATCAAAAAAGGGTTAAAAAAGGGCATTTAAAAAAAAATATATATATATATATATATATATATATATATATATATATACTGTATATACACAAATGTTTTGCCTTTCATTCTGTTTTAAACTGAATCTGTTGTTTTAGAAGGTGAGGGTTCACGTATACTTGAATAGCAAGTCACTCACTGCTATGAGCCGTACAAAACATAGGCGGGTGCTATACAGTACATGAAGGATATATTTGGTTGTTTGACTTCTCTATTTAAATTCTAGGGACCCAGTATATTGCTGCGTAGGTGGCGGCATGCGACAATCCTCCGTTACGCTCCACAGGCAGGAAATTTCTTGTGATTATCCTATCAGGTCCCAACACACGTGGCGCTGCGATAGATGGATTGCCCGGCAGCTGGGATTCTGATGTTTGTTTTCCCGACAGCCAATATGCCAGAATAAACAAAGACGACTTCTGTCGCTCGTAGGAAGCGAGGCATTTGATGGCTTTGAAAAGGGCCACACATCGGTCACTGCAGGGACAGCTCTATAAAGACATCAAATTTAGATCAACGAGAGCCCTAGGCACTGAGAATTTTATAAGGCGGTGACAACATTTTTATTTATTTAAAAAAGGTACTTATGTAGCACCCTGGAGTTTAGGCAGGGAGCTCCTCACAAATTTACTTGCCAGGAATAATTATCCTGGTTGATTGTTAGAGATCTATTGATTTCTCCCTAAGTTTGGCCTTGTTGCACTTTTCTCTTCTACCACTAGGTGGCCGGGTACTTGGTGGTACTAGATATGAGAAGGGCAACGCAAGGTCAGGTTATGGGTATATGGGGTTTTCTTCGATCCCTTGGCCTGCTGGGAGAACCTATATATTCGGGTGGAGTCAGGTGATCAGTGTTCTGTGCCACCTGGATGGCTGTCTGGGTGGACGTGTGTTGTGCTGCCCGGGCTGCTAGGGCAGAGATTGGGCCTATCCTGGGCACATCTGGCTGCTAGGCTGTCTGAGGGCCTATCCAGAAGCAGGAGAGCAGCGCAGGGTTGGGATTGCGGCTTGAAGTCTAACCAAAAGTGATGGTTCTGCAGGCCCAAGAACCTGTTGTGGTCGGAGGTAGAGGGGAAGCTGTCGCCACTAAGGGACCAACCACCTTATTACCGAGGACCACAGTGAGCAAGCACCGGAGCAGTATTCTCACCAACCGGGGACAGTGAAGAATCGGGAAACTTCAGTGGGTATCAAGCCAGGGACCCAACCAGCAGAGGTGACGCTTGCAGAGCAGCCTTGTGTGCCAAGCCAGGGACCGAGCATGCCAGTGGGGTGAAGCTTGAGAGGTATCTAGAGTGCCAAGCTAGGGACCCAGCAGAGAGGCGGGGTGACGCTTGAGGAAGATACCACCGTGAAGATTGTAGGAGCTCAAGGGATTTAGTGACGGTGAATCATCTAGTCTAGTGAAAGACCGGGAGCTCAGTGAGCTGAAGAACTACAAGGAGAGATTGTAGTGAAATTAACCACTTGACCACTGGGCACTTAAACCCCCTTAATAACCAGACCAATTTTCAGCTTTCGGTGCTCTCACATTTTGAATGACAATTACTCAGTCATACAACACTGTACCCATATGAAATTTTTGTCCTTTTTTTCACACAAATAGAGCTTTCTTTTGGTGGTATTTAATCACTGTTGGGTTTTTTATTTTTTGCGCTATAAGAGAAAAAAGACTGAAAATTTTGTAAAAAAATGATTTTTTTTTCGTTTCTGTTATAAAATTTTGCAAATTACTATTTTTTCTTCATAAATTTTGGCCAAAATTTATACTGCTACATATCTTTGGTAAAAATAAGTACAAATTGGTGCATATTATTTGGTCTTTGTGAAAGTTATAGAGTCCACAAGCTATGGTGCCAATATCTGAAAATTGATCACACCTGAAGTACTGACGGCCTATCTCAATTCTTGAGACCCTAACATGCCAGAAAAGTACAAATACCCCCCAAATGACCCCTTTTTGGAAAGAAGACATTCCAAGGTATTCAGAAAGAGGCATTGTGAGTTTTTTGAAGTTGTCATTTTTTCCCACAATTCTTTGCAAAATCAAGATTTTTTTTTTCTCTTTTTTTTTTTCACAAAATTGTCATATTAGCAGGTTATTTCTCACACACAGCATATGCATTCCACAAATTACACCCCAAAACACATTCTGCTATTACTCCCGAGTATGGCGATACCACATGTGTGAGACTTTTACACAGCGTGGCCACATACAGAGGCCCAACATGCAGGGAGCACCTTCAGGCGTTCTGGAGCACCCAGGCCAATTCTGACATTTCTCTCCTACATGTAAAAATCATCATTTGTTTGCTAGAAAATTACATAGAACCCCAAAACATTATATATGTTTTTTTAGCAAAGACCTTAGAGAATATAATGGTGGTTGTTGCAACTTTTTATCTCGCACGATATTTGCGCAGCAATTTTTTTAACGCGTTTTTTACGGAAAAAAAATGTTTTGTGCTTAAAAAAAAAAAAAAACAGTAAAGTTAGCCCAATGTTTTTGCATAATGTGAAAGATGAAGTTACGCCGAGTAAATAGATACCTAACATGTCGCCCTTAAAAATTGCACACACTCGTGGAATGGCGCCAAACTTCGCTACTTAAAAAATCCCCATAGGCGACGCTTTAAATATTTTTACTGGTTACATGTTTTGAGTTACAGAGGAGGTCTAGGGCCAAAATGATTGCTCTCGCTCTAACGTTCGCAGAGATACCTCACATGTGTGGTTTGAAAACCGTTTTCATATGTGGGCGGGACTTACGTATGCGTTCGCTTCTGTATGCGAGCTCACGGGGACAGGGGCGCTTTAAAAAAAAAAAAATATTTTATTCTTCATTTTACTTTATTTATTTTAGTTTGACATGTTTTTCCGCCCTAAACATTTTTTTGATCACTTTTATACCTATTACAAGGAACTTAAACATCCCTTGTAATAGGAATATGGCATGACAGGTCCTCTTTACAGTGAGATATGGGGGGGGGGGTGTCAATAAGACCCCACATCTCACCTCTAGGCTGGGAAGCCTGAAAAAAATACAAAAAAAAAAACAACAATCCTGGCTTTGATCGTAGCGGTGAGTCGGTAGAAGCACCGGAGGGCGGCGGGGGGGGGGGGACATCCCCTCTCGCCTCCCGTAAGAATGATCAAGCGGCGGAACAGCCGCTATGATTGTTCTTATGGTGTAGGGAATCGCCGGCTGAAAAAGCTGATATCTGAATGATGCCTGTAGCTGCTCCCATCATTCAGATATCCCCACACAAAGTCAAGGACGTCATATGACGGCCGGAGGGCGGGAAGTGGTTATTGCAGAGTATTGCCGGGCATTGCGGAGTATTGCCGGGCATTGCGGAGTATTGCTGGGCATTGCGGAGTATTGCCGGGCATTGCGGAGTATTGCAGGGCATTGCGGAGTATTGCGGACTATGGCAGGGTATTGCGGTGTATGGCAGGGTATTGCGGTGTATGGCAGGGTATTGCACGGGTATTGCACAGGGTATTGTGGAGGGTATTGCACAGGGTATTGTGGAGGGTATTGCAGAGTATTGTGGAGGGTATTGCAGAGTATTGTGCAGGGTATTGCAGAGTATTGTGCAGGGTATTGCAGAGTATTGTGCAGGGTATTGCAGAGTATTTTGCAGGGTATTGCGCAGGATATTGCAGAGTATTTTGCAGGGTATTGCAGAGTATTTTGCAGGGTATTGCAGAGTATTGTGCAGGGTATTGCAGAGTATTGTGGCGGGTATTGCAGAGTATTGTGGCGGGTATTGCAGAGTATTGTGGCGGGTATTGCAGAGTATTGTGCAGGGTATTGCAGAGTATTGTGCAGGGTATTGCAGAGTATTGTGCAGGGTATTGCAGAGTATTGTGCAGAGTATTGCGCAGGGTATTGCAGAGTATTTTGCAGGGTATTGCAGAGTATTTTGCAGGGTATTGCAGAGTATTTTGCAGGGTATTGCAGAGTATTGTGCAGAGTATTGCGCAGGGTATTGCAGAGTATTTTGCAGGGTATTGCAGAGTATTTTGCAGGGTATTGCAGAGTATTTTGCAGGGTATTGCAGAGTATTGTGCAGGGTATTGCAGAGTATTGTGCAGGGTATTGCAGAGTATTGCACCAGGGTATTGCAGAGTATTGCACCAGGGTATTGCAGAGTATTGCACCAGGGTATTGCAGAGTATTGCACCAGGGTATTGCAGAGTATTGCACCAGGGTATTGCAGAGTATTTTGCAGGGTATTGCAGAGTATTTCGCAGGGTATTGCAGAGTATTTCGCAGAGTATTGCACCAGGGTATTGCAGAGTATTGCACCAGGGTATTGCAGAGTATTGCACCAGGGTATTGCAGAGTATTGCACCAGGGTATTGCAGAGTATTGCACCAGGGTATTGGCAGGGTATTTTGCAGAGTATTGGCAGGGTGTATTGCAGAGTACTGGCAGGGTATAGCACAGGGATGGCTGAGCAGGGATGGATGGATGGCTGGATCTGTGACTGCAATTGTCACAGATCCAGCCCACAGTGCTGCTGCTGCCATCCGCTCCCTCCCCCTCCCCTCTCACACTGTACCGATCGGTACAGAGAGGGGAGGGAGGAACCGGCGTCATCAAATGACGCCGGTCTGTTTACAAGTGATTGCTCCGTCATTTGACGGAGCGATCACGTGGTAAACGGCCGCTATCAGCGGCGATTTACCGCGATTCGTGATCCGCCGGGTCCTCTGGACCCGGCGGTCACGGAGTTTCCCGTGTGCGCGCCCCAGGGGGCGCGCGGGAGCGCGATTCTGGGAGGACGTTATATAACGTCCTCCCAGAGTTAAGCAACCACCTTGTCGACGTTATTTGTCGGCAGGTGGTTGTTAAGTGGTTAAAGGAACTGTTAAGTCTTGTGTTAGGAACTGTTAAAGACTGCTACCATAGGAGACAGCAATCCTGCACGTACAGATGTGGCGTCTTGCTGGAGGCCTTTCCCTGCGTGGCTGTCCTCCTATCGAAGTCTCGGAGTCTGCCAGTTAATCTTGCAACTACCTAACGGTGTCCTGGCCCTGACCCTCTCTCCCCCCAAAAAAAGTTTGTTAATAGAAATAAGCTTTCTTTTGCATTCAAGAAGTGTCTGCCGCCCAATAACTTTAACTATTCTACACCCACCATGACTCACAACCCACTACATACAGAAGGATGTCAGCTATCCCAGGCCCTGGAGGTTCTCATTAGATTGCATTATTGCATTAGGGTGTGCACCCCAAAGCTCAAACACACATGCGTATATATATATATATATATATATATATATGTGTGTGTGTGTGTAGCAATACCCCCGAAGGGGTCGCTGGTTTAAATTTGGGCCTGCCGTTACCTTTCTGTTCACCTCACTCGTCTCAGGGGTCCCTCTTGAAGAGCTTTCATGAATGTCCACACCAACACCTGGTTACTTTTTCTTCAAGAGTTTTATTAAACAGTTCCAACAGAGGGTTAGCGGGATGGGGGAGGTTCGGGTACCTTGCTTTGCGGATCACGGGCACAATCTTAAATCCAGAGGACAAATCGGTTCCACACTGGATTCAGCAACCACCGGATAGGCCTACTCTCACTGGCCTAGCAACCGGTGCGAAGCTCGTTCAAAGTCTCTGCCACAGACTTGATGAGTGTCGTTGAGTCGTTTCACAATCTTCCGCCACAAGATCGTGTAACCACAGCGACACATTGCAAAAGTTCCTTCAGAAAATACACGGCTCACGGTGCCGGAATCTTTCAGCCAGCCAGCAGCACCGTGAGGTAAACTGGCCAGGATGCGTCCTTCAATTGAGTCCCCAATTGTTCTGCTTCTTCCCGCAGGCAAGACCGCGTAGGACCATCCCTGGACTAGTAGGCCCCAGAAACTCCTGTTGGGTAAGCGCTATGTGTTAAATTTAGTTGTCTGAGCTGTAGTTCAGCTCAGAATGATTATGCTAAATTGTTGGCTCTGTTTCAGTCTAGCTGGGTTGCATGGATTCCACTTGACAGTAGGTGTCACGGTCACCACAGGTCAAGGTTGGAAATGCAAAAGGCTGAATGTATTGGGTATTCCTTTCCCAGAAGTGGCGTGATCAACCCGCTGTGCATTCTGGGGAGGGGTACTTAAGGGACAGTGACCGCTCTATCGCGGTTCGTTTGCCGGATCCTGACCTGAGGGCCCTCTTGGCCTCAGGGATGTGCGAGCTGTTTCTCGGCCTCGGGGCCTGCTGGCCCGAGGCCCTGCAACTGAGAGTAGGCCCAGGAGTTTCTGGGGCCTACTAGACTGATCAACCAGGCGGCGGCGGCGGCTCTTCTCTCTCTTCCCCTACACAGGTAGGCTGCATTGGGGACACATGGCTGCATTGGGGACACATAGGGTAGGCTGCGTTTTTGGGCATGGATAAAGTTGTTGTTAATATTTATTTTTATAACTTAATTCTGCATAAAACATTTAAATGTCATTTCATGAGATAATTTATGAGGGCGTGTTTAGGGGTGGGGCAGGGTAGGGGTTGGGAGGGGAAACTGGTGGCGAGTAACCCTTGAGGCCTGGAAGAGCCAATCACGGCAAAACATATGTCGGAGCAGAGGATCCGTAATTTTCGGGTCCATATTTGATACCCCACATCAGGCTTTGCCCTTCAGAGCGAGACGTGGAACGCACACCACCCCCAGGGATCAGCTGACTCACACACGCTGTTTACACCTAGTGCCAGGCCAGGCACTATTACATGTAAGTGTAACTGCTATCATTGCTGCTGTTTTTACTTTATTAACCACTTCCCGCCCCGTCAATAGCAGATTGACGTCGGGAAGTGGTTCTGTTATCCACACTGGACGTCATATGACGTCCTGCGGGATAATAGCCACCGCGCGCCCGGGGGGGCGCGCATCGCGGCGATTGGTGGAGCGGTGGGTCAGTCTGACACACCGCTACACTGATCTCGGTAAAAAGCCTCCGGCGGAGGCTTTTTACCACGTGATCAGCCGTGTCCAATCACGGCTGATCACGATGTAAACAGGAAGAGCCGTTGATCGGCTCTTCCTCACTCGCGTCTGACAGACGCGAGTAGAGGAGAGCCGATCGGCGGCTCTCCTGACAGGGGGGGTTTGCGCTGATCATTTATCAGCGCAGCCCCCCCTCGGATACCCACACTAGACCACCAGGGAAGCCCCCCAGGACGCCCCAGGAAGCCCCAAGCATGTGGATGGCCCCCATGGCCATCCACATGTAATAAAATAAAAAATATGCCAATCAGTGCCCACAAATGGGCACTGACTGGCACTATGATGGCACCACCACAATGTGTGGTGGCTGGCATTGCTGGACATCAGTGTCCATCAGTGCCACCTACTAGTGTCCATCAGCGCCACCTATCAGTTCCCATCCGTGCCCATCTGTGCCCATAAGTGCCCACCTATCAGTGCCCGTCCGTGCCACCTATCAGTGCCGCCTATGAGTGCCCATCAGTGCCGCCTATGAGTGCCAATCAGTGCCGCCTATGAGTGCCAATCAGTGCCGCTTATTAGTGCCAATCAGTGCCGCCTATGAGTGCCAATCAGTGCCGCATACCAGTGCCACATATCAGTGCCGCCTATCAGTGCCCATCATCAGTGCCCATAAGTGCCACCTCTTCAGTGCCACCTCATTGGTGCCACCTCATCGGTGCCCATCAGTGTCGCCTTATCAGTGCCCATCAGTGCCGCCTTATCAGTGCCCGTCATTGAAGTAGAAAAGGTACTTATTTACAAAAAAAATTAACAGAAACAAAGAAAAACATAGTTTTTTTCAAAATTTTCGCTCTTTTTTTATTTGTTGTAGCATGACCGCGCAATTGTCATTCAAATTGCGACAGTGCTGAAAGCTCAAAATTGGCTTGGGCAGGAAGCTGTATAAGTGCCTGGTATTGAAGTGGTTAAAAAATTACTACACTATGAGACTTTTATCTGTGTCTCCTGTGGAGTCATTCTTTACATTCTAGCCCCTTCCTGAGTGGCCATTGGAGTGGATTTATGCCATTAGCGGAACCAATCTGGTGTTCCCAAAGTGTTTTTTGACCGTCCTGTAAAAAGGGGTCAAACATCTCTGGTGAGTGGCCATCTTCATACTGAGCACTCGTGGTGGAAGATCTAGAAGTTTTATCTCAGAACATTCCGTTCTGGTGTTGGGATTTATTCACTTATGGACTTTATGCTTGCTTATTTTTTCATTAATAAGTTTGATGCAGTGTTTTTCTTTGTGCCAGTTTTTCACATGAACATGTATAGCGCCCTATTTTTACTTTTTACTTAATTCTAACTCTTTGATTGCCTATAGGAGCGGCTGGCCGCACCGCCGGTGAACAGCGGGAAGGGGGGGGGGGGGGTGACGACGTTCCCTCCCACTGCTTAGGAAACCGTTCCATGAGCCACTCAGACCTGTTTTCATGAGAAAGCCGGCCATCTGCAGAAAAAAACGGTACCAGGGTTATGGGTGATAGCTTCAGCCATAGTTTCGGTAAACCTCTTGCAGATCGCAACGTATATATACGTATTGGGGGTCGGCGAGTGGTTAAAGTAGCGCAGTGCTAAATGGCAAAAAAAGACCTGGTCATGAAGGGGGTAAAACCTTCCGGAGGCTTCCAGTTTCGTAGTGCTGACCGGCCAAATCTCTATTTTTTTTTTATGATGCGAGGTAAATTTAGCATAGACTGTGAAGGTTCTTCTCTAGGGGGATATAAAAGGAAGATTATTAGCAGTCACTTCATTTTATTATACCGCTGGATGTTTTTGACATTGATGTATGGCCGTTCTGCGGGAAGGAAACGTTTCAGGTATCAAGAAGGAAAGTTCACAAAGAATTCAGAGGTTTCTGTCTGTGTCTCTCTGTTTGGAATTTGTCTAGAGGAGGTCAGAGTTACCTTTTCTGCCCTGAGTCCCATCGCTGAACTAATGCCCCGTACACACAGGGCCGCCATCAGAGGGGTACAGGCAGTACACCTGTAAGGGGCCCGGATGGCAACCCCCCTTTATTTATTTATTTTTTTTTTATTTTTTTTGTAAGGGGCCCAGAGGTCCCCAGGGGCCCCGGATGGCAACCCCCCCCCCTTTTTTTTTTTTTATAAAAATTTCTTTTTTTTAATTTCTTTTTTTTAAGGGGCCCAGAGGTCCCCAGGGCCCCGGATGGCACCCCCCCTCTTCTCAATTTGCGGTAGCCCCCCCCCCCCAGTTCTCCTCTGCTCCAGGGGGCCCATGCCTGAAGCTGTGTAAGGGGCCCCAAAATTCCTGATGGCGGCCCTGCGTACACACGATCGTTTTTTCCTGTTGGAAAAAGTCTGATAAAAGTCTGATAAGAGCTTTTGGTCGGGAATCCTGACCGTGTGTATGCTCCATCAGACTTTTTCCAACGGAAAAACTGCTGGAAAAAGATAGAGAGCAGGTTCTCTATTTTCCCCGTCAGGAAAAAAAACTGATCGGAATTTCCGATCGTGTGTACAAATCCCGACGCGCTAAATTCCAACGCATGCTCGGAAACAAATCGACGCATGCTCGGGAGCATAGAACTTCATTTTCTCTGCTCGTCGTAGTCTTTTACGTCACCGCGTTCTTGCCAGTCAAAACTTTTGTGTGACCGTGTGTATGCAAGGCAGGCTTGAGAGGAATTCCGTCTGAAAAAACATCCAACTTTTTTCCGACGGGAAAACCGATCGTGTGTACGGGGCATTAGAAAGGAAAAATCCTAAAGGGTCTTACCTTCTCCCACTATATCCAAACCCAAAGATATAATCTGGCTGGTGGTTCACTTTGAATGAATACCAGTCCTACCCCATGTTGAGTTGTGTATTCTTGTAATATTGAAGATGATTTAAGTCTTTGCACTCTGCCTAAAAAAAACAAGTTTTCAGCAAAGAAAAGTATTGAAACAGAATAAATTCCTGCGAGAAATATAAATTCACTCGTACTGGAAGTTAGCGGTATGAGGTCATCAGAAAGGACAATGTTTTTTCCTATTAAAAGGCTGGCAGGTTTTCTGAAACCTTTTGGCCCCTTTCACACTGGGGCGGTTTGCAGGCGCTATTTTGCTAAAAATAGCGCCTGCAAACCAACCCTAAACAGCGGCTGCTGTTTCTCCAGTGTGAAAGCCCCGAGGGCTTTCACACTGGAGCGGTGCGCTAGCAGGACGGTAAAAAAAGTCCTGCTAGCCGCATCTTTGGAGCTCCTTCCCATTGAAAGCAATGGTAAACCGCAGTAATACCGCCGGCAATGCGCCTCTGCAGAGGCGCATTGCCGGCGGTATTAATCCTTTTTCGGCCGCTAGCGGGGGTTAAAACCGCAGTGCTAGCGGCCGAATACCTCCTCAATTCTGACGGTATAGCGCCGCTAAAAATAGCGGCGCTATACCGCCACCGTACCCACCGCCCCAGTGTGAAACCAGCCTTATAGATTATGTTAAGACTTGTCTACAGCCCAAACTTTTTTATTTGATAGAGTAGTGGCACTGGCTGGCAGGATGTCGGACAGTCAATATGTCGGACTTGGGTTTCTAACCTACACATGGTGAAGGACTCCAGCAAGGCCAGACCAAGGCAGAAGAAGTGGCCACCTTAGGCACCGACGGCACTTGAAGGTCCCAGACAAATGACACATCCAAACGTGGGGGTTCCTAGAGTAATAACTTACTGACTCTTGGGGTGCTGGAACATTGACACTTAGAGGTTCCTGAATAATCTCACACTGACGAAAGGGGGTTCCGGAACAATAACACACTGACATTTGGGGATCCAAGAGCAATGACAGACTTGTAGACAAACGCAATCTAATTTCTTCACTGCAGGTGGTGCTTCGACCATAGCGGCATTGCAGTTGGAGGGGAAGTCAAAAAGTTCCTCTATGGTTTCCTGGGTCACTGTTGAAGCTATCCAATTGGATGCCGCCACCCCATGTGACTCTGGCAGCCATCTTGAGTCCAGCAGAGCCTATTTAAGACCCTGGTTACCAGGTTTGGTGCATATTTCCCGTGGGGGTTGTTGGGAAAGGATAAGGACACGCCATCCTTCCCGGAAACCTCCCCATTTTGGCACAGACCGGCCAGGCTGCATTCTGCCCCTCAAGACAGATGCTTTCGGCACATCTGAGACCCGCTCCACTACACACTGCTGATATATTGTGGGTGTTTTTACAGCCGGGTGCCTTCCCATCAGGTTTGTTGGGAATTATTGGATTCCACATTAATACAAGTTCTGTTCTCTGCAACTGGACTCATAAGTGTTTACTGCTGCAGCACCACGCTGCACCTCCCCACACACTGATACCTTGAGACCCCAGAACAATAGCGCACCAACACTTGAGGTCCGAGAACAAGACACACTGTCACTTGGGGATTCAGAACAATGACACACTGACACTTGAGGTCCCAGAACAATGACACACTGACACTTGGGGATTCAGAACAATGACACACTGACATCTAGGATTCTAGAACAATGACACACTGACACTTGGGGGTCTCAGAACAATGACACACTGACCCTTGAGGTCCCAGAACAATGACACACTGACACTTGGGGATTCAGAACAATAACGCACTGACCCTTGAGGTCCCAGAACAATGACACACTGACACTTGGGGATTCAGAAAAATGACACACTGACATCTAGGATTCTAGAACAATGACACACTGACACTTGGGGGTCTCAGAACAATGACACACTGACCCTTGAGGTCCCAGAACAATGACACACTGACCCTTGAGGTCCCAGAACAATGACACACTGACACTTGGGGATTCAGAACAATGACACACTGACCCTTGAGGTCCCAGAACAATGACACACTGACACTTGGGGATTCAGAACAATGACACACTGACATCTAGGATTCTAGAACAATGACACACTGACACTTGGGGGTCTCAGAACAATGACACACTGACCCTTGAGGTCCCAGAACAATGACACACTGACACTTGAGGTCCCAGAACAATGACACACTGACACTTGAGGTCCCAGAACAATGACACACTGACACTTGGGGATTCAGAACAATGACACACTGACATCTAGGATTCTAGAACGATGACACACTGACACTTGGGGGTCTCAGAACAATGACACACTGACCCTTGAGGTCCCAGAACAATGACACACTGACACTTGGGGATTCAGAACAATAACGCACTGACCCTTGAGGTCCCAGAACAATGACACACTGACACTTGGGGATTCAGAACAATGACACACTGACATCTGGGATTCTAGAACAATGACACACAGACACTTGGGGTCCAAGAACAGAGACACCCTGACATCTAGGGTTCCAGAACTTTGAAACACTGACACTTGGGGATCCAGAAAAATTACAAACTGACACTTGGGGATCCAGAACAATGACACATGGGGTCCCAGAACAGTAAGACCCTGACATGTGGGGTACTAGAAGAATGACACACTGACAGTTTGGTTCCAGAACAGTGACACCCTGACACTTGGGTTTCTAAAACAATGACACATTGACACTTGGGGATCTAGAGCTATGACTCATTGACATTTGAGGTCCCAGAATAATGACACACTGACACTTGGGGTTCCAGAGCAATGACACACTGACACTTGGGGATCCAGAGCCATGACTCACTGACATGTGAGTCCCAGAATAATTACATAATGACACATTGACTCTTGGGGTACTGGAACAGTGACAAATTGACACTGACACTTGGGGATCCAGAACAATGACACACTGACTGACACGTGGGGTCCCAGAACTGCAAGACTCTGACATTTGGGGTTCTAGAACACTGACACACTGACACTTGGGTTCCAGAACAGTGACACTTAGAGGTTCCTGAACAATATCACACTGTAACTTGACTTGAGCATCCCAGAACAATGACACACTGACCCTTGGGGATCCCATAATATTGATACACGGACACACAATCCAGAACAATGACACACTGACCCTTGGGGATCCCATAATATTGATGCACCGACACACAATCCAGAACAATGACACACTGACACTTGGGGATCCCATAATATTGATACACCGACACACAATCCAGAACAATGACAGAACGAGGATTTCCTTGAACAATAGGATGCAAACACGTCTGGATTTGATGCAGATGTAGACTTTATCACTATTTATTTGGTCTTGCACTCCAAGTTTTGTGATCCAGAACACCTTTAAATAGGTTCTCCATGGCATTAGAGTCTCTTTATTGCCACAAATGTTTTTCGCTCCTCTTATTCTTCTCCAACAGTTCCTTCTGGTTGTTTCTTAAGGAGGACGATTTTGGGCTGCCAAGGATCCTCCTCGGTGAAGGCAGAATATAGTGTGGTCCATCTGTCATTGAATTATGGACAAGACTTGGCTGACCGCCCTTCCCCTTTGATGGATACAGTATCTCACCTGGATGTCTCTTAACCCACTTAACCCCCAATCCTAAATCAATCCCGGGCCTGAGGTGACCAAACTTCTCTGTGAGTCATTAAACCATCCCTGAGGATCGAAAATCTCACACCTGTTACTGAATTCAGAGAAAACCTGGACCTGACCTCTAGAATGGTCCTCTAGAGACTTCTCAGGTTATTTGCGAACTGTGGGCCTTCCATTGGTCTCCATAACACGTCTCATAATTGTCTGGAACCGCATTGAGACCTCGGAGCCAGAGAGAGCTGGAACAATACATTGCATCCATTAATCAATTCCGACAACTGCAATATTCTGCTGAGCCGGACTCTGCGCCCAACCATTTCCCAGCGTCCTCTGCACTAAGTGAACTGTGATATTCCTCAAAGTCTTTTCCAGAGAAATGGAAAAAAAAAATATTCTTTTGTATAAAAGTAATCAGTAAAATCCAAATCCCACCCAACACTGTTCAGCCAGTTTTGCAGAATGGCTTTCAATTTGAATCACAAACTAGCTTCTTGTTTATTAAAATGTATCTAAAGCAATTTTCTACCATTGGAATTATTGCCATGTTTGTTACTTCTGTCCTTTGTGAGTATTCATTTGGCATTTTGATTTTTCTTTTATTAATAATTCTGCACTGGGTGTCCCCCTGTGTGTTTTTTTTTTTTGCTGTGATGTTGTATGTGTGTTCACTCCACCTGGTGTGTCAGAGAGGCTTAGGTTCTGGAGAAGATCAAGGCAAAGAACAGAGGACCCATCCCAGAGGCGGCACTCTAATTAGGCAAATTAGGCGGTCGCCTAAGGCCTCACACTCACAGGGGCCTCGCGGCTGCCTAATTTGCCTGTGATCAATACTAATGTCAACGTCATCGGATCTCTCTATTACCCCTCTCTTTTTCTCACCTCCCCCTCTCTCCCCCCTCTTGCATTGTCTGAATATGTCTGATGGGTGAGGAGGGTGCCCTGGAAGTGGTGCTGATCACCTGTGTGCTAGATCCGTGCGTTTTCTGCAGCCATTTTTCTTGCTTAAATAATTTTTCCCATTATGGGCGTGAGTGGGGGCCTCATGTCTACGTTTTGCCTAAGGCCTCACAAAGCCTAGAGCCGCCTCTGACCCATCCTATCCAGCAGCTCTTGCGGAGGTAGCGATACATGTAACAGGGCTTTTTTTCTCAGAGAATAGGTGCAAGAACTCCCCCCTTCTGAGTCCCCCCCCCTTGTCTCCGCCCCCTACCCACCTCCAAGCACCGTCCCTTGATTTCACCCCCTACCCACCTCCCAGTACTGCCCCAGGTATCATTGGCTAAATAATTTGTATGTAATTTGTTCTTGTCTAATAACAAGAAAAGCAGTAAAAATAGATGCACTGGAGCCAGCAACAATAGACCCCACCCCAGTAATAATAGATCCTTCCAAGCAACAATAGATTCCCCTCCCACCAATAATAGACCCCACCCCAACAACATTAGGTCCTCCCAAGCAACAAAAATTCCACTCCCAGCAATAATAGACCCCACCCCAGCAACAATAGATCCCTCACACAATAATAGACTCCCCCAGCAACAATGGTGCTCACCCCAGTACCAATAGTTTCCCCCCCCCCAGCAACAATAGACCCCACCCCAGCAACAATAGTTCTCCACACAATAGACCTCCCACACAGAAACAATGGACCATCCACAACAAAATACCACCCTCAGCAACAAAAGATCCACCCCAGCAACATTAGACCCCCACCAGTGACCATACATCCCCCTGCAGACAGCATCAATAGACCCTTCAGCACAGCCCTTGCTATTACATACCTTTGGTGCTGGAGGTGCCGGCACTGCGTTCCCCCACGTTCCCGCTGAAAAAAATCCCTAGATTTCCCTAGATCCCCGCCTGTCTCCTTGATACTGCGGGCCTGAGTGCTTCCAAAACACTTTTTTTGTGGTCATGGAGCCTCTCAGGAAATTTCTTGGGCACGGTCCCGGCGTGCTGGGTCCTGCTGCTTATTAGAATCTAGTTACAATTTAACTCCTCTATCCAGAAGTTCTCAGCATCACGAAAAAAAAACAAAATAAATCTTTTATTCCCTGGAAGAAATCAATAGAGCTTTAGAAAGTCATGTTTGAACCGAATACAGAACAAGGCGGCGGAGAGGTGGCCAGGCGACAAATGACAGGGTAATTATTGGTGGAATATGTGTGTTCTGACATGGGCCGCGCTGGAGCGCAGGACTCAATCGGATCGCAGAATTGCATTTTATTGATCGGTCAATACTCAGTGTGGTACTTACTGAAATCACCGGCCCGGCTGACAAGAAAGGTTCTCTCATTTGAGGTCCATCTGTATTGTGAAGTGTTCCTAGAAATAAGGAGCTCAAGGCACTATTGCTCTTTGGAGGATTTTTTTCTTCTACACACAGTACTGAGCCAATGTTTTAGGCAGGGGTGAAAAAATGCTGTAAATGAAGAATGCTCTCAGAAATAGAAGTGTTAATAGTTTATTTTTATCAATTAACAAAATGAAAAAGTAAATGAACAGATGAGAAATCCAAATCCAATCAATATTTGGTGAGACCGCCCCTTTGCCTTTAAACCAGCATCAATTCTTCTGGGTACACTTACACACAGTTTTTGAAGGAACTTAGTAGGTAGGTTCTTCCAAACATCTGGGAGAACTAAGCACAGATCTTCTGTGGATGTCGGCTGCCTTAAACCCTTCTGTATCTTCATGACAAACTCCATGATGGTGAGGTCAAGGCTCTGTGGGGGCCAAACCATCACTTCCAGGACTCCTTGTCCTTCTTTACACTTAAGATAGTTCTTAATGACATTGGCTGTATGCTTGGGGTGATTGTCTTGCTGCAGAATAAATTTGGGCCAATCACACGCCTCCCTGATGGTATGGCATGATGGATGTCTCAGCACTTAACCCCCAATCCCAAATCAATCCCGGGCCTGAGGTGGCCAAACTTCTCTGTGAGTCATTAAAGCATCCCTGAGGAATCGAAAATCTCACACCTGTTACTGAATTCAAGTATCTGCCTGTATTTCTCAGCATTGAGCACACCATTGATCCTGACCAAATCTCCAACTCCATTTACAGAAATGCAGCCCCAGACTCAGGGCTGGACTGGGACAAAAATGTGGCCCTGGACTTCATCCAGACCGGCCCATGGCACAACACATCAGGGTACAGTGCACATCAGGGCACGGTACAGAGCTCAGCACATCAGGGCACAGCACATTATGGTACAGGGCACAGCACATCAGGGTACAGAGCCCAGCACATCAGGGCACGGGGCACATCAGGGCACAACACGTTCAGGGTACATCATATCAGGGTACAGGGCACAGCACATCAGGGCCCATCACAGCACATCAGGGCACACCACATTGAGACACAGCACATCTGGGCACAGGGCACATCAGATCACATCAGGGCACATAGCACATCAGGGCACATAGCACATCAGGGCACGGGGCACGTAGCACATCAAGGCACATAGCACATCAGGACACGGGGCACATAGCACATCAGGGAACATAGCACATCAGGGCACAGGGCACATAGCACATCAGGGCACATAGCACATCAGGGCACGGGGCACATCAGGGCATGGGGCACATAGCACATCAGGGCAGGGGGCACATAGCACATCAGGGAACATGGCACCACAGGGCACATAGCACATCAGGGCATGGGGCACATAGCACATCAGGGCACGGAGCACATAGCACATCAGGGCACATAGCACATCAGGGCACATAGAACATCAGGGCATGGGGCACATCAGGGCAAGGGGCACATAGCACATCAGGGCACATAGCATGTCAGGGCAAATAGCACATCAGGGCACATAGCACATCAGGGCACGGAGCACAGGGCACATAGAACATCAGGGCACAGGGCACATCAGGACACGGGGCACATAGCACATCAGGGCACATCAGGACACGGGGCACATAGCACATCAGGACACGGGGCACAGGGCACATCAGGACACAGGGCACATAGCACATCAGGACACGGGGCACAAAGCACATCAGGGTACGGGGCACATCAGGACATGGGGCACAGGGCACATCAGGATATGGGGCACTTAGCACATCAGGGCACATGGCACATCAGGGCACATTGCACATTATGGAGCACATCGTTTACCAGCCAGCATGCAGAGTAGCGCAGGAAGCGTGTGATATAAGTTCTCTCTCATGTCACGCTGCTCCCCGGCGGCATCTCCTCTCTTCTCGTCCATCCCAGATGATGTCACAAGCAAATGGGGATGGACGAGAAGAGAGGAGGGGTCGCCGGGGAGCAGCGTGACATGAGAGAGAAATTATTACACACGCTTCCTGCGCTACTCTGCATGCTGGCTAAATCTCGATCTAGCCGTCAGGCGCCAGCTGTCGGCGATTGACGGGTAGATCGTCGCGGACCTCCGCCCGGCCCACACTGAGCCATCGGCCCACTGGGAATCTCCTGGTAGTCCCGATGGCCAGTCCATCCCTGCCCAGACTTGAAAGGAACCTCCACCATGCTTCACAGTTGGCTCTCCAGCCCTTTGCCAACAAACTGCCTCCCGCTACAGCCAAATATTTCACATTTTGACTCATCAGTCCAGAGCACCCACTGCAATTTTTCTGCACCCCAGTTCCTATGTTTTCCTGCATAGTTAGGTTGCTTAGCCTTGTGTCCACATTGGAGGTTTTGTCTTTTTGGCCACAATTCATTAATGAAGACCACTTCTGGCCAAACTTATCTGGACAGTAGATGGGTGTACCTGGGTCCCACTGGTTTCCACCAGTTCTGTGCTGATGGCATTGCTGGGCATCTTTTGATGTGGAAGGGAAGTAAGCATGATGTGTCTTTCATCTGCTGCATTAAGTTTCCTTGGCCGACCACTGCGTCTACGCTCCTTAACGTTGCAACGTTTCTTTGTTCTTCTTCAAAAGAGCTTGAACAGGACATCTTGAAACCCCAGTCTGCTTTGAAATCTTTGCCTAGGATAGACCTTGCTGATGCAGTACAACTCCCTTGTGTCTTGTTGCTGTGCTCAGTCTTGTCATGGTGTATGACCTGTGACTTGAAACTCTCTTCCACAACCTCACCTTAGTAGCAGAGTTTGGCTGTTCCTCGCCCAGTTTTAAGCCTCCTACACAGCTGTTTCTTTTTCAGTTAATGACTGTGTTTCAACCTACATATAAAATTGATGATCATTAGCCCCTGTTTGGTATAATTGGTTATTCATACACCTGACTTAAATCCTACAAAATCCCTGACTTTGTGCAAGGGTAAGAACTGATGTTGGTTTGAAGCCAAAGGGTGGTCACACCAAATATTGATTTTGCATTTTTCTTCTGTTCGCTCACTTTGCATTTTGGAAATTGATAAAAATAAACAATGAAAATACAAGAGAGAGAGAGAGAGAGAGGGGGGGGGGGGGGAGAGAGAGAGAGAGGGGGGGAGGGAGAGAGAGAGAGAGGGGGGGAGGGAGAGAGAGAGAGAGGGGGGGAGGGAGAGAGAGAGAAAGAGGGGGGGAGAGAGAGAGAGATGCTATGGCACTTATTTAGCATGAAAAAATGCTGATGCTAGATCCACTTTAACTAAAAAGTAGATTTATTTGGAGGTCAGAGAGAAAAAGAAGATCAGACGAGGAGGTAAGAGAAAGAAGAGTTGGTTGGGAGATATGCATCCAAAGCTGAAGAAGAAATGTGTCAGGAGTTTGGCTGTAATATAAAGGATTGTATTGAAATTATTTTTAGAGAAGAGAAGTTTTTCTCAGTAATTGTTACCCCCGATCACAGATGAGCGGGGTCCTCCATTCACTCTATACCGCCGTCTGCTCATCACAGCGGACCTTTCCCATCTGCTCCAATTACATCTGAAGACATGGTGACCTTCCCTGTCAGATCTGATCTGAATATACGCCGAGTCCCAGATCCAGGCTACCTCCTGTATAGCTGGAGGCATCGGCACGTGTCTGCGTCCCCAGACACCAGGGAGGGAAGAGGGGTGTAATAAGGAAATAAAAGGGAATCGGAAACACAAATTGTCATTAACCACTTAAGCCCCGGACTAATACGCAGCATAAAGACCAGGCCCCTTTTTGCGATTCGGCACTGCGTCGCTTTAACTGACAATTGCGCGGTCGTGCGACTTGGCTCCCAAACAAAATTGACGTCCTTTTTTTCCCACAAATAGAGCTTTCTTTTGGTGGTATTTGATAACCTCTGCGGTTTTTATTTTTTGCGCTATAAACAAAAATAGAGCGACAATTTTAAAAAAAATGCAATATTTTTTTACTTTTTGCTATAATAAATATCCCCAAAAAATATATAAAAAAACTTTTTTTTTCTCAGTTTAGTCCGATACGTATTCTTCTACATATTTTTGGTAAAAAAATCGCAATCAGCGTTTATTGATTGGTTTGCACAAAAGTTATAGCGTTTACAAAAAAGGGGGTAGTTTTATGGCATTTTTATTATTATTATTTTTTTTACTAGTAATGGCGGCGATCAGCGATTTTTTTCATGACTGTGACATTATGGCGGACACATCGGACACTTTTGACACATTTTTGGGACCATTGTCATTTTTACAGCGACCAGTGCTATAAAAATGCACTGATTACTGTGAAAATGACACTGGCAGGGAAGGGGTTAACCACTAGGTGGCGCTGTAGGGGTTAAGTGTGCCTAGGGGAGTGATTACTACTGTGTGGGGGCGTGGCTACGAGTGACACGTCACCGATCTCCGCTCTGATTACACAGAGCGGAGATCGGTGACAGTGTCAGTAGGGGAGCGGGGAGATGTTGTGTTTACACTAACATCTCCCCGCTCCATGCTTCCGTGAGACGATCGCAGGGATCCCCGCGGCGATCGAGTCCGCGGGACCCACGGTCCGACTCACGGGAAGGCAGGGGGGTCGCGAGCACGCGCGACCCCGACGTCGGGCAGTTAAAGGGGACGTACAGGTACGTGATTGTGCCTGTACGAGCCATTCTGCCAAAGTATATATACAGTGGCTGGTCCTTAACCACTTAACGACCGCCCACCGCCGATTTACGTCGGCAGAATGGCACGGACAGGCAGAATCACGTAGATCTACGTGATCGCCTTTGTGCAGTTGGGGGGTCCATCCGGACCCCCCTTCACTGCAGTGAGCGGCCGTTAAGTGTTCGGGAGCGATCAGGCATGAGGGGGGGCCGCTCGATTCCGCCCCCCCCCCTCGCGATCGCTCCCGGCCAATGAAAATGCTTCCTCCGCCATGTGATGTAAACAAGGCTGGAGGAAGTGATGTCATCTCCCTCGCCGCGGTCTTTTCGTTCCCGGCGCCGAGCAGAGAAGAAGCAGGTTAGTGCACCAACAGTCCACTGACACGTAGGTACACATAGGCACACAAATCACCCCCCAGTCACCCCCAGATCACCCCCCAGGTCACCCCAAAGCCCCCAATCACAGTGTCACTGATTGCAGTGATCATTTATTTTACTGATCACTGCATTTAGTGTCATCTGTGATTGTAAAAAGTTGCAGGGCAGTTAGGATTAGGCCCCTTTAGGTCCAGGGTATCCCCCTAACCCCCCCTAATAAAGGTTTAACCCCTTGATCACCCCCCAGGTAACCCTTTCACCCCCTAACTTCAGCGTCACTAAGCAATTGTTTTTCCGATCGCTGTATTCGTGTCGCTGGTGTTTTAGATAGGCAGTTATTTTTTTTTAGGTTCGCCGCAGGTTTTTATTAGTGTCAGGTACCCCCATATATTATTTTAACCCCCTGATTGCCCCTAGAGTTAACCCTTTCACCAGTGATCGCCGTATAAGCGTCACTGGTGTCACTGGTTAGCCAGTAAGTTATTTAGTTATTTAGGTTACCCGTCAGGTTTTTATATAGTGTCAGGTACCCCCATATTTAACCTAATAAAGGTTTTAACCCCCTGATTGCCCCTAGTTAACCCTTTCACCAGTGATCACCATATAAAGGTTACGGGTGACGCTGGTTGATTAGTTTGCTTTTTATAGCATCAGGGCACCCGCCGTATATAACCCAATAAAGGTTTAACCCCCCTGATCGCCCGGCGGGTGAGATAAATTAGGTTTTAGCGCCAGAGAGGGTCTGCGTCGCCCCAGGCAGTGTTAGGTTAGTGACAGTAACGCTAACACCCACGCGCAAAGCATACACCCCCCTTAGTGGTATAGTATCTGATCAGATCTGATCAGATCTATACTAGCATCCCCAGCGGTTTAGGGTTCCCAAAAACGCAGTGTTAGCGGGATCAGCCCAGATACCTGCTAGCGCCTGCGTTTAGCCCCTCCGCCCAGCCCAGCCCACCCAAGTGCAGTATCGATCGATCACTGTCACTTACCAAACACAACACACATAACTGCAGCGTTCGCAGTGCTTGGTTTTTGGGGCCCTGTACGCGGCTAGGCTCCCAAAAAGTCCCACACATGTGGTATCCCCGTACTCAGGAAAAGCAGCAGAATGTATTTTGGGGTGCAATTCCACATATAACCATGGCATGTGTGAGCAATATATCATTTAGTGACAACTTTTTGTACATTTTTTTTTCTTTTTGTCATTATTCAATCATTTGGGACAAAAAAAAAAAATATTCAATGGGGTCAACATGCCTCTCAGCAAATAGCTTGGGGTGTCTACTTTCCAAAATGGGGTCATTTGGGGGGGTTTTGTGCCATCTTGGCATTTTATGGCCTTCAAAACTGTGATAGGTAGTGAGGAGTGAAATCAAAAATTTATGCCCTTAGAAACCTTGAAGGCGGTGCTTGGTTTTTGGGGTCCCGTACGCGGCTAGGCTCCCAAAAAGTCTCACACATGTGGTATCCCCGTACTCAGGAGAAGCAGCAGAATGTATTTTGGGGTGCAATTCCACATATAACCATGGCATGTGTGAGCAATATATCATTTAGTGACAACTTTTTGTAATTTTTTTTTTTTTTGTCATTATTCAATCACTTGGGACAAAAAAAAAAATATTCAATGGGCTCAACATGCCTCTCAGCAATTTCCTTGGGGTGTCTACTTTCCAAAATGGGGTCATTTGGGGGGGTTTTGTACTGCCCTGCCATTTTAGCACCTCAAGAAATGAGATAGGCAGTCATAAATTTAAAGCTGTGTAAATTTCAGAAAATGTACCCTAGTTTGTAAACGCTATAACTTTTGCGCAAACCAATAAATATACGCTTATTGACATTTTTTTTACTAAAGACATGTGGCTGAATACATTTTGGCCTAAATGTATGACTAAAATTGAGTTTATTCGATTTTTCTTATAACAAAAAGTAGAAAATATCATTTTTTTTCAAAATTTTCGGTCTTTTTCTGTTTATATCGCAAAAAATTAAAATCGCAGAGGCAATCAAATACCATTAAAAGGAAGCTCTATTTGTGGGAAGAAAAGGACGCAAATTTCATTTGGGTACAACATTGCATGTCCGCGCAATTTCCAGTTAAAGCAGCGCAGTGCCGAATCCCAAAAACAGGCCTGGTCCTAATGGCCCGAAATGGTCCGGGGCTTAAGTGGTTAAAGTGGTTGTATACCCAAAATTTTTACTTTTACCTACAGGTAAGCCTATAATAAGGCCTATAATAAGGCTTACCTGTAGGTAAAAAGAATATTTCCTAAACCTGTACGGTTTAGGAGATATTCCCCTCGCAATGAGTCGCTGAATGCAGCGGCGCATGCGCAGCGGGGATTCTCGGGCTAAAGGCCGGCAGCCGCCGGACCTTGCTGACGCGTGGGAGTGACGACATCGCCGCTCCAGCCACTCACAGCGCTGGAGCCGCGATACCCGGAAGACACGCCAAGGCAACATGTCATCTTCCTCGGCGTGGACCAGGTAAGTTCCCGACGCCTCGTTCTAAGGTAAGTATTTCATAATGAGCTAGTATGCGGTGCATACTAGCTCATTATGCCTTTTGCCTTACAGGTATGAAAAAAAAACAGCAGCGGGTATACAACTGCTTTAAGTGGTTAACGTGCAAGATCAGGGCTTTTTTTCAGCAGGAATGTGGGGGAACCCAGTTCTGGCACCTCCTGAATGTATGTAATGGAAAGAGGTTCTGGGGTGTGCTGGAGAGTCTATTGATGCTGGCTGCTGAGGAATTTATTGTTGCTGGAGGGGATCTATTTTTGCAAAGGAAGGGGGTTTATTGTTGCTGGGGAGATCTTCTGTTGCTCGTGGGGGGTCTATTGTTGCTGGGGGGGTCAGTTGTTGCTAGGAGGGATGTACTGTTGAGGGAGGGGTCTTTGTTGCTGGCTGCTGGAGGGTCTTTTGACGCTAGCTACAGGGGAATCTATTGTTGCTGGAGGGGGTCTATTTTTGCAGAGGGGTCTATTGTTGTTGGTGGGGGATATATTGTTGCTGGGGGTGGGTCTTATGTTGCAGGGGGTCAATTGTTGCTGTTAGGGATCTGCTGGCAGCTGGAGGGTATTATGATGCTGACTGTTGGGAGTCCATTGTTGCTAGGGTGGATCTATTGTCGCTGGGGTGTCCATTTTTGCCAGATCTATTTTACTGCCTTTCTTGTTATCATTACCAAATTCCATACAAAATAGCACCACAAAATTATACTTGTTTCTGTATTTTCTAAAAGGGATGGTGGGTAAGGGGAGGTGGGTAAGGGGTGGAACCAAGGAACGGTGCTCGGAGGTGGGTAGGGGGTGGAGTCAAGGGTGGCTTGGAAGGGAGGGATTCCTGCACCTTTTTTCTGAGAAAAAAAGCCCTGAGCAAGATTAAACCATTGACTACACTTCCTAGAACTTTGTGCCACAGCCCCGCCCCCTTCTTGTTCTTTACACTTCTGGGGGCCAACTAATGATCTGACAGGTACTCTTTAGCTTCCCAGTTTTCTTATTCTTATTAAGAGTCAATTTGCACCAATGTAGAATAAAATAAATGGCAGTGGAATCCCATTCCCAACCCCTGAAAAACAACCCCACACCATAATCCCCCCTCCAGTGCACAAAGCAAGGTCCATAAAGACATGGATGAGCGAATTTGGGCTGGAGGAACTTAACTGGCCTGCACAGAGTCCCGACCTCAACACCTTTGGGATGAATTAGAACAAGGGTGCCTAACCTTTTGAAGAGCGAGGGCCACTTAAGCAACTTGGTAACCAGTCGCGGGCCACAATGAGCGGAGCGGACGGATGACAGGTCACGGCTACTCTATAGGCCCTCTGATCCGCCCAGATGGAAGGGGACAATTTTTTTTCGGATAGGAGGTAGGCGGGCGTAAATGGACATCTGTCGCTCTGTAGAGGTGAATTGAGGGTCCCATTTGGTCGGGCTGATCGTGTGAAAAAGGCCTAAGACTGCTTTCACACTGATGTGCTGCGGTTTACCCACACCGCGGGTGCAGCTGTGTCTATCCTGCGGGTTAGCTGAACTTTGCCATAGACTCCGCCTGTGGCAAAAGCCGGCCCTCTAGAGGAAGCATCGGCTTATGTGGGGCTCTGCCGCTTTCTTCCTCTACCACCAGCTTCACATCACAACACTGATGCTGTGGTATGGCGGGTCGGCAACCTGCTATCCTTGCTTGCCAACCCGCCATTCCAGAGCAGGAGGTCGCGGGCCACATCAGAGGGCTCCGCGGGCCACATGTGGCCCCTAGGCCACTGGTTGGCCACCCCTGAATTATTAGAGCAAAGACTGTGAGCCAGGCCTTCTCGTGCAACATCAGTACCTGACCTCACAAACGCTCTTCTGGAAGAATGGTCAAACATTCCCATAGACACCCTCCTAAACCTTGTGGACGGCCTTCCCAGAAGAGTTGAAGCTGGTATGGCTGCAAAGGGTGGGGCCAACCTAATATTAAACCCTACGGACTAAGGCTACTTTCACACTGAGGCGCTGGACGCGCTGGCGGTATAGCGGCGCTATTTTTATCGGGTTTTTTTGCCGCGATTTGCGGACACTAGCGGGGGTATTTTAACCCCCGCTAGCGGCCGAAAAAGGGTTAAAAACGCCTGCAATAACGCCTCTTTGCAGCGTTTTGCGGGCGTTTTGGAGGCGCTACCCCATTGATTTTAATGGGCAGGGGCGCTATAGGAGCGGTATTTTTACCGCTCCTATCGCGCCTCAAAGATGCGGCTTGCAGGAGTTTTTTGACCCTCCTGCAAGCGCAACGCTCCAGTGTGAAAGCCCTCGGGCTTTCACATTGGATACAATTGAGCGGCTTTTTTAGGGCGTATTGCAGGCGCTATTTTTAGCGCAATAGCGCCTGCAAAGCGCCTCAGTGTGAAAGGGGCCTAAGACTGGGATGCCATTAAAGTTTATGTGTGTGTAAAGACAGGCGTCCCAATACTTTTGTTAATATAGTGTACTTACTATGATAGAGGGGTAGGTTTGCACAGCATCCTAACCAGTTGTGCTGATGGGCACTGCATTACCATCAGTCATTTGCACCGAGTTATTTATATTATATATTTTTATTATTATTGTTGTTGTCTTTATCATTAGGACAAAGGGGTTAAAGGGTCAGAACTCTCTTTGCACCATATTGCAGTCCATCATGGCGAGAACAGCCCACCTTGAAACGTCCGATTTCCTCCTGCGCCAGGAGCGCGTGGAAAAACAAATGAGTATAAATGACGGCGGTGCCAGCTTCCCGCTGCGGAACGGAGCCTGGAAAAGGCTGAAGAGAATTCCTCCGTCTTCTCCAAACAAGACTTCACACTGTGAGCTGTCACACATCGCCCAGACTGCGCCCGGGACTCTCGCTAAACCTGCACCTGCAGAGGATTCTGGGATATGCTGCCAACCTAAAAATAAAATAAAAAAAAATGTCTGCGAGAAGATCAAAACTTCAGGCATGAAAGCCAAAAACTCGAAAAAATACGCAGCAACAAAGAGCGTCTGCCAGGATTGGACCTGAAATAAAAATCGACGAGCTGCAGGTGGTTGGCGGGCTGGTTTGTGAATTTGTTTTTGGAGTTTTTTAGAACTTTGTGAAAACTTTTTGTTACAAATTAAATGTATAGAAAACTTTTTTCTGGCTGTAGTACTTTGTCTCCACCTGCTGGTCATCATAGAAAAATGCAGCCACAGGTTACTTACATTAAAGAGGACCTAACATCTTGTTAAAGGGAACCTTGTACCTAAAACTTTCAGATGCCTCGTAGTCCGGCATGGATAATCGCCATCACCAGGTGAGAAGACTGCAAGTTTACGGTAAGCGTCTAGTGCTCGTTTCTGCTATTTTTTTTTAGGATTTTGGTTAGCAATTTTGATATGTGCTAGATAGTTTTACCTGTAATGTCTTTTAAAAGTATTCATGCACAGTGGTGTAACATTTCTGGGAATTTATTACCTCTCACAGAGATCACAGGACACCCCCTGACAATGCCTTTGTCTGCTTTTCTCTCCTGAAGAACAGCGCCATCTTTGTTCGGGCATCATCCAGGGCAGGGCCGGACTTACCATTGGGCTTGACTGGGCTCAAGCCCATGGGCCCCGCCCGATAGGGGGCCTCTACCTGTTAATGTCTCCTTACTTTTTTCTTTGATTATTTCTCCAGCACATGCGGTTCCCGTCCACTGAGTCACGTTCCCAGGGCCGATCCGCCCTATACGCTTGCTACGCAAGCTGCGTAGGGCCCCCGCAATGTACTCAGGGCCCTCGCCTCCCCCTCGTGTCCTTCTCCATACACGTGACGTACGGTAAATAGGTAGCGCCCGCCCTGAGCTATTGACTGTCTGACGCTGACCGTGTGTCCTGCCGAAAAAGTTCCCTGGTGTCCTGCCGAAAAGTTCCCTCGGCAGATAAGGACCCCCCCCCCTGTACTGCGCAGGCGCAGCGTGGCGCTTGCACAGTACGAACCTGAACTGAGCCTCTGAAAATAGCCGAACATGTAGAGCTGAGACGGAGTCAGCTTGCACGCCTGCACAGTACAGGGGGGTCCTTATCCGCCAGGGGAACTTATTCGGCAGAACACCGGAGGCTGTTGAAAGGTAAACCAGTTTCAAGGCTCTGTCTGCACAATCACAATGTAATTATTGTATAATGAACACTTGTCGCTGCTAGTTGACCTTCGTTTTGTCGCGGTTTTTATTAGGCTGGTCAGATGGTAATTACTAGGACGTGAATCATAGGGAAAAGGGAACATTTCTGTAATGACTAATGAATGATTTTTATTATTTAGCTCTCGTTTTCCCAAAGACTCCGGTGAGTGCACAAGTGGGCATTTTGTTTCTTTTCGGAGTTCGGACCAAGAAATATTGGTTGCGGATATTTTTGCGGCGGCAGAGTTATTGGTGTGCAGGGGGTAGCAAATAGGCATTAAAGAGCTTGTTGTATGTTTAAGATGGATAGCTGAATTGATAGATCGATAGATAGATACACATATTTTTATTGTGGTGTAGGATCTGGGCCTTCTGTCCCTCCATCTCTCTTTCTCTCTCCCTCTTTCTTTCTTTCTCCCTCCATCCCTCATTCATCTCAGACTCTAACCACACCCCCTTCCGAGCCACGCTCATTTGAGCCACGCCCACTATTTTGCGTGAACCACACCCATTTTTCGTAATGTATAAAAGGTAGGGCCCCAAAGTGACTCAAGCCCAGGGGCCCCCACCACCCTAAGTCCTGCCCTGGTCCAGGGTCACTTCCAGTACTGAGATGCCTTGTCTGAGCTGTCAGAAAAAAGGGGGCGTAGAGCTGAAATGACACTCTGCAGAGCTCAGTGAGGAGATCTCTGTTAGCTGATTGGAGGGAAGGGACCCCCCCCCCCCACCTTACACAGCACACAGGAAGAGAGCTAAGGGCTGTTAATCACCTGGAGGTCTCTCCCCTGTCACCTTTTTTTCTCTTGGTGTCAGGAAAACTTGTCAGAAGTGACTCATGCTGATAGCAGAGGAAGGAGACAGCAGACAGAAATGAGTGCCCTTAGTTGAGACAAGTACACTCTACAGAGCAGGGGTCTCCAAACTGTGGCACAGGGGGGCAGATGCAGCCCTTTGCTTGCTTTTATCCGGCCCTTGGGGCACTATTTCATTCACTGACCCCAACGAAGGAGCACAATTTCTCCTAATGACACCAACAATGGGGCCCAATGACACCAATGATGGGGCACTATTCCTCTTACTGACACCAAAGATAGGACATTGTTTGCGCCAACTGACGCTGGGACATTTTCTACTCTCCCTGGCCACAGTCCGGCCCCCCTAAAGCCTGAAGGACAGTAAACTGGCCCCCGTTTAGAAAGTTTGGAGACCCCTGCAGCTATAGAGGGATATGCTTTGTTCATGTTTCATGTTTGAGGTTTACAACCACTTTGAAGTAGAGCTGAAGGGAAAGGAGACTGAGGAAACGTTTTTTCCTGCCTGCAGCAGACCGATGACATCATCTCAGCCTAGGCAAAGTCACTGACTGGAGTGGAAAGGCTTTTTTTCATAAATTTTTTTAAGATAAAAGGTTCTTTCCCGAAAAATGCTGCTGGGATTTATTCATACTAACTTGTGCAGTTCATGAGAGGTCAATTTTTGCAAGAGAGAGAAATTTATATTGTTTTTGAATTTTATATATGTATATATTGTGTAGCGGGTATGTGCTTTTCTATTATGTTTAAATTTGGTGGGGAATCTGTGATGTATGGTTCCCTGGGGCCCAGTGGGTGGCGCTGTCACTTTGGGCCCGGGGTTGAGCCATCGTTGCAGTGGCGTACCCTTTTTGGCCTCTCGCAGCATGAGTACAGCGGGGCGGGGGCTCCGCTGGGCTTGCTGGGGGAGGGTATAAAGGGGTCGGCCATTTTGGTCACGGGGTCGTCGAGTCCCAGGCACCTTCAGCCTGAGGGCTGTGGTTCGTGGTCGGTGTCCAGGCGGCCTAGGCCTGGACACCCGGAGCTCGTGTTCCACTCCGGGCACCTTCAGCCTGGGGTGAGGTACTCGGTTGGAGGCCTGGGGCCCAGTGTCCTCCGCTGGGCTCCGCAAGAGAAGGATTTCCTAGGGGACCCCCGGGAGTGGGGTACCCGAATCCAGAGGCGTAAGGGACCGGAGGAGTTACTCACCCGAAGACCTGGTGCAGCAGATTGCCAGTGCCGGGTGAGCCTCAGGAGACCGCCCGGAGGGGCATCTTCCCAAACAGGGGCCAAGTTCAGTCAGGAGGAAGGTTCACCGTTCATCCGGTCGGTGGCAGCGACCAAGATTCTCAACAGGTGGCATAGATCATGTGCCAAACCTATTCGCTGTTAGAGGAATAGGAGAGTTCATTGTGCCTGGGCCTACTCGTATCCACACCCCCTGTCTGTTCTTTGAGGGAGTCCAACTGATTGTGTTTCATCCTGACATTGAAGAATAAAGGAGTGTTGGACTTTTATTGGTGTGGGGCTCATTTAGGCCCCTTTCACACTGAGGAGTTTTTCAGGCGTTTTGCGCTAAAAATAGCGCATAAATAACGCCTGAAAAACTCCTGCCCCAGTATGCTCAATGTGAAAGCCTGAGGGATTTCACACTGAGGCGATGCGCTGGCGGGAGGAGAAAAAATCTCCTGCAAGCCACATCTTTGGAGCGGTGAAGGAGCGGTGTGTATACCGCTCCTTCCCATTGAAATGAATGGGACACCGCGGTAATACCGCCCGCAAACCGCGGCTGTAGCCGCGGTTTGCGGGTGGTATTAACCCTTTTTCGGCCGCTATCGGGGGTTAAAACCGCACTGCTAGCGGCCGAATACCTCCGCAATTCCGACGGTATAGCGCCGCTAAAAATAGCGGCGCTATACCGCCACCACACCTACCGCCCCAGTGTGAAACCAGCCTAACTGGCAGACACTGTTCCACAGAAGAGGCGGAGGCTCCAAACTCAGAACACCGACCCGAAGGTAAAGGAACTTTTCTCACACCACACAAACATCTGCGGTGAAGGCTTGGCGTGGTGACCCCCGCACTCTCTCCTCCAAGGTACCCCTAGACAAGCAGAAACCAGCCAACAGCGGAGTGAGAGAGTGGAGGCCGCTACAATTGCATGTTGATATGCTTTGCTTTAGAGAAGCCTGTTCATTTTGAATGGACCTACAGCATTTAATTAATGCATGTAACGCATGGCATGTGCATTTGTGGCGTGCTGCAGCATGCGTCCATTGCCACCTACTGGGGTGCCATTCTAAATAGGTTACTGTCAGTTGTAGTTTTAACCACTTCAGCCCCGGAAGGTTTTACCCCCCTTCATGACCGGGCCATTTTTTGCGACACGGCACTGCGCTATTTTAACTGACAATTGCGCGGTCGTGCGACGCTGTACCCAAATAAAATTTACGTCCTTTTTTTCCCCACAAATAGAGCTTTCTTTTGGTGGTATTTTATCACCTCTGCGGTTTTTATTTTTTTGCGCTATTAACAAAAAAAAGAGCGACAATTTTTTTAAAAAAAAACAACAATATTTTTGACTTTCTGCTATAAAACATATCCAGTAAATAAAATTTTTTAAAAAATCTAATTTATTCATCAATTTAGGGCAATATGTTATTAGATTGTAAGCTCTTCTGAGCAGGGCCCTCTTAAAGGGGTTGTAAAGACACACGTTTTTTCACCCTAATGCATTCTTTGCATTAAGGTGAAAAAACATCTGAGGATTAGCAGCCCCCCCGTTTACTTACCTGATCCCTCGAAAGTCCCGCGCCGTGAACGCGCTGGCTTCTCGGCTGGGCTTCTCGGCTCATTCATTGGTTGATTGAAAGCAGCGCAGCCATTGGCTCACGCTGCTGTCAATCACATCCAATGACGTGACGCGGCGCACCGTGGGGGCGGGGCCAAGTGATACAGTGAGCGGCTATAGCCGCCGGCTGTATCACGGGAGCGCGCCCGCAACAACTATCCACCATGCGAGCTCGCACGAAGGTGGTGAATTCTTGCGGGGAGGAGCCGAGACAGCCGCCGAGGGACCCCAGAAGACCAGGTTAGGGCCACTCTGTGCAAAACGAGCTGCACAGTGGAGGTAAGTATAACATGTTTGTTATTTAAAAAAAAAAAAAAACGGGAACCTTTAGGCCCCTTTCACACTGAGGCATATTTCAGGCGTTTTAGCGCTAAAAAAAGCGCATAAATAACGCCTGAAATAATCCTGCCCCAGTATGCTCAATGTGAAAGCCTGAGGGCTTTCACACTGAGGCGATGCGCTGGCGGGAGGAAAAAAAATCTCCTGCAAGCCGCATCTTTGGAGCGGTGAAGGAGCGGTGTGTATACCGCTCCTTCCCATTGAAATCGGTTGAAGCTGCAAGCTGTCACAGCCGGGTGCCCCCAGTAGTGATGCCGGCGCCGCGGAGAGAAGGGGGAGAGGAGCGAGGGTTCTGGCGGCCGCATCGCTGGACCGTGGGACAGGTGGGTGTCTGTTTATTAAAAGTTAGAAGATACACTTTTTGTAGCTGCTGACTTTTAATAAACACAAAAACAGGTGGAACTCCACTTTAAGCGGTTAAAGAATGTTTCCTCAACACATAGCATAGGTGTGAATGGGCCCTTGCAAAAAATCTAAAGGAAAACGCTTGGACAGCCGCACTCCAAAAAAGGTTCTTTTATTTAAAGTGGTTGTAAACCCACTTTTTAAACAAAGCCCTACAGGTAAGCCTAGATTAAGGCTTACCTGTAGGTGCATGAAATATCTCCTTAACCTACACGGTTAA
The DNA here is from genome assembly GCA_029206835.1 of Rana muscosa. Lineage (NCBI taxonomy): Eukaryota > Metazoa > Chordata > Amphibia > Anura > Ranidae > Rana > Rana muscosa. The sequence continues at coordinate 298,383,049 of CM055120.1, forward strand.
GGAGATATTTGTATGTAAATGCGGCGACGCTGACGTCACCCCATTCACAAATTCGGCTAGGTCGCAACATTCAACGACGTAGCCGAATTTGACAGCTCACGCGCGCATGCGCGGAGTCACGTCTTCGCCGCTCCGGCCAATCACAGCGCCGGAGCGGCGCTGTGATTGGCTGCAGCGGCGATACCTGGAAGTAACATTCCGGCTATCGCCGCAGCGATGGATGCGGCTAGAGGAGGGACACGGACGACTTCGGGGGCCCCGATCGAAGGTAAGTGGTACATAATGAGCTAGTATGCTAGTCATACTAGCTCATTATAGCTTTGTCTTGCAGGTTAGGGAAAAAAAAAAAAAAACGACAAAAGGGTTTACAACCACTTTAAAACAAAAGCACAAATAATATGCCACAGCAAAAAAACAGCAAGTATGAGCTGACGTTTCACACTGCGATTCAGTGCTTAATCATAGCTATGATTAATCAGCTATGATTAAGCACTGAATCGCAGTGCGAAACGTCAGCTCATACTTGCTGTTTTTTTTGCTGTGGCATATTATTTGTGCTTTTGTTTTAAATAAAAGAACCTTTTTTGGAGTGCGGCTGTCCAAGCGTTTTCCTCAGATTTTTTGCATTGTCATATGCATTGCCTGCACCCACGGCTCTGGATCTTGTGAATGAGTCACCAGTCACATCTGAGCGGTAACTCTCTCCTTGTGAATGGGCCCTTGAAGTAGATCTGAACCCAGTCACTAAAATCCCACATACCCTTTAACATCCCGATTCCTGCAAACTCAAAAGTGGCATCTCAACTTTGAAGGTCCTTGTTCAGGCACTTCCTGTTATGGGGTGACAACTGTCTCTTCCAGTTGTGCTCCTGCATTGTCATCCTGCCACGTGCACAACCTAGTGGTGACTACTCTTAGCCATGCAGACACACAAGCAGTATCTGTAGATAGTATTAGTAGGTATCTGAATGTGACCTGGTATCAGCCTCTTGCAGTCCCTGTACAGCAGAGCTGGAGTGTGAAAGGGAGAAGCTGCACAAGGAGCCAACCAGGAGCTAGGAGGAGATAGGAGGAGAGGGCAGAGTGCTGAAGCCTCGTACACACAACCATTTTTCTCAGCAAGAAAACTGCTGGGAGAGATTTTTGCCGAGAAAACCGTTCGTGTGTATGGTTTCTCGTCAGGAAAACTGCCTGGAATCTCAACGAGAAAAATAGAGAACCTGCTGTCTATTTTTCTCGTCTGGATTCTCGGCAGAGTTTTCCTGCCGAGAAAACCGGTCGTATGTATGCTTACCTGTCCACGGTAAACCAACGCATGCTCGAAAAGACTTTGACGCATGCGCGGTAGCCTACAAGGGCAGTGTAGGGTGTAGCAAGATGGCGGCGACAGCATTGAATGTGACGAGAGCCGGCTCGTTGTAGTCGATGTCGTCACCGCGTTCTTGCCATTCAGAAGAACGGCGGTTCTTCTGAATGGCCGTGTGTACACTCGGCGTGCAAGGCAAGCTTGCCGGGAATCCCGTCGGGAAAACCAACGTTTTTTTTTCCCGATGGGATTCCCGCCCGTGTGTATGAGGCTTGATTCTCTTTTCACTGTCCACTCACAGGCTGGGGCAGGTCCAGAGGTAGTGGGTTGAATGATACTCGCCATCAGACTGGGGACATCTAGTGGAGGAAAAGAAGTACTGCCGGGTAAAGCTCTGATTTAAAAATTAATATTCAACAGCAGGTTTTTTTTTTTCTTTTAATGATCTATTCATTTTATCTTGTTGTTTTCAACTGGAGATCTGCTTCCAGAACTTTGGAAATAACTTGTAAATTCTTGTGACATAGGAAGAGCGGCCCAGGGCCAAAGTGGGTAAAAGTGGATTCATTTTTTAAAGCGGTTGTATAGTCAAAAAAAGTTTTTTTTTTGTTGTCACCTGTAAGGCAAAAGGCATAATGAGCTAGTATGCACCGCATACTAGCGCATTATGAAATACTTACCTTAGAACGAGGCATCGGCAGGTGATCTCAATCCACGCCGAGGGAGCTGACATTTTGCCTCGGCGTGTCTTCCGGGTATCGCGGCTCCGGTGCTGTGAGTGGCCGGAGCCGCGATGTCGTCACTCCCGCGCACATGTGCGCGGGAGACTTCTTTCCGGCAAGGTCCGGCGTCTGCCGGGCCCTTAGCCGAGAATTCCCTGCGCGCAGTCAGAGGCTCATTGCGAGGGGAATATCTCCTAAACCGTAAAGGTTTAGAAGATATTTTTTTTACCTACAGGTAAGCCTTATTATAGGCCTTATTATAGGCTTACCTGTGGGTAAAAGTAAAAAAAAACACTATACAACCACTTTAAATAGGTCAGAGATTTTATGTTGGACCTCAGGGGCTTTAGGGCCCTTCCATAGGTGTGTGCAGCCTATAACATTAGGGTGAGAACCCCACAATCCTCAAACACATATGGCTTTCTCTGCAGCCTCAGCTGCACTAGACAGTTAATGAATGGGAAGTGCTCTGTGCAGAGAGGCTTTCTGTTCATTCACAAACTGAAGCATAGTAAACACTGTTTACTATGCTTCAGTTATGAATGGACACAGTGAGCGAGTGTGTTCATTTAGAAAAGGAAGGGGCCAATTTACATATTTACTAGCCCTTCCCCCCGCTCATCCGAAAACACCCCCCACAGCAGATGGGGCGAGAGGAGAGGAGGGAAGCCAGCAGCACTGCGGGGTGGGGGGGGGGCAACAAGGTGGGGGAAGCCCGGGCAGTAGGGGGAATTGGCACCGCACATATTGATTAGGGTGTGCACAGGCACACCTGGCACACCTCCCCCTGCACATGCCTATGGGCCCTTTGATAATAGATCACACATCATAAAACCAGAGACATTAAATATTGAAGCAACAGACCTCCAGGCTTCGGGGACCCCAGAAGTTGGAAACACCGGTGGGCGGCGATGATTTATAAAAACACAGCACACGTCTGAAAAGAAGAATTTGCTTTTTATTTGGAATCCAGTCAACACATTGGTTCTACACAGGTTTTAGTAGCATATATTAGCATATTAGATCAGACGCTCAAAATTCCATACACAGTTTTAGCGGTAGTTATTAAGGGGGAACATTACACGGGGTTCAGCCAATCAGCAGCTGGGGAGGGGGGGGGCGCCAACACTTATGCCAGTCGGAAGTGGCGGTCTTATGCTGTGCTTGTAGGGGGAAAGGACCAACATACCAAATGTCTCTATAGCAAGGCCAGGGGGAGCATACATGGGTCAGTTATAAAACGGAGACGGCCTTTTTGAACGCACGTCAAATGGCGACGTCAGGCCTGCGTTTTATGTAACTGGATACACTGCGTTGTCATCAATATCCATTCACTTCTACACAACGGATCCATTAATCAACAATCAATGGAGTCACAATTAAAGTGCAACTCCGACCTAAACCTTTTTTTTCTATCTGCTTTGTATAGCGTGGCGGGAGAGTTAGCACCTCTGTGCTGTTTTTTATTATACTGTGCCGGTTGGAATGGACATCCCTTTTGATAATAATGCCCCCCTGGAAAATATGCCTAATGGGTTCACAGACAGCAATTAAATCCATGGAGGAACAGTAGAGGGCGCTGGAGCCCTGGAAATGTCCTATTGGTATTATTATCCAATAGTGTTGTGGGGATGTTTATACCGGTAGTCTGGATTCTGGGCTGGCGGCTTCTACATCTCAAATGGTTCCCAGTTTCCAATGCAAATAAATATGCGTGAAAATACGAGCAAATAACAAAATAAACCGCCTAAAAAAAGAGATGCTCAAACAGGAGTATTGTGTGCAAGAGGCCTTTGCCAGCAGCTGTACACCATATACATTGTATGCCCAATCCAGTCCATATACACTGTTTATCAATCCCTAAGCCCTGAAGAAGGGGATGTTTTTGCCCACCCAAAACGCTTTCGGATTTTTTTGAGTACTTCACCTGATTTAACATTAAAATAAATTTGTAACTGGACTATTACTATTGTTGAGTAATTAAATCCTGGTTCTATCCCTTCCACACACTATTCAAAACAAGACTCTATAACAGTGATGGCGAGCCTTGGCACCCCAGATGTTTTATAACTACATTTCCCATGATGCTCAACTATACTGCAGAGTGCATGAGCATCATGGGAAATGTAGTTCCAAAACATCTGGGTGTACCAAGGTTCACAATCACTGCTCTATAAGAAAGCCAATGTGTTTGCGGGGCCAAAATTCATACTTCCCTCATCGGGGTTTAAGGATAGGAAACAATGTATATGGAGTGGATTGAGGACACAATGTATATGGGGTGGATTGAGGACACAATGTATATGGGGTGGATTGAGGATACAATGTATATGGAGTGGATTGAAGACACAATGTATATGGAGTGGATTGAGGACAAAATGTATATGGAGTGGATTGAGGACACAATGTATATGGAGTGGATTGAAGACACAATGTATATGGAGTGGATTGAAGACACAATGTATATGGAGTGCATTGAGGACACAATGTATATGGAGTGCATTGAGGACACAATGTATATGGGGTGGATTGAGGACACAATGTATATGGGGTGGATTGAGGACACAATGTATATGGAGTGCATTGAGGACACAATGTATATGGAGTGCATTGAGGACACAATGTATATGGAGTGCATTGAGGACACAATGTATATGGGGTGGATTGAGGACACAATGTATATGGAGTGGATTGAAGACACAATGTATATGGGGTGGATTGAGGATACAATGTATATGGAGTGGATTGAGGACAAAATGTATATGGAGTGGATTGAGGACACAATGTATATGGAGTGGATTGAAGACACAATGTATATGGAGTGCATTGAGGACACAATGTATATGGGGTGGATTGAGGACACAATGTATATGGAGTGGATTGAAGACACAATGTATATGGAGTGCATTGAGGACACAATGTATATGGGGTGGATTGAGGACACAATGTATATGGAGTGCATTGAGGACACAATGTATATGGGGTGGATTGAGGATACAATGTATATGGAGTGGATTGAGGACACAATGTATATGGGGTGGATTGAGGATACAATGTATATGGAGTGGATTGAAGACACAATGTATATGGAGTGCATTGAGGACACAATGTATATGGGGTGGATTGAGGACACAATGTATATGGAGTGGATTGAAGACACAATGTATATGGAGTGCATTGAGGACACAATGTATATGGGGTGGATTGAGGACACAATGTATATGGAGTGCATTGAGGACACAATGTATATGGGGTGGATTGAGGATACAATGTATATGGAGTGGATTGAAGACACAATGTATATGGAGTGGATTGAGGACAAAATGTATATGGAGTGGATTGAGGACACAATGTATATGGGGTGGATTGAGGATACAATGTATATGGAGTGGATTGAAGACACAATGTATATGGGGTGGATTGAGGACACAATGTATATGGAGTGGATTGAAGACACAATGTATATGGAGTGGATTGAAGACACAATGTATATGGAGTGCATTGAGGACACAATGTATATGGGGTGGATTGAGGACACAATGTATATGGAGTGCATTGAGGACACAATGTATATGGAGTGGATTGAGGACACAATGTATATGGAGTGCATTGAGGACACAATGTATATGGAGTGCATTGAGGACACAATGTATATGGGGTGGATTGAGGACACAATGTATATGCAGTGGATTGAGGACACAATGTATATGGAGTGGATTGAAGACACAATGTATATGGAGTGCATTGAGGACACAATGTATATGGAGTGCATTGAGGACACAATGTATATGGGGTGGATTGAGGACACAATGTATATGGAGTGGATTGAAGACACAATGTATATGGGGTGGATTGAGGATACAATGTATATGGAGTGGATTGAGGACAAAATGTATATGGAGTGGATTGAGGACACAATGTATATGGAGTGGATTGAAGACACAATGTATATGGAGTGCATTGAGGACACAATGTATATGGGGTGGATTGAGGACACAATGTATATGGAGTGGATTGAAGACACAATGTATATGGAGTGCATTGAGGACACAATGTATATGGGGTGGATTGAGGACACAATGTATATGGAGTGCATTGAGGACACAATGTATATGGGGTGGATTGAGGATACAATGTATATAGAGTGCATTGAGGACACAATGTATATGGAGTGCATTGAGGACACAATGTATATGGGGTGGATTGAGGACACAATGTATATGGAGTGGATTGAGGACACACAATGTATATGGAGTGGATTGAGGATACAATGTATATGAAGTGGATTGAAGACACAATGTATATGGAGTGCATTGAGGACACAATGTATATGGAGTGCATTGAGGACACAATGTATATGGGGTGGATTGAGGACACAATGTATATGGGGTGGATTGAGGACACAATGTATATGGAGTGGATTGAGGACACAATGTATATGGAGTGGATTGAGGACACAATGTATATGGAGTGGATTGAGGACACAATGTATATGGGGTGGATTAAGGACACAATGTATATGGAGTGGATTGAGGACACAATGTATATGGAGTGGATTGAGGACACAATGTATATGGAGTGGATTGAGGACACAATGTATATGGAGTGGATTGAAGACACAATGTATATGGAGTGGATTGAGGTTACAATGTATATGGGGTGGATTGAGGATACAATGTATATGGAGTAGATTGAGGACACAATGTATATGGGGTGGATTGAGGATACAATGTATATGGGTTGGATTGAGGTCACAATGTATATGGATTGGATTGAGGACACAATGTATATGGAGTGGATTGAGGACACAATGTATATGGAGTGGATTGAGGATACAATGTATATGGAGTGGATTGAGAACACAATGTATATAGGGTGGATTGAGGACACAATGTATATGGGTGGATTGAGGACACAATGTATATGGGGTGGAATGAGTACAAATGTATATGGGATGGATTGAGGACACAATGTATATGGCTTGGATTGAGGACACAATGTATATGGGGTGGATTGAGGATACAATGTATATTGAGTGGATTGAGGATACAATGTATATGGGGTGGATTGAGGACACAATGTATATGGGTTGGATTGGGGACACAATGTATATGGGGTGGATTGAGGACACAATGTATATGCAGTAGATTGAGGACACAATGTATATGGGGTGGATTGAGGACACAATGTATATGGAGTGGATGGAGGATACAATGTATATGGGATGGATTGAGAAGACAATGTATATGGAGTGCATTGAGGACACAATGTATATGGAGTGGATTGAAGACACAATGTATATGGGATGGATTGAGAAGACAATGTATATGGAGTGCATTGAGGACACAATGTATATGGAGTGGATTGAAGACACAATGTATATGGAGTGGATTGAAGACACAATGTATATGGAGTGGATTGAAGACACAATGTATATGGGATGGATTGAGAAGACAATGTATATGGAGTGGATTGAAGACACAATGTATATGGGATGGATTGAGAAGACAATGTATATGGAGTGCATTGAGGACACAATGTATATGGAGTGGATTGAAGACACAATGTATATGGAGTGGATGGAGGATACAATGTATATGGGATGGATTGAGAAGACAATGTATATGGAGTGCATTGAGGACACAATGTATATGGAGTGGATTGAGGACACAATGTATATGGAGTGGATTGAGGACACAATGTATATGGAGTGGATTGAGGACACAATGTATATGGAGTGGATTGAAGACACAATGTATATGGAGTGGATTGAGGACACAATGTATATGGAGTGGATTGAGGACACAATGTATATGGAGTGGATTGAGGACACAATGTATATGGAGTGGATTGAGGACACAATGTATATGGGGATCCATCTGATAACACTGAAATAAGTTGGTATCTGGACTATTAATTTATGTTGTAGTGCTTCAATCTTAGATCCATTTTCAGCAAATAAATCCCGACAGAGATTCTACTCTTCCCCACTTTATCCAAAACTAAAAAGAAAAGCCTTCTATCCGAAGATGCTCAATGGACAGGCAGCTGAAACCGAGGAATCCAGAAGAGGTCCTTCCTAAAGAGGATCTCCAGATCTCATTTTCCATCACTAAAAATTAATGAAAGCGTTAAAACTCCTTTTCTCCAGTAAAGGCCATTTTATGTCCAACAGGTGGCCAAGTTTGGGAGGCTGGCCTCTGCTGGGGTGGAGGATCCTGGAGGACTGATATCAGGTAAGTGTTCAGGTTGACTAAGTTGTTCTTTCTATGGGAAGCCACACACAATAAAACACAATTGTACAACCTCCTTTAAGTATCAACTGGCACAAGGGCCTACATGATTGGGTATGCATTGCACGGGGGTGTTTAGTCTTCTTCTAGCCCTCCATTGTTGGTAAACCGAAGCCTCAGTTCACTTTGCCTTGACCCCAGTCCACTTGAGATTTCCAGTGCGACTTTCATGAGACATTATAGTCTATGGAACTCGAAGTCGCATTAAAGTAGTGCAGGAACCTTTTTAAAAAGTCGCTGTGACTTGAGTCGCATTAATTGCAGCGGCCGCCATTGAAATAATTGTGTTTTTCGCTTGTCAAGCAACTTTATGCGTTGCAAGTCGAATGGCAAGTCGCAGCAGTGACAACATTGTAACATATATGGCCAGCTTAGCATTTGGAGACCTTGTCACCAAAGACCAAACATTAAAATAACTATAGCCCTGTACACACGATCGGATATCCTATGGATTTTCGTCCGATGGATTCTTTTCATCAGACAAACCGATCATGTATGGGACCCATCGGTCTTTTTTCCATCGGTTTTAAAAAATAGAACATGTTTTACATTTTTCCGATGGATAAAAAACCGATCGAAAACTCAGATCGTCTATGGGCAAGTCCATCGGATCAAAAACCCACGCATGCTCAGAATCAAGTCGACGCATGCTCAGAAGCATTAAACTTCTCGGCTCATCGGAGTGTTTTACGTCACCGCGTTTGGAACGGTCGGTTTTTTGACTGATGGTGTGTGGGCAAGACTGATGGAAACAGTCGTGTGTACGGGGCTTATGAGTTCTCTTAATTTGGAAACTGCTCTCGTCAGTGTTTTTTTTTGGGGGGGGGGCAGCTTTTGGCTCCATGCACAGGCAGCCATGTTGAACAGCGAGCCAACGTAAGTGCGTTCCGCTTAATGATATCACTGACAGTGAACTGATCAAGCTGCGTTAATACCGTTTCACACCTTTGTGCTTCAGTTATTTCGGTGATTTGCTCATGAACGTTGGGGCCGCTGCTTCAAAGTGCATCTCTGCGGAGAGGAAGCAGAGGTCTGTCTATGTAAAAGACGGCCGTGGCTGTCGGCCTTTGGAACATTAGCAGAGACCGGTGCCGGACGAAGCACAGCACACGACTTTCAATCAATGGGCTTATAATAAAATTAGCTATTAACAGTGATGATAGTGGAAATGACAGGGTATATCGTTTTCAGAACTGTTATACAAAGGTTATCTGTAAAAGTGGAGAACTCCTTTAGAAGCCCATGCCTTGGAAATACAGTCATTGCACAATGCACATTATACATACAAGCTGCAATCAATGAATATATTGTATTGGATCACACAGCAGACAGTGCGGGGTCTCTGCCATGTTTACTTTGCTATGAATGGAAGAGTTTTCCCGTCACAAATTAGTGGAAAATCCAATACAGAAGTTTTTGTAAGTCTTCCTAAGAACCAGCAGGTGGTGCTGTTTTTTATGGCTGCCTATGGACAGACCAAGTTAGTCATAGGATGGCAAATCGGACAGCGCTACCAACAGGCCAGTCAGGTGTACAGCAATCTGGGCATCAGACAAAATGGATAAACTTCTACCTGCTTCTGTAACATAGAACTGGAGGTACCAATCTCAAACTAGTAATGTTAACTTCAGTTTAGGGGAATGCAAGCTCCTAATTACGATTACTAAATGATACAATTTAGCATACAAAAATACATCTAACATTCGCAAAATAGACCAAAATGCATGCTTTTTTGCCCTACGGAGGACTCCCCAACTACTAGTCTGTGGGATAATAACAGGGCAAGACCAAGGTGCTATTAAGTGACCTTGGTCTTGCCCTGGAAAATACAGCACACCAAAAAGGCATAGATGCCAACAGTCTAGGATTTGCCGGGACAGTCCCGCATCTTGGACCTCCGTCCCGCTGATGCTGTGTCCTGGGCCATGTCCCAGGATCACAGCCTCAACCTTACTTGAGTTACTGCACAAATGCAGTCATTCAAAAAGCCATTAACTATGGAGCTTGGGGCCAAGAGTGGGCAGCCCCTATATACTGTATATGTGTATATATATATATATATATATATATAGGTAGGGTCTGGGCGAGGCCAACCCAAAAATGGGCATGATGAGTGGTCCCCGCATATTTAGAGGTGGGGGATCTGGCCAGGGCCATCTTATAAAGTGGGAGTGATTTGGGCATGAAAGTAGTAATGCAGACCATGAGCAGGGTTAATAATGTAAGCATGGAAAGGATGGGCAAATATTGCAGAAATGTCTTGCAGCCAATTTTGGGGGGTGAGGGGGAATCTGCCTCTGGGCCCAGGGAAGTAATAGCCAAATACATCTCTGCCAGGGGATGAAAAGTGGTCTAGACTTCTTCTTTCTATTCCCACAGCCAGTCAGATTTTCATGGAAAATATTATTTCTTCCTAGATAACACATGTTCAATTTTTTCCATCTATGACATATGAAATTCTTGTATGTATATAATAATGTAAAATGTATATAATAATGTAGTGAGAACATTGGTTTATATTAGCAGTTTTTAATGTATTCCTTTATACGGATGCAGTTACTGCCAGACATGACATATGGCAGTGGCCATCAACCCGGTCCTCAGGGCCCACTAACAGGCCAGGATTTATGTATTACCTTGGGGAGAGGCAGACCAAAATACTGCCATCACTGAGCAGCAAATTTTATCACCTGTCACGTATTTCAGTTATCTTGCAAACCTGGCCTGTTAGTGGGCCCTGAGGACAGGGTTGATGACCACTGCCATATGGTATTGATTTTAACAGCATTTGTTTGGGTGAGTAATAGGTAATACGTAGGATCTGCGTTCAAGCTGCAGATGAAGAGATAAGGACCAGTCCCGGGACAAGGCCATCCAGTGCCCAGGACTGGCTCCCCCTCCTCTGACATGTGCATAGGATCTTCCTGCTATGTGGTCTCTGCCTCTGCCAGCCTGATTTTGAATAGCACCAAGCTGTCCAGAGGCAAAGCACAAGGCAGGGCATGGATGTAATAAGTAGGGCGTGGCTCGCCACACAGCCCCCTACCCCATGAAAACACTGCTCCAGGGGCAACTGCTCCTCCTGCCCCCCCCCCTCTTGTACCAGCCCTGGGGAGGAGCATAACACTATTGGGAGGGGATTAGAGATATGGATTATGTAAATTATCATAATTTAAAATTGAATACAACAGTACTCGGAGGATCACAGAAAGTGAAATCAGGTTGACAGAAGTAAAAACAAACTTTTTCGTATTTTATAGGATCTTTCTATTACACAGGGGTCTAAAAATTCACTGTCTGAATATCTACGTATTTTCACAGCTGCTCCAAATAAACCTTCCTGTAATAAATTAATTATATATACATATATTATATACACGCAAACACACACACATATATATAATTTTTTCCCGAAAATCATTAGCTCCATCCAATTGGCAAAATGCTGTATTTTCCTGAAAAACCTCAATCAGCAAAAATACCACATAATGGAGCTCATCAGAAATAAACATAATAGACACATTACAGGGATTTTTGTTGTGGCAGCTGAGAAATGCTAGGACATTTGCACAGCAAAAATGGTATAAATAGACCCCATATTCAAGCATAAAACTAACCTCTAATGTTCTTAGCTTTGTCCCTCCCATGCAGAGTCTCAATCTGCATTTCCTCTGATGCAGAAAAAAAAAAGAAAATGTATCTCTAATGTGAGACTCCTCTAACTGGTCATGGCGGGTAAGTGGAGCTGGGAATAGAGGTTGACAGATCACTTCACTGGTGTCCAAAAGTGGAGAGAACCTTCAACGGCACCATTTAAAAAGTCTTCATTGCCTTAGCATATGGTAAGAACTTCCAGCATGCTGAAAAAGGATTCTCTTTTATAATTAACAGTGGAGTACAGGAGAGATGAATACTGTTCTTGGGCTTTATTTCCGTGGTAAAAAAGTACCTTTTCTTAAAGTACACCTGTATCTTCCTGGGATGGATATTAAAAGGGCTGAAATATATACCATGCTTGGGGGAAAATGGTGTCTCAGGGTCCCCTCATTGCCAGTCACATCTTCAGAGTCTGAGGCATTTATTAAGTAATCTTTGTGAAAGGCTTGGATCAAAGTTTTGGTTTTGGCAGACCAAATGCTTTAGCCAGCCTACATCAACCTTTTTACCTCGGGAGGAACCCTTAAAATTATTTCCAGGTCTCGGTAGCCCTTGCTAAAACCAAATCATTGGGGATTTTTGGGATACATGCCCCCTATATTGGTGGTCAGAATGCCACTCTTAAAGGCCGTTAAAAAGATAATTGGTGCCATCCTGCTGGCTCCGCCAAGTGGCACTAGTCCTAACCTATGAGAGCACCACCAGACAGGAGGCCAATAAGCCACAGATCAAGGAACCCCTAATACAGTAGCTTCTGGGGGAAGCCTATTTGAGAAAAGCTGGTCTAGGCCTTCAGACATGAGGGCAAACATTAAAGGGGGCCTGGAGCAATATCTTCTCCAGTAAAGATGCATATGTTAGCCCTTTTGGTACTTTATTGACCCCAGGAAGACTTTTCATGAAGAATACAGGTCTGCTTTAAGACAAAATATATACATCATATCATCTTAGCTTGCAGAATTTAGTCAAATGCATCTGGACTGTTTTGTTGAAGATGTTTCACTGCTTATCCAAGTAGCCCCCCTCTTAAAATTCTCTGAATTAATAGGCACAAGGTTTCCTTAAAGTGTCCAGGCCACACCCCACTGTACATGTTTCTTACAATTAAAATAATTGATATTGACACCATTACATGGCCAATCTGACATCTTTACCACCGCAATACCTGACACTTGACTGACGTCTTCTGCCCTCAGTTCTGGTTTATTCATAGGTTAAACCCTGATTGAGGACGAAACATATCAAGGGAGGAGTTATGTCTACTGGGAATAAAGAGGTCTAATTGCCCATGTAATGGTGTCAATACCGTTTATTGTGATTGAAAGAAAAAAATACAGTGGTGTGAGGCCTGGACCCTCGCTTGAGACTACAGGGAGGAGGAAGATCCCACACTGAGCCTGGAAACTGCAGCTGGTGGCTACCACCTAGTGATCCTGCCACTATTAGCCATTCCTGGCCTAGGGTGATAACACTGTCTTTACTTCTACTATCTATGAAGTCACAGCATTGATACCCTTGGAATCTACCGTACGTGTCGACGCCAACCCATTCAACTTGCTTTTTTTTTTTTACTAAGACAGGCCCCAGCATAAAGACCACCTGCAAGAACTCTTGATGTGGAGCACTTTGGGATCTTCACATCATTTGGCACAGATGTGCACCTGCATTGGAAACCACAAAAAAAAAAGTTTGGAAACCACATTGATAAAAAACACAAAAGTGAAGGAAAGGCCATGATTTCATATGTTTATTCAGAGGCTATACATTATTTCAGAAAGTTTATTGATACTCTAACGTAATCACCATTGGGTCATCCTATGTGTCAAGGCAGAGGTTGATTACCAATGATGGGAAGTGGGAATGTTCTTGGACAATTACCATTTGACTCAACACATTTGCCAAATTGCCTATGTTGGGTATACTGTAAATCCTACATTAATTTCCCAGTACTAATTAGAAATGATGGAGCTACATGACTGCGTGTCGAAATGCCTTCAACATCACCAAACAAGTCCAGTTAAATTAAACATACTTCTACTAGCTACGCCATGACCTGGATACATAAACACCTTCACAGATACTGTATATCTTCTACCTTCCTGCAGGAATCACAAAATGTGCAATATACATGGAATGTTTCAGTGCAAATCCCACCCCTGAGGAGTCATATTGAAACCCAAATGGTAATATTTCTCTGCAGCAATTTTTGTCTTCACTCCCGCCCCTCAACCAATTTCACTCTCTCTTAGAATGAATCGGAGAGGAGTCACACCATCGCTCTTGGTGTTTTAGCAGTTGTATGGCCTTAGGTATTGTGTAGGGGATATCTTGCCATAGCACCAAAAGTTGGAATGCTCTACGGGAGCATACGAACATAAAATTAAAATAGTCAACCATCAGCACGTTTCTTGGCAGGTTTGCCAAATTTATAGTCAAACCCCAAGAGGTTGAGTAAAGCTGTCCGTAAAGTATCAACAGTTTTTTTTTGCCGGGTATCGGCCAATCACAGAGATTATATAGCTTAAGCAACTTTAAAAAAACTATATTTTGCTTTCAAAATAGTGGGATGTTCTTTGATGGTCATGCCAACGCCAACCTTCCCATGAAGTGCTCTTTTCACGTACCACGGTAAAGTATTCAAATAGTATTACACAGAATGTTTTTTTTTTGCAACTAGACAATATCAATGATCATGTCCAAGAAAACACTTTTAAAACATCTGGAAAATTTGCCAAGATTAAAAAAATGGGATAGCAAGCTTGTTTGCTGGCAAATAGAACTATAGCACCCCTTAAGTTTCAGTATTATAATGATGGCTGTATATTTTGTGGATTTTTAGTAGCAAAATAGTGGCAAGTGCAGCCTATAAGCACATACATTTCTGTCTAGAGGTTGTGGATCCCGGGGCCCTTAGATCTCAAGGGCCCTCTGGTGCACATAAGTCATATTGGCTGTTGTTGTGCTAATTGGTGTCTTTGAAGCCCTTATCTACTGCTCAGGAGTGACATGCAATATTCACAGCCCATGTGTTCGGAATATTGATAAAATGTTTCGATATCCCTAGTGCAATGATCTCCAGGCGAAGACTTGAAATATCTAGATGTTTGTGCTTTAAGTTGGTTAATGTCTAACAACTTTATTAAAGCAAACGTAAATCTGCAGCGTGCTGGAACCAGACTTATGTGCTTAATTCTAGTTTCTGCAGTTAGCCAAAGCACCGGTGTACCTTCAGCAAGGCACCAAGTTGTTGGAAAAGTGCATGGGCTATGTCCTGGAAAAGGCAACAAGGCAGCTGCCGTAGGGCCCCAAACATGAAAGGTCTCAGTAAGCACATTTCTTAAGTCAGTGACCAGAGGTATAAAAGGGTGCAAGCTCCATACTTATATAACCCTGAAATCAAAGGCTTATAGACAACTGGCTGGCAGTATATATTTTGGACACCAGAGGCTCGCCCTAAGTTTCCCATGCATAATCAGGCTGCATTATATATTTGCTGATACTAAAATATGGCATTATTATTTAAAAGTGTCAGAGGCCAAACTTATATACTACTGACACCAGAAACTGGCAACATACAGTGCAATAAATATCATATTTAGACCTTGCATTCACAATTGCCTTAGGCCATAAATGTTATGTAGACAGCCATTGGTACTAGAATTCTCTGCATGCTCTGCCAAAAAAGTCACATAATGTTTTATACAAAATAGCTAAAAATTAGACTAATGCTAAAGCCTCTCCAACATAAGACCCCTCAAGACTTTTCTCTGAAGATCCCAGAACCTTCTATTTAAGATCAGCTGACATTGCACCAAATCCATCTTACCACCCAAGAGTTCACTGACCAAGTTCTGGTGATTTTAATTAGAAAGGTGTAAAGAAGGTCAGGCACAGTGTTTTATACCCGATGGAGGGTCATATTGGAGAGTGCGAAATCCTTGTGGTCAGCATACTTAAAATGGTAGAAGTTCAGGAACAGAGTATTTTCTACCTTATGGAGGGTCATGTTGAAAGGTCTTATATCCTGGTGGTAAGTGTAATCAGAAAGGTACAGGGAAGGTCAGAATTGGACTATTTTCTACCGTATGGAGGGTCATTTTGAAGGGTCTTACATCCTGGAAGTAAGAATATTCAGAAAGGTACAGGGAAGGTCAGGAACAGACTATTTTCTACCTTATGGAGAGTCATCTTGAAGGGTCTTATACCCTGGAGGTAAGTATATTCAGGAAGGTACAGATAAGGTCAGGAATCAACTATTTTTACCTTATGGAGGGTCATTTTGAAGGGTCTTTCATCCTACAGGTAAGTATCTTCAGAAAGGTACAGATAAGGTCAGCAATGGACTTTTGTCTACCGTATGGAGGGTAATATTGAAAGGTCTTATATCCTGGAGGTATGCATTTTAAGAAAGGTACAGAGAAGGTCAGGAACAGACTATTTTCTACATTATGGAGGGTCATCTTGAAGGGTCTTATATCCCGGAGGTAAGTGTAATCAGAAAGGTTAAGAGAAGGTCAGGAGCAGAATATCTACTACATTATAGAAGGTCATGTTAGAGAGTGTGATATCCCATTGGCGAGTGTAACCAAAAAAGTAGACAGAAGGCCAGGAGGTGAGCATTTTTTACCTTATGCTGGCTCACACTGGACAGACTGGGAATTTACAGGAAAAACTGCTGCCAACCACCATGGTGGGACTAATACGGGACCATCCACTAGGCTAACTTTCATTTTGTCCAATATTCCGTTCACTTAATGACATTAAAAGTGCTAGTTTTTCTTTTGACTTGGGTTCAACTGGAAATGCAGTATGACTAAAATATAATGTGCGTCGGTCTAAAACTTCGAGCACATTTTTCAGATACAGGTATCTACACTGTCTTCTATGAACTCCTAATGAGGATATAACCTTATGACATCAGAGAGTATCTATCTGCACTGAACATGTGCACGCAATCCTTTAAGGGTCTTATATAGCCCCCACCCACTTAGTTCCAGCCTAGTTTCCAAGAAGACAGAGACTGTATGGAGCTGTGATCCACCAAAAAGACAAAAAAAAAATGTTCAACTGTACAGATTGTCTGGATCATTAAGTTAAGTGACTTTTGGATAGCATAGAATGAGGTTAAGAAATGCATAAGGATGGACTTTTCCCTTAAGTTGGTATTATCTCAGCATCTAGTTAGTCCACTTAGCTCAGAGTTGAATAACACTAATAATGGCAAAGATTTTTGCTCAACTATTTACTATATATGACTGGTATTTGGTGCAGACCCTTTCCTGCCTCCATACATCCTGCATTGTTTGTGTGCTGTAGTCCAAAGCAGCCAACAGCAGTCTTGCTTTTATCAGGCAACATCTGGTCAGGGTCATCCAATGGGGTATTTTTTGGTGCTAAATGGACAAGGTTTTTGAAATGTTACGACCCCATCCCAACACAAATGGTTAAAAAGTTCCAGAACTGCAGTTTCTTCACAAATATACTCAATATCATTCATCTTTATCCCCGCCCGGGAACAGAATTTCCAGTTAGAAAATTGGCTCAGAGCTTCAATGCTTCAAACCACATAGGTCCCATGAATATTCTCTACCTGTGGCCCTCAAACAGTTTTTGAATCTTAACTCCTATCATGCACTGCTCTGTACCATCGCCCTGGTCCTGCTATAGTGGAATATTCTGAGGAACGCCCTGCAAGTTATAATCCTCGCACGCACTACACACAAACATTTTATTGGCGCAACTAAAATCCCAGAGAGCATGGGTAAACGTGAGGACAAAAGCCACTGAGGTAAGATCTAACGGCTTTTTGTACTGTATATTCATACTATATATACACACTGTATACACCTTATTTTTTCCAGTGACAGCAAAATAAAAAAAACAAAAAATAAAAACAGCCTTTTCATTGTTTAAGTTCAAGCATAAATTCACATTATCCTACATATATGTCACTACTATATATAGGTATGTATAGATATATTTATAACGGCTAGGCCTTGGGCCTAAACAAGGTTAATGACATGACTAACATTTCGGAGTAATTATGTACAAAGTTACATATTGCTCATAGTAAATGGAGCAGCTGAACCCCTTATAGGGGAAAAGCTCTGGAGTACAGCATAATCGTAAACCACAGGAAATATCCACATCCCGTTAGGAAGCCATATTTGAGCTCCATCAGAGAACAAGATGGTGACCACTGAACATATTGGGATGAAAGTGAGATCTTCAGCCTGATTCCTTCAAAAAAGATCTACATCTTGAGTCTGCTAGATGAAAGCTTCCAGCAAATGGAGCCAAAAAAAAAAAAAAAACATCCTCGGGTACAGCCCGTAAATTGGAGTTCCAACTTTCACACCTGTTTGATTTAGGAATGCCTGAGATGGAACCAGGAGACATGGAGGCCTAAAACAGAAACAGGACTGGACATACCCAACCGGGAGTGCAGTTTTAAGGCAATCTGAAGGACATATGAATATGAGAATTTTTCATAGAGAAAGGTTGAGATGAACGGCACGTACACAATGCAGACACAGTGGAATGAGATCCTGTTTTAGATGTAAGACAATGGAGATCTTTTACCAGGGACATCAACTTATGAGAGGTGATCAAGAGAAGCCTCTAGGACAAGTGGATGAGTTTGATGGGTATAAATTCCACTGAGTGTCCTTCCTTAACACACATACTGGACTTTGCCACAATGGATTCCTACCAAGGCCCAGTAGAGATGGTCACATGGTCCCTGACTTTTCAGAAGAATTGTTGGGAAAGATTTTTTCCGTAGGGGTAAGGGCTGGACTTCCCATCCCAGAACTACTACTGCTGCTAGATCGGTGCTGGACCATCGGCCGAGCCGGCCTTACCGGTGGGGGTCTGAGCTGGGCTCCAGCCAGGCGAGCAGACAATGCTGGCTTGAAAGTGGTCAACATTTCGGTAGTGGAAGAGTTGCTCCTCCGCATGGCAGCATCGGGATCCCGTATCATGATGGTGTGCAGGGGACTTACTGGCTCAGAATTTGGGGTTCCAAGGGTAGGATTCTTCATTGGTTCTAGAGTGTCTAGGACAACATCTGGTGCTTGTTTAGCTGTATTCTGACGTTCCAGTTCACGTAGTTCATTGAGCGCTGTGCTCATTGTCTTCTCAATGTCCTACAATGGAGACAAAAGTCACAAAATAACAATATGGGGTGTGGTGAGATTTTTGTAGGATTTTTGTTAAAGCATAATTTGCAGTATCATACATAAACTTAACTACAATATACTGTATGAGTATGTAAAGCAACCTACCAACTCTACCAAAAATTTTGTTTTTCAGAGTAGGGAAGGGTTAGAATCTGTTTCAGAATTATAGTCTGAGAAGTGTCCCCTCACTTTCTGTTCTGTTGACCCCAGGTCAGAACATGAGAAGACATATCCCCAGTTAGAATGCAGTAAAAAAAATAAACAAAGGTTGACGAAGGATTTTAGCTACTTTGGAGTTAAACTGCTGCCTACAGGAGTATTTGGACACTGGCAACAAAAAAATCCATAGGCCAGCCCAGGATAACCCCTTCTCTATCCAGCATGCCTCAGTTTGTTGATTGCAATACCAAGGGCATACGCATAAAGACACAGGGAAGGGACCGGTGTCTCCCAATAGACTTTAAGGAAAGAATTTTACGGTAAGTACAAAAATCCTATTTTCTTTCCCAACCATTGATGGATACAGAAATTCAGATACCTATGGGATGTCCAAAAGTTGCCCAACTAAGATGTGGGCAAACAGCAAAAGCCTCAGTAACAGGCCCACAAAACAGAACTAAATACTACCAGAAGCCCTTGAGCTGCCAGAAGGACCAACATCCAAAGCTGAAAGCAGATGAGGTCAAGTCCACTACTAGAAAGGAGGATCTGTCAACACAACCAGAAGAAGGACACCTGTTGCTCTAGCCAGGATAAAAAGGATCACCACCAAGCAGTCCCCTAAGAACCTGTCAACATGACCAGAGGGAGGACATGGAGAATCAACTTGATGCTCAGACCAGGATAGAAATGTTCACCACCAAGTGGTCCCCTACTAGATAGGAGAACCTATCAAAATGACCAGAGGGAGAACATGGGGAATAAACCTGATGCTCTGACCAGGTTAGACAAGGTCGGCACCAAGTATGCCCCTACTAGATGAGAGAACCTATCAACATGTCGAGAGGGAGGACATGGAGAATCAACCTAATGCTCAGACCAGGACAGAAATGGTCACCACCAAGTGGTCCCCAACATGGCCAGAGGGAGGACATGGAGAATCAACTTGATGCTCAGACCAGGATAGAAATGTTCACCACCAAGTGGTCCCCTACTATATAGGAAAACCTATCAAAATGACCAGAGGGAGGACATGGAGAATCAACTTAATGCTCAGACCAGGATAGAATGGTCACCACCAAGTGGTCCCCTACTAGATAGGAAAACCTAACAACATGACCAGAGGGAGGACATGGAGAATCAACTTAATGCTCAGACCAGGATAGAATGGTCACCACCAAGTGGTCCCCTACCAGATAGGAAAACCTAACAACATGACCAGAGGAAGGACATGGAGAATCAACCTGATGCTCTGGCCAGGTTAGACAAGGTCGGCACCAAGTAGTCCCCTACTAGATGGGAGAACCTGTCAACATAACCAGAGGGAGGACGTGGAGAATCAACCCGATCCTGTGACCAGGATAGAAAAGGTCAGCACTAAGCAGGAATGACTTATGGAAGACATCACCAACCTGAACTAACAAGAACCTAGAAAAAAACAGGTGGAAAAACAACCACTTCCCGTCTAAGAAAGAAAAAGCCCACAATCAGATATGGTCAATAAAATCAAAAACTCAAGAACAAAATTGAATAAAAAGGGATAACAAAATTAGATTTTTCTCAGCAGTGCTGATGAAAAGACATCCATTATTATGGGACACTAGCAAACAAACTGAGGCATGTTGGGTAAAGAAAGGGCTATCCTGAGCAGCTCACAAAATGTTTTTGTTGCTAGTGTTCAGATCTTCCTGTAGGTGGCAGTATAACAAGACTGTATCTGAATTCCTGTGTTCCTCAATGGATAAGAAAGGAAAACCTTTGTTGAGTTTTTATGACTTTGTCCTCCTTTTCCCTCACCTCCAGTGCTGGTGACGTGGTGCGACAGCCATTAGCAAGAAAGGGAAGTGAGGGCAGATTGCCTTAATGGGGACACAGCAATATTATTTTCTCATTTTTTGGGGAAACGTGAAAAAACTGTTAAAACACACATATGTTGTTTTAAAGAGACAGAAAGACAAAGAGGCCCTTAAAGGGAAAGTGTACCAACTACAGGAGCAGGAAAATAAAATCATGAATGGCTGCAACTTAATAGGACACAGAATTGAAAAATAAAAATGACTGAGCTGCTTTATAATAATAATACTCAAAAAATAATTTTGCAAATATCCCCTGTGTTACCTCAGCCAGAGCCTCTGTCTCCAGGGATTTGTGGTCTCCAAGGCTGCTGTGCCTCGTGCCTCCAGTCACAGAACGCAGGCATATCCCATCGTTCAGTAGCTTCCGTTCTGGGTAATTGATACTCCCAGCGCTTCCAAATGTCCCCAACCTGCGCTTTTCAGGGCTGTCCACTCGACCGCGGCTCAGGGACAACTTGTGCGGACTGCTGGGACAGGCGGCCGCGCGGGGAGGCGTGTCAATGCAAGGGCCAAGAGGCCGAGGCGGGCTATGGTTTTCCCCTCCACTTCTCCGGCGTGGTATAGCAGCTCCGTCGGAACGAAGTCTAACCCTGAAGAATAGAGAGAAATAAAAAATGAACGTGTATAAACCCCAAAATTGGACCAGGGGTCTCCAAAGTTTCTAAACAAAGGGCCAGTTTATTATCCTTCAGACTTTCTTGGGGCCGGACTGTGGTCTGTAGGAGTAGAAAATGTCCTGGTATCGGTAACAATGCCCCATCATTGGTGTCAGTGGGAGAAACAGTGCCCCATTGATGGTGTCAATGAGAGGAAGTGTCACCACATTGGTGTCAATGAGAGGAATAGTGCCCTATCGTTGGTGTCAGTGGGAGGAATAGCGCCCCATCATTGGTGTGAGTGGGAGGACTAGTGCCCCATTGTTGGTGCCAGTGGGAGGAATAGTGCCCCATTGTTGGTGTCAATGGGAGGAAGTGTCCCCACATTGGTGTCAATGAGAGGAATAGTGCCCCATCCTTGGTGTCAGTGGGAGGAATAGTGCCCCATCCTTGGTGTCAGTGGGAGGAATAGTGCCCCATCCTTGGTGTCAGTGGGAGGAATAGTGCCCCATCCTTGGTGTCAGTGGGAGGAATAGTGCCCCATCCTTGGTGTCAGTGGGAGGAATAGTGTCCTATCATTGGTGTCAGCGGGAGGTAGAGTTCCCTATCATTGGTGTCAGTGGGAGGAATAGTGCCCCGCCCATCATTGGAGCACAGGTGTGTCAGGAGGAAGGTGCCTCTGAAGCTGCTCTGTGAGAAGGGAGTGGTGGTGAAATCTATCCCAGCTCCCTGGCCCCCTTTCTGGGGAGGCCATGGAGGCCAGCAGGGCCTCTCCTGCTGGAGGCTCCCAGCCATCTCCTGGGCCATCAGGTGACATGCCTGCCTCTGCACAAGCTGATCTCTCTGCCCCTGGTGAGGATGAAGGCTCGGAGGCCATTCGGGAGCGAGTGGTGGCTGGGATTAAGGTCCTGAACAGGGAGAGGGACAAGCTCTACAAGCTGAGAGCGGAGCTGAAGCGCCTGCGAAGGCAACGTGAGGGCTTACACAGCCAGAAACGGGGATCCATGGATCCGGAAATGCAGCTGGCCAAGGTCCGTGTGGATCATCAGGAGACCATCGTAGCCATGATGGAAGGCAGAGATGGGCCCTTTAAGGAAAAATTTTGCAACGACAAGAGGTTTGGAAGGGTGACAAAGATGGAGGTGGAGGAGACCCCCAGTTCTGACCCCCTGCCCCCCCAGGGAGAGGTAAGCAGCCCCATGCCTTCCCAGGAATCTGGAGGCATGCTGAGGGCCATCCAGGTAATGGAGTCTCCTATGCGGGGGGATCAGATGGTGTTTAATGAGGAAGACATTTCTGATGATGTACCTGATAAAGTAAAGCCTGCTAAGTCCCATGTTGTGGATAAGACTGTTTTTGTTCCTTTTAACACTGTGACTGACAATGTGCCTAATGACAATCAGGCTGCTAGTCCTGTATGCAGCAATGTTGTGCCTGCTGAGGCTGCAATGCAGCAAGAGTTACATTTAAAAAATGTCATTTCTGTGGATGGACTGCAAGTGTCAGCACAGCCCATTAACCCTTCTTTGGCTGAGTCCAAAGCTGTTTGCCCCACTGCTGCTGAGGACTCTACAGTGCAGCATCAGGAGACAGCTGGTATTGCAGCCACTGTGACTATTCCTGATGGGAATTTGAATAGTTCTGTGACTGATAACAATCACCCCAGTACCAGTGTGATGAACAATCCTGCTACAGATCCTGCCATTTCAGTTCATACAGTTGATAATAATAATAATATACAGAGTGATGTGGCTTCAGTGTCAGCCCTTGGCCCTGATAAACCTACTTTTGCACAGGTGGCACACTCTGCTCCTGGTAGTCCCGCTCCCAAGCGGGGTTTTCCACTGCAAGCTGCCACCTTGAGCACCCCAAGATCTGGTCTTGGGTCTCTGGCTTCTGCTGGGGGTCCAAGACGTAATGTAGTTATCCTGAAATGGGAAGGTGGTGCCATCCCTCCAGCACGGCGTGCAGTGGTGGACTTGATATTGGAGATGGGTTTTGGTGCAAATGACCTGTATGCCTTTATACACGTAGCTGGGACAAGGGACTATACAGTTAGCTTCACCAGGCCAGAGGGTCTTGACCTGTTCTGGGAGCGATATGAGGCTCGGTGCAGGTCAAGACCTGAATGGGAAGGTCTGGTCCCAGTTGCGGTTTCTCAGAGGTCAACAGTAAAAAAAATAACCATTATCCTGACCAATGAGAGTGTTCCTGCTCGGGATCTAGAGGTCTGGTTAAGGAACTATGGGGAAGTTTTGACCAAACCTAATAAAATCCATGATGAGCGTAACATCTGGACTGGGGGATGGTCGGTAACAGTCAGGTTGGCCAGGGATGGGAATGTTGTCCGTCACCTGCCCTCCTCAGCTTTCATAGGGAGGGATAGGATGACTGTTTTCTACCCTGGTCAGCCGAAGCTGTGTCACCGCTGTGGAGAAAAGGGGCACTTGAGCTCCTCCTGTTCAGCCTTGATGTGTTCAGTGTGTCGGGGTCAGGGTCATATGGCTAAGGACTGCACTAAGATGATCAGGTGCAACCTGTGCCTGCGCCTTGGCCACCCCTACAGCAGATGTCCTGAAGCCTGGCACAATATGGAGAAGGAGGTAGTAGAGGACATGTCAAGGCTGGACAGGATGGAGGGTGAGACCCCTGGTGTACCATCCTCCTCTGCGGTGACCCCCTCCCCTGGTCCTGCTCAGGATCCCTCTCCAGTTCCTGTGGCCACCCCTCCTGTGTCTGTAAGTACTCCTTCTGTTTCTGTCTCTGTGTCCCCCCAGCCTACTGTACCCTCTCCTCTTGTGTCGGAACCTTCCAAGTCTGTGCCCCCCGAGTCTGTTACCCCCCAGGAGTCTACCCCTCCCGAGTCTGACTTAAAGGGATCACCCCCCCCCACCAGCGTGTACTAAAATGGGCGCCCCTTCCTCTGTAAAGAAGTCTTGTGGAAAGACTTTAAAGAAAAAAATAAGAGATGAGGGCATCTCTGAGGCTGACCTGCGGTACCTGGAGGAGAGAAGGAAGGTTGGGAGGCGGAAGAGGCAGGCGGTGAGGATGGAACGGGGACGAGAAGCTCCGGTTTCTGTCTCCAGCCGTCATAGGTCCTCCAAGTGGGATATTTCTTCATCTGGAGCTTCTTCTGAAAGAAGTTCCGATTCTGAAATGGACTTTGAGGCAGCCTCTAGAAAGAGAGAGGCTTCTGGTGATGAGCAGCAGAGGGGAGCTAAGAAGCAATCCACCCAATAACCCAAATGGCGGTTCCCCCTCCGTTAAAAGTGGTGACAATTAATGTCGCCAGCATTAAGTCAGTAAGAGCTCGTTCTATGGCCTTCTTTTTGTTCAGCCAATTAGATGCTGAAATTTTATTTTTGCAAGAGACTAGGCTCACCTCCTTGGCAGATATTCATATGGCCAAGAGAGAGTGGAGGTATGGTCCATCTTACTGGTCTCTTGCGGCCGAGCCTTACGGCGGTGTGGCGGTGTTGTTTAAAACCGGCATGGTAACTGTCCGGCGGGTTATTGAGGTGGAGATTGGGAGATGTATGGTCTTAGACGTCCTTGTGGGAGGGCAGGACCTGCGCCTAATCAATGTTTATGGGCCGCACACAAAGTGGGACAGGAAATGCCTTTTTACAAGGATCAAGCCATTTCTTTTTACATCCCGGCAAGTGGTCTTTGGAGGTGACTTTAATACAATAACTAGGCCCAAGGACAGGAAGGACTTCAAGGACAGGCTGGGATATGATAGCGTTTTTTTAAATAGTATGGTTAGGGATGCTGGTCTTGTGGATGTGCACATTAAGCACCTCCCAGATGACACCGGGTTCACTTTTCATCGTGGTAATAGTCAGAGTAGGATAGATAGGTTTTTTTTGAAGGAGGCCTCTGCTTTCTCGCCCCCAGTGGTGCAGGCAGTAGAGTTCTCTGATCACTGTATGCTATCTGTGGTCCTGAATGCTTCAGACGCCCCTCAGAGGGGCAAGGGCATCTGGAGATTAAATTCGACTCTACTCAAGGAAGAACATGTTAGACAATCCTTTGAGGAATTCTTTCAGGCACAGGTGACCATCCTGGACTTTTGTAGCAGCAAGGCTGAGTGGTGGGAGCTGACCAAAAAGAGGATCGCTGGATTCTTCAGGGGCCTAGCCAATAGAAATCAGTTTAATAAATACATGACCTACCAACGTTTACGGAGGAAGCTGGATATTCTTGTTTCGAGAGGAGGAGATCCTGGGGCAATCTCCGAAGTGAAACTCCTTCTCAGGAAGTGTCAATATGACCGGCATGCCTCTTTGGTTCTGGAGAGGGACTATGGGAAGTACCACTCGCCTGACCCTTACCAGAACTGCAAACAAGGTGTAGCTGTTAAAACGGTCGTTGGCCTTAAGGACAGTACAGGTTCCTTGACAAAGTCCAGGTCAGGGATTCTGGAGGTCGTGAGGTCCTTTTATGCCGACCTTCTTGGGAGGAAAGAGCTTGATCGTGACAAGATGGAAAGCTTTTTGGACTCTACTCCAGGTCTAAATGGTGGAGATGTTCCATTGATGAATTTGACAGAGGAGATCACAGTCGAAGAGGTGATGAGGGCAATTGAACAGCTTGCCATCAAAAAGTCGCCTGGACCGGATGGCTTGACGGCTGAGTTTTACGAAGCCTTTAAGTCTATTCTGGCCCCGCATTTGGTAGAGGTTTTTAACAGTTGCCTTGCTGAGGGGGTGCTTTCCCCTTCCATGAGGCACTCGGCTGTGATTCTTCTTTCAAAGGGTAAAGATCCTTCGATGATTGAGAATTGGCGCCCCATCAGCCTTCTTAATGTCGATAGAAAGATACTGGCAAAGATATTTTTCTGGCGCCTATCGTCAGTGGCAGAGTCTTTGCTTTCTCGCCATCAGCACTGTTCGGTCCAGGGTAGGAGCACCTTCACAGCGGTTTTAGCTGTCCGGGAGGCCTTGGAGCGGTGCAGGGCTGCAGGCTGGGGAAAGTATTTGCTGACATTGGATCAGGCAAAGGCTTTTGATCGTGTTAACCATGAGTACCTGTGGTTGCTCCTTAGTAAGTACGGTCTGCCGGGTGGTTTTGTCGATTGGCTGAAAGTCTTGTATAAGGGGGCAGAAAGCTTCCCTCTTGTTAATGGTTGGGTTGGACAGTCCTTTGGGGTTGGCTCCGGGGTGCGCCAGGGTTGTCCCCTGAGTCCCCTGCTCTATGTGTTTGCAATCGACCCCTTCATCAGGAGGCTAGAGAGCGGCATGTTGTGTGGGGTACCAGTGGGGCTCCCGGGTGAGCCGCCATTGAGGGTTGTTGCCTATGCGAATGATGTGTCGGTGATTGTCACTGGGACGGATGAAGCGGAGGAGGTGGTCTCTCTGACATCACGGTATTCTGAAGCATCAGGCTCCAAGATCAATCAGGAAAAGACTGAAGTTTTCTGGATGGGAAAGGAAGGTGAGGGTTTTGATCTCCCGGACACCTTTCCAGTGCCCCAGGAAAGAATTAAGATACTAGGCATTGAATTTGGACCCGGCGATTATGGCCTCAAAAACTGGGAAGGCAGACTGGAAATTGCCAATACTAAGGTGGTCAGCTGGAAAAGATGGAAGTTATCTATGAGGGAAAGGGTTGATCTGATTAAGACTTACCTGATTCCGATCTTCTTGTATGTCAGCTTTGTCTGCATCTTGCCAGTGTCTCTCTATGCTAGGGTCAGTAGTGTGTTCTTCCAGATGCTGTGGGGGAACAGACTGAACCCCATCAAGAGGAATGTCACCTACCTATCCAGGAGGGAGGGTGGCTTAGGTATGGTCAACCCAGTTCTTTTCTTTTCACTGCTATTTCTAAAGTTTAACATTGGTAATATGCTTGCAGTGGAACCTCCTGGATGGGTAGGCATATTTAGATCTTGGTTTAGGCCTTTTCTACGACTTTGGGAAGAAGGTGGCCAAGTAAAGAATCGCAGGGGTCATCGTGGTCAGCTACCAGCCTATGTCGCTCCATGCCTGAAGTTACTGCGGCAGTGGCGATTGTCGGCTGAAGATCTCAGATCGGTTCCAAGGAAAGTCCTTATGAGTCGAGTCTTGAGCGAAGTCTTTCATGACCCACTGGCCTTAAGGGATTGCCCGGGCCCAGTTTTGAGGGCGGGGTTAAGACTGATTAATTTGGATAGAGTACCCCCTAAATTTAGGGATCTGGCCTGGTTGTGCTTCCATGGGAAGCTCTATGTTCGGGGCAATTTGAAATTCCGCAGTGGGATGGATCGTAGCTGTCCTCGGGAGGAGTGTGCAGATGAGGAGGAGACTATGGATCATTTTCTGCTTCATTGCCCTTTTAACATAGAGGTGTATAAACAGGTGGGGCGGGCCCTCGGTGTTCCTTTCCTCTCCAGGCTGGGTTATGCTGAGTGGGTGTACGGAGCATTCAATACCGGTGGAGTTTTTTGTTTGGATACACTTTTTTTAGTTAGCCTAGTAGTCCGTTATTTCACCTGGAATGCACGGTGTCAGGTCAGCATTCGGCAAAAACTCCTTCCTGTTGAGGTGGTGGTGTATGACATTTTGCATGAGGTGGGGAAGATTCGGGAGCTTGAGAGAGACAAGCGGGGTCAGGGGGCTTGGTTGAAGGCGTGGAGGGGTTTCAGGCCTCCCTGACTGCCAGGAGTCTCTTTCCCGGGTGTGGCTGTCTGTCTCTTATCACCCTAGATTATCAGTATTTTTGATGAATTTTTGATAAATGGCTGCGTACATAGGTGATGGGTTGTGCCTCTTAGGCCCTCTCTGCTGCTTTATGTAGATAGTTTTCTAGGGATGTTTTGGTAGTGGATTATGTATATATTGTATATATTCTGAACATGGATGTGTATTCCTTTGTTTTCTGTTGAAGTTTTGTACTATGGTTTTGTTTTTTACTTTTGTATAAAAATTGGTTGCTTGATTCTTTTCAATAAAAGATCAATAGTGCCCCATCGTTGTGTCAGTGGGAGGAATAGTGCTCCATCATTGGTGTCGGTGGGAGGAATAGTGCCCCATCATTGGTGTCGGTGGGAGGAATAGTGCCCCATCACTGGTGTCGGTGGGAGGAATAGTGCCCCATCATTGGTGTCAGTGTGAGGAATAGTGCCCCATCATTGGTGTCGATGGGAGGAATAGTGCCCCATCATTGTTGTCAGTGTGAGGAATAGTGCCCCATCATTGGAGTCAGTGGGAGGAATAGTGCCCCAACCTTGGTGTCAGTGGGAGGAATAGTGCCCCAACCTTGGTGTCAGCGGGAGGAATAGTGTCCTATCATTGGTGTCAGCGGGAGGTAGAGTTCCCTATCATTGGTGTCAGTGGGAGGAATAGTGCCCCATCATTGTGTCAGTGGGAGGAATAGTGCTCCATCATTGGTGTCGGTGGGAGGAATAGTGCCCCATCACTGGTGTCGGTGGGAGGAATAGTGCCCCATCATTGGTGTCAGTGTGAGGAATAGTGCCCCATCATTGGTGTCGATGGGAGGAATAGTGCCCCATCATTGTTGTCAGTGTGAGGAATAGTGCCCCATCATTGGAGTCAGTGGGAGGAATAGTGCCCCATCATTGGAGTCAGTGGGAGGAATAGTGCCCCATCATTGGTGTCGGTGGGAGGAATAGTGCCCCATCATTGGTATCAGTGGGGGAAAAAGTGCCCCATTGTTGGTATTAATGTCAGTGGGAGGAATAGTGCCTCAAGGGCCGGATATAAGCAAGCACAGGGTCACAGTTTGGAGGCCACTGTATTAGATGGCCAAATTAATGATCTCCCATGAAAGCCGGACAATGCTGCTGATAATTGTGGGGGAGTGGCTTAGCTTTGTTGAGGAAGTGATGTTACTGGTAGGAATTTCAGGTAAGAAAGAGATTCACAAGAAAAATATTTGCTTAACAAAACCCAAAAGTGCTACTTAAAGCCCAACTCCAACCAACACTGTGAGGTTTTATCTGTGGTCTGTGTTCCCACTGGAGGTATGGTCCCTGATTTCCTGTTGGATTCGGGGAACTTCTACTCCATTACACCCATCTAACTCTCCTCTGAGGCTTTCCCTGTACTCCCCTGATCGGCCCCTTTCTTCTGGGCCCTTGGGTGCTCACATGTACTCCCCTGATCGGCCCCTTTCTTCTGGGCCCTTGGGTGCTCACATGTACTCCCCTGATCGGCCCCTTCCTTCTGGGCCCTTGGGTGCACACATGTACTCTCCTGATCGGCCCCTTTCTTCTGGGCCCTTGGGTGCACACATGTACTCCCCTGATCGGCCCCTTCCTTCTGGGCCCTTGGGTGCACACATGTACTCTCCTGATCGGCCCCTTTCTTCTGGGCCCTTGGGTGCTCACATGTACTCCCCTGATCGGCCCCTTCCTTCTGGGCCCTTGGGTGCACACATGTACTCTCCTGATCGGCCCCTTTCTTCTGGGCCCTTGGGTGCTCACATGTACTCCCCTGATCGGTCCCTTCCTTCTGGGCCCTTGGGTGCACACATGTACTCCCCTGAACGGCCCCTTCCTTCTGGGCCCTTGGGTGCACACATGTACTCCCCTGATCGGTCCCTTCCTTCTGGGCCCTTGGGTGCACACATGTACTCCCCTGATCGGCCCCTTCCTTCTGGGCCCTTGGGTGCACACATGTACTCCCCTGATCGGCCCCTTCCTTCTGGGCCCTTGGGTGCACACATGTACTCTCCTGATCGGCCCCTTCCTTCTGGGCCCTTGGGTGCACACATGTACTCCCCTAAACGGCCCCTTCCTTCTGGGCCCTTGGGTGCACACATGTACTCCCCTAAACGGCCCCTTCCTTCTGGGCCCTTGGGTGCACACATGTACTCCCCTGATCGGCCCCTTCCTTCTGGGCCCTTGGGTGCACACATGTACTCCCCTGATCGGCCCCTTCCTTCTGGGCCCTTGGGTGCACACATGTACTCCCCTGATCGGCCCCTTCCTTCTGGGCCCTTGGGTGCACACATGTACTCCCCTGATCGGCCCCTTCCTTCTGGGCCCTTGGGTGCACACATGTACTCCCCTGATCGGCCCCTTCCTTCTGGGCCCTTGGGTGCACACATGTACTCCCCTAAACGGCCCCTTCCTTCTGGGCCCTTGGGTGCACACATGTACTTCCCTCATCGCCCCTTCCTTCTGGGCCCTTGGGTGCACTCATGTACTCCCCTGATCGGCCCCTTCCTTCTGGGCCCTTGGGTGCACACATGTACTCCCCTGATCGGCCCCTTCCTTCTGGGCCCTTGGGTGCACACATGTACTCCCCTGATCGGCCCCTTCCTTCTGGGCCCTTGGGTGCACACATGTACTCCCCTGATCGGCCCCTTCCTTCTGGGCCCTTGGGTGCACACATGTACTCCCCTGATCGGCCCCTTCCTTCTGGGCCCTTGGGTGCACACACATTCCATGTTAGTTTCCTACCTTCCCAGGACCCCGGCAAAGTTGTACTCTGGTAGGTGCTCGATGGGTGACTGGATGTCATTCTTGGAAGAGGATTTATCATCCAGGAGGGGCCCGCTGCTTGCCTCGCTGTCCGCTTTTTGGCTCAGATTATCCGAGAAGGCATCATCGCTGGAGGGAGAGAGAAGGTAAAGAGCTTATTGGGTGCATGGTGGGAAATTTCGGCAATTTTAAACCAAATTCTCAGAATTCTGTATAGGTTATCTCATAGATGTTCTTATCTGCCTAGATGGAGACGACTTTGTAAAGAAGAAGGGACTAAGGGCTAGTCATGAGATGAGACTGGGGAGGTTAGGTGATTACAGGCAGGGGTCAATTCATTGCCCATTGGATCACGAACAAGCGGTTGGTTCTCGGTTACTTACAGATCCTGGACCACGATATACTGGTGGGGTATCAGACCGTCCACCCCATTGTGCCGGCCTTCCCACCAGTCCTCCGACGCTCGGTGGTAGAGGAGCAGGGACGCCCCTTTTTTAAAGGACAATTCTCGCGGTGTGCGACCAGAGTAGTCAAACTTAGCGATGGCTTCAATCTGCTCCACCTCTAGAAGGGTGAGACACAGAAGAATAGTAATTAGCTTTGAGGATGACTATAGTTATGGTGACACAATTTAGCTTTACAAAATTGGTACATAGTACACCTGAGATCTTCATGCCCCATACCCACTTACCAGTAATCTGTGCTGGGGATGTAACTCAGAGGTGGGCTCTTAATATCCGTGCTTCTATCCCACTGGGCCATGGCCCACTGCCAAGCTATGGCCTCCCCTCTTCCAGGCCTCCAGCCAGCTGCAGATCCCTTAACCTCCCTCAATGCCTCCCAGCTACCATAGTGCCCCCAACCTCCTATAGTGGCCCACTGAGCCCCCAGGCCCTATGAGAGCCTCAGCCTCCAAGAGTGCCCACCAGTATGCTGCAGAGCCACTCGCTCCACAGTGTCCCTCAGCACCCCCCAACCTCCCCTGCCCCCTCCAGAAACCTTAGCCCCTCTAGGACCACCAAGACAGTTTCATAGTCCCCTAACCACCTCCACAACCCTCATCCCCATACAGTGATACCCAGCCCCATCCAGAGCCTTCCAGCATTTCAATACATGTTTTGCTTTCCTATACTATTCTTTTGTAAGTACAGTGCCTTGAAAAAATATTCATACCCCTTGAAATGTTCCACATTTTGTCATGTTACAACCAAAGTCGTAAATGTATTTTATTGGGATTTTATGTGATAGACCAACACAAAAAGGCACATCATTTTGAAGTGGATGGAAAATGGTAAATGATCAATAATTTGAAGAACCCCCTCCCCTTTCTCTGCAATTACAGCTGCAAGTCTTTTTGGGGATGTCTCTACCAGCTTTGCACATCTAGAGAGGGACATTTCTGCCCATTCTTCTTTGCAAAATATCTCAAGTTCTGTCAGATTGGATGGAGAGCATCTGTGATCAGCAATTTTCAGGTCTTGCCACAGATTCTCAATGGGATTTAGGTCTGGACTGTGACTGGGCCATTCTAACACATGAATATGCTTTGATCGAAACCATTCCATTGTAGCTCTGGCTGTATGTTTGGGGTCGTTGCCCTGCTGGAAGGGGAACCTCCACCCCCAGTCTCAAGTCTTTTGAAGACTTTTTTTCTAAGATTGCCCTGTATTTGGCTCCATCCATCTTCCTATCAACTCTGACCAGCTTCCCTGTCCCTGCTGAAGAAAAGCATCCCCACCACATGATGCTGCCACCACCATGTTTCAGGGTGGGGATGGTGTGTTCAGGGTGATGTGCAGCGTTAGTTTTCCGCCACACATAGCGTTTTGCTTTTAGGCCAAAAAGTTAAATTTTGGTCTCATGTGACCAGAGCACCTTCTTCCACATGTTTGCTGTGTCCCCCACATGGCTTCTCTCAAACTGCAAACTGGACTTCTTATGACTTTCTTTCACCAATGTCTTTCTTCTTGCCACTCTTCCATAAAGGGCAGATTTGTGGAGAAGCACGACTAATAGTTGTCCTGTGGACAGATTCTCCCCCCTGAGCTGTGGATCTCTGCAGCTCCTCCAGAGTTACCATGGACCTCTTGGCTGCTTCTCTGATGTATGTTCCCCTTGCCCGGCCGGTCAGTTTAGGTGCACGGCCATGTCTTGGTAGGTTTGTAGTTGTGCCATACTCTTTCCATTTTCCGATGATGGATTGAACAGAGCTCCGTGAGATGTTCAAAGTTTGGGATCATTTTTTATAACTTAACCCTGCTTTATACTTCTCCACAGCTTTATCCCTGACCTGTCTTGTGTTTTCCTTGGCCTTCGTGATGCTGTTTTTTCACTAAGGTTCTCTAACAAACCTCTGAGGGCTTCACAGAACATCTGTATTTATACTGAGATTAAATTACACACAGGTGGACTCTATTTACTATATAGGTGACTTCTGAAGGCAATTGATTCCACTAGATTTTAGTTAGAGGTATCAGAGTAAAGGGGGCTGAATAGAAATGCCACACTTTTCACATATTTATTTGCAAAAAAATATAAAAAACATTTATCATTTTCTTTCCACTTCACAATTATGGGCCACTTTGTGTTGGTCTTTCACATAAAATCCCAATAAAATACATTTACGTTCTTGGTTGTAACATGACAAAATGTGGAAAATTTCAAGGGGTATGAATACTTTTTCATGGCACAACGAGGAAATACATTTATTATTCCACATGTTTTAAATAAACCCCGTCGTATAGCTGTAGCAGTGGTTATTCAAAATCCTATATGCGATCAGTCGGCTCAGTCTGCCCACTTACCTTCATCACTTGTGTGAGGCTCAGTACCGTTATCATGGTCCCCTTCTTCGATGGCGCCTGGCTCACTGTGCGGACTGTCGCTGTAATAAAAAATTTAAATGTAATTATTAATTTGACAAAGAGTTAAAGGGGACCTTGCACTAGAATGCAGAGCCTGCTTATTCAGTAGTGGACCTCTCCCCCCACCTGGGGAATCCCCCCCACCATTTCTTATTGCCAAATTCCCCCCTCTTTAGACACAAGGGAGACTGAAGGAGCAGCTTTCCTCAAGGTGCCATTTTTTTTGCAGTTACGATTCAAGATTGAAAGATTTTAACATTAAAAAATGGGAGTGTGGCCAATCGAAAGGATGAATATTTTTCCATCCTTGATCAGTATTATTAATTTGGTTAATTTAATTCAATTTTTCATTTCAATAATTAATTAAATAGAATATATAATTAATTTAAATGATTTAAATTAATTAAATAAATAAAAAAACTAAAATTAAATAAATAAAAATTTTAATAAATGTAAAAAAAAAATATTAATTGAGCGTTTAAATTTAAATAAAGAATTAAATAGAATAATTCAATAATTACAATGATTAAAATAAAATGAATTTAAATCAATTAAATTGAAAATGTAATTTCATTTAATTACAAATGTAAAAAAAAAATGCATTTAATTAGTTAATTAATTTATTCAATTATTTTAAAATAATAATTAGATCTTAAGCTTCATTTTGCTGCTTGATGCAGCCCAGGGGTCAGTTAGTACCAGTACTCCACATCCACAGTCATGCACTTCTCATAGACGGGCCCCTCCAGTTCCCGGTGGCTGGGGAAGATGGATTCGTGGTTGACGATGATGCTTTTGATGACCTCGTTGACATGCGCTTGGCAGGACACTGGGTCTTGACTGTCCGGGATGGGCATCAGCGTCGGCCCGAAGCAAATGGCCAAATTGTACGGGTCCATCATGTTCTCATCGCTATACTGGGACAAGCTGAAACAGAACACAGGCCATCATCCTACTGGGCCATCAACAATAGGCTCTAACTGGAAGAAACACAAGGAGAACATGCAAACTCCATGCAGACAGTGTCCTGAATGGGACTCGAAAGTGAGGACCCCACATATATATAAAAAGAAATACTACAAGCACTGCACACTACTATCCTTCTAACATGCTTCGGGTACTGGGAGGCTGCAGGAAGAATTATTCAGGGGGTTTATAGGGGTAATATGGCTCATTGGGGCCCTCCATTGTGTAATAATGCTCTTCCATAATTATCTTTTTATTAAGTGCAGCCTAACTTCTTAAGGATTGCTGCGTTTGCTGATATTTATTTGTATTCTCTCCCTTTCAGAGCAGACGTGTCATCTCTGTCTCCTGCCTGAACTCAGCGTCCTTTTTTCATTCTTAAGTTTTGATAGTAGTACAGCCTTACCTCTCAGGGATTGCTGGCTGTGCTGATATTTGATTGTATTCTCTTCCTGTCAGAGCAGACATATCATCTCTGTCTCCTGCCTGAGCTCATCGCCTAATTTCCATTTTAAGGTTTTTATCAGCGTCGGCCCGTCCATTAGGGGCGCACGGGCGCCACCCCCCTTATCCATGCCTCCGGCTCCCTAATCTACATACATGGCGCCGGACGCATGGATTACAATGGCGGGGGTGTATTTTTTTGAAGCACGTGATTAGATCGCCCTGATCCCACCCAGTTGTGTGACAATAGCGAATGGATATTTGCTATCGCCACACTGATCTTCTTCCCGGCCAATCAGGAAGCGGGTCTTGGGACACATCACCCGATTGGCTGAAAGGACAGGCGATCCTATTGGACGCCTAGGAGGAGGAGGGAGGAGCCGCAAGGCAGAGGCTGCCGTAATGCAGAGAGGACACTGGAGGCGCTGCCCGCTACCCATAGGAGCCCGCAACCTGCCCGCTGCCCATAGGAGCCTGAAACCCGCCCATAGGAGCCCCAAGCTGCCCGTAGGAGCCTGCAACCCGGCCGCTGCCCGACGCCCATAAGAGCCTGCAACCCGCACATAGGAGCCCGCAACCATGCCGCTGCCTGCCGCCCAAAGGAGCCCGCAACCCGCCCGCTACTCGCCGCCCATAGGAGCCCGCAATCCGCCCATAGGAGCACACAACCAGCCGCTGACAGCTGCCGTAGGAACCCGCAACCCGCCCGTAGGAGTCCACAACCCGGCCGCTGCCCGCCGCCTGTAGAAGTCCGCAACCCGGACACTGCCCACCGCCCATAGGAGCCAGCAGCCTGCCCACTGCCCACCGCCTGTAGGAGCCCGCAACCCGCCCGTTGCCCTGCGCCTGTAGGAGCCTGCAACCCGACCACTACTCGCCGCCCATAGGAGCACACAACCCGGCCGTTGCCCACCTCCCGTAGGAACCCGCAACCCGCCCGTAGGAGTCTACAACCCGACCACTGCCTGCTACCCGTAGAAGCCCGCAACCCGGACGCTGCCCACCGCCCATAGGAGCCCGCAACCCGTCCGCTGCCTGCAGGAGCCCGCAACCCGCCCGTTGCCCTGCGCCTGTAGGAGGCTGCAACCCGTATCTAACAGATCATAATGCTGCTGTCCAAAGGTGCCCGCTGTGCTCCTTCATCCAGCGTGGGGCCACTCTAAGATCACCAGGTGAAAACAAAGGGGGAAAAAAACTTAAAAAAAGAAAATGCATGTAGCCACCAGATGTTTGGTAAGCTGCAAAATATTACATTTTTGGCTTTGGGTTTAATACCGCTGAAAAAAAAAAATCGATTATCCATGAGAGGTAAGGCTGCAGTATTTAAAAAAAGTCAAAAATGGAGATTATATTACAGGTGGCCATTTGAAACAAATTATCTTTAAAATTATATTTATATATAGTAATATATAAAATCGAAACCAGTGCTTCACAGTAGAGATGCCTGCAATAATTATAAATTCCAGACTAGCAAGCCAAGATGAAACCTGAAGCTCCTCAATGACTAGTGATGAGCCGAACACCCCCGGGTTCGGTTCGCACCAGAACCCGCGAACGGACCGGAAGTTCGAACGAACATTAGAACCCTATTAAATACAATGGATGCGAACGTTCGAATTCTAAAGTGCTAATTATAACAACTATTATGCATGTTATTGTCCTAAAAAGGGTTTGGGAACCCGGGTTCTGCACCAGGGGACATGTATCAATGCAAAAAGAAGTTTTAAAAACGGTCGTTTTTCGGGAGCAGTCATTTTAATGATGCATAAAGTGAAAAAAAAAAAGTCAAATATTCCTTTAAATATCGTACCTGGGGGGTGTCTAAAGTATGCCTGTGAAGTGCCACGTGTTTCCCGTGTTTAGAACTGTCCCTGCACAAAATGACACTTCTAAAGGAAAAAAAAGCCATTTAAAACTGCTTGCGGCTTTAATGTAATGTCTGGTCCCGGTAATATGGATGAAATTCTTTAAGAAAAATGGCATAGCTACCCCATGACCCCCCCCCCTACCCCAGCCCATTACCAGCCCCTTTGGGTCTTGTATGGATATTAAGGGGAACCCCGCACATAAAATAAAAAAGGCCCTATATACTCTGAACAGCCGTATACAGGCGGTGCATACAAGACAGGGACTGTAGGTTTGTTCTTATGTAGAATCTGTTTGTAATTTTGAACAGGTACATTGTTGAAGTGTAGCTCCAGCCCAAAAATCTATTTTTAAACTTTTTGGAAAACATAGGTAAGGGTTATCACCCCTGTAACATTTGTTTTGCTGTCTGTGCCCCTGTTCAGAACATTTCACCTCACTTTCCGTCCCAATGACAACTGTTTTTGAAATGTGGTGTTTTTCTTGAAACAAGGATTGCTGATAAAGCATCAGTACAGAGGAGACACCTTTCTCCCATATTTATTCTTACAGGAGAGAATTTTCCTTCCTAGTGGTAGATTTCCTCTCACTTCCTGTTGTCTTCTTGCGTTTGCAAGTAGGAGTCGTTTGTAAGTTGGATGTTTGAAAGTAGGGACCTGCCGTATATACTCTGCAGAAATAGGCCCCTTAGTTGTTGGTGTTGGCACAACACTGTAAGCACTCACAGTTACTCTTGGTTGGTGCTGGAACGCCCTGCTGTCAACTATTATATCAGGAATTTTAATTACATATAATTGTTGAACAGTGGTAGTAAAAATTGGGCCTTTGATGGTGGTGCTGGTGCCACAACACTGTAAGCCCTGACAGTTACTCTTGGTGGGTGCAGCAATGGGCCCTGCTGTGAATTATTAGATCAAGAATTGTAATTACATGCCCCTGTTGAACAGGGGCTGAAAAATTGGGCCTTAGGCACTGGTGGCACAACACTGCAACCCCTCACAGATACTGTACTTGGAGCACAGCAATGAGCCCTGTTGCAAAGTATTGCTTCAAAAATTGTAATGACACGCCCCTGTTAAACAGGGGCTGAAAAATTGGGCCTTAGGCACTGGTGGCACAACACTGCAACTCCTCACAGATACTGTACTTGGAGCACAGCAATGAGCCCTGTTGCAAAGTATTGCTTCAAAAATTGTAATTACACGCCCCTGTTAAACAGGGGCTGAAAAATTGGGCGTTAGGCACTGGTGGCGGCACCCATAAACAAAAATGATCTTCCAAGCTATCATCATCAATCGTATCATTGAGGACTCGGAGGAGGAGGATAGCCAGTCAACATAACAGCACAGGCACTCAGCATCAGCATCAGTCTTGAAGGGATGTGACATTTTAAAATCAATTAGTCTGTTATATCAGCATCAGGTGTGTGGTAGCTGGTGGTGATCCAAGACTGGTTCATCTTGATGAAAGTCAGTCGATCAACCGAGTCGGTGGACAGGCGCACCCTGTGATCCGTGACAAATCCTCCAGCAGCACTGAATGTGCGTTCCGAAAGAACGCTGGATGCAGGACAGGCCAGTAGCTCAATTGCATACTGTGCAAGCTCTGGCCAGTGATCCATCCTCAAGACCCAGTAAGCCAGAGGATTTTCGGTGGGGAAGGTGTCCAAGTCTGACCTTGCCCCTAGATATTCCTGCACCATGTTTATCAGACGCTGGCGATGGTTGCTGGAACCAATCATACTTTGGGGCTGCGGACTAAAGAATTGTCTGAACGCATCGGTCAGACGGCCACCTTCCCCACCGCTCCTTCTTTGACTGGCCGAAGCCTCAGCAACTCGTTGTCCAGGACCAGGAGTTTGCAACCTCCCAGTCTCTGGGAACGCGTTGCACAGACCTTTCTGCAAGGCCTCCCGGAGTTGTCTCATCCTCTGCTCCCTCTGCGACGGTAACATAAGGTCCGCAACCTTACCCTTGTACCGTGGATCAAGGAGAGTGGCCAGCCAGTAATGGTCCCTCTCCTTGATCCGAAGAATACGAGGATCCTTCCGCAGACTTTGCAGGATCAGGGAGGCCATGCAGCGTAGGTTTGCTGAGGCATTCGCTCCGGAGTCCTCTGGGTCACTAAGGACGACATGATCCGCAGCCACCTCCTCCCAGCCACGTACAAGTCCACTGGTTTCTTGGGACTGTAAATCATCCCTAAAAGACTGCTGCTGATGATGCTGAGTGCCAGCCTCCACCTCCATGCTGACACAATCCTCCTCCTCCTCCTCCTCCTCCTCCTCCTCTTCCTGTGCGATGGGTGGGACAGAAGGAACACTGTCTGGGTAAAGGGGGCCTTGAGAGGCAAGGAAGTCCTCCTCTTCCTGCCTCTGTTCTGCCTCAAGTGCCCTGTCCATTATTCCACGCAGCGTGTGCTCCAACAGGTGGACAAGAGGTACAGTGTCACTGATGCATGCACTGTCACTGCTCACCATCCTCGTGGCCTCCTCAAATGGTGCCAGGACAGTGCATGCATCCCTGATCATGCCCCACTGGCGTGGAGAAAAAAAACCAAGCTCCCCTGACCCTGTCCTGGTGCCGTAGTCGCACAGGTACTCATTGATGGCCCTCTGCTGCGTGTGCAGCCGCTGCAGCATGGCCAACGTTGAGTTCCACCTGGTGGGCATGTCACATATAAGGCGGTTCTTGGGCAGGTTCAACTCCTTTTGCAGCTCAGCCAGGCGAGCACTGGCATTATAAGATCTGCGGAAATGCACACAGACTTTCCTGGCCTGCCTCAGGACATCCTGTAAGCCCGGGTACCTGCCCAAGAACCGCTGCACCACCAGGTTAAGGACGTGAGCCACACAGGGCACATGGGTCAGTTGTCCCTGTCGGAGGGCGGAGAGGAGGTTGGTGCCATTGTCGCAAACCACCATTCCTGGCTTAAGCTGGCGTGGCGTCAACCACCTCTCGGCCTGGCCCTGCAGAGCAGACAGGACCTCTGCCCCAGTGTGGCTTCTGTCCCCCAAACACACCAGCGCAAGCACGGCATGGCATCTTTTTGCCTGCGTACTTGCGTAGCCCCGTGAACGGCTACGGAGCACCGCTGGTTCATAGGACAAACCACAGGAAGAGGCCATGGAGGAAGAAGAAGAGGAGGGGGTGGAGGAGAGAGGTGTGTCACAACCAGTAGTAGCATTTTGGAGGCGTGGCGGTGGGACAACCTCCAACACTACTGCACCTT
Organism: Rana muscosa; assembly: GCA_029206835.1. NCBI lineage: Eukaryota > Metazoa > Chordata > Amphibia > Anura > Ranidae > Rana > Rana muscosa. The sequence continues at coordinate 298,423,617 of CM055120.1, forward strand.
GTCCTGAATCCTTCCCAGCTGCCAAAAGAGTGACCCAATGGGCCGTGAAAGAAAGGTAACGTCCCTGTCCATGCCTGCTGGACCATGAGTCAGCGGTAATATGCACCTTACCGCTGACCGCCCTGTCCAGCGAGGCCAAGACATTGCCTTCCACATGCCGGTAGAGAGCCGGAATAGCCTTCCGTGAGAAAAAGTGGCGTTTGGGAACCTGCCACTGAGGAACCGCACATTGCACAAACTCACGGAAGGGGGCCGAGTCTACCAACTGAAAAGGCAGCAGTTGAAGCGCTAGCAATTTAGCCAAGCTAGCATTCAACCGCTGGGCATGTGGATGGCTGGGAGTGAACTTCTTTCGACGGTCCAGCAGCTGGGGCAGGGAAATTTGCCTGCTAGAATCGGACGTCGGTGTACTGCTAGCAGAGTGGGCGCAAGTACTTGGCTGTGACACACCTAATTCTACACCTTCATTCCTCTCAGTGCATGTTTCAGAGAGGACTGAAGTTATAGTGGGGTTGGAGATCCCAGCTGATGCGGTGCAAGGAGAGGTCCGCTTTGTTCTTTGGTGTGGGTCTTTGAGGTAGGCTTGCCAACGAGCTGCATGGCAGGTCAACATATGTCTGGTCAGGCATGTGGTACCCAAGCGGCTGATGTTTTGGCCACGCGATATACGCTTGAGACATATGTTGCAAACAGCAGCTGTGCGATCTGATGCACTAGCCTCAAAAAAGGCCCACACCAAAGAACTTTTTGAATGACGGGCAGAGGCAGCGCCCTGCACAGGCGGAGCTCTGCGGTGTGATTCCGTCGGTGTACTGCCCTTACGCTGGCCACCAAAGGGCATCCTGCCTCGTTGGAGATGTGCCTCCTCCTCATCCTCCTCCTCCTCCTCTCTCCTATTAGGCACCCACGTGGAGTCATTGACCTCATCATCCCCTCCCTCCTCATCACTGGAGCCAATCTGGCAGTATGCTGCAGCTGCTGGAACATGACTGCCAGATTGGTGTCCTTCTTGAGCATCCCCTCTGTCTGCTCTCACGCTACTGCCTTCCTCTAGCTGGGTTTCATCATCAGACCCTTCGAAACGCTGGGCATCCTCCTGGAGCATGTACCCAACACTGTGCTGAAACAGTTCGGGGGACTCCTCAGGAGGAGGACATGGTGGGTCTAGGGAAGGAGTGACTGATGATTTGTCTGACATTGATACCAGGGAAGACGACGCTTTGGCAGCTGCTTTTCCAGTACCCTGAGCCTGGGTGAGAGAGGATGAGGAGGAGGAGGAGGGCTTGGTCATCCACTCTACCAAGTCTTCGGCATGATGTGGCTCAACATGTCCAGCTGCCGAAAAGAAGGACAAGCGTGTCCCATGGCCATGTGCTGATGACAATGCACCGCGTCCACGACCAGCACTGTTGCCCCCAGACACAGAGCCTGCTTGCCCTCTTTTATTGCCTCCTGACTGTCTGCCTCTCCTTGTTTGCCTTCCAGACATTCTAATAGATGGCCTGCAGGGAGATGGGAAAAAAGCAATAAGGGCTACCTTCAGGTGTCCTTCTCTGTCCCTGGAAACAAGGACTTGCAGAGTGAAAGAAAAAAAACACTCTCCCTACCTACAGTTTTCTGTCCCTAGAAAAAATGTTTTTTTTAATCACAATATAGCACAAGGAAAATTAACTCACTGTCCTTACAGGTCCCTGGAAACAAGGACTTGCAGAGTGAAAGAAACTGACACTGTCCCTACCTAGAGTTTTCTGTCCCTAGAATAAATGTTTTTTTTAATCACAATATAGCAAAAGGACAATTCACTCACTGTCCTTCCAGGTCCCTGGAAACAAGGACTTGCAGAGTGAAAGAAACTGACACTGTCCCTACCTAGAGTTTTCTGTCCCTAGAATAAATGTTTTTTTTAATCACAATATAGCAAAAGGACAATTCACTCACTGTCCTTCCAGGTCCCTGGAAACAAGGACTTGCAGAGTGAAAGAAACTGACACTGTCCCTACCTAGAGTTTTCTGTCCCTAGAATAAATGTTTTTTTTAATCACAATATAGCAAAAGGACAATTCACTCACTGTCCTTCCAGGTCCCTGGAAACAAGGACTTGCAGAGTGAAAGAAACTGACACTGTCCCTACCTAGAGTTTTCTGTCCCTAGAATAAATGTTTTTTTTAATCACAATATAGCAAAAGGACAATTCACTCACTGTCCTTCCAGGTCCCTGGAAACAAGGACTTGCAGAGTGAAAGAAACTGACACTGTCCCTACCTAGAGTTTTCTGTCCCTAGAATAAATGTTTTTTTTAATCACAATATAGCAAAAGGACAATTCACTCACTGTCCTTCCAGGTCCCTGGAAACAAGGACTTGCAGAGTGAAAGAAACTGACACTGTCCCTACCTAGAGTTTTCTGTCCCTAGAATAAATGTTTTTTTTAATCACAATATAGCAAAAGGACAATTCACTCACTGTCCTTCCAGGTCCCTGGAAACAAGGACTTGCAGAGTGAAAGAAACTGACACTGTCCCTACCTAGAGTTTTCTGTCCCTAGAATAAATGTTTTTTTTAATCACAATATAGCAAAAGGACAATTCACTCACTGTCCTTCCAGGTCCCTGGAAACAAGGACTTGCAGAGTGAAAGAAACTGACACTGTCCCTACCTAGAGTTTTCTGTCCCTAGAATAAATGTTTTTTTTAATCACAATATAGCAAAAGGACAATTCACTCACTGTCCTTCCAGGTCCCTGGAAACAAGGACTTGCAGAGTGAAAGAAACTGACACTGTCCCTACCTAGAGTTTTCTGTCCCTAGAATAAATGTTTTTTTTAATCACAATATAGCAAAAGGACAATTCACTCACTGTCCTTCCAGGTCCCTGGAAACAAAGACTTGCAGAGTGAAAGAAACTGACACTGTCCCTACCTAGAGTTTTCTGTCCCTAGAATAAATGTTTTTTTTAATCACAATATAGCAAAAGGACAATTCACTCACTGTCCTTCCAGGTCCCTGGAAACAAGGACTTGCAGAGTGAAAGAAACTGACACTGTCCCTACCTAGAGTTTTCTGTCCCTAGAATAAATGTTTTTTTTAATCACAATATAGCAAAAGGACAATTCACTCACTGTCCTTCCAGGTCCCTGGAAACAAGGACTTGCAGAGTGAAAGAAACTGACACTGTCCCTACCTAGAGTTTTCTGTCCCTAGAATAAATGTTTTTTTTAATCACAATATAGCAAAAGGACAATTCACTCACTGTCCTTCCAGGTCCCTGGAAACAAGGACTTGCAGAGTGAAAGAAACTGACACTGTCCCTACCTAGAGTTTTCTGTCCCTAGAATAAATGTTTTTTTTAATCACAATATAGCAAAAGGACAATTCACTCACTGTCCTTCCAGGTCCCTGGAAACAAGGACTTGCAGAGTGAAAGAAACTGACACTGTCCCTACCTAGAGTTTTCTGTCCCTAGAATAAATGTTTTTTTTAATCACAATATAGCAAAAGGACAATTCACTCACTGTCCTTCCAGGTCCCTGGAAACAAGGACTTGCAGAGTGAAAGAAACTGACACTGTCCCTACCTAGAGTTTTCTGTCCCTAGAATAAATGTTTTTTTTAATCACAATATAGCAAAAGGACAATTCACTCACTGTCCTTCCAGGTCCCTGGAAACAAGGACTTGCAGAGTGAAAGAAACTGACACTGTCCCTACCTAGAGTTTTCTGTCCCTAGAATAAATGTTTTTTTTAATCACAATATAGCAAAAGGACAATTCACTCACTGTCCTTCCAGGTCCCTGGAAACAAGGACTTGCAGAGTGAAAGAAACTGACACTGTCCCTACCTAGAGTTTTCTGTCCCTAGAATAAATGTTTTTTTTAATCACAATATAGCAAAAGGACAATTCACTCACTGTCCTTCCAGGTCCCTGGAAACAAGGACTTGCAGAGTGAAAGAAACTGACACTGTCCCTACCTAGAGTTTTCTGTCCCTAGAATAAATGTTTTTTTTAATCACAATATAGCAAAAGGACAATTCACTCACTGTCCTTCCAGGTCCCTGGAAACAAGGACTTGCAGAGTGAAAGAAACTGACACTGTCCCTACCTAGAGTTTTCTGTCCCTAGAATAAATGTTTTTTTTAATCACAATATAGCAAAAGGACAATTCACTCACTGTCCTTCCAGGTCCCTGGAAACAAGGACTTGCAGAGTGAAAGAAACTGACACTGTCCCTACCTAGAGTTTTCTGTCCCTAGAATAAATGTTTTTTTTAATCACAATATAGCAAAAGGACAATTCACTCACTGTCCTTCCAGGTCCCTGGAAACAAAGACTTGCAGAGTGAAAGAAACTGACACTGTCCCTACCTAGAGTTTTCTGTCCCTAGAATAAATGTTTTTTTTAATCACAATATAGCAAAAGGACAATTCACTCACTGTCCTTCCAGGTCCCTGGAAACAAGGACTTGCAGAGTGAAAGAAACTGACACTGTCCCTACCTAGAGTTTTCTGTCCCTAGAATAAATGTTTTTTTTAATCACAATATAGCAAAAGGACAATTCACTCACTGTCCTTCCAGGTCCCTGGAAACAAGGACTTGCAGAGTGAAAGAAACTGACACTGTCCCTACCTAGAGTTTTCTGTCCCTAGAATAAATGTTTTTTTTAATCACAATATAGCAAAAGGACAATTCACTCACTGTCCTTCCAGGTCCCTGGAAACAAGGACTTGCAGAGTGAAAGAAACTGACACTGTCCCTACCTAGAGTTTTCTGTCCCTAGAATAAATGTTTTTTTTAATCACAATATAGCAAAAGGACAATTCACTCACTGTCCTTCCAGGTCCCTGGAAACAAGGACTTGCAGAGTGAAAGAAACTGACACTGTCCCTACCTAGAGTTTTCTGTCCCTAGAATAAATGTTTTTTTTAATCACAATATAGCAAAAGGACAATTCACTCACTGTCCTTCCAGGTCCCTGGAAACAAGGACTTGCAGAGTGAAAGAAACTGACACTGTCCCTACCTAGAGTTTTCTGTCCCTAGAATAAATGTTTTTTTTAATCACAATATAGCAAAAGGACAATTCACTCACTGTCCTTCCAGGTCCCTGGAAACAAGGACTTGCAGAGTGAAAGAAACTGACACTGTCCCTACCTAGAGTTTTCTGTCCCTAGAATAAATGTTTTTTTTTAAGCACACTATAGCAGAAGCACAAAACACACTGACACTCTCCCTACCTATCCTTCTCTTTCCCTAAACTAAAGGAATCCAGGTTAAGCAAGAAAGAAATAACAGTCACTGTCCCTGCCTATGCTACTCTATCCCTGCTCCGGAACACACTACACTAGGCCGCCGTGCTGGCGGCCTTTTATAGTGTGGGGCGTGTACTAAACACCCTCAGCAATAATTGGCCACAGGCATCCTGCCTGTGGCCAATCATTGCTCTCCTCGCTGCCGGCGCTGTGATTGGCCAAGCATGCGGGGTCACAGTGCATGCTTGGCCAATCACAGCGCCTGGATGACACTGCGATGGCGTAGTGCATTGTGGGCCGTTCGCGTCACTCGAATTTGGCGCGAACGGCCCAAATCGTTCGATCTTCGTCGAACGATCGAACAGCCAATGTTCGAGTCGAACGTATGTTCGACTCGAACACGAAGCTCATCCCTATCAATGACTATAGGGAAATCAGCCCGGGAAGAAGTCTTCTTGGTATACATATCTCCACCACTAGATGGCAGACTAGACCGATTGATAACAGCACTTCAATGGTCTCTTGCTAGCATCACATAACAAATACCAACACACATAATTATACAGAATAAATTATTAACAGCTCTTAAATACATACATTATTCATTCTACGTGGGTGGCTTACAGCGGCCTCAATCCATTAATACATCCTATTATAATGTATAATAAGTGTAGAATATCTGCATCACTATTTAAGGGGCCAGTATATTTTCACAGATTTCTATTTTTTATTAGGGTTGCACCGATACCTTTTTTTTTTTTTTATCGATACTTTTCGGTCAATTACTCGCTGATACAGAGCACCGATACTTTGCGGTGCGATTTGCGTCAATAGAAAATAATTTTGTGCAAATCGCACTGCAAAAAATCACATTCGATTTGGAACAGGAATGCTGTGCAATTCTTGTCCGATTGGCATGCGATTTCCCCCATCGAAAAGAAAGCGCCATCTAGTGGGCATTTTTTTTTTTAAACTTTAGAACTCTTAAAAGTGATCTTTTTTTTTTTTCTATAAAAAAAACAAACATGTCATACTTACCTGCTATGTGCAGTGGTTTTGCACAGAGCAGTCCAGATCCTCCCCTTCTCAGGTCCCTGGCTGGAGTTCCTGGCCCCTCCTTCCTGTTGAGTGACCCCTACAGCAAGTAGCTTGCTATGGGGGGCACCCGAGCCGAGCTGCAGCTCTGTCTATCCATTCAGACACAGAGCCCCAGTTCGGCCTCGCCCTCTTTCTCTCCTGATTAGCTAACGGAGTTTGATTGACAGCAGTGGGAGCCAATGGTGCCGCTGCTGTGCCAATCAGGGGGGAGAGTCTCGGGTGGCCGATTCTTTCGTGGACATCGCTGGAGAGGGAGGGGGCTCAGGTAAGTATTGGGGGGGGGGGGGGTGCTGCACACAGAAGGCTTTTTGTCTTAATGCATAGAATAAAAAACCTTCTGCCTTTACAATCACTTTAAGTACATATCTGGTCAAATGCAAAATCTGCATAGGCGTCCCGGTCCTGCCGATGATAGCAAATCACGGCCGCTGGAGGTGTTCACAGGGCTGGAGGAGAAGTTCCGGGATCCCTGTGGGTATAGGGCAGAAGTGATGTCAGCTTGGGAGCGGACCGCCTCTACATCTCCTCCAGCCCTGTGAGCACATCCAGCGGCTGTGATTTGCCATCATCGGCGGGACTGGGGCGCCTATGCAGATTTTGCATTTGAACTGTACTTAAAGAGCCCCCCACAAAAAATTAATAGTCAGCAGCTACAAATACTGTAGCTGCTGACTTTTAATATAAGGACATTTACCTGTCCAGGGAGCCCACACTGTCGACACCCTGGCCAATCTTTGGATTGGCTGCCGGGTGCAGCCGCCGCCAATCCTGTTAAGGGAACCCGGCAGAGAAGCCCTTTGGCTTCCCAACCGGGTTCCACACTGCGCATGCGCAAAGTGCGCTGCGCTTTCTAATTGGTCCAGCGGCGGGGGAAGAAGGAGGGGGCTGAACTTCCGAGAGACAGGGTCGTGGCCCCGTCTCCCAGAAGTAGGGAACGGTACCTGTCAAAAACAGGTACCTGTCCCCCCCCCTCCCCCCTAAAAGGTGCCACTTTTGGCACCTTTTGAGTGGACTTTTGGCACTTTTGAGTGGAACTCCGCTTTAATGTGAGTTCTAACATTTTTTATGAACTGCCCACTAGATGGCGCATTTCCCTTTCTATACACACACACAGGAGCGGTGGGGGGGAAATCGCATTCGCTTTTTTTGCAGTGTGATTTGCGCCCATTCATTTTGCATTCATTTTGCACCGCAAAAGTATCGGCTTTTAATTTAAATAATTGATGAGGTGGGGAGGAAGGAACCAGAGAAGGCAAAATGCAAGCAGATTAAACTTCAGCTTCAAAGTGTTGCTGACTTACTGGTTGAGGAAGGCGAACAGATATCTCATGACCACCAGAACGGCCCTAGGTAAAGTGATGAGGATCTGTCGGATGTGGTGAACCCTCTCTGCGGCGTTCTCTATCTCTGGAATAAAAGCGAAAACAATCATTTATACAGAATCTACATAAAGTAAAAAACGATCGTGCAAGCTGAACGAAATTTTGTTGCATTTTTTCCAACAGCTTAATTCCTGTATCATTAGCTCCATGAAGTGGCCAAAATGTGGAATAGTTTTCTGAAATACTGCAAAGAGAAAATACAGTATATTGCATTTTCGCCACTAGATGCCACTGATGATGCAGGAATTACTCTATTAGAAAAAAATAAGGGAAAATTTTGTTCAGCTTGCACAAGTGCCAAGCTCATGCCATCCCATCTCCTTCAAAAAAAAATTTTTTTGCTAGAAAATTACTTAGAATCCCCAAACATTATTTATATATTTTTTCAGACACCCTAGTGAATAAAACGGCGGTCATTGCAATACTTTACGTCACACCGTATTTGCGCAGCAGTCTTACAAACACAATTTTTTTGGGAAAAAATCCACATTTTTTAATTTAAAAAAATAAGAAAACAGTAAAGTTAGCCAAATTATTATTTTTTATATTGTGAAAGATAATGTTCGCCAAGTAAATTGATACCCAACATGTCACGCTTCAAAATTGCGCCCGCTCATGAAATGGCGACAAACTTTGACCCTTAAAAATCTCCATAGGCAACGTTAGGAAAGGAATGCCGATAACTGGCAAGTTTGTTTACATGTGGTCAGCTGTGATTGGACAATGCGGATCACATGGTAAAGGGCTGCTGTGATTGTCCCTTTACTGCGATCTGTGATTAGCTGTGTCCGAAGGATACTGCAATCACAGAGCGTACCAGATGCGCGCCCCAGGGGCGTCCATGGACGCCCTCCCAGAACAAAAGAGTCGTGCTGTAGCCATTTTTTGGCTATAGCGCGGGGTCTGAAGTGGTTAAAAAGTATAAAAACGTACAGATTAAGCCAATGCGTTTTGGGGGGAACTGCCTCCCCCTTCTTCAGGGCTGACATACAAACATCAACAGTATACTAAGCAATATTTTATCAAAATAGTTATATCACTAAAGCAAAAATATACATGATCACAGCAAACGTCATCATATACATGAGCAGAATACATGGTAGCAATACCATTGCTTTAGTGATATCCTTATTTTTTACAAAATACTAATTATATATTGTTTATGTTTGTATGTTATCACTGATGAAGGGGAGGCAGTTCACCCAAAATGTGTTGGCTCGATCTGTACGTTTTTATAATTTCAATATATATATATTTTTTATACTTTTCTCCCATCAAGACTTGCAAGATATTAAAAAAGATAAATATGTTCAGCGCGCTTTTCTCCTATCACCTAAATACTAAACCTATTCTTATGAATGAATTCAAATTATAGAAATATATGCAATGTATAAATATATATATATATGTGCAACAAACACACACAGGAATATATCTTATATGATTGTCACCTCCAGCACCACAGTGAACTGATACTCACTAATCGTAGATATCAAGTCTTGAAACCTTTCCTTGGGAAAGAGCGGATTCTCCAGACCCCGGAAGTAGAGCTTCAGTACCCCGGCCACGGAGTTGATGTCCCTCTCGGTGTGGTCCTCCACCAGCGGGTCCTCTCCTGGGCACGGGGCAGACAATGCATCATTCCACAGCAAACCCAATTACATCTCGTACAACAAATAAGGGAATTATTCTAGAAACTGATCCTCCACATTAACATTTGGGTGTTTCATTGTAAATTCACAGAGACTTTGTAAAAGTTTTTAGGCAGATTTTTTAGTGACAGACATCTGTTACAATGTATCCAAAGCCACTCATTCTTTTAAGTTTTGGAAACAGGAGGGGGCGAGGGTCGGCATCCCATTGACCGCTGGCAGGTTCAGGAAAGATCGTGAACACGTTCCTGCTTTGTCCACCCTCTAATCCAGGGGTCACTGAATGCCAGACAGCAGTCCGGGTCACTGTCCCGTGCGGACCGCTGCAGTCGCATCACTTAGGTGTCGGCTCAGATGGTGTCAGGCGTGTGTGGCGGCAACCAGGTGAGGAGTACAAAGACAAGTGTGTCTTGCCTACAGCCAAGCATGGTGGTGGGAGTGTCATGGTCTGGGGCTGCATGAGTGCTACCGGCACTGGGGGAGCTACAGATCATTGAGGGGACCATGAATGCCAACATGTACTGTGACATACTGAAGCAGAGCATGATCCCCTCCCTTCAGAGACTGGGCCGCAGGGCGGTGTTCCAACATGATAACGACCCCAAACACATTTCCAAGACCACCACTGCCTTGCTAAAGAAGCTGAGGGAAAAGGTGAGGGACTGGCCAAGCATGTCTCCAGACCTAAACCCTATTGAGCTTCTGTGGGGCATCTTGAAAAGATAAAATAAAATATTTATAAAAATGTGAGGGGTGTACTTACTTTTATGAGATACTGTATATATATATATATATATATATATATATATATATATATATATATATATATATATGCAATCCGCACTGTATAGACTATGACTATAGACTTCAACTAAACAATAACGTTAATAATTCACCAATAAATATATGTCAATTAGCCAAGTCATCCAATAAAGGTCAATATTTACAAATCATTTAAAATGAGCACGGTATAACAAATCCCATTAAAACCAAACCCACCATTCCTCCCAGGCCGCACTCATATGGGTTCAATAGTGGCATCAGTTCCAGGGTAAAAATGATCCAAGAACGAAGACTACTTATGTAGTTTTCGTTTTTACTCTTGGATAATTTTTGCCCCGGTGATCTGCCGATATGGTTCCTCCTATCGATATGGTTCCCCCTTGACTGTGCAGGCGCAATCTGAGCCGACGGAAATCACCAAACCTGATCAGCTGTTTTCAGGTGTAGACCCCCCTTAGTTGTTATTGCAACAGGTCCAGGGCGACGTGGACCTCGCTGTAAGTGGCCAGTCGGCCTCACGTCGCTCGGACGGCTCGCTTCGCTCGTTTGGTCTCCTGGGTTATTTTTTAACATGCTCCAAGTCCACGGGGATGGTAAAGAATGAGTCTGGATGTCAGAAGTGTAGCACCACCGCTGTTCAGGACACCGTCCCTTATTGTAATTGAAAGTCTACCCCCCCCCCCCCCGAGCCGCGCATGCGCCGTGTACACCTGAAGAACAGCTAATAAGGTTCGGAGATTTCCGTGGGCTCCATCTGCGCCTGCGCAGTCGAGGCTGGACCCTATCCAATAGGGGAACTAGCTCGACAAGACACAGGGACTGACAATTTTTAGTAACTTCAGGGAGCAAGCATGGAGTTATCCTTTAAGGCCCCATGTACAGGAGACGCTGAGGCAAAGTCCTCTGAACAAAGGTTGAAACTGGCGTTTAGAAACACCCGTTTGCTGCGTTTGCATGCCGCGTTTAGCAGCGTTTTATAGCGCTTGCGTCTAGAAGCTTTTAGTTAAGAAACATCCTAAGGACCCTCCCTAAGCTCAAAAAACAGTATTATTAACCATTTCAGCCATTTTGTGAGACCAGAGTGAGTAGCAGCAGCTGTGAGAGCAGCAGTGTACTTGTATTTAGCGTGTCACTTGCCACGTCACCTGCCACAAGTTGTGGATTGTCCACTTGCCACGTCACCTGCCACAAGTTGTGGATTGTCCACTTGCCACATCACTTGCCACAAGTTGTGGATTGTCCACTTGCCACAAGTTGTGGATTGTCCACTTGACACGTCACCTGGCACAAGTTGTGGATTGTCCACTTGACACGTCACCTGGCACAAGTTGTGGATTGTCCACTTGACACGTCACCTGCCGCAAGTTGTGGATTGTCCACTTGACACGTCACCTGCCACAAGTTGTGGATTGTCCACTTGACACGTCACCTGCCACAAGTTGTGGATTGTCCACTTGACACGTCACCTGCCACAAGTTGTGGATTGTCCACTTGACACGTCACCTGCTACAAGTTGTGAATTGTCCACTTGACACGTCACTTGCCACAAGTTGTGGATTGTCCACTTGCCACGTCACTTGCCACAAGTTGTGGATTGTCCACTTGCCACGTCACCTGCCACAAGTTGTGGATTGTCCACTTGCCACGTCACCTGCCACAAGTTGTGGATTGTCCACTTGCCACGTCACTTGCCACAGGTTGTGGATTGTCCACAATGCAATGCAAGCAATTACTTTTTTTTTTTTTTATGTTTTTTCATCATTTGCCATAATTTTTGAGCTTTTCAATGTAAAACAATAGGTCACCTTTAAAAACTATGCTTATAAACGAAAATGCGGCTAAAGGCCGGTACCGCATTTAGCCGCATTTGGCGTCTGAAACGTGGAAATCTTTGGCATCTGAACCCATTTTTTTGCTTTCAGAAAAACGAGGTTAAATGCAACTGCCTAACAACGGCAATAAACGAGACAGTGTACGTGGACACATAGGATAACATTGAATGAGTTCGGGGACAGTTGAAAAAAGTGTCCAACTGCCACTGAACGTCCGTTTACAAGCGTCCCGTGTCCATGGGGCCTAAGTCTCTGTAAAGCTCACTCACCTCTTTCAAATGAATTCTTGATGTCATTGACTTCGACTTGAGATCCGGGGACTCGGAATATCCCCTGCTGCTGCAGACCTGTGAGAGAGAGAGAGAGAGAGACAGGCGTTATAGAAGTGAGTGGAGCGGTTTGCGTCGAGGGGCATTCATTCGCACCAAATGGGTTCTGCATGTCCTAGAAGTCTATGGGAATTACTCACTCACATGGAGCAACTCAAGAGCATCCTAAACATATCACTACCACGGCCATTTTTTTATACATTTTAGGCCTGAAGATTTGTTAAACCCCCAAACATGATACATTTTCTGAAAGCAGAGACCCTGGAGAATAAAATAAAGGTAGTTCCAATTTTTTTTATGCAACATGATATTAGCGCCCATGTATAATAAATGAAAATTTGCCATTATTTTAGGGAACACAAACACAATATATTACCCAATTGTGGTTAATATGTGAAAGACGAGGTTGCACCAAGTAAATAGATACCCAACATGCCAAGCCTGAAAACTGTGCACCCTTGGAAAATGGTCATAACCACTGGTATCAAAAATTGTCTATAGATGATTAGGAGCCCTGAGACCTTCTAATTCCATGCTCTGCCTCTACTCACCATATAAGTTAATGTATCGGATGCAGCTTTCAACCACCAGTGGAATTGCCTGACCAGTATCCTGTTGAAGGTGAGAAAATCCAAGTTGAATATTCATAGATCTCTGTATATCATTGCTCCTATGGCTGCATTATAGCTGAACTCCAGGGACACAAGTACTCTCATTTACATATACTCCTCAATAACTACAAAGAATATGAACCCACTTTGTGTGCCCCAAATGCCTTTGCAAACACAGATATTATCTTATAAAAGTAGCAGTGACATCATCACTGTGCCTGTGCAGAGAGCAGAGTTGTGGGAGGGGCCCAGCAGGCTCCATCCAATACAAAAAAAAAAACGAAAGGATTGGGCGGTGACAAGACCAGTATATCTGCACAAGGAGAAAGAGCAGAGCTGTGGGAGGGGCCCAGCAGACTCCACCCACGGCAGGCTGCCTGCAGAGAACTACAGGAGGGGGCGGAGACAAGACCAGTCACCCTGCAGAAGGAGAGAGAGCAGCAGTGATCGGTCTTTATTACAGGAAGTCTCACACCGGATTACTGCACAGATCTGGAAGAAATACACAAATCACACCGAGATTCCAGAAAAATACACCATATATGTGTAGCGATACCTCCAACTAAGGAGGCCGCAGAATTAGATTTTGGGCCCTGAGTGCAGCTCCGCCAACCCCCGGCAATAGGCTCTATCCCCTTCTGGCACAGCTAGTACTAACAATCAATGATATGTCCTATGCAATAGAATAACTAAGCAAGGACACAGTAATGAACTGTAATAGGTAAAGTGTTTTACTCATCAATTCTCAATATGAATAAAAGGGGTAACAATAATCACAGTTCTAAACAATCACTCCTAAGGGCAGCGTCCTGCCACTCTAACACACTATATAGTAACACACGCTACAAGTGCGCCATACGGGCGACCGTTAACTAAGTGCCCTATGGCGCAGCAATCAAACACGCTAGAATCCCCACCAGGCCTGGTTCTAATATTTAGCTTAGTCCTTCTTTCTTCACCGGCAGGTCTGTAATGGTGGTGCACTTAAACAGAGTATAACTTTGTAATCCAAGGGGTATGAAAATAACTTGTAGGCCACGGCAGTCTATAGGCCTATACACAGCAACAGTATCTAAGCTGGGCTTATGCCCTCTCACCCGCCGGACTACGGATCCAGTCCGGGAAAACCTCCACCGGCCGTGTCACACACTCTCGATCTCTCCAACGTTCGGGTCCCCGATCCGACAAGGCGGTAGCTCACAAAGTCAGATGCCACCCAGGCTCGCAGAGGGGAGGATGGAAGGCTCTTCGGTGCAGAGCAAGGCCTCAGGCTTCAGGCCTTGCCCCTCCGACACATCCGCACAGGAGGATCCGTCCGTGAAGTCTCGTGTCGCCAAAGAGACCGAGCCCGACCCCGCCTCTTCCTTTTATAACCCCTCCCATGAGTCTCTGCGGTGGAACGTCACAACAAGAATGTGGTTATGGGTAATGTAGTTTCTTCCCAATATAGGGGAACACCCCGCTACACACTCCCCCCACTTAAACTCTTTGGTCCCCAAAGATAAATTTTAGCAACAACTATATACAACATTGGACAATTCTGAAAACGATGTTGGGATAGGGGATTCCCACCATAACTGAGGGGTTGAATTCCCTTGCCCACAGGTCACATTATCTTGGGTGGCCTGACTAACTGTGCCAGAGAGTGAGCTGGGGTTGCCCTCCACCAAATGGACAGTGGAGGGATCCGGAATCTCAGCATTTCCCCTAGCAGTGACCACAGAATCTTCCGAACTGTTCCCCATCTGGGGGTAGGTCAGCTTCTTAGGAGGTTGAATGACTCTTCGAGCTCTTTGCTCTCTTGGAATCTCTGGCTCTGGCGCCTCAGGCTCCTCTTCCTCGGAGTAACTATCATGGGCATCTTCCCAGTAATCTGTTGAAGGACTGAAAGGGATGAATTCTGTAGCCTCTGGGTTCAGCGTTTCATCTGTGGTATCTTGGGTGACTGGAAGATCTATGATAGAAGTTCCTGGAGTTGGGGAAGACCACAGCCAATCAAGCTCTCCTTCTTCATCTCCACTAAGTTGGGAGGCTTCTCCATTTCCAGCTCGGGAGGTCTGTGACCGAGTGTGCGGTCTAGGAGTATCCAAGATAGAGGCCGGTGCAGGGGAGTCTCCCACGGAAGGTATTCTAACTGCCTCCGTCAGGGGGAGCAGGTGGTTTCGATGCCATGTCTTCAGTGGGCCTACCTTTCCCTCTGGCTTCACCTTGTAGACAGGTAGGCCCGGCAACTTCCTGCAGATGACATAAGGTTCAGATCTCCATCTGTCTGCAAGCTTGTGCTTTCCGGGGACTCCCAGATTGCGCAACAGTACTCGATCCCCGGGCTGTAGGTCTTGTACCCGGACCTTCAGGTCGTAATTTTTTTTATTCCGAGCTCCCCTTTGATCTGAGGCCGCTTGAGCTTGTTCATAGGCTACTTTCAGGCTGTGTCTGAGCCTATCCACATATCCTCTGTGAGAGGTGACGGAGGAATGGTCCAGTGAGGTGCCAAAAGCCAGGTCCACCGGTAGTCTCGCTTCTCTCCCAAACATGAGTCGATATGGGGAATAGCCTGTAGCATCACTGATGGTGCAGTTGTAAGCATGTACCATGGCTGCTATGTGTTTGCTCCAATGTTGCTTTTTCTCGCTTTCCAGAGTCCCCAACATGTTGAGCAGGGTTCGGTTGAACCTTTCCGGCTGAGCATCTCCCTGAGGATGGTAAGGTGTAGTTCGAGTCTTCCTGATTCCCAACGAATCCAAGAGCTTCCGGATCAGCTTACTCTCGAAGTCCCTCCCTTGATCTGAATGGAGTCTCTGTGGCAGCCCATAATGGACAAAATACTTCTCCATAAGTACCTTGGCCACGGTGGAGGCCTTCTGATCTTTGGTGGGGAAGGCCTGGGCATACCGGGTGAAATGGTCGGTTATCACCAGAACATTTCCTAGTCCACTCAGGTCGGGTTCGAGGCAGAGAAAGTCAATGCACACCAGGTCCATAGGCCCTTGGCTCTGTAGATGGCCCATTGGGGCAGCTTGATGGGGCAAAGTCTTCCTCTGGATGCATCGCGCACATGAGTGGCAGTACTCCTCTACCTCTGCCCTCATGCAGGGCCAATAGAACCGACTTCTGACAAGTTGAAAAGTCCTTTCAGCCCCTAGGTGGCCATGATTGTCATGCAAGGCCATCAAAACAGTCTCCCGATGTTTCTCTGGGAGGAACATCTGCCACTTATCTTCTGAATCATCAGAGGGGCCCCTTCGGTAGACCACTCCCTGATGCAACTGCAACCTATCCCACTCCTTCCTCAGTAGGCGAGCTTCTTTGGAGGGTTGACGCATGAGTATGTTTGGATCCTGATTTTCCAAGGCCTCCAGGACCAATCTCCCCATGGGGTCTTCCAATTGGTCACACCTTAATTCCTTTTTGGACAATCTTGGTAGGTTGCCCTCTTCCAATTGAGCTACTCCACAGTAGTGTTTGGGGACTCCCACCGTGGTAACTCCTATTTCCTCTGCTCTGGAGCATCCTCGGGCTTGGAATGCAGCTCCTTGACAAAGGGCCTGCACCCCGCCCGGTGCCACTTGGGTCCAATCTTCTATTTCAATGGTCGGGGAATGAGATCTTCTGGACAAGGCGTCTGCGTCTCGATTCCCCACTCCTGGTCTATACTTAAGGCTGAAGTTGAATCCAGACAGTGCGGCTAGCCACCTGTGTCCAGTGGCATCCAGCTTGGCCGTGGTGAACAGGTAGGTAAGGGGGTTGTTGTCGGTCTTCACAGTGAACTCTGCTCCGTACAGGTAGTCTTTGAGCTTGTCTACTACCGCCCACTTGAGGGCCAGGAACTCCAGCTTGTGAGTGGGGTAGTTCTTCTCAGAGGGGGTCAGGCTTCTACTCACATAGGCAACAGGCCGCAATTGCCCCTCATGTTCTTGGTAAAGTACTCCTCCCAGACCGTCGTGACTAGCATCCACGTGCAGTTCATAGGGTTTGGTTGGGTCTGCATAGGCCAAGACTGGTGCAGTGGTCAGGCTCCTCTTCAATTCCTGGAAAGCCTCTTCACACCTCTGATTCCACTGATCTCTGATGGACTCTCCTGGCCTCCTGGGCCCCGATCCATCCTCCTCTCCTTCAGTCTTGAGCAACTCATTCAATGGTCTAGCAATTCGAGCAAATCCCTCCACAAACCTTCTATAGTAGGAGCAGAAACCCAAGAAGGATCTGAGTTCTGTTACTGTGGTGGGCTGTGGCCAGGAGGTAACTGCCTCCAATTTCTCAGGGTCTGTGGCCACCCCTTCTTCAGATACTATGTGCCCCAGATAGTTCACAGAAGACTGGTAGAACCGACACTTCTCAGGCGAAAGCTTAAGTCCTTCCTCACTGAGTCTTCTCAACACTTTCTCCAGCCTCTCTTCATGCTCCTCCAAGGTTCTCCCAAAGACAATGACATCGTCTAGGTATACAAGGACTTCGATCAAGTTCATGTCCCCTACTGTCTTCTCCATGAGACGTTGGAAAGTAGCTGGGGCTCCAGACAGACCTTGGGGCATCCGGTCGAATTCGAAGAACCCCACTGGGGTTATGAAAGCTGTCTTCTCCTTGTCTGCTGGGTGCATCGGAATCTGATAGTACCCACTCTTGAGATCCATAACGCTGAACCATTTGGCTCCAGACAAGCTCTGTAGGGCATCCTCTATCCTCGGAGTGGTGTATTGGTCAGGTATGGTTCTCCTGTTGAGAGTCCTGTAGTCTATACAGAGCCTCAATGATCCATTCTTCTTTCGGACCACTACTATGGGAGAGGCATAGGGGCTTCTGGACTCCCGTATCACACCAGTCCTCTTGAGTTCTGCAAGTTGTTCCCTCAGATCCTCCAGATCTGCTAGCGGGACCCGCCTGACTCTCTCTCGGAAGGGCTTATCTTCTTGGAGGCGGATCCGATGGGTGGCACTTCTTGCACACCCCACATCAAATTCATCCCTAGAGAAGATCTTCTCCCATCTATTCAACTGGGCCTTGGCTCTCTCTTTCCAAGCCCTGGACAGATTCGGGTTTTCCATGGTCAGCTTCTCCCAAACATCCGCTTCTTCACCTGTCCTCTTCACTTCTGACAGGGTAACAGGGGCCGCCGGGCTCACCTGTCCCAGCAACATCCGGGCAGGTACCTCTATGGCCCTTCCTGTAGAGTTCCTTACACTCACCAGGACTCTTCCCCTGGCTTTCTTCAAGGCCTTGATTGGAATCACTTCCGGTATCACTTCCAGGCCTGAGTGATCTTCCCTTGGGTCGGATTCCAGCATGACAAAGGGGCCAGGCTGCTCCCAGGTGAGCTTCACAGTGGCCTTGAGGCAAGCCACCTGTCCGGGCTGCAGCACCACTCCTTCTCTCCCCAGTCTCCACACCTTCCCTATCCCCTCTCCTGGGGTCTTCTGCTCCAACACTAACCGTTGGTAGGCTGTCTTCAGCATGGGATGGATGTTTGGATCTTGATGGCTCCTCATCTTCACCAGGGGCGTCAGAAGTCTTCTCACTAGATCCGTATTGGTGCCTATGATGAGGGACAGGGACATCTTGCTGGCCCCGGGTGGTCTAGGACACACAACTGCCAGGGTGTCGAACACTTCTGTCTTCCCAGCCACAGAGGGGTCGAATGTCAGCTTTATGGGCAGATAACCATCATAGGGGAACCTCTGCGTTCCCAGGCCCCATATCTCCAGTTCTTCTATCTTCTGTATAGGCAAATGGCTTAAGTGCCTATCGTAGAAGTCTCTGTACAACAAAGTCACTTGAGCTCCAGTGTCCAGGAGGGCCTTCGTATATACTTCTTCTACCTGGATAGATACAGTGGGGGACGGGCCGACCAATTCTTCTGGGTACGGCCGGGTTGAGGTCACTTTCTTCTGAGGACTTGTCTTCATCCAGTTTGTTTTTGACTTTATTCTCTCTTGAGCCCGGTATGCATTGACCTTCCCCACCCTAATGGGAGTACAAACCCGCTGAGGGATGTTATTGTCTCTTGGTTGTAGGCATTCCTTCTTGGGAGTGCTAAATTTCTTCTGAGGGGTCTTGTCCCCTCTCTCTGGTGTGTATCTTGGTTGAGAGACCCTAGATTCCTTTTGAGGAGTTTTGTTCTCTCTCTTTTGCTTCCTTCCATTCAGTTTGGAGCTCACTGAAAGAGATGGGCACCCGGTTGACTCCCTCACCAGGGCCCTCTGGCGTTTCCCGCCGGCTGGCGATTATCCATTTTCTTCTTCTAAGGACTGGAACACCTACTGGCAAAGTGGCCACTGCCTCCGCAGTTGTAGCATAACATCTCTTCTCGGTCCCGAGTGGGACTCGGTATTGACGTATCTGGGAACAACTCCTTTCTGGGGCTTGGTTTCTCTGCTCCACCTTGAACTTTTGCCATTATAGCAGTCATCATCTCCATCATCTGGGACATCTGCAACTTCAAAGTGTCCACCTCCGCTCCCCTATCGGGAGTCATGGCCGGTGTAACTATAGCTACCGGCTGTTTGACGGGCTCTATCAGGCGTTCTTTTTTTTTTTCTTCCAATATAGCCTCTTCCTCTCTAATCATTCGGATGAGGTCAGGGTACTCCAGATTCTTCCCATCCTGCCGGGCACGCAGTGTCCATGCAATTGGATCCATGGGTTGAGCTCCCCTCACTACCTGTTGAGCACGGGCCTCATCTACTTTCCCTGGGCTGATCCCCTTCTTTAGGATCATCCTATGCAGTATTTTGTCCAGGCGTCCCATATAGTCTGATAGTTTCTCACCTTCCTTCTGGTAGCAATGCTCCAGCTGATAAGCAAGCTCCGTGACTTTCTCTGTCCCACCAAACACATTCTGTAACACATCGAGGCACTCTTGTGCAGTACAATCTGCCTTGCTCATCTTCAGGTTGCGTACGGCCTCTAGAGCAGGCCCTTTCAAACTTTCCACAACCCTCTGTTTCTTTCTGCGGTCCGGAACTTCCCATTCCTCTAGTGCCTGAGTTGCGCTGTCTAGCCACTCCTCAAATCCCTCTTCTTCCAAGGGTACTGGTTTCCTCCCTGAAAACATCCGGAGTTTCCTGTACCCCGACATCGGGTAATCTGTGGGCTCTTTCTTGCACTGAGCTACAATCTCCCCCAGAACAGCGCATAATTCTGCACTAAGGGTGCCTGGGCTTGTCCTGGGACTCTTTGTGTCCTTCTGTGGGGATGACGGGGAAGATGGCTGCGGTGATAGTGTTATTGTTGTCTGAGGGCTGTCTCTTGTGCGCGGCAGCGCATGCAGCAAATGATAGACCTGATCGTCCTCATCTTGTATGCTGTTGCCTCTAAACTGTTCAGGAATTTCTGCCTGCCATTCCAGTAAGACATGTGAAAGTCCACCACTAGTTTTCACGTCTATCACCCATGGTTTGTGAATCGGTGATAGGGACATTATGAGTTGTATCATTGCTTGTGTCTGCCATATCCCCGGGAGTTCTATAACTGCCGTCCTGGCTGGGTCTATGCCCCATCTCTTGTACCACTGTCCCACCTCTATCGGGTCCATGCCGGTAGCTTCTGGCGGTTTCACCGCTGTCTCAGTAATCCCGGACGTACGAGCCCCCACGTGTAGCGATACCTCCAACTAAGGAGGCCGCAGAATTAGATTTTGGGCCCTGAGTGCAGCTCCGCCAACCCCCGGCAATAGGCTCTACCCCCTTCTGGCACAGCTAGTACTAACAATCAATGATATGTCCTATGCAATAGAATAACTAAGCAAGGACACAGTAATGAACTGTAATAGGTAAAGTGTTTTACTCATCAATTCTCAATATGAATAAAAGGGGTAACAATAATCACAGTTCTAAACAATCACTCCTAAGGGCAGCGTCCTGCCACTCTAACACACTATATAGTAACACACGCTACAAGTGCGCCATACGGGCGACCGTTAACTAAGTGCCCTATGGCGCAGCAATCAAACACGCTAGAATCCCCACCAGGCCTGGTTCTAATATTTAGCTTAGTCCTTCTTTCTTCACCGGCAGGTCTGTAATGGTGGTGCACTTAAACAGAGTATAACTTTGTAATCCAAGGGGTATGAAAATAACTTGTAGGCCACGGCAGTCTATAGGCCTATACACAGCAACAGTATCTAAGCTGGGCTTATGCCCTCTCACCCGCCGGACTACGGATCCAGTCCGGGAAAACCTCCACCGGCCGTGTCACACACTCTCGATCTCTCCAACGATCGGGTCCCCGATCCGACAAGGCGGTAGCTCACAAAGTCAGATGCCACCCAGGCTCGCAGAGGGGAGGATGGAAGGCTCTTCGGTGCAGAGCAAGGCCTCAGGCTTCAGGCCTTGCCCCTCCGACACATCCGCACAGGAGGATCCGTCCGTGAAGTCTCGTGTCGCCAAAGAGACCGAGCACGACCCCGCCTCTTCCTTTTATAACCCCTCCCATGAGTCTCTGCGGTGGAACGTCACAACAAGAATGGGGTTATGGGTAATGTAGTTTCTTCCCAATATAGGGGAACACCCCGCTACATATGTATTTATACAAAATTTACTTATCCCAGAGTTCAGCTTTAATGCTTCTGCCAGTTTATTTTTTGCAGTCTGTGAACTATTGGGGAAATTTCCCTTCACTGCCAACCCCAGAGATGCAACAGGAAGTTAGGAAATCTCTCAAAGTGAGGGGGAATCCCCTCTTTTCAGTGGAGGATTTCCCCTCACCTCTACTTCCGGGGATTTCCCTCCACTCTCAGTGGTCACTGGTACAATAGGGAGTGAATCTATCCAAATGGGACACAGACAGCAAAACAAACTGGACAGAGGGTCTATCCCCCTCACCACTATTTCCAAAAGGTAAAACAATGGGCCCCTGCCAGTGACAATGACACAGTCTAAAAAAAACTGAATCCAATTTTTTTTTTAAATGTGTGGGGCAGTGACACAGTCTGAAATTTAAATCCAAAAGTAAAAAAAGAAATGGGTAGGGCAGTGACACAGTCTAAAAATCAGAATCCAAAAATAAAAAAAGAAATAGGTGGAGCCTATTCGTAAAATCAGAATCCGAAAGTAAAAAAAAAAAAAAAGAAGATATGGGTGGGTCAGTGACACTCTGAAAATCTGAATCCAAAAAGTAAAAAAAAAAAAAAAAAGAAGATATGGGTGGGTCAGTGACACTCTGAAAATCTGAATCCAAAAAGTAAAAAAATGAAAAAGGTGGGGAAATGACACTTCATCATTCAAAATTTCAAAAAATAAGAAATAGGTGGAGCAGTGAAAGTCTGAAAATCAGAATCCATAAGTAAAAAAAAAAAAAAAATGGGTGGGGCAGTGACAGTCTAATTATCGGGATTCAAAAGGAAAAAAAAAAAAAATTTAATGGGCGGGGGCAGTGACACATTCTAAAAATCAGAATCCAAGAGTAAAAAAAAAAGAAAAAATGAGCGGGGCAGTGACAGTCTTAAAATCAGGATACAAAAGGAAAAAAAAAATTAAAAAAAATGAGCGGGGCAATGACAGTCTGAAAATCAGAATCCAAAAGGAAAAGAAAAAAAAAAAAACAGCGGGGCAGTGACAGTCTAATTATCAGTGTCATGGATATGCAGTAGTGTTTGTCTGTCAGCTTACCTTCCTTCCCATGTGTTCATCTTAGAGGCCTGAGCCCTTTCACCTGGCTTCCTTTATAATCTCCTCCCAGCCAGACTCCACCCCAGGCCCTATCACAGAACACTATATTAACCTGTGCACTGCAAGCCTGCTTTGCTGATCAACGTGTTTGTTAGGCATTGTGTGTTTGGGTTCCTGCCTGCCGTGTGCTACGTCTGTCTCTCTGTTACGTTATTGGCTTGTCCCCGACCATCCCTGTCTGCTCGTGACCCTTGACCTTCGGCTCGTTCTTTCGTTATCCTTGTCAGCTTGTAGCCCCTGACCTTCAGCTTGTTATTCGGTTCTCTCATATCTTGTGCTGCTGCTTCCCCTCTTTTCCCCTTATCCTACGGGGCGTGAGCTAGGAAACTCCAGGGGCCACGACCTGGTCCCAGCCTGCAGCATAACATCCTCACCACTAGAGGCCCTGGAGAAGACCTGATGGGTCTTAGACTCCGCACCCTGGGGAATCTTGGCTCTAGCTTCCGTTAGGATCCCGGTTGTGCTCCTCTGGTCCCGCTTTCCACAACCACCCAGTTCCATATCCTCAGAAGCCAGCCATAGGGTTCACTACCTCGCGGTGCACTCCTGT
Organism: Rana muscosa; assembly: GCA_029206835.1. Taxonomy (NCBI): domain Eukaryota; kingdom Metazoa; phylum Chordata; class Amphibia; order Anura; family Ranidae; genus Rana; species Rana muscosa. The sequence continues at coordinate 298,446,758 of CM055120.1, forward strand.
CCCCCTACGGTGTGCATCTGTCACCTGGCCACAGGTGACCTTGACAGTTTGATCAGCCATGAACCCGGCTGACATCCCGCTCCCCGCGGATGATCCATTGCAGGGCATAGTTCGCAGACTTGAGACCCAGGAATCAAATCAGACTCAGGTGATGCGATTCCTCCAGGATCTGGCTTCTCGATTCGAGCAGCTTCAGGCCTCCTTGGGAACCCCGAATCCGCAACCTCAAGTACAACCAGCGGCTGTACCTATCGCACCAGTCGCAGCCTCACACTCACTAAGATTGCCAGCTCCGTCCCGTTTCTCTGGGGACTCCAAGGCCTGCAGGGGGTTCCTTAGCCAATGCACAATTCATTTTGAGCTCCAGCCCCAAAACTTCCTGTCTGATCGGGCTAAGGTAGCCTATATCATTTCCCTCCTCTCTGGTGAAGCTTTAGCCTGGGCAGCCCCTCTGTGGGAACTGAATGATCCAGTGGTTTCTAGCCTGTCTGGCTTCTTGAAACTTTTTCGGAATATCTTTGAAGAACCGGCTCGTGTCTCTTCAGCGGCCAGCGCCCTTTTACGTCTCTGCCAAGAGTCTGCTTCTGTGGGAAAGTATGCCCTTCATTTCCGCATACTGTCGGCTGAGTTGAGCTGGAACAATGAGGCCTTAGTCGCAACCTTTTTGCATGGCCTGTCTGATAGAGTGAAGGATGAATTAGCAGGAAGAACCATCCCCACTGATCTGGCCGGCGTTATCTCCTTGTGTAACCAGATCGATATTCGCTTTCAGGAGAGGACCTTAGAAAAGCAACGCCAGCACTCCTTGGTTCTTAGTCAGCCTGAGCTCCCCTCTCTTCGACCCGTAGAGCATCTCCTACCAGCTGAGGAACCCATGCAGCTGGGTCGGACCAGGCTATCCCCCGAGGAACGTGCTAGGCGCAGAACTCTTGGTCTGTGTCTTTACTGTGGGGGCAAAGGTCATTTTCGTGACACTTGCTCTCTTTGTCCAGAAAAACGTTCGGGTCCACTTCATCTGGAAAGTGGAGTATTGGACCCAGAAATATCACCTTCCCCTTCTCGTCTTCTTCTTTCTGTGTTCCTTCATGTTGGTGCTTCTTCTCATTCGGTCTCAGCATATCTGGATTCCGGAGCCGCTGGTAATTTCATGGACTGGGAAATCGCATCGTCCATGAGACTTACTCTTTTGCCCCTCACCACGCCATTGGTGGTCTTGGCGATTGATGGTACTGTTCTCCCAGGGGGACCTATCCGCTTCCAGACCCTCCCTGTTAAGATGTCGGTAGGGACACCCCACCAGGAGTGGATATCCTTCCTTATCTTACCCAAGGCCTCAACGCCTATAATTTTGGGTCTCCCATGGTTACAGCTCCATTCTCCTAATGTGGACTGGACTACTGGACAGATCCTGGCTTGGGGTCCCTCCTGTTCCTCGTCCTGCCTACCCAAGGTTGCCCCCTGTGAATCTGAGCCGGTCATTCATTCCAGGTTGCATAACCATTTACATTTCTCTGTCCCTAACCACCCTTGGACGCACAGCCAGGCTAGCTTGTCTACAAGTCCTGCAGTCGCTACGTCTTGCGATGCGATTCAGGTAGTCGCTACACCTGACTCAGCTATTCACTCTGCCTCTGTACTAGTTATGCCAGTCCAGCCCATGCCCAGTGAGCCTCCTACTTTTTCTTGTTCAGGACATTCTGCTTGTCTTTCAGCTATTCAGCTTGACTCCTGTGACATGTCACCTTCTAACCAACCTGACTTCAGGGTTCCACTGACATCTGCCCAGTCTGATGGTCCTGTGCAAGATGACCAGTTCCCCTTTAAGGGTCTAGGGGACCCTCCTCAGATTCCTGTTGATCCTCTCATGCCCTTGCTTATTCCTAGAGAGCCTTTGGTCCTCAATAGATCTTCTTGTCATCTCCCTACCTCGTTTTCAGTCTCTGAGGATAATCTTAAGTACGAGGTTAGACAAGTTCTGGATTCTCGGCTCTGCAGAGGCATTCTTCAGTACCTTGTGCATTGGAGAGGTTTTGGTCCTGAGGAGGCGTCTTGGATCGCTGCATCTGATGTCGCTGCACCTCATCTGTTGAGGAGGTTTCATCAGAGATTTCCCTTTAAGCCTGGGCCCAGGCGGGGGAGGGCCCATAAGAGGGAGGGTACTGTCATGGATATGCAGTAGTGTTTGTCTGTCAGCTTACCTTCCTTCCCATGTGTTCATCTTAGAGGCCTGAGCCCTTTCACCTGGCTTCCTTTATAATCTCCTCCCAGCCTGACTCCACCCCAGGCCCTATCACAGAACACTATATTAACCTGTGCACTGCAAGCCTGCTTTGCTGATCAACGTGTTTGTTAGGCATTGTGTGTTTGGGTTCCTGCCTGCCGTGTGCTACGTCTGTCTCTCTGTTACGTTATTGGCTTGTCCCCGACTATCCCTGTCTGCTCGTGACCCTTGACCTTCGGCTCGTTCTTTCGTTATCCTTGTCAGCTTGTGGCCCCTGACCTTCAGCTTGTTATTCGGTTCTCTCTTATCGTGTGCTGCTGCTTCCCCTCTTTTCCCCTTATCCTACGGGGCGTGAGCTAGGAAACTCCAGGGGCCGCGACCTGGTCCCAGCCTGCAGCGTAACATCCTCACCACTAGAGGCCCTGGAGAAGACCAGCTGGGTCTTAGACTCCGCGCCCTGGGGAATCTTGGCTCTCGCTTCCGTTGGGATCCCGGTTGTGCTCCTCTGGTCCCGCTTTCCACAACCACCCAGTTTCCTACCCGCAGAAGCCAGCCATAGGGTTCACTACCTCGCGGTGCACTCCTGTCCCCCTACGGTGTGCATCTGTCACCTGGCCACAGGTGACCTTGACAATCAGGATTCAAAAGGAAAACCTTTTTTTAATGGGCGGGGGCAGGGACACATTCTAAAAATCAGAATCCAAGAGTAAAAAAAAAAAAAAATGGGTGGGGCAGTGACAGTCTGAAAATCAGAATACAAAAGTAAAAAAATAATTTAAAAAAATGAGGGGGGCAATGATAGTCTGAAAATCAGAACCCAAAAGTAAGATTTTTTTTTTTGATTTTTTTTTTTAAATGGGCGGGGCAGTGACAGTCTGAAAATCAGAGTCCAAAAGTAAAAAAAAAAAAAAAAAATTTAAATGGGTGGGGCAGTGACACATTCTAAAAATCAGAATCCAAAAAGTAAAAATAAAAAATGGGTGGGGCAGTGACACAGTCACAAAATCAGAATCCAAAAGTAAAAAAAGAAATAGGCGGGGAAATGACACACAGTCTTTAATCAGAAACAAACAAAAAAAAAAGGGGTGGGGCCGGGACGCAATATGAAAATCGGAATTCAAAAATTGTTAAAAATGGGCGGGGCAGTGACACAATCTGAAAATCAGAATCCAGAAACGGTAAATTCAAAAAGGATGAGGTTTGGATGGAAATACCTGATTTCTGCTGCGAGTGTTCCTCCTTCCTCTGATGACAGTGACAAACATTAACACACAGCAGCAGCAGCGACAGCGACAGGCGGAGAGACATAGAGAGAAGAAGAAGAGAAGAGATCAGCACAGATCAGAGCCAGGAAGAGGCAGGACAGCAAAAAGATCACAACCCGCCACCAGAGGAACCAGCCATGGGGGGGCGCCCTATCCCCTAATACATTGCATTATACTGCACTATGTACTGATATACTGACAGGGAGAGAATACTGCCACCCCTCCCCCGGCTGGGCCCTATGTTGCCTTAATATAGAAGCCGTACGTTGAAGTGAACCAATTATATAAACTTCCTATAAATATTGATCGTCTCTGAGCACCCGGCAGACATCTGCTACTATCGGGTTATTTTTATCGCTGTGACGTGCTGGCCCAGCTTCCCCGGAGAGGATCGCGCTTCTTCCTGGCAGCGGGTCCGGCGGGGAAAAACGGGTTTAAAAACAGCATCAGAGAGAGCGATGGGGGGGTGGAATCTAGGTCACTCCCGCCCGTCTCCTAGTCCCATCGCTCCTCCGGATACCACCGGGGGGCCCCTGACACCACTAACATGGTGTCACTTAAAGTGGAGCTGTCATCAAATTATATTTTACATGTTTAGTCCAGGCAACGCTCAGCAATGATTCCAGGTATTTATTATGCCATGTGAGATTACAGAACTCCCCCTGCTTCTCTCGCCAGAAGGACGGACCCATCTTTGTTCAGGCATCATCCAGGGTCACCATCTACTTCCTGGCACTGGATCATGTAAGTACTGGTTGTCTGACACAGATCAGCCCCTTCTGCAGCTTCTCACCTTGCGACTCGCTACAAGATGACAATGTTGCCATCTGATCTCTGGAAAGAGAGACTGCGGAAATGCTTCCTCCTGCCTGCAGCAGACTGATGACATCATCTCAGCCTAGGCACAGTCACTGTACTGGAGATCAAGAACTTTTTTGGAAAAATTATACAGCCGCATCTGTGTTGCCGACTTTTACCTGACTCTTGTTATAAGAGGAACTTCCATCCAACACCTGATGAATGGGATTGTCACCCCCCCAAAAATCATCAGTCTGTCTATTACTTCCATCTATTACGTTCAGATCTTTTTTTTATTTTTACATCTCAGACGGTGAGATCTCTGCACTGTAATTGGCAGGTTTCATCATTTTGACACCTTGGGGCGGCTTTACTAAAACTGGAGAGTGCAAAATCTGGTGCAGTTCTGCATAGAAACCTTCCGTGTCCTCCTCCGGGCCCTTCTCCGCTCCCCCTCCGTGTCCTCCTCCGGGCCCTTCTCCGCTCCCCCTCCGTGTCCTCCTCCGGGCCCTTCTCCGCTCCCCCTCCGTGTCCTCCTCCGGGGCCCTTCTCCATTCCCCCTCCGTGTCCTCCTCTGGGCCCTTCTCCACTCCCCCTTCGTGTCCTCCTCCGGGCCCTTCTCCGCTCCCCCTCCGTGTCCTCCTCCGGGCCCTTCTCCGCTCCCCCTCCGTGTCCTCCTCCGGGCCCTTCTCCGCTCCCCCTCCGTGTCCTCCTCCGGGCCCTTCTCCGCTCCCCCTCCGTGTCCTCCTCCGGGCCCTTCTCCGCTCCCCCTTCGTGTCCTCCTCCGGGCCCTTCTCCGCTCCCCCTCCGTGTCCTCCTCCGGGCCCTTCTCCGCTCCCCCTCCGTGTCCTCCTCCGGGCCCTTCTCCGCTCCCCCTCCGTGTCCTCCTCCGGGCCCTTCTCCGCTCCCCCTCCGTGTCCTCCTCCGGGCCCTTCTCCGCTCCCCCTCCGTGTCCTCCTCCGGGCCCTTCTCCGCTCCCCCTCCGTGTCCTCCTCCGGGCCCTTCTCCGCTCCCCCTCCGTGTCCTCCTCCGGGCCCTTCTCCGCTCCCCCTCCGTGTCCTCCTCCGGGCCCTTCTCCGCTCCCCCTCCGTGTCCTCCTCCGGGCCCTTCTCCGCTCCCCCTCCGTGTCCTCCTCCGGGCCCTTCTCCGCTCCCCCTCCGTGTCCTCCTCCGGGCCCTTCTCCGCTCCCCCTCCATGTCCTCCTCCGGGCCCTTCTCCGCTCCCCTTCCGTGTCCTCCTCGGGGCCCTTCTCTGCTCCCCCTCCGTGTCCTCCTCCGGGCCCTTCTCCGCTCCCCCTCCGTGTCCTCCTCCGGGCCCTTCTCCGCTCCCCCTCCGTGTCCTCCTCCGGGCCCTTCTCCACTTCCCCTCCATGTCCTCCTCCGCTCCCCCTCCATGTCCTCCTCCGGGCCCTTCTCTGCTCCCCCTCCCTGTCCTCCTCCGGGCCCTTCTCCGCTCCCCCTCCCCCCCCCTCCGTGTCCTCCTCCGGGCCCTTCTCCGCTCCCCCTCCGTGTCCTCCCCCAGGCCCTTCTCCGCTCCCCCTCCGTGTCCTCCTCCGGGCCCTTCTCCGCTCCCCCTCCCTGTCCTCCTCCGAGCCCTTCTCCGCTCCCCCTCCTCCCCCTCCGTGTCCTCCTCCGGGCCCTTCTCCGCTCCCCCTCCGTGTCCTCCTCCGGGCCCTTCTCCGCTCCCCCTCCGTGTCCTCCTCCGGGCCCTTCTCCGCTCCCCCTCCCTGTCCTCCTCCGAGCCCTTCTCCGCTCCCCTTCCGTGTCCTCCTCGGGGCCCTTCTCCGCTCCCCCTCCGTGTCCTCCTCCGGGCCCTTCTCCGCTCCCCCTCCGTGTCCTCCTCCGGGCCCTTCTCCGCTCCCCCTCCGTGTCCTCCTCCGGGCCCTTCTCCGCTCCCCCTCCGTGTCCTCCTCCGCTCCCCCTCCATGTCCTCCTCCGGGCCCTTCTCTGCTCCCCCTCCCTGTCCTCCTCCGGGCCCTTCTCCGCTCCCCCTCCTCCCCCTCCGTGTCCTCCTCCGGGCCCTTCTCCGCTCCCCCTCCGTGTCCTCCCCCGGGCCCTTCTCCGCTCCCCCTCCGTGTCCTCCTCCGGGCCCTTCTCCGCTCCCCCTCCCTGTCCTCCTCCGAGCCCTTCTCCGCTCCCCCTCCTCCCCCTCCGTGTCCTCCTCCGGGCCCTTCTCTGCTCCCCCTCCGTGTCCTCCTCCGGGCCCTTCTCCGCTCCCCCTCCGTGTCCTTCTCCGGGCCCTTCTCCGCTCCCCCTCTGTGTCCTCCTCCGGGCCCTTCTCCGCTCCCCCTCCGTGTCCTCCCCTGGGCCCTTCTCCGCTTCCCCTCCCTGTCCTAGATCTGGCAGGATGGAGAGCTGAGGAAGAAGCCAGTAAATATGTCATTTTCCGGATCCTTCCTTTTCCCAATGCACAGAGCCAGTGATCACTGACTGTCCATTCATAACTGAGCATCGTAAACTGTGTTTATGAATGGAGAGGAGCCTCTGTCTCCTCTCCATTCATCTTCAGTGCAGCTGAGGCTGCAGAAAAGGGGACTGGGGAATCTGTGTCCTCAGTCCCTTTCCTTTTCTCAAAGGGGAGTTATCAGGGGTCTGTTTAGACCACTGGAAGCTCACTAAAGCCCCCCCCCACCCCAACAGGGTTGATAAAAATATAGTCAAAATTGTAATAAATACCGTATATACTCGAGTATAAGTCGACCCGAATATAAGCCGAGGCACCTAATTTTACCACAAAAAACTGGGAAAACGTATTGACTCGAGTATAAGCCTAGGGTGCCCATCTGCATGCCTCACTTTGCCTCACTGTGCCTCACTGTGTCCATGCCTCACTGTGCCCATGCCTCACTGTGCCTCACTGTGTCCATGCCTCACTGTGCCCATGCCTCACTGTGCCCATGCCTCACTGTGCCTCACTGTGCCCATGCCTCACTGTGCCCATGCCTCACTGTGCCCATGACTAGACTGACGTTTAACATGGGAGTCTATGGAAGGGGTGCCTGGCTTTGAAAAATCGGTTCTCCCCGGCCGTAGGTCCCCCGGACAACAAACTTTGCACACTTGTAGAGGAAGAGTGGGGCTACATGTGTGTCAAGTTGGGGTCCAGGTGACCTACGGCCGGCCGGTAACAGGTCCCCAAAGTCCGGGAGATCAGGCGCAAAAAGGTGACTCGAGTATAAGCCGAGGGGGGCATTTTCAGCACAAAAAAATGTGCTGAAAAACTCGGCTTATACTCGAGTATTTACAGTAAATATTTAAAAGTAAAATTGTAAAAATAATAAAAAAATGTATAAAAAAAACACTGACACTGACACTGTCCACCCCACCCCCCCCCTCCCCCCCCCAAAAAAAGAAAGCATTGTAAAAAAATAACAAAAGTATTATAATTTGTAAAAAAGAAATGTAAAAAGTGTAATTGTAAAAAAAAAAAAACGAAACTACTGAAACAATCCACACCTAATCAGTGCCCATCAGTGCTTCTGTCACATGACATTAAAAAAAAAAAAGTATCGGTAATCGGTATCGGTGAGTACTTGAAAAAACATATCGGTAATTCTACTCGGTCTTAAAAAAGTGGTATTGATGCAACCATAATTTGAATAGAATAGTTTAGAATAAAATAGAAAATAATAGTTTAGCATAGAAAATAAAAGGATAGAATATAATAGAAAATTAAAGAATAGAAAAAAAACAATAGACTAGAATAGAGTAAAATAGAAAGAATACAATCGTCTACTGAAATTCGAATAGAATAATTTTGAATTTGAATAGATTAGAACAGAAAAGAATAGAATAGAAAATAAGGAGAATAGAAAATACTTGAATACATTTTTTTTTTTTAATAGAATAGAAAGAATATAAACGTCTAACGAAATTCGAATTTCAAATAGGAATAAATTCGAATTCGAATGCCAATTTGAATGCTGATTCGGATTCAAATGCCATATTTGAATCGAACAAACGGAACAAAACTAATTCTGAAAAACGAATTTAACTAAACCAAATTTTTTTTTTCGTTCTGGACATGTTTAGACTGGCTACCCAGCACAGCTGAACCAGATTCTGAGTGCTCCAGTTTTAGTAAATCTCCCCTCTCATAATATCACTCATAGACTCCAATAGTGAGCTATCCCTAGCAGAATTCCCCATTCCATAATGAAAATAAGAATTATTGGTGTCAAACTCTCTGCAGCAAATTCTCCACAATAGTTAACAACAAATATTTGGGGATTCCAGCTGTGCGTGGGTGGGACCATTGCTGGGACCTCGTGGGAGGGGCTGTGTCACAGTCTACCGCAGTGTTTCTCAACTCCAGTCCTCAAGGCGCCCCAACAGGTCATGTTTTCAGGATTTCCCTCAGATGAAACGGCTGTGGTAATTACTAAGGCAGGGAAACTGATCAAATCACCTGTGCAAAATAGTGGAAAGTTTGAAAACATGACCTGTTGGTGCGCCTTGAGGACTGGAGTTGAGAAACACTGGTCTACCGTATAGAAAAAGAAAATCAAACTTGTTCTTGAGATAATATATGTTTCCTGAGTACAACATGATGTTGCAACTCTACCGTAATTGTCAATTTTGGCTATTAGGTGGGGCTGTAGGTTCTTTTTAGATGGCTGATGTTTGAACGTAGCTTTGCAATGCTGGATGTTGTATTTGTTTATTCCTGTACATCACAGTTCTGTACTGCAATGTGGGCATTTTTGGAATCTGTATGCTTGAATTTGTTTATACCTGATAAAAAAAAAAAACTTGTTCTTGAGATGTTGCAGCTGTGTTGCTTTGCTGTGCACACCTGACCCTCATTAACCACCTATAAGAGGAACTTAGAACTTCCACCTAACGCCTAATCAATGGGTTTGTCTGTTTGCTCATGACCTGAATAGACATCTGTCTGTCTCTGACTTCTGCCTAAATGTTATTGCCTTGAATGAGTCCTGTGTATATCAATCTCAGAGTCTTAACAGATCAGTCTAGTGAAGTCCAACACAATGCTCAGCCTATTATTCATTAGGAACATGAAAACCCCAAAATGCTCAAATCCAAACTTGAGTTCCTGCACAGCAACCCTACAACAGATTTTATTGAATATAACCCATATCGCCTATACAGTGCCTTGAAAAAGTATTCATACCCCTTGAAATTTTCCACATATTGCCATGTTACTACCAAAAACATAAATGTATTTTATTGGGATTTTATGTGATAGACCAACACAAAGTGGCACCTAATTGTGAAGTGGAAGGAAAAGGATATTCTTTTAACAAATAAATATGTGAAAAGTGTGGGGGGCATTTGTATTCAGCCCCCCTGAGTCAACCGCCTTTCATTGCAATTACAGCTGCGAGTCTTTTTGGGGATGTCTCTACCAGCTTTGCACATCTAGAGAGGGACATTTTTGCCCATTCAAAATATCTCTGTCAGATTGGATGGAGAGCGTCTGTGATCAGCAATTTTCAAGTCTTGCCACAGATTCTCAATTAGATTTAGGTCTGGACTTTGACTGGGCCATTCTGACACATGAATATGTTTTGATCAAACCAGTGGTCTCCAAACTGTGGCCCGGGGGCCAGATGTGGCCCTTTGCCTGCCTTTATCCTGCCCTTGGAACACTATCCCTCCCACTGATACGAGACACTTTTCCTCCCACTGACACCAACAATGGCGCATAATTCCTGCCACTGACACCAAAAATGGGGCACTATTCCTCCCCCTAATATCAAAGGTGGGGCACTGTTTACTGCCACTGACACCAGGACAATTTCTACTTCACTTGGCCACAGTCCGACCCCCCTAAAGTTTGAAGGACAGTAAACTGGCCCTTTGTTTAGAATGTTTGGAGACCCCTGATCAATACCATTCCATTGTAGCTCTGGCTGTATGTTTGGGGTCGTTGTCCTGCTGGAAGGGGAACCTCCACCCCAGTCTCAAGTCTTTTGCAGACTCTAACAGGGTTTTCTTCTAAGATTGTCCTGTATTTGGCTGCATCCATTTTCCCCATCAACTCTGACCAGCTTTCCTGTCCCTGCTGAAGAAAAGCATCCCCACACCATGATGCTGCCACCACCATGCTTCACAGTGGGGATGGTGTGTTCAGGGTGATGTGCAGTGTTAGTTTTCCGCCACACATAGCGTTTTGCTTTTAGGCCAAAAAGTTCAATTTTGGTCTCATCTGACCAGAGCACCTTCTTCCACATGTTTGCTGTGTCCCCTTCATGGCTTCTCGCAAACTGCAAACTGGACTTCTTATGTCTTTCTTTCACTAATGTCTTTCTTCTTGTCACTCTTCCATAAAGGGCAGATTTGTGGAGAAGCACGACTAAAGCCTCGTACACACGAACGAGTTTCTCGGCAAAAACCAGCAAGAAACTTGCTGGCAGAGATTTTTTGCCGAGAAATTTGTTCGTGTGTATGGTTTCTCGTCAAGAAAAGCGACAAGAATCTCGACGAGAAAATAGAGATCCTGCTCTCTATTTTCTCGTCGAGATTCTTGTCAGCCTGTTTCTCGACGAGAAAATTGTGTGTGTGTACACTTACCTTTTCGCCGGGAAGCCCGCGCATGCTCGAAATGACTTTGACGCATGCGCGGTAGCTTCCTAGGCATAGATAGGGTATACCAAGATGGCGGCGACGGCATCGAATGTGATGTAGTCGATGACGTCACCGCGTACCGCGGGTTCTTTGAATCGAGCGCGTGTACACTCGGCCGGGACAAGTTTCTTGTCCAAGAATCTCGTCGAAAAAAAGACATGTTTTTTTCGACGAGAATCTCGGCCGTGTGTACGAGGCTTAATAGTTGTCCTGTGGACAGATTCTCCCACCTGAGCTGTGGATCTCTGCAGCTCCTCCAGAGTTACCATGGGCCTCATGGCTGCTTCTCTGATGAATGCTCTCCTTGCCCGGCCCGGTCAGTTTAGGTGGACGGCCATGTCTTGGTAGGTTTGCAGTTGTGCCATACTCTTTCCATTTTCAGATGATGGATTGAACAGAGCTCTGTGAGATGTTCAAAGCTTGGGATATTTTTGTATAACCTAACCCTGCTTTATACTTCTCCACAACTTTATCTCGGACCTGTCTTGTGTTTTCCTTTGCCTTCATGATGCTGTTTGTTCACTAAGGTTCTCTAACAAACCTCTGAGGACTTCACAGAACAGTTGTATTTATACTGAGATTAAATTACACACAGGTCGACTCTATTTACTAATTAGATGACTTCCAAAGGTAATTGGTTCAACCAGATTTTAGTTAGGGGAATCAGAGTAAGGGGGGGCTGAATACAAATGCACGCCAAACTTTTCACATATTTATTTGTAAAAAATATTGAAAACCTTATGTGCCACTTTGTATTCCAATAAAATACATTTATGTTTTTGGTTGCAACATGACATAATGTGGAAAATTTCAAGGGGTATGAATACTTTTTCAAGGCACTGTAACCAGATCCTTGGTATGTGAAGTGGCATCCTCCACCAAGTATCACAGATGGGTTCACTTGTTCTTTAAGGCATGGCTGCCTATATAATCCCCCAGGAAATGATAAGAGGAGTGAGATCGGAGGGTGTAGAGGAGAAGCAGAGTCTGTGCGGACAGAGCAGCAAGTGAGCAGGGAGGTCGTGCAGAGAAAGCCGAAAGGGGGCTCATTCCCCCATGCAGCAGCCGCCAGTACCTTGATAAAGAGCTCCATATTCCCGTTAAAAAGCATATGGCTATAAAGGGAGCGAGGTCGGGGCTTCCTCATTTTCTGGGGCTTAGGGGGCAGAGTCGGGGGCCTGAGGAAATGGAACATGCCGTCAAATACATCTGCAGAGACAAGGCTTCAACAAAATGGCGGAATACTGAATCGGTCAAATAACGCTCTAGGTTTAGTGAAATAAAACAATAAATATTCAGTTTTCATTCCATTGCATGACCTTAATGGAAGAAAGTTCCAATCTGATTAGATGCTATAGAGTACTGTGTGCCAACAGTCCCCTAAAACCTACATTTCTAATAAGGAACACTTAAAGTGGTTGTAAACCCTTCCATATACCCAGTGAAGTGACCGGCCTCAGGTGATACACAGAGATGAAACAAATCCTCCTACATAAGTTGTACCCGTTTATCTGAGGTTCACGCTTCTCTACAGCCTTTCAAAGTCCAGAATTTACACAGCTTTTCTGAGCTCCAGAAGGCAGGAGTCGGAGATCTGATGTCACATACCGCACCGCATAGAGCAGGAAGCTGAGTGTAATCTGAGACCTGAGTGGAGGGAGAGGCCACCCCCCCCTCTATACAGTCTCATAGGGAAACATGCACAGCTGAGGCTATCAATCACCTGCTGTGTGCTACAGTTGGGGGATTGTCTGGAGTCAGCATAGACCATGGCTGGTCAACCTGTTGGCCCTCCAGCTGTTGCAGAACCACAAGTCCCATCATGCCCTTGACTTTGGAGGTCATTCTAGTAACTGTCAGCCTTGCAATGCCTCATGAGACTTGCAGTTTTGCAACAGCTGCAGGGCCACAGGTTGAGCACCCATGCCATAGACTGTCAGAAGTGACACATGCAGATAGCAGAGGAATGAGAGAGAAGACAGAAATCACACTCAGTGCTTTGGATTGAGGCAAGTACATGCTATAGAGGGATGTGCTTTGTTCATTTTTAATTTCAGAGGTTTACAACCACTTTAATGAAATAAAACAATAAATATTCGGTTTTCATTCCTATTGCGTGATCTTAATGGAAAGATGTTCCAATCTGTTGCAACAGGAAACGGCATGCCAACAGTCCCCTTAAAACCCACATTTCTAATAGGGAACATTTAATAAAGTTGTCTGAAGTAAAAACTGTCTGTGCTCCCCAGAAGTCTCCCTTTCATGTTTCTATTATATTATAATTTGATTTGTTCTTGTATGTAATACATGCAGATCCCTCACAGATCTCATAGATACATGCAAATATTAAGAAAAACCCTAGCAAATAAAGCCGCATATTGACATTTAATTTGTTTCTAAGGGGTACAGCAAATCTGCTCTCTGTCCAATCACAAATACATTGGCTTTAATAATGAAATAAGCAAAATTACATCAGACCAGGCTCCCGACACCCAAAGACTTTATCGTTTGCTATAGGCAACAGTATCATTTTTTTATTACCATCACTCCAGATTTGATCAATCCCAGTAATTATGAACACAGCAATACCCAACCAATCAGCACAGTTGTTTTTTTAGACCGCTCACCTTGTGGTGCCGTAGTCTGCTCTCTCACCTGTAAGCAAAGACAATGAGAAAAGTGACACATAAAAATCCTTATATTCATAAAAATATTTTTCATCTGAGTTCAAGGGAGATTTGAGAACACGCGATGACCTTATTGATCTATGGTCGATGGGCTATAGATGTGTGATATATCACCCTGATGAAGTTTTGTGGCAAGAATTGAAACGCGTATGGTTTTTCCCATACATTTTCTATGTACAGGTGCATCTCAAAAAAATGTAATATTATGAAAAAGTAAATTTATTTCAGTAATTCAGTTCGAAAAGTGACACATAAGGATCCTTCTATTCATATTTTTTTTTTTCACCTGAGTTCAAGGGAGATTTGAGAACATGCGATGACCTTAACGATCTATGGTCGATGGGTTATAGATGTGTGATATATCCCCCTGATGAAGTTTTGTGCCAAGAATTGAAACGCGTATGGATTTTCCCATACATTGTTTATGTACAGGTGCATCTCAAAAAAAAAATTATATCATGAAAAAGTTAATTTATTTCAGTAATTCAGTTCAAAAAGTGAAACTCATATATCATACAGATTCATTACACACAGCGTGATATATTTCTAGCCTTTTTTTTTTTTTTTTTGATGATTATGGTTTACAGCTAGTGAAAACCCAAAATTCAGTATATCAGAAAATTTGAATATTGTGAAAAAATGTAATATTGTAGGCTCATTTTTTTATTTTTTTTATTTAAGGCCGTGATGTGTGAACACACTCCAAAAACTCTACCCGGTGCAAAAAAAAGTGCACACCAAAAACTGAGACACAAAATGTGTACATATGGTCCTCCTCCGAAGAGAAGGGACCTTTGCCCTGATCCCCCGGGGCGTTAGGCTCCAGACCGGGACTAGGGTACTTCACATGGTCCATCTGGCCGAAACCAGACGGACCCCGTTCTCTGGGAGGTCTCTCGAAACAGACCAACCCAAGTACTAGGTGGGGCTCCCCTGAAGGGAGACCCCATGAGAGGGGGGAGGGAAACCAGAAGGTCATGTCCACCCTCTCCCAAGATGTTAAGGGCAGGCCCGAGGACCAACACCCTACTAATCATATGTGAAACATGTACATGTACCCGTATTGTAGACTCATGGTGTCACACTCTAATCAGACTAATTAACTCAAAACACCGGTAAAGGTTTCATGAGCCTTTAAATTGTCTCTCAGTCTGGTTCAGTAGGTTACACAATCATGGGGAAGACTGCTGACTTGACAGTTGTCCAGTAGACAGTAATTGACACCATCCACAAGGAGGACAAGTCACAAATGTCATTGCTGAACAAGCTGGCTGTTCACAGAGTGCTGTATCCAAGCATATTAATGAAAAGTCAAGTAAAAGGGAAAAAGTGTGGTAGAAAAAAGGTGCACAAGCAACAGGAATAACTGCAGCCTTGAGAGGACTGTGACGTAAAGGCCATTCAAGAATTTGGGGGAGATTCACAAGGAGTGGACTACGGCTGGTGTCAGTGCTTTAAGAGCCACCCCACACAGACGTATCCAGGACATGGACTACAACTGTCGCATTCCTTGTGTCAAGCCACTCCTTTACTAGAGATACTTTATAACAGTGATGGTGAACCTTGGCACCCCAGATGTTTTAGAAAAACATTTCCCATGATGCTCATGCACTCTGCAGTGTAGTTGAGCATCATGGGAAATGCAGGTCCAAAACATCTGGGGCGCCAAGGTTCACCATCACTGTTATAAAGTATCTCGAGCCAACACTTTGGGTTCATTTAGGGCTGTTCCACATGGGCTTCAGCTTGTAGAAGAACAGTGTGAATAGCAAGCTTTGGCAAAGCATTTGCAGAGCTTTCAGAAAGCTTGTAAATGTTGAACACAGATCCCTTTGGGAGGGTTGATTGCTGCTGTAAGCAAGCTGCTAGCAGGCTTCAGCAGGCTTTCAACAAGCTTCAAGAAATAACAAAAAAAAATGTTTGGGGACTTTAAATGAGGCACAAGACAATTGGTAGGAGAATTTGTAAAATTGTTTCATTAGCATATAAACAAAGCATTGAACATGAGTATTTTTATCTATATACACAAGGCGATGGCATACAAAAAAGAAGAATTCATGAATGTAAATACACACATCTAAAATCGCAAAGTTTTTTACCATTAGGTGGCGCTGTGTGTGACACTGTAAATGCAGTGCTGCAAGCCAAGGTGCTGCAGGCAGGGGGAGCCCTTCTACACACAGCACAAATGAATTTCTATAACTCCCGGAATTGTAAGGCTGCAAGTTGGACGGAAATTAGTTCCAAATTTGACATAATGTGTATTGATCAGTAAACTCCTTCCTGGCCACTCGGGTAAATGCACAGAAAGGATAATGTAATGACAGGAAGGGATCCCGGCCTCTCACCTTCTCCGAGCGCCTGCTTCAGGAGGTCGTGCTTGGCCTGCAGCTTGGTGATCAGATTACTGCCATTCAGATATTCTTTGAATTTCTGGAACAAGAGGAACGTAGTGGGATCATTACACAATTTATATACGATTTATATAATGCGCGCTCTCCGGGAATCACCTATCGCCCTTCCTGTAAGGAGCGCTCTCTGCAGCTGGCAGCATCACACTTTATTCTCATCACATTAATCATTTATTTTCACTAGAAGCTTCATTTCCTTTAATTACCCCTCCGGTATGATCATTGCCGGCATACAAAGTACAGATTGATTTATTCTTACACCTTTATACTTTAACTTTTTTTTTTTTTTTATATACCTTTGAGGTGATCACATGTTATTGCAATGTCATAAATTTTCTGATTTATGATATATGATACCTTACCTGCAGACAAGCTGTTGTTCTAATTATATGTGTGGATCCTGGGAACTGTGAAGTTGCTTCCATCAACTGCTTTCTATATAATCCCCATTTTTTATATTCATTTTTATATTAATTCTTGGGACTCTAATTATACATTTTTATATCAAATTTTGTGGACTTCAATCACATCACCTTTCATTAGATTTGTATACATAATTTTTTGTTTTGTCATTTATGCGGTAGCGCACTAATTTTTGTTTTAACAAAAAATTTATTCTGCTACATTTCTTTGGTAAAATAACCCAAATCAGGGTTTGTTATTTAGTCTGTAGGAAAATGTTATAGAGTCCACAAACAAAGGTATATACTGTATATCTGAAAATTAATCAGTCCTGATGTACTGACACCTTATCTCATTTCTTGAGGCCCGAAAATGCCAGGACAGTACAAATATCCCCCAAATGACCCCTTTTTGGAAAGTAGACAGTCCAAGGTATTTAAGAAGAGGCATGGCAAGTTTTTCTTTCTTTTTTTTTTTAAGTTGTAATTTTTTGTTACAATTAAAAAGAATTTAAAAAGAAAATGTTTTCATTTTTTTTTTTTACATACTGTCACAAGTGCAGTGTTATCATATGACTGGTGTGGTGGTGATCAGGCACCAGTGTCCCTGATCACTGCCACACCAGTTATATGATAACACTGTACTGCATTGGTAACAGTAAGTAAAAAAAAAAAGAAAATGTGAAAGAATTAGTGACAGTGTGTAAAAGAAAATGTAATACATTAATACAATTATTTTTTTTTTAATTACATTTAAAAAAAAAAAAAAAAATTCTAACACACTGTGACCAAAGCAATACAGTGTTACCATAATAACACTATATACTACTCTGAGGAAGTGATCAGGATTCTTCTTTTTTTTAAATATAAATTATGACTGGGCTGTGATTGGTCAAAGTTAATCACATGGTACAGATGGGCTGTGAAGAAGAAATATTAGATGGGAGAGGTTAGGGATTAGGGAGATCGGGGAATAGGGAGGGAGGTTGGGCGTAATTTTTTTTTTTGTGTAATGTATAAGTATGTCACAATGTTGTGTTTTATATGAAAAACTAATAAAGAGATTTAAAAAAAAAAAAAAAGATGGACTGTGATCACTGTGACCAATCACAGCTAGCAACACGATTGTATACAATGGAAGGCATGAAAGGAAGCCATTTATTGTTTTCAATTGTCATGTGATCTGCTGTGATTGGTCCCAGCGATCACATGACACTGGCAGCGAGCTGGTGCAATGATCAGTCATCACACAGCCGGTGACAGATCGCGCCACTGTGCGGCCCGGCGGCACGTTCTGGGAGGACATCACATGATGTCAAAAACAATGCTGTCTGTGGTATTCGGATTATTTTACACAGGTGTTGAATTTTAAGGCAGCCTTTATTACGCATTACAGCAACTATAGCGTTAATGCGCGTTTCGGATGCACAGGCTGCATCAAGCAATGCTCCTTAAACACCCTGTGAGATGTTTCTTTTTTTTTTTTTTTACAAGGCTAAAATGGCCAATGAACACTTTTGATACTTCGCAAACCGCGCTTGAAACGCCATAGGCACATTTACAGTGCATTTGCGGCGCTCGTGTGGCGCATTTTAATAGAAGTCAATGGTGGCAGTTTCAAAGCTTCAACACTTGCCAAATCAAATGCTGCAAGGAAGCGTTAGGGCTCATTCTGACTACCGGTGAGGGGTGGTAAAACCCAGCAGGCTTTGCAACCACCTCCATTCACTTCTATTGAAACGTGCCACAAGCACGACCATAAACCCACCTATGTGTTTACTACACGTTTAGGGCACAGATGCAAAGCGTCAAAGGCAGTGGCGGTGCGTCCATAGTGGGCGCAGGAGGGCCGCCCCCTCTCGCTCCTGCACCCACTCACAATAACAATACATAGGTTCGCTGCCTCCCACTATTCAGATGGCCGGCCTCCTGTTGAGCGCCGGCCATCTGAATAACAGCGGCTGGTTGGTTTTTGGAAGTGCCTATCAGAGCCAGCGGCTGTAATCGGCTTCCGAATAGTTAACCAGAGGACGCACGGGGGTGCGTTCCCTGGTTAACACTGACAGGCTTTTCAGCCAATCAGGTTCACCGGGTCTGGTTACCGGTAACCTGATTGGCTGAAGCGACATCGAGGGCAGAAGAAGACATCGAGGACGGAAGAAGGACGGCGCTGACCCGAGGAAGGTAAGTGCAGGGCTGGGGGGACAAACTGTCTGTATTTGGGGGGGGACAAACTGTCTGTATTTGGGGGGGGGACAAACTGGCTGTATTTGGGGGAAACTGGCTGTATTTGGGGGGAAACTGGCTGCATTTGGGGGGAAACTGGCTGCATTTGGGGGGAAACTGGCTGCATTTGGGCGGAAACTGGCTGCATTTGGGCGGAAACTGGCTGCATTTGGGCGGAAACTGGCTGCATTTGGGCGGAAACTGTCTGTATTTGGGGGGAAACTGGCTGTATTTGGGGGGGAAACTGGCTGTATTTGGGGGGGAAACTGGCTGCATTTGGGGACAAACTGGCTGCATTTGGGGACAAACTGGCTGCATTTGGGGGGGAAACGGACTGTATTTTGGGGACAAACTGGCTGCATTTGGGGGGAAACTGGTGGCGTTTGGGCACAGTGGCTGCGTTTAATGGGCACAGTGGTGGCAATTGATGATTTTTTTTTTTCAGTTTGTTTGTGCCCCCCCCCCCCAAAAAAAAATTTTGAGCACCAGCCGCCACTGGTCAAAGGTGGTCATAAATAAATAATTTTAAAGAAGTGGAAAAAAAACAAACTCACAGGGTGTTTGAGGAGCATTGCCTGACGCGACTTGTGTCCGAAATGCTCATTAATGCTATAGGTGCTGTAATGCACGTTAAAGTTAGAATTCAACACCTGAGCGAAAGAGTCCAAAAGTCCTCATACATCTTTTTTATTGGAGGCTCTGGTTGAGGCATTTTGAGGGGTCGTGGGACTTCCCTACGAGTAGAGAGACCTCTCATCACCTACCGTGAAGTAGAAGCTCTCCGTCTCTTGCTGGTTGGCTCTGCGTTTGGAGATGTTGAGTTTGCTCATGTAGGTCTCCGAGGCGGCCAGCTTGATGGACTCAGTGGAGCGGCTGTGCTGAAATGCGTCAGAGACGTCAAAGTCCTCAACAGTCAGCATGTCTTGCAGGGTCTGCATGGTGGCGTCTAAGGTCTTCTTCACCTGTGCCAACACATAGAGCATGGATCACATATGGTAACATTTGTATGGAAAGCCTGCAGACTGTAATAGTTACAAGGTGTCCTCTAGTACATTCTAGCCTCCAAAAGAAAGATGGCAGCCATCATTGTATTAGTTGCTCTGGATGATGCCTCCAATAATAGAACAAGCAAACAGCAAGTAAAGCCCTGTACACACGGGCGGGAATCCCGTTGAAAATAAAAACTTTGGTTTTCTCGACAGGCATCCAGGCAAGCTTGTCTTGCCAAGCCCTGTGTACAGACACAACCATTCAAAAGAACCGCCGTTCTTTTGAATGGCAAGAACGCGGTGACGTCATCGAATACGACGAGCCGGTGCTCGTCACATTCGATGCCGTCGCCGCCATCTTGCTACACCCCACACTAACCTTGTATGCTCGAAAGTCTTTTCGAGCATGCACGGGTTTACCTTGGACCAGGAAAGCATACAGACGACCGGTTTTCTCGGCAGGAAAACTCTGGCGAGAATCCGGACGAGAAAAATAGAGAGCAGGTTCTTTATTTTTCTCGTTGAGATTCCCGGCCGTTTTCCTGCCGAGAAACCATACACACGACCGGTTTTCTCTGCAAAAAGCTCTCGCAGCAGTTTTCTTGCCGAGAAAACTGGGCGTGTGTACGAGGCTTGAGGTTCCATTGGTGGATCTTAAAGGAAACACTCCTAGAGTTTTATGAGACCCTATGCAGCCATATTCAGAAGGCTTTTCACAGGGTTCCGGGTCAAACGGAAACATATGGTCGACCACAATCTCCTGCTCCAAGGCGAGTCTGGAATGAGCAGTCAGGGAGAGGATGGACCTAGGGAACACACTGGCTGAGGAGGACATGGCCAGTGGAAGGAGATAGCCGACAGGTCAGGACAGAACTCAGATCCGCTCAGTAGGTGAGCTCTGTGGAGGTGTATGAGCAGAATTTTCATGTCTGAATGGAGCATACCCTTAAAATTTGTTACAGGGGCTTTTGGGTATTTGCAGGTCCACCTCATCTAATAAGTGTGAAAAGAGCTGCAGAGGAAAGAACAATTGTACTGCACAATAATAACACAAGTAGACAGGAAACCACCTCCTCATTTTCGATCTTCAGCGTGGTGAGACGTGATTGCAGCTGGTGATATCGCACGAGGAGTTCCATCTGTACCGGCTGCTGAGCGCTGACCTGACACACCTGAGAAATGGAAGAAAAGTTACAAAGACATAAGAAGCATGAAAGACGGAGAATAATGGAAACTGGACAAGAACATCATTGTGCCAGTAAGACTCCAACCAATGTTCATCTTCTCCGATACTCTGCACTGCTGGAGGACTCTGCTCCTTCCTTTATCCAACTCTCCTCTCCTGAAATACTCTGCACTGCTGGAGGACTCTGCTCCTTCCTTTATCCAACTCTCCTCTCCTGAAATACTCTGCACTGCTGGAGGACTCTGCTCCTTCCTCTATAACTCTCCTCTCCTGAAATACTCTGCACTGCTGGAGGACTCTGCTCCTTCCTTTATCCAACTCTCCTCTCCTGAAATACTCTGCACTGCTGGAGGACTCTGCTCCTTCCTTTATCCAACTCTCCTCTCCTGAAATACTCTGCACTGCTGGAGGACTCTGCTCCTTCCTCTATAACTCTCCTCTCCTGAAATACTCTGCACTGCTGGAGGACTCTGCTCCTTCCCCTATAACTCTCCTCTCCTGAAATACTCTGCACTGCTGGAGGACTCTGCTCCTTCCTCTATAACTCTCCTCTCCTGAAATACTCTGCTGGAGGACTCTGCTCCTTCCTCTATAACCCTCCTCTCCTGAAATACTCTGCACTTCTGGAGGACTCTGCTCCTTCCTCTATAACTCTCCTCTCCTGAAATACTCTGCACTGCTGGAGGACTCTGCTCCTTCCTCTATAACTCTCCTCTCCTGAAATACTCTGCACTGCTGGAGGACTCTGCTCCTTCCTTTATCCAACTCTCCTCTCCTGAAATACTCTGCACTGCTGGAGGACTCTGCTCCTTCCTCTATAACTCTCCTCTCCTGAAATACTCTGCACTGCTGGAGGACTCTGCTCCTTCCTCTATAACTCTCCTCTCCTGAAATACTCTGCACTGCTGGAGGACTCTGCTCCTTCCTCTATAACTCTCCTCTCCTGAAATACTCTGCACTGCTGGAGGACTCTGCTCCTTCCTCTATAACTCTCCTCTCCTGAAATACTCTGCACTGCTGGAGGACTCTGCTCCTTCCTTTATCCAACTCTCCTCTCCTGAAATACTCTGCACTGCTGGAGGACTCTGCTCCTTCCTTTATCCAACTCTCCTCTCCTGAAATACTCTGCACTGCTGGAGGACTCTGCTCCTTCCTCTATAACTCTCCTCTCCTGAAATACTCTGCACTGCTGGAGGACTCTGCTCCTTCCTCTATAACTCTCCTCTCCTGAAATACTCTGCTCTGCTGGAGGACTCTGCTCCTTCCTCTATAACTCTCCTCTCCTGAAATACTCTGCACTGCTGGAGGACTCTGCTCCTTCCTCTATAACTCTCCTCTCCTGAAATACTCTGCTGGAGGACTCTGCTCCTTCCTCTATAACCCTCCTCTCCTGAAATACTCTGCACTTCTGGAGGACTCTGCTCCTTCCTCTATAACTCTCCTCTCCTGAAATACTCTGCACTGCTGGAGGACTCTGCTCCTTCCTCTATAACTCTCCTCTCCTGAAATACTCTGCACTGCTGGAGGACTCTGCTCCTTCCCCTATAACTCTCCTCTCCTGAAATACTCTGCACTGCTGGAGGACTCTGCTCCTTCCTCAATAACCCTCCTCTCCTGAAATACTCTGCTCTGCTGGAGGACTCTGCTCCTTCCTCTATAACTCTCCTCTCCTGAAATACTCTGCACTGCTGGAGGACTCTGCTCCTTCCCCTATAACTCTCCTCTCCTGAAATACTCTGCACTGCTGGAGGACTCTGCTCCTTCCTCTATAACTCTCCTCTCCTGAAATACTCTGCACTGCTGGAAGACTCTGCTCCTTCCTCTATAACTCTCCTTTCCTGAAATACTCTGCTCTGCTGGAGGACTCTGCTCCTTCCTCTATAACTCTCCTCTCCTGAAATACTCTGCACTGCTGGAGGACTCTGCTCCTTCCTTTATCCAACTCTCCTCTCCTGAAATACTCTGCACTGCTGGAGGACTCTGCTCCTTCCTCTATAACTCTCCTCTCCTGAAATACTCTGCACTGCTGGAAGACTCTGCTCCTTCCTCTATAACTCTCCTTTCCTGAAATACTCTGCTCTGCTGGAGGACTCTGCTCCTTCCTCTATAACTCTCCTCTCCTGAAATACTCTGCACTGCTGGAGGACTCTGCTCCTTCCTTTATCCAACTCTCCTCTCCTGAAATACTCTGCACTGCTGGAGGACTCTGCTCCTTCCTCTATAACTCTCCTCTCCTGAAATACTCTGCACTGCTGGAGGACTCTGCTCCTTCCTCTATAACTCTCCTCTCCTGAAATACTCTGCTCTGCTGGAGGACTCTGCTCCTTCCTCTATAACTCTCCTCTCCTGAAATACTCTGCACTGCTGGAGGACTCTGCTCCTTCCTCTATAACTCTCCTCTCCTGAAATACTCTGCTGGAGGACTCTGCTCCTTCCTCTATAACCCTCCTCTCCTGAAATACTCTGCACTTCTGGAGGACTCTGCTCCTTCCTCTATAACTCTCCTCTCCTGAAATACTCTGCACTGCTGGAGGACTCTGCTCCTTCCTCTATAACTCTCCTCTCCTGAAATACTCTGCACTGCTGGAGGACTCTGCTCCTTCCTCAATAACCCTCCTCTCCTGAAATACTCTGCTCTGCTGGAGGACTCTGCTCCTTCCTCTATAACTCTCCTCTCCTGAAATACTCTGCACTGCTGGAGGACTCTGCTCCTTCCCCTATAACTCTCCTCTCCTGAAATACTCTGCACTGCTGGAGGACTCTGCTCCTTCCCCTATAACTCTCCTCTCCTGAAATACTCTGCACTGCTGGAAGACTCTGCTCCTTCCTCTATAACTCTCCTCTCCTGAAATACTCTGCACTTCTGGAGGACTCTGCTCCTTCCTCTATAACTCTCCTCTCCTGAAATACTCTGCACTGCTGGAGGACTCTGCTCCTTCCTCTATAACTCTCCTCTCCTGAAATACTCTGCACTGCTGGAGGACTCTGCTCCTTCCTCTATAACTCTCCTCTCCTGAAATACTCTGCACTTCTGGAGGACTCTGCTCCTTCCTCTATAACTCTCCTCTCCTGAAATACTCTGCACTGCTGGAGGACTCTGCTCCTTCCTCTATAACTCTCCTCTCCTGAAATACTCTGCTCTGCTGGAGGACTCTGCTCCTTCCTCTATAACTCTCCTCTCCTGAAATACTCTGCACTGCTGGAGGACTCTGCTCCTTCCTTTATAACTCTCCTCTCCTGAAATACTCTGCTCTGCTGGAGGACTCTGCTCCTTCCTCTATAACTCTCCTCTCCTGAAATACTCTGCACTGCTGGAGGACTCTGCTCCTTCCTCTATAACTCTCCTCTCCTGAAATACTCTGCACTGCTGGAGGACTCTGCTCCTTCCTTTATAACTCTCCTCTCCTGAAATACTCTGCTCTGCTGGAGGACTCTGCTCCTTCCTCTATAACTCTCCTCTCCTGAAATACTCTGCACTGCTGGAGGACTCTGCTCCTTCCTCTATAACTCTCCTCTCCTGAAATACTCTGCACTGCTGGAGGACTCTGCTCCTTCCCCTATAACTCTCCTGAGATACTCTGCTGGAGGACTCCGCTCCTTCCTTTATAACTCTCCTCTCCTGAAATACTCTGCACTGCTGGAGGACTCTGCTCCTTCCTCTATAACTCTCCTCTCCTGAAATACTCTGCACTGCTGGAGGACTCTGCTCCTTCCTCTATAACTCTCCTCTCCTGAAATACTCTGCTCTGCTGGAGGACTCTGCTCCTTCCTCTATAACCCTCCTCTCCTGAAATACTCTGCACTGCTGGAGGACTCTGCTCCTTCCTCTATAACTCTCCTCTCCTGAAATACTCTGCTGGAGGACTCTGCTCCTTCCTCTATAACTCTCCTCTCCTGAAATACTCTGCTCTGCTGGAGGACTCTGCTCCTTCCTCTATAACTCTCCTCTCCTGAGATACTCTGCTGGGGGACTCTGCTCCTTCCTCTATAACTCTCCTCTCCTGAAATACTCTGCACTGCTGGAGGACTCTGCTCCTTCCTCTATAACTCTCCTCTCCTGAAATACTCTGCACTGCTGGAGGACTCTGCTCCTTCCCCTATAACTCTCCTGAGATACTCTGCTGGAGGACTCTGCTCCTTCCTCTATAACTCTCCTCTCCTGAAATACTCTGCACTGCTGGGGGACTCTGCTCCTTCCTCTATAACTCTCCTCTCCTGAAATACTCTGCACTGCTGGAGGACTCTGCTCCTTCCTCTATAACTCTCCTCTCCTGAAATACTCTGCTCTGCTGGAGGACTCTGCTCCTTCCTCTATAACTCTCCTCTCCTGAAATACTCTGCTCTGCTGGAGGACTCTGCGCCTTCCTCTATAACTCTCCTCTCCTGAAATACTCTGCACTGCTGGAGGACCCTGCTCCTTCCCCTATAACTCTCCTCTCCTGAAATACTCTGCACTGCTGGAGGACTCTGCTCCTTCCTCTATAATCCTCCTCTCCTGAAATACTCTGCACTGCTGGAGGACTCTGCTCCTTCCTCTATAACTCTCCTCTCCTGAAATACTCTGCACTGCTGGAGGACTCTGCTCCTTCCTCTATAACCCTCCTCTCCTGAAATACTCTGCACTGCTGGAGGACTCTGCTCCTTCCTCTATAACTCTCCTCTCCTGAAATACTCTGCACTGCTGGCGGACTCTGCTCCTTCCTCTATAACTCTCCTCTCCTGAAATACTCTGCACTGCTGGCGGACTCTGCTCCTTCCTCTATAACTCTCCTCTCCTGAAATACTCTGCTCTGCTGGAGGACTCTGCTCCTTCCTCTATAACTCTCCTCTCCTGAAATACTCTGCTCTGCTGGAGGACTCTGCTCCTTCCTCTATAACTCTCCTCTCCTGAAATACTCTGCACTGCTGGAGGACTCTGCTCCTTCCTCTATAACCCTCCTCTCCTGAAATACTCTGCACTGCTGGAGGACTCTGCTCCTTCCTCTATAACTCTCCTCTCCTGAAATACTCTGCACTGCTGGAGGACTCTGCTCCTTCCTCTATAACTCTCCTCTCCTGAAATACTCTGCTCTGCTGGAGGACTCTGCTCCTTCCTCTATAACTCTCCTCTCCTGAAATACTCTGCTCTGCTGGAGGACTCTGCTCCTTCCTCTATAACTCTCCTCTCCTGAAATACTCTGCACTGCTGGAGGACTCTGCTCCTTCCTCTATAACTCTCCTCTCCTGAAATACTCTGCACTGCTGGAGGACTCTGCTCCTTCCCCTATAACTCTCCTGAGATACTCTGCTGGAGGACTCCGCTCCTTCCTTTATAACTCTCCTCTCCTGAAATACTCTGCTCTGCTGGAGGACTCTGCTCCTTCCTCTATAACTCTCCTCTCCTGAAATACTCTGCTCTGCTGGAGGACTCTGCTCCTTCCTCTATAACTCTCCTCTCCTGAAATACTTTGCACTGCTGGCGGACTCTGCTCCTTCCTCCATAACTCTCCTCTCCTGAAATACTCTGCACTGCTGGAGGACTCTGCTCCTTCCTCTATAACTCTCCTCTCCTGAAATACTCTGCACTGCTGGAGGACTCTGCTCCTTCCTCTATAACTCTCCTCTCCTGAAATACTCTGCTCTGCTGGAGGACTCTTCTCCTTCCTCTATAACTCTCCTGAGATACTCTGCTGGAGGACTCTGCTCCTTCCTCTATAACTCTCCTCTCCTGAAATACTCTGCTCTGCTGGAGAACTCTGCTCCTTCCTCTATAACTCTCCTCTCCTGTGATACTCTGCTGGGGGACTCTGCTCCTTCCTCTATAACTCTCCTCTCCTGAAATACTCTGCACTGCTGGAGGACTCTGCTCCTTCCTCTATAACTCTCCTCTCCTGAAATACTCTGCACTGCTGGAGGACTCTGCTCCTTCCTCTATAACTCTCCTCTCCTGAAATACTCTGCTCTGCTGGAGGACTCTGCGCCTTCCTCTATAACTCTCCTCTCCTGAAATACTCTGCACTGCTGGAGGACCCTGCTCCTTCCCCTATAACTCTCCTCTCCTGAAATACTCTGCACTGCTGGAGGACTCTGCTCCTTCCTCTATAACCCTCCTCTCCTGAAATACTCTGCACTGCTGGAGGACTCTGCTCCTTCCTCTATAACTCTCCTCTCCTGAAATACTCTGCACTGCTGGAGGACTCTGCTCCTTCCTCTATAACCCTCCTCTCCTGAAATACTCTGCACTGCTGGAGGACTCTGCTCCTTCCTCTATAACTCTCCTCTCCTGAAATACTCTGCACTGCTGGCGGACTCTGCTCCTTCCTCTATAACTCTCCTCTCCTGAAATAC
The DNA here is from genome assembly GCA_029206835.1 of Rana muscosa. NCBI lineage: Eukaryota > Metazoa > Chordata > Amphibia > Anura > Ranidae > Rana > Rana muscosa. Next base: position 298,473,859 of record CM055120.1, read on the forward strand.
TCTGCACTGCTGGAGGACTCTGCTCCTTCCTCTATAACTCTCCTCTCCTGAAATACTCTGCTCTGCTGGAGGACTCTGCTCCTTCCTCTATAACTCTCCTCTCCTGAAATACTCTGCTCTGCTGGAGGACTCTGCTCCTTCCTCTATAACTCTCCTCTCCTGAAATACTCTGCACTGCTGGAGGACTCTGCTCCTTCCTCTATAACCCTCCTCTCCTGAAATACTCTGCACTGCTGGAGGACTCTGCTCCTTCCTTTATAACTCTCCTCTCCTGAAATACTCTGCTCTGCTGGAGGACTCTGCTCCTTCCTCTATAACTCTCCTCTCCTGAAATACTCTGCTCTGCTGGAGGACTCTGCTCCTTCCTCTATAACTCTCCTCTCCTGAAATACTCTGCACTGCTGGAGGACTCTGCTCCTTCCTCTATAACCCTCCTCTCCTGAAATACTCTGCACTGCTGGAGGACTCTGCTCCTTCCTCTATAACTCTCCTCTCCTGAAATACTCTGCACTGCTGGAGGACTCTGCTCCTTCCTCTATAACTCTCCTCTCCTGAAATACTCTGCTCTGCTGGAGGACTCTGCTCCTTCCTCTATAACTCTCCTCTCCTGAAATACTCTGCTCTGCTGGAGGACTCCGCTCCTTCCTTTATAACTCTCCTCTCCTGAAATACTCTGCTCTGCTGGAGGACTCTGCTCCTTCCTCTATAACTCTCCTCTCCTGAAATACTCTGCTCTGCTGGAGGACTCTGCTCCTTCCTCTATAACTCTCCTCTCCTGAGATACTCTGCTGGGGGACTCTGCTCCTTCCTCTATAACTCTCCTCTCCTGAAATACTCTGCACTGCTGGAGGACTCTGCTCCTTCCTCTATAACTCTCCTCTCCTGAAATACTCTGCACTGCTGGAGGACTCTGCTCCTTCCTCTATAACTCTCCTCTCCTGAAATACTCTGCTCTGCTGGAGGACTCTTCTCCTTCCTCTATAACTCTCCTGAGATACTCTGCTGGAGGACTCTGCTCCTTCCTCTATAACTCTCCTCTCCTGAAATACTCTGCACTGCTGGCGGACTCTGCTCCTTCCTCTATAACTCTCCTCTCCTGAAATACTCTGCTCTGCTGGAGAACTCTGCTCCTTCCTCTATAACTCTCCTCTCCTGAGATACTCTGCACTGCTGGAGGACTCTGCTCCTTCCTCTATAACTCTCCTCTCCTGAAATACTCTGCACTGCTGTAGGACTCTGCTCCTTCCTCTATAACTCTCCTCTCTTGAAATACTCTGCTCTGCTGGAGGACTCTGCTCCTACCTCTATAACTCTCCTCTCCTGATATACTCTGCTCTGCTGGAGGACTCTGCTCCTTCCTCAATAACCCTCCTCTCCTGAAATACTCTGCTCTGCTGGAGGACTCTGCTCCTTCCTCTATAACTCTCCTCTCCTGATATACTCTGCTCTGCTGGAGGACTCTGCTCCTTCCTCTATAACTCTCCTCTCCTGAAATACTCTGCTCTGCTGGAGGACTCTGCTCCTTCCTCTATAACTCTCCTCTCCTGAAATACTCTGCTCTGCTGGAGGACTCCGCTCCTTCCTTTATAACTCTCCTCTCCTGAAATACTCTGCACTGCTGGCGGACTCTGCTCCTTCCTCTATAACTCTCCTCTCCTGAAATACTCTGCTCTGCTGGAGGACTCTGCTCCTTCCTCTATAACTCTCCTCTCCTGAAATACTCTGCACTGCTGGAGGACTCTGCTCCTTCCTCTATAACTCTCCTCTCCTGAAATACTCTGCACTGCTGGAGGACTCTGCTCCTTCCTCTATAACTCTCCTCTCCTGAAATACTCTGCTCTGCTGGAGGACTCTGCGCCTTCCTCTATAACTCTCCTCTCCTGAAATACTCTGCTCTGCTGGAGGACTCTGCTCCTTCCTCTATAACTCTCCTCTCCTGAAATACTTTGCACTGCTGGCGGACTCTGCTCCTTCCTCCATAACTCTCCTCTCCTGAAATACTCTGCACTGCTGGAGGACTCTGCTCCTTCCTCTATAACTCTCCTCTCCTGAAATACTCTGCACTGCTGGAGGACTCTGCTCCTTCCTCTATAACTCTCCTCTCCTGAAATACTCTGCACTGCTGGAGGACTCTGCTCCTTCCTCTATAACTCTCCTCTCCTGAAATACTCTGCACTGCTGGAGGACTGGAGGACACATACGCAGGACGCACCTCGTCACCCATGTGAGGCTGGAAGTCAAACTTAAGCGGCGGGCAGAAGACCTGGTTATAGAGGTCCATGATTTTGTGCTTGTCACTTCGAGCATCCAGATTGTCCACAGCATTCTCGATGATGTCAAGGCCTTCATGCCGGGAAGTCTCCAGTGTATACTCGGCTGAGAGGTATGTGCGGAAGGTGCGGGCAAGACTGGAATGGAATCCCAGGTCACAGCACTGTGCAAATCAGAGAAATCAGTGAGACAGGAGTTCCTGTATACATCTTGCCACATACAATACACAGGCAAAGAGCAACTCATGGTTGATAATACTAGGCAGAAGTTTGTGTCTCTGCCCCTCCCACAATGGTGAGATTTCCCTGCAGAAGTTTGTGTCTCTGCCCCTCCCACAATGGTGAGATTTCCCTGCAGTAGTTTGTGTCTCTGCCCCTCCCACAATGGTGAGATTTCCCTGCAGTAGTTTGTGTCTCTGCCCCTCCCACAATGGTGAGATTCCCCTGCAGTAGTTTGTGTCTCTGCCCCTCCCATAATGGTGAGATTTCCCTGCAGTAGTTTGTGTCTCTGCCCCTCCCACAATGGTGAGATTGTGTCTCTGCCCCTCCCACAATGGTGAGATTCCCCACAATGGTGAGATTCCCCAAGGTGTAGTTTGTGTCTCTGCCCCTCCCACAATGGTGAGATTCCCCTGCAGTAGTTTGTGTCTCTGCCCCTCCCACAATGGTGAGATTTCCCTGCAGTAGTTTGTGTCGCTGCCCCTCCCACAATGGTGAGATTCCCCTGCAGTAGTTTGTGTCTCTGCCCCTCCCACAATGGTGAGATTTCCCTGCAGTAGTTTGTGTCTCTGCCCCTCCCACAATGGTGAGATTCCCCTGCAGTAGTATGTGTCTCTGCCCCTCCCACAATGGTGAGATTTCCCTGCAGTAGTTTGTGTCTCTGCCCCTCCCACAATGGTGAGATTTCCCTGCAGTAGTTTGTGTCTCTGCCCCTCCCACAATGGTGAGATTTCCTGCAGTAGTTTGTGTCTCTGCCCCTCCCACAATGGTGAGATTTCCTGCAGTAGTTTGTGTCTCTGCCCCTCCCACAATGGTGAGATTCCCTGCAGTAGTTTGTGTCTCTGCCCCTCCCACAATGGTGAGATTCCCTGCAGTAGTTTGTGTCTCTGCCCCTCCCACAATGGTGAGATTTCCTGCAGTAGTTTGTGTCTCTGCCCCTCCCACAATGGTGAGATTTCCTGCAGTAGTTTGTGTCTCTGCCCCTCCCACAATGGTGAGATTCCCCTGCAGTAGTTTGTGTCTCTGCCCCTCCCACAATGGGGAGATTTCCTGCAGTAGTTTGTGTCTCTGCCCCTCCCACAATGGTGAGATTCCCCTGCAGTAGTTTGTGTCTCTGCCCCTCCCACAATGGTGAGATTCCCCTGCAGTAGTTTGTGTCTCTGCCCCTCCCACAATGGTGAGATTTCCTGCAGTAGTTTGTGTCTCTGCCCCTCCCACAATGGTGAGATTTCCTGCAGTAGTTTGTGTCTCTGCCCCTCCCACAATGGTGAGATTCCCCTGCAGTAGTATGTGTCTCTGCCCCTCCCATAATGGTGAGATTTCCCTGCAGTAGTTTGTGTCTCTGCCCCTCCCACAATGGTGAGATTTCCCTGCAGTAGTTTGTGTCTCTGCCCCTCCCACAATGGTGAGATTTCCTGCAGTAGTTTGTGTCTCTGCCCCTCCCACAATGGTGAGATTCCCCTGCAGTAGTTTGTGTCTCTGCCCCTCCCACAATGGTGAGATTCCCCTGCAGTAGTTTGTGTCTCTGCCCCTCCCACAATGGTGAGATTCCCCTGCAGTAGTTTGTGTCTCTGCCCCTCCCACAATGGTGAGATTTCCTGCAGTAGTTTGTGTCTCTGCCCCTCCCACAATGGTGAGATTTCCTGCAGCAGTTTGTGTCTCTGCCCCTCCCACAATGGTGAGATTTCCTGCAGTAGTTTGTGTCTCTGCCCCTCCCACAATGGTGAGATTTCCTGCAGTAGTTTGTGTCTCTGCCCCTCCCACAATGGGGAGATTTCCTGCAGTAGTTTGTGTCTCTGCCCCTCCCACAATGGGGAGATTTCCTGCAGTAGTTTGTGTCTCTGAAAAATTATTGTTCTAACTCAGTGTTCCAAACCACAAAAATTTGCAAATATTCAATATTACTGAGAAATATTGAAAATAAATCAATATATAGTCTTCAGTACAAACCCAAATACAATATGAAAAAGGAGGCATATCTCATAGATCAGTAGTCAGCGGATCGCACCATCTCCTCCGCCTGCTGCGTAGACTCATCCCCTTCATCCCAGAAGAGGAGATAGCAGTAGTAGTTGGAACAATCATCAATTCCCGACTCGACTACGCAAACTCCCTCTACTTAGGACTACCTAAATACCAGATTTCGCGCCTACCAGTCGTACAGAACACGGCAGCCAGACTGGTAACGGGGAAAAAACCCTGGGAATCCATCACCCCTTTACTGAGGACCCTGCATTGGCTAACCGTAAAGCAGTGGCGGCTGGTGCTCAAAATTTTTTGGGGGTCGCAAACAAACTGAAAAAAAAAACATCAATTGCTGCCACTGAGCCCATTAAACGCAGCCACTGTGCCCAAACGCCACCAGTTTGTCCCCTCAAATGCAGCCAGTTTGCCCCCAAATGCAGCCAGTTTGTCCCCCATATACAGCCAGTTTGTTTCCATATACAGCCAGTTTGTCCCCCATATACAGCCAGTGTGTCCCCCATATACAGCCAGTGTGTCCCCCATATACAGCCAGTTTGTCCCCCATATACAGCCAGTGTGTCCCCCATATACAGCCAGTGTGTCCCCCATATACAGCCAGTGTGTCCCCCATATACAGCCAGTGTGTCCCCCATATACAGCCAGTTTGTCCCCCATATACAGCCAGTGTGTCCCCCATATACAGCCAGTGTGTCCCCCATATACAGCCAGTGTGTCCCCATATACAGCCAGTTTGTCCCCCATATACAGCCAGTGTGTCCCCCATATACAGCCAGTGTGTCCCCATATACAGCCAGTGTGTCCCCATATACAGCCAGTTTGTCCCCCATATACAGCCAGTGTGTCCCCCATATACAGCCAGTGTGTCCCCATATACAGCCAGTGTGCCCCCATATACAGCCAGTGTGTCCCCCATATACAGCCAGTGTGTCCCCCATATACAGCCAGTGTGTCCCCATATACAGCCAGTGTGTCCCCATATACAGCCAGTGTGTCCCCATATACAGCCAGTGTGTCCCCATATACAGCCAGTTTGTCCCCATATACAGCCAGTGTGTCCCCATATACAGCCAGTTTGTCCCTCATATACAGCCAGTGTGTCCCCATATACAGCCAGTGTGTCCCCATATACAGCCAGTGTGTCCCCATATACAGCCAGTTTGTTCCCCATATACAGCCAGTTTGTCCCCATATACAGCCAGTTTGTCCCCCATATACAGCCAGTTTGTCCCCATATACAGCCAGTTTGTTCCCAAATGCAGCCTGTCCCCCCCCCCCAGCCATGCACTTACCTTCCTCGGGTCCGCGCCGTCCTCGATGTCTTCTCCCGCCCTCGATGTCGCTTCAGCCAATCAGGTTGCCGGTAACCAGATCCGGTGAACCTGATTGGCTGAAACCCCCACTGGCTCTGATAGACACTTCCAAGTCACACCCACCGCCGGCCACCGCACTAATTCATATGGCCGGCGCTCACCAGGAGGCCGGCCACATGAATAGTTGGCAGCGTGGCAGCGGCGACAATACACAGATTCATGCAATGCATGAATCTATGTATTGTCTTTCAGTGGCGGTGCAGGAGCGAGAGGGGGCGGCGCTCCGGCACCCTCTATGGACGCACCGCCACTGCCGTAAAGGATCGGGTCACATTCAAGACCCTCTGCCTCACCCACAAGTGCACACAAGGAAACGCTCCTCAATATTTATGCGAGAAAATAAAACACTACACCCCCAATCGCATTCTCCGATCAACCAATCAAAACCTCCTCCACATCCCCAAGTCCCGCTACAAATCAAAGGGAGAACGAAAATTTGCAGTCCAAGGACCCCGGCTATGGAACGCTCTACCCACGGACATCCGTATGGAAGAAAACCATCGGGCCTTCAGGAAAAAACTTAAGACCCACCTCTTCTGAAGGATCAGGACGACACCGGATGGAAAAAGCTCCTTGAGGCGATTTAGTTCGAATTTGTAGCGCTATACAAGTTATTCATTCACTCACTCACTCATATATGGCGTCCGAAGCTCCAGCTCCGTGACATCACCACCCACTGACGCATTGCGCTCAATCGGCTTTATCAAAAGCTCCTTTGAGAAAGATGACATCACCGGGCGGTGACGTCATCACGCAGCTACCGCTTTTCGCCTAATCAGCTTTCTCAAAGGATCCCATATAGGAAATATGCTGTTTTTTTACTTCTGATATGCGAGTGATTTTCGGATCTTTTTAATAAAAATTTGATAAGCAATCAACACTGTTGGGCTTTCTTCTTGCTTAATGTATGTACCATGTAACATTGAGGGGCTGAGGTCCATGTCTTTATGGACTTTGCTTTGTGCCCTGGTCCAAATCATTTGGTGGAGGGGGGATTATGGTGTGGGGGTTGTCTTTCAGGGGTTGGGTTTGGCCCCTTAGTTCCAGTGAAGGGAACTCTTAAGGCATCAGTGTACCAAGACCTTTTGGAAAATTTCATGCTCCCAACTTTGTGGGAACAGTTTGGGGACGGCCCCTTCCTGTTCCAATATGACTGCCCACCAGTGCACAAAGCAAGGTCCATAAAGACATGAATGAGCGAGTTTGGGGTGGATGAACTTGACTGGCCTACACAGAGTCCTGACCCCAACCCGATAGAACACCTTCGGGATGAATTAGAGCGGAGACTGCGAGCCAGGCCTTCTTGTCCAACATCAGTGCCTGACCTCACAAATGTGCTTCTGGAAGAATGGTCAAACATTCCCATAGACACCCTCCTAAACCTTGTGGACGGCCTTCCCAGAAGAGTTGAAGCTGTTATAGCTGCAAAGGGCGGGGCCAACTCAATATTGAACCCTACGGACTAAGACTGGGATGCGTGTAAAGGCAGGCGTCCCAATACTTTTGACAATATAGTGTATTTGGTTATTCTATGATATGGAGAGTCCATGGAGGGAGGGAGACATCAATATTAGCAGCAGCAGAACTGGGAACCCGTTGGAGAGGTCTCACCCTCGAAGTCCCTGAACCAACACGTATCAGAAATGGACATCTTCCCATGTAGCAATAATGTCCTCTGAGTGACATTTCACTTCCGGGGGGCGTTGGCCGGATGGAGACGCCTTCCTCCTCCCAACTTTGGCATTTTTGACCTTCAGGAGCCGTACTTCCGATGGGAATTCCCGCTCTCCTTTCCTTCTGTTCTCTTTATCTTTTCTTGATATTAATGAATTCTTTTTTCTACCCTTATCTCTGTTTTATCTACAGATATGTTGTTCTTTGACATTCCAAACGTAACGAGTTATAAAGCCTGATTTACAATAGCAAACTGCGCTCAACCTTCTGGACCGCCACTGTATATATATACACAGGTCATTACTCTGACGTTACTGTATATACCATGGTTATGGCAGCACCCCAGTATTTTTTTAAACAGGGGGCGATCCTTTCACATAAAAGTTCACTTGGCGGCGGATTCGCCACGGAATCACTTTTATGGGCAACGGAAGAGGTGTGCCCTCCCCCCTCCTCCTCCTCCCGCCGCTTTCTGGTAGTTACCCCCACTTACCGGAGCCGTTGGTAGTGGCAGAAACAATCCGATCTCATGGACAGATGGGCAGCATGTTGAGTGAGGGCAAGGTGGCCCCCACTCAACTCTATGCCCTTGGAGGACTGGAGCGACGTCTGGCGTCACTTCCACCTAATAAAATTATTATTATTATTATTTATTTTTTTTAAGTGTAAGGCCCCTTTCACACGGTCGGACTGTTCAGGTCCGCTTGTCAGTTTTGTCGGCGGACCTGAACGGCCGCTCCATACATCTCTATGGAGCGTCGGATGTCAGCGGAGACATGTCTGCTGACATCCGACCCGATCCGCTAAAATCAGACAGATGGCGATACGTCCCCCCATGCGTCCATGGCGGATTGGATCGGGTGAGAGCTGATAAAAACGGACATGCTGTCCGTTTTCGTCCGATCTCTCCATAGGAGACAGCGGCGCTCGACAAGCTCCTCCCCTCTCAGTGAGCAGAGAGGGACCTGTCATCCGCCAGCTCAGCGGAGATCAACGGACTGATCTCCCACTGACCTGGCAGGAGCTGGCGGACTCCGTAGCGATGGAGTCCGCCCAGTGCTGGTGCAAGGGTTTTTGACACCCTAGGCAAAACCTAATTTTGCCGCCCCCTTTGCCCCACCCCTGACTCTACTTCCTTTGCCCTGCCCATGTATACCCCACCTTTTTAATGAAGCGCCCATCAAATGCAGCCTACCAGCGCCCATCAATGCAGCCTCACCAGTGCCCATCAATGCAGCCTCACCAGTGCCCATCAATGCAGCCTCACCAGTGCCCATCAATGCAGCCTACCAGCGCTCATCAATGCAGCCTACCAGCGCCAATCAAATGCAGCCTACCAGCTCCAATCAAATGCAGCCAACCAGCACCCATCAATGCAGCCTCACCAGCGCCCATCAATGCAGCCTCACCAGCGCCCATCAATGCAGCCTACCAGGGGGAGGGGGGACCCGACCGGGGCCAGGCGCCCTAGGCAGCAGTGCACCCTAGGCGGCTGCCTAGTTTGCCTAGTGGTAGCACCGGCCCTGAGTCCGCCTCGTGTGGAAAGGGCCTAAATGTGAGATCTGAGATCTTTTTTGACCCCAGATCTCACAATAAAGAGAACCTGTCATGCTTATTTCTATTACAAGGGATGTTTACATTACTTGTAATAGGAATATAAGTGATCACATTTTTTTTCTAAAGGGACAGTGTAAAAATAAAAAGGAAAAAGTAAAATAAATAAGAAAAATAAATAAAAAATTTAAAACGCACCGTCCCTCCGAGCTCGCGCGCAGAAGCGAACGCATCCGCAGGTCCCTCCCACATATGTAAACAATGTTCAAACCACACATGTGAGGTATTGCCGCGATCATTAGAGCGAGAGCAATAATTCTAGCGCTAGACCTCCTCTGTAACTCTAAACAGTGTTGCCTAAGGAGATTTTTAAGTACTGAAGTTTGGCGCCATTCCATGAGCGTGTGCAATTTTGAAGGATGACATGTTAGGTATCTATTTAATCGGCGTAACTTCATCTTTTATGGTATATAAAAAAAAAATTGGGCTAACTTTACTGTTTTTTTTTTTTTTTTTAGAAATACACGAATGTGTATTTTTTTTTTTTCTAAATTGCATTTGAAACACCGCTGCGCAAATACAGTATGACATAAAATATTGCAACAACATTTTATTCTGTAGAGTCTCTGCTAAAAAATATATATAATGTTTGGGGGTTGTAAGTAATTTTCTTGGCAAAAATACCACCCAGAAAAAAAAATTTGTACTAAAAATCCTAAAAAAAATTGAAAAAAATGAATAGAATTTTTTTTATTTTTTTATACTCACCCGAAATACCCGTTGCTATGCGGAAGTCCGTAATCTGCCTCTTCCATAACCTCGGTCCGTCTTCTTCCCCATCCTCTTCTAGTGAATGGGGTGCGCTGCTTTCTGGGAACTGTGTGTAATCCCAGAGAGCAGCCGCCCATTCACAAGTCTGCGCGAGACTCACGCATGCCCAGTAAGAAACGGCCTGGTTCCCTTCGTGTGGATGGCGGCGTGGGACCTGCAGTGATCGAGGGATCGGCATCGGGGGGGCCATCAGCGCGGGAGAGTAGGACAGGTAAGTGTCCTTATTAAAAGTCAGCAGCTACAGTGTTAGTAGCTGCTGACTTTTTTAAAAAAAAATTGCGGGTGGAGCTCCGCTTTAAAGTGGAGTTCCACCCATATAAAAGTCAGCAGCTACAAAAAGTGTAGCTGTTGACTTTTAATAATCGGACACTCACCTCAGTGGCAGGAATAATGCCTCAAGGTCCGGATAAAGTAAAGCAATGGGCCACATCTGGCCCCAGGGCCGCAGTTTGGAGACCACTGGGCTAGATGATGCAGGGTATCCTGCAGCCAGGAAATGGGGCGGGGCTGCAGCTTCTAATGCACATTGTGAGAAGCTCACAGTGTGCGGTGAAATCAGAATAAGTACTTTCAGGCCAGAAGAGGAGCCGCTACAACTGTGCCAGACTGAAAGGAGAGGCCGGGGGTCAGATTTAAGGAATATCCTTCTAAATTGGGTTGGATTAAATGGTTGGAAATGTGTGTGTGCAAAATAATGAATGAGTTAAAAAAAATAGTCTGTGTTGGGTGTGGATGGCATTTAGAAGAATTGTAAGCATTCTGCAAAAGAGAAACTAAACTCATGACGTCAATGTAACGACACCCGCAGACTGGGAGACAACACTGTGCTATGAAGGACCGGTAGGGGACGTTAGTATTGTCCTTGTCCACAAGGGGTGCTACTGAGCACTGCTGCCTGTGGCCAAGGCGGCCCAAATGACCTATTTTAATAGAAAAGCTGGAGTTCGGCTTGCCAAGTAACATGTCAGTGTAAAGCCCCGTACACACGGTCGGACTTTTGGCCAACAGACTTCATTTTGAGCAAGTTGGACCAACAATCCGACCGTGTGTACGCTCCATCGGACAAACTTTTTTTTTTTTTTTTTTCATCGGACAAAAATTGGGTCTGCAAACTGACAAACTTTTGCCCAACAAAAGTCCGATGGAGCAAAGTCCGACCGTGTGTACAGAAAACCATCGGACAAAACAACTAATGTTAAAATCAACCAACAATAGCAGAAGTTGACCAAAGGGTGGCGGTAAAGAGCGGAAAAACCACGTGATGTTGCAAAAAGTTTTGGGAAAGTTTGCAGAAAAGTCCTGTGGTGTGTATGCTATGGGTGTTCCCAACCAACTCCGTTCGGACAAAAAAAACACGGAAAAGTCCGATGGAAATCCGACCGTGTGTACGAGGCTTAAGGCTACTTTCACACTGAAGCGCTGGCGGCAAAACGCTGCTATTTTTAGCGGCGTTTTACCGTCGTGTTTGCCGCGATTTGCAGGCGCTAGCGGGGTGATTTTAACCCCCCGCTAGCGGCTGAAAAAGGGTTAAACCCGCCCGCAAAAACGCCGCTTTGCAGTGTTTTTGGAGGCGCTACCCCATTGATTTCAATGGGTAGGGGCGCTATAGAAGCGGTATTTTTACCGCTCCTACCGCGCCTCAAAGATGCGGCTGGCAGGAGTTTTTTTACCCTCCTGCCAGCGCACTGCTCCAATGTGAAAGCCCTCGGGTTATCACACTGGATACAAAGGAGCGGCTCTTTCAGGGCGCATTGCAGGCGCTATTTTTAGCGCAATAGCGCCTGCAAAGCGCCTCAGTGTGAAAGCAGCCTTACATGCCCAATATTTATTGCCTCTCACAGAGATCACAGGACTGCCCCTGACAATGCCTATATCTGCTTTTCTCTCCAGAAGGACCGTGCTATGTTGTTCAGGCATCTGCATGGGTCACCATCTACTTCCTGGACTGAGATGCCAGCTGGATCATGTCAATCCTGGTGCAGTTTTTGGCTGTGTTCACAAATGTCTGAAACAGATCAGCCCCCTGCTGCAGCCTCTCAGAAACTGCAACGTTGCAGTCTGATCACTGGGGGGGGGGGGGGGAGAGACTGAGGAAATGCTTCCTCCAGCTTGCAGCAGACTGATGAGATCATCTGAGCCTTGGCACAGTCACTGGACTGAAGATCAAGAACTTTTTATGATAATTTTTTTGGGGGAAAATAATACTGTTGCATCTGTTTTGCTTTGCTAAGCACACCTGACTCTCATTAACCATCTATAAAAAGGAACATGACTCAGTCATGCAAATCCTGATGTCTGAGTACTTGTTCACAAATGTCTGTCACAAATCAGTCCCCTGCTGAAGCCACTTATCTTGTGGAATGCTTCAAAGTTACAATGTTGCTGTCTGATCACTGGGTGGGGGGAATTGAGGAAATGCCTCTTTCTTCCTGCAGCAGGCTGATTACATCATCTCAGCCTAGGCAAAGTCACTGCTTGGAGCTTAAGGCTGCTTTCACACTAAGGCGCTATTGCGCTAAAAATATCGCCTGCAAAGCGCCCTGAAAGAGCCGCTCCTTTCTCTCCAGTGTGAAAGCCTGAGAGCTTTCACACTGGAGCGGTGCGCTGGCAGGAGGGTAAAAAAAGTCCTGCCAGCTGCATCTTTGAGGTGCTGCAGGAGCGGTGAATACACCGCTCCTAAAGCGCCCCTGCCCATTGAAATCAATGGGCAGCACCTCCGAACCGCCAGCAAAGCGCCGCTGCAGCGTCGTTTTGCAGGTGGTTTTAACCCTTTTTCGGCCGCTAGCGGGGGTTAAAAGCGCCCCGCTAGCGGCCGAAAATCGTGGAAAAAACAACGGTAAAGCGCCACTAAAAATAGCAGCACTTTACCGCCGACGCAACCAGCGCCTCAGTATGAAAGTACCCTAAAGCATTACTAAACCCACAACAGTAAAATCAGTCTGTATATGCAGTAAAGCATGCTTGTTATACTCACTGTGGAACCTAAGGGGTTAATCCTCTGCATTGTGTAAAAAGGCTGTTTGATCCTGTCTTCTCTGATCCTCCCCTTCTTTTACTGTCCCCAATCCATCTGCTCATAGAACAAAGACTTGGAGGCACTCTGCACATGCTCAGTTTGGTGTGTATTGCTAGAGAGGTTTTGTTTTTTGGGATGGTGCATGTGATCAGCACAGGGCCAATCAGCACTGTCCAGACAGAGGGTCAGGGGTCCTGCAGCCTCATAGGACAATCAGAGGAGAATTAAAACTCCTCCCACAAGCTTTAACCAGACACTGATAGAAGTCACAAGACCGCTATATACTGCTAATGAGAAAATGTATTTAGCAGTTTATATTTACTAAACTAATTGCATTTCCGTGTTCTGTGGGAGATCAGATATAGTGAATGCAGGCTCCTGGGTTTAGTAACACTTTAAGGGTGGCTTTTAAATGGTAAAAGATGTCGCTTTTCTTGGAAATGATACTTTTTGTATATATTGTATAATAAATATTTCATTATATTTATACTATATCAATAATTCATTCATGTAGATTTGCAATGTTGCTGAAAGTCCACTTTCAGAAGGCTGCACTCTACTTTGCGATGGTTTGATCCTTTGTGCCTCCCTCCACCTAACCCTTCTCCTTATAATTTCTCATACAGCAAAAATATTAAATATATTTGGAGAGAATACAATTCTCTGGGGTATATATATATATATATATATATACAGTCAGGTCCATAAATATTGGGACATTGACACAATTCTAATCTTTTTGGCTCTATACACGTGTATAGAGCCAAAAAGATTAGAATTGTGTCGATGTCCCAATATTTATGGACCTGACTGTATGTATATATATTTATAAAAATAATTTCAGGGATTTTTTTGGCCATCCAGGCAGGGTGACACGGCAATGGCTGATAAATATGGTATAAATAGTGGAGGGGAGTGTAATTTTTCTGCGCTGGGAGACGATCGGGGGTCACATCTGTGTCTGGCTGAACAGAAATCACTGACATGTGATCCCCAGGTCCCTGTGGCACACAGATCGGTATCTGCCAGGCACACCTGGGTCTGCCCCTCGCCGCCTGCCCTCCTCTGTGTGCCGGAGGTAATTAGGGAGATGAGATGAGACATGGAGCCATCTGCTCCCCCCCCGAGCAGTGAGACAATGGCCAATGCAGAGGGGGGGGGCAATTCACCCCAAAACTCTGGGATTTATTGGATTCATATTTTTTTGCTCTCGTACAATGGGCATGCCTGCAATCACATTTCATATTAGCATATTGCTGGCTATACCAGGATGCAGGAGGTTTGCACAATCATTTCTATAAGTCTTTTGCACTAATAGATACGAGAAAAGCGTGTCGCCTGACAGCATGCTACAGAGAAGGGACCCTTGCTCCATGTGTAAGCAGCGGTCCCTCTGCAGAGGTCTGGCAGGTTCCCCTGATGACTCTCCAATCAACCCACGCATGCTCAGAATCAAGTTGACGCATGCTCAGAAGCATTGAACTTAATTTTTCTCGGCTCGTCTGCGTGTTTTACGTCACAGCGTTTGGGACGGTCGGATTTTTGACTGATGGTGTATAGGCAAGACTGATGGAAGTCAGCTTCATCAGAAATCCGATGGAAAAATCCATCGGATTTTATTCCATCAGAAATCCGATTGTGTGTACAGGGCTTGACTCAGCAGGGGCTTGTTGGACCAGTACCTTTGTTACATGCAGACCCAGGGTGGGGAATTGCCTGGTCGCAGTTGATTGCTATCAGGGCTGCCATCAGGAATTTTGGGGCCCCTTACACAGCTTCAGGCATGGGCCCCCTGGAGCAGAGGAGAACCGGGGGGGGGGTGCTGCCCCGGCGCGAATTGAGAAGCGGGGGGTCTGCCGCAAAAATTGACAAGCGGGGGGGGTGCCACGAATTGAGACGCGGGGGGGTGCTGCCGCCACGAATTGTTGAGGTCGGGGGCTTTGGGTGCTGACGAACACAAAAAAAAAAAATAACAAAAAAAAAGCAGGGGTTGCCATCCGGGCCTCTGGGGACCTCTGGGCCCCTTACAAGAAAAAAATAACATAAATAAATAAATAACATTATTAACAAATTTAAAAAAAAATAATAATAAAAAAAAAATGAATAAAAATAAATAAATTATATAAAAAAAAGGGGGGCCATCCGGGCCCCTTACAGGTGTACTGCCTGTACCCCCCTGATGGCGGCCCTGATTGCTATTGCATGTGACGGGTTTAGTCTAAACCTTAGCTCATCGCTATTCATGAGGCATGTGCTACTGAGAAAAAAAAAACAAGGCCCTAACACTACTTTATAGAGCCCGTTGCCTTCATGGCACATATTTTGTCATGCAAAAATCAGAGAATAACTTTACTGTGACACCCAGGATCCCCTTAAATGCCATAAAGTTCAACATCTGCACTGCACACAAGAGAGAAAGCCCCGATCACTTATGTCTATGAGCTTGGACATAAAAAAAAAAAAAAATGCAGCGCTAAACAAAAGTGAAAATTGTGTGATAAAAAATAATGTCCAATTAAGTGACAAAATTCATGTGAATGGTGAAAAAGTCTCTAATAAATAAAGCGATTCTTGAACAGTTGTGTATGGAATCTGCAATCTTGGAAAAGAAATGTAGATAACCACCACCAATATGTGGAAGGCTTACCGGAACAAATGAACCCAAACAAACATACGTTTGAAGGGTCACATCAGGCTTTTAGATGTATGTCTCCTCCTGCGCTGATCCTATGCAGGTAAATCCTCAGGACAATGCTCTCAGCAATAGTAATAGAGGTGAATGGAAAAAATGGCTCAAATGGTGGTAAACCAGGATGCCGATCAGATAAATATATGGGAGAAAAGAGAAGGGCACATGGCATAATATCGTCTAAAAATCAAACTTTAATGTAGGCAAATACACTTACATCAAGATGGTTTAAACAAACGCTTGTACAACAGTGGCAGCAGTGGAATCTTCCGACGCGTTTCGCAAAAAGGATTGCATCATCTGGGGTCAATCCTTTTTGCGAAACGCGTCGGGAGATTCCACTGCTGCCACTGTTGTACAAGCGTTTGTTTAAACCATCTTGATGTAAGTGTATTTGCCTACATTAAAGTTTGATTTTTAGACGATATTATGCCATGTGCCCTTCTCTTTTCTCCCATATATTTATCTGATCGGCATCCTGGTTTACCACCATTTGAGCCATTTTTTCCATTCACCTCTATTACTATTGCTGAGAGCATTGTCCTGAGGATTTACCTGCATAGGATCAGCGCAGGAGGAGACATACATCTAAAAGCCTGATGTGACCCTTCAAACGTATGTTTGTTTGGGTTCATTTGTTCCGGTAAGCCTTCCACATATTGGTGGTGGTTATCTACATTTCTTTTCCAAGATTGCAGATTCCATACACAACTGTTCAAGAATCGCTTTATTTATTAGAGACTTTTTCACCATTCACATGAATTTTGTCACTTAATTGGACATTATTTTTTATCACACTGGGTGTTTTCAATTTTCACTTTTGTTTAGCGCTGCATTTTTTGTTTTTTGTTCTGTTTTTCACCTTTGTCCATTGGTTGTGCAGCTGCTTGTGTGTTTTGTTTAGTAGCGCAGAAATTCTTTGTATATTCTTCTATGAGCTTGGACAAGTCATGGAGTTCATTTACATCTATGGAGGTTGAAAACATCATGGAGTTCACTAATATCAATGAGCTTGGACACGTTATGGAGTTCCCTTATGTTCATGAGCTTGGACACGTCATGGAGTTCACTTATGTCTATGAGATTGGACACGTCATGGAGTTCACTTATGTCTATGAGATTGGACACGTCATGGAGTTCACTTATGTCTATGAGATTGGACACGTCATGGAGTTCACTTATGTCTATGAGATTGGACACGTCATGGAGTTTACCAATATCTATAAAATTGGACACGTCATGGAGTTCCCTTACGTCTATGACGTTGGACACGTCATGGAGTTCCCTTATGTCTGAGATTGGACAAGTCATGGAGTTCACTTATGTCTATGAGATTGGACAAGTCATGGAGTTCCCTTATGTCTATGAGATTGGACACGTCATGGAGTTCCCTTATGTCTATGAGATTGGACACGTCATGGAGTTCCCTTATGTCTATGAGATTGGACAAGTCATGGAGTTCACTTATGTCTTTGAGATTGGACAAGTCATGGAGTTCATTTACATCTATGGGGTTGAAAACATCATGGAGTTCACCAATATCAATGAGATTGGACACATCATAGAGTTTACTAATACCTTTGAGCTTGGACATGTCATGGAGTTCCCTTATGTCTATGACATTGGACACGTCATGGAGTTCATTTACATTTATGAGGTTGAATACATCATGGAGTTCACTAATATCTATGAGCTAGGACACGTCATGGAGTTCACTAATATCTATGAGCTAGGACACGTCATGGAGTTCACTAATATCTATGAGCTAGAACACGTCATGGAGTTCACTTACTTCTATGAGATCAGACACATCATGGATGTAGTACTTGCTGATGCAACCATTAGTTGCTGCCAAGTTGAGCAGGTACTCGTTCCTGGCCTTGGTGCACTTCAGCTTGTTCTCTGAGTACTTGGCTTGCCGCTGGAAATAGGCAGAAATATGTAATAGAAAAGTACACAGCGGGAAAAGATTATGTCAGCACATGCAGAGTTTTAACAGAATGCCAAAGACAATGACCTGCAATCGGGTTTTTAGGCTCAGCAATAAAAGACTAAAGATAACTTCTGGTTGGTGGGTTACTGCACTTTTATTAGGTCTGTGAGAGACGACAGACCAGTAATTAATCCCTGGTGGTAACTTTTATAGCCTATGTTTGGCAACAATTGTTACCCATCAATATCCAAAACTGCACCATTACCTTTTCCTTCATTTTTTCAATCTTCTTCACAGAGCTCCTCCTCTGCGCTCGGTCTTCATGCCGCAGGGCGTTGGGCCCAAAGTCCGCCGATTTACTAAACTGTTTCTCCTCCTGCTTTTCAGCATCCTTAAGCTTGCTCTCTGCGTTGATGCTTTCCGCATGGTACATGTGGTACGTCTTCATCACCTGCACATAGAGGAGAGGGGTTTTGAGATACAACTTGCCCATATAAAAGGTAATCTTACAGATCTTACTTCCAAAGAGAGATAAAGGCACTGAACCATCAGATGCCACGTTTGTATTCATTCCGAAGAACTCCATTTCATATGTGCCACCCCAATGGGGCATAGAATCTATATATATTGTTTCCCTGGACCATTTTCTATGGACGTTTATGTTTAGTTCACATGCTGCCCTCTAGTGACCTTTTATGGTAATGCACTTGTTTTACATGTCTTTCCCCTGATGTAGGACACACTTCCTTTGTACGTAATACTCCACCCCTTCTTCCTGGGATTGTACTTCCTGTGTAATGGAGGTGTCTTGTCACATTCGGCTCCCCATCACAGATTGCTCCGGAAGTGACGTTTCATTGCCGCCATCTTGCTACACCACACACTCCTGCACAATAATGATAGAGTGAGAAGGGGGCAAGCGGACATCTTGTTACACCCACCGGAGTTTTAGATTTCACAGTTATTTGCAACACAAAACGGAGCTTATATGCTTAAAGGGGTTTTAAAGGTACATGTTTTTTCACCTTAATGCATCCTATGCATTAAGGTGAAAAAACATTAGACAATATCGCCCCCCCCCCCCGAGCCCCCGTTTTACTTACCTGACCCCTCGAAAGTCCCGCGCTCGCTCCCGTCATCCTCCGAGTTCCTGAGCCTGGCCGTTGATTGGCTACAATGGATGGATTGAAAGCAGCGCAGCCATTGGCTGGCGCTGCTGTCAATCACATCCAATGACGCGGCGCGCCGGGGGGGCGGGGCCGTGTGATACAGTCGGCGGCTATGGCCGCCGCTGTATCTCGGGAGCGCGCCTGCAGTCACTCCACACCATGCAAGCTCGCTCGCATTATAGTGTGGAGTTAGGGTGACCACATTTTTAAACTACCATTCAGGGACACCCCCCCTTCCCAAAAATCAGCTTGTGCTGTAACGAATCACAGCACAGTGATTGGACACAAGAGGCGGGATTTATGATTTCTCCAATCACAAGTAGGGGGCAGGGATTGTGCTCCTCCAGGCATTCCCGGCAAGGACAAGTACTGTCAGTGAGTAAAGTGGTGATGTGGCGGCCTTTTTTAGGGGGATCAGATTGGCCCTGGGGGGTGGTTGTGTCCGTTTCATTCCGGGACACTGTATTGTCCTGGAATGAAGGTGCCCGGGACAGACCTGCAAAATGCGGGACTGTCCTGGGCAATCCGGGACACGTGGTCACCCTATGTGGAGTCCTTGCGGGGAGGAGCTGAAACAGCCGCCGAGGGACCCCAGAAGACCAGGATCGGGGCCACTGTGTGCAAAACGAGCTGCACAGTGGAGGTAAGTATAACATGTTTGTTCTTTTTATTTTTTTAAACGGGAACCTTTAGTGTTCCTTTAAATACAGTTTTTGAAAATCCGACGGACTGTTTAGATGATAAATGTGAAAATCAGAGGTGTTCTGTCACATTAGCAACCATGTAAGGTCAGCAGGTTTGCTGCTACTTTTAAAATTTAACATGTAAACAGTCCGTTGGATTTCCAATTACTGTATTTAAGCATAGAAGCTCCGTTTTGTGTTGAAAATAACTGAAATCTAAAACTCCGGTGGGTGAAACAAGATGTCCGCTTGCCCCCTTCTCACTCTATCATTACTGTGCGGGAGCGTGGGGTGTAGCAAGATGGCGGCGACGGAACGTCACTTCCGGAGTAATCTGTGATGGGGAGCCGAATGTGACAAGACACAGGCAGCTACAGGCCACATGTAGCAGGGCACATGTATTCTGCATAGTAAGCTACAGACAATATCATCTTTTGACCGCATAAATACCACAACCTATTCATCTGTTGTATTCTGTCATCTGCTGTAACCCGATGTTCAGAATTAAAGCACTTCTGTGGATGGAATCAGTATTTGGGGAGTTCAATCTATCTGATGAGGATTGTCCTCAGTGATTATATCTGCTTATACAGGCCAGGCATAGAAGTCTCACAAGGGTTAAATTGCTTCACAACAATCGGGGTCAGAATATCATATATGGGGTTCATGGAAACGAATGCAAGCTTAGCATCTGAAGTTTTGGACACCTAACCATGAAATGCATGTGGACACCTAACCATCATGCTCACTATAAGGCCAACACTATATGGACCACCTCCAAATGACTGTGTGTTTCCAGTGAAGGGTACGAATAATAATACATGGTACAAAGACGTTGTAGACAGTTGTGTTCTTCCAACCTTGTGGTAACAGTTTGGTGAAGACCCTTTTCTGTTCCAACATGACTGTGCCCCTGTGTACAAAGCCAGCTCCATAAAGACATGGCTTGATGTGTTTGTTGTGGAGGAACTCGAGTGTCCTGTACAGAGTCCTGACCTCAACCCTACAGAACACCTTTGGGATGGATTGGAATGCCAAGACAGGTCTTCTCATCCAAAATCACCTCACAAATTCCCCCAGGCACTACATAATATTGTGGAATAGTCTTCCCAGAAGAGTTTAGGATGTTATAGCCACAAAGAGAGGCCAACTCCATATTAATGGCCATGTGGGCCAACTCCATATTAATGGCCATGTGGGCCAACTCCATATTAATGGCCATGTGGGCCAACTCCATAATAATGGCAATGGGTGGAGGGCAACTTCATATTAATGACCATGGTTTTGGAATGGGGTGCAAAAGACATGGCTAATTATGGTCTCAAACTTATGGCCATATAGTGTATATACAGTACAGTATATATTTACAAAGGAAACATGATTTTGAAAGCTTTGGTAAAGAAAAACCTTTTTAAAACCATGGATTTCTTTTTAAGTGGAACTGCAGCCAAGATTTTTAGTTTTATTTTGGAATAAGTTAGGAGTGGGAGTTCCTAGGCAAACTGTATTTGCAATGGTAAAGCCTCGTACACACGGTCGGACTTCCATCGGACTTTTCCATGGATTTTTGTCCGAACAGGGTTGGTCGGGAACACCCATAGCATACACACCACAGGACTTTTCTGCAAACGTTCCCAAAACTTTTTCCAACATCACGTGGTTTTTCTGCTCTTTACCACCGCCCTTTGGTCAACTTCTGCTATTGTTGGTTGATTTTAACATTATTTGTTTTGTCCATCGGACAAAAGTCTGATGGTTTTCTGTACACACGGTCGGACTTTGCTCCATCTGACTTTTGTTGGCCAAAAGTTTGTCCGCTTGCAGACCGAACTTTTGTCCAATGAAAACCAAAAAAGTTTGTCCGATGGAGCGTACACACGGTCGGATTTTTGGGCAAACTTGCTCAAAATGAAGTTTGTTGGCAAAAAGTCCGACCGTGTGTATGGGGCTTAACACCCACATGTGATGCCTCCATGACTGAAAGAACTAAAATCTAGTGAATGAAAGGGATGGGCCAGGCTGGGGAGGAAAGCGCTACACGATGTTGGACACCCTCCAGCCAGGACATTCTGTAAATACTTGCTGTAAATAAATGCTTCAGACACTCCACTCCCCACCCAACGCTGGAGGGTAATAAGTGAACACCCATTATCTGTCATTCATTTTAAAAGGTTATTAATAAAATGTTGGTGTGACACGTCACAGGTTCACTGAAGAACGGTGCAGAGTGTACACAGGGAGAAAATATAACCTCTCCACCCATAACTGATGTTGCCCTTATGATGTAGACAAGTTCTTCTTCCCGTTGAGGGTACCGGCAGTGAAAGATCCTCCCCTCAGTCCCCTGGGTTCCCAGCTCCGCCCACTTGCTGCACCCATTACAATGGGGCTCACCCACCCTGCCGGATATTTTAGTTCACTATGATTGGACACCAGGAACTCGTCACCTCAGTCCCAGAGAAATATAACATCACAGTAAATAGTGAAGTCCAATGGTATCCACCAGCATTCTTGGAATATCCATACTAGACCCTTTACACCGGATTCCACTCACAGTATAGAGTTCATTGGTGACCTTTGCCAGTTCTTCATGCATCTGCAGCCCGATGTCCTTACTCTGTAAAAGATGGATTTATAATTACAACTGTATTAAGATAGAAAGATAAAAAGGATACAGATGCTCTAACCCTGAGATACAAGCATGGGTGGGCACAAGATGCCGTTTGACTGTCAATTACAAAGTTTGGCCACACCCATCTACCTGATGTCACTGAGAGGCTGCATGCGGATGAGGACTTCAGCCTGCTGTGTGGAGAAAGCTTGTCTGCATGAGGGGTGCCCTGTATTTCTAAACATACAGGATTTGAGACTGATTTGAGATCTGCAGTGCATGCACTGGGGCTAATCTGAGGTGCGAAGTGCATGCACTGGGGCTAATCTGAGGTCTGAAGAAGTGCATGCACTGGGGCTAATCTGAGGTCTGAAGAAGTGCATGCACTGGGGCTAATCTGAGGTCTGAAGAAGTTCATGCATTGGGGTTGATCTGAGGTCTGAAATGCATGCATTGAGGTTGATCTGAGGTCTGAAGTGCATGCATTGGGGCTGATCTGAGGTCTGAAGTGCATGCATTGGGGCTGATCTGAGGTCTGAAGTGCATGCATTGAGGTTGATCTGAGGTATGAAGTGCATGCATTGGGGCTGATCTGAGGTCTGAAGTGCATGCATTGGGGCTGATCTGAGGTCTGAAGTGCATGCATTGGGGCTGATCTGAGGTCTGAAGTGCATGCATTGAGGTTGATCTGAGGTATGAAGTGCATGCATTGGGGCTGATCTGAGGTCTGAAGTGCATGCATTGGGGCTGATCTGAGGTCTGAAGAAGTGCATGCACTGGGGCTAATCTGAGGTCTGAAGAAGTTCATGCATTGGGGTTGATCTGAGGTCTGAAATGCATGCATTGAGGTTGATCTGAGGTCTGAAGTGCATGCATTGGGGCTGATCTGAGGTCTGAAGTGCATGCATTGGGGCTGATCTGAGGTCTGAAGTGCATGCATTGAGGTTGATCTGAGGTATGAAGTGCATGCATTGGGGCTGATCTGAGGTCTGAAGTGCATGCATTGGGGCTGATCTGAGGTCTGAAGAAGTGCATGCATTGGGGCTGATCTGAGGTCTGAAGTGCATGCATTGGGGCGAATCTGATGTCTGCAGTGCATGCATTGGGGCTAATCTGAGGTCTGAAGTGCATGCATTGGTGCTGATCTGAGGTCTGAAATGCATGCATTGGGGCTGATCTGAGGTCTGAATGGCATGCATTGGGGCTGATCTGAGGTCTGCAGCGCATGCACTGGGGCTAATCTGAGGTCTGAAGTGCATGCATTGGGGCTGATCAGAGGTCTGAAATAAATGCATTGGGGCTGATCTGAGGTCTGCAGCGCATGCATTGGGGCTGATCTGAGGTCTGCAGCGCATGCATTGGGGCTGATCTGAGGTCTGCAGCGCATGCATTGGGGCTGATCTGAGGTCTGCAGCGCATGCATTGGGTGTCTGATCAACACGATGCTCAGGGCTGGTCATTATAAGGGGCGGATGCTTTGTGTTCAATGAATAACCATACATCCGCCCCTTTGAGAGAAGCACTGCCAATCATAAAGCACTGCCCATCATGCGGCCTCTTCGCCTTGTTGTGTTCAATGTATATCCATACATCCGCCCCTTTGAGAAAAGCATCCGCCCCTTGCTGTATTGAATGCATCGGGAGCGAGCGGCGTGTTGATGGCGCATGCGCCGTCTACAGCTGATGCACAGCTGTTCATCCTCGGAGATTTCCGGCGGCTCCGTTTGCGCCTGCGCAGTCCAGAACGGGCCCTATCCGACGGGGGACCCATATCGACAGGACACCGGGAAAAATTACACTTGGAGAGCTGCTGACAGCAGGAGAGGTTCACGTTGCCCGATGGGCACCTCCACCTCCTATGTGTCAGCTGAGCCCCGACATAAAATGTCTGGCTTTGTCAGATGGCCAGATTGTCTTCCCCTCCCCCTCCAAATGTATTCCAGATGACTGATGCACATGGAGACCAGCTCACCTTTTTGAAGAGACGGATCACATCCTCACTGATATGCGACAGGCGGACAATTACGTTGTTGAGGAAGAGGTCATTCAAGGTGGCATGGTCTTTACTTTCACGCCGCGTCTGGGCCAGAACCAAATACCAGCAGTTCACCGGGGACAGGAGATGCTGATCCTTCCTGAAAGAGCCCAATGATTAAAGAGCAACTCCGGGTAAGAACTCTCCAACATAAATATATACTCATACTTATCCAAGTCTCCCAAATATTTGGCCTTTCAGTGTCTATACTTGGGGCTACAGCCTCTAACTATTCTGTGTTGTGCAACCTCCCTCTCACAGTGCATTTAGGAGGATGCATGAGTGGACAAGAAGCACTGAGGTGCACAGCTAGAGAATACAGAGGGTATAGGTGACATGTTCTGCCCTTTGTCATCATAGACTTAGGAATTGGTGTTCCCAGAGCACAGGGCTTAGGAATAGGACCCAATTGGCTGCTGCTGCTCCCAGCTGACATGTCAATATTAATAGCAATGTCTCATCAGCGGCCAGGGCCGCCATCAGGGGGGTACAGGCAGTACACCTGTAAGGGGCCCAGAGGTCCCCAGGGGCCCGGATGGCCCCCCTTTTTTTTTGTTATTCCTTAATTATTATTTTTTTTATTTCTTCTTTTTTTTTTTGTAAGGGGCCCAGAGGTCCCCAGGGGCCCGGAGTTCCCCAGGGCCCCGAATGTCAACCCCCTTTTCTTTTTTTTTTTTTATATAAAAATTTTTTTTTTTATTAATTTTTTTTATTTAATTATTTTTTATTTTATTTTTATTTATTTTTATTATTTAATTATTATTTTTTTTGGAAGGGGCCCAGAGGTCCCCAGGGCCCTGGATGGCAACCTCCCTTTTTTTTATAATTTTTTTTTATAATTTAATTTTTTTGTAAGGGGCCCAGAGGTCCCCAGATGGCAACCCCCCTTTTTTTTGTTCTTTTGTGTTCGTCAGCACCCAAAGCCCCTCCCCCCGACCTCAACAATTTGCGGCGGCAGCACCCCCCCCCCCCCCGCTTCTTAATTCGTGGCACCCCCCGCTTCTCAATTTTTTCTCAATTCGCGGCGGCAGCACATTCACCCCCCCCCCCCCGGGTCCTCTTCTGCATGAAGCTGTGTAAGGGGCCCCAAAATTCCTGATTCTCAGAGTCGCTTATTAGACATTGCTAATATTGACATGTCAGCCAGGACCCTAAATGGTGTACAGAATAATTCCGCGCTGCCCTTATAGATAAGCCGCTAACACAACAATAAGACAAATAGCAGAAAAAATAGGAACAGAAAGTGTAGCGCTAATCAAAATAAACGAATACCAGAAACCATAAATAAATATAGTGCTGAAATCTCAAATGTGACAAAGGAAAAATGATGAATGAATGAATGTCCACATAAATGCAAATTAAATGTCCATATGTAGAAGATTCAAAAAGTGCAAAAATGACACAAATGTCTATCCTAATGCCGCGTACAATGCCGTCGGGAAAAATGACATTTTTTTTTTTCGCCGAGAAAAACGATCGTCTGTGGGCTTTATGCCGTTTTTCTCGTTGAGAAAAGCGGCGGGAAAAACGACGAGAAAAATTAGAACATGTTCTAAATTTTCTCATCGTTTTTTCCATCATTTTTTTCCGCGGCAGTTTTCCCATAGGGAGACACTGCCGCGGAGCCCACAGACGGTCGTTTTTCTCGTCAAAGAAAAAAATGACGGGAAAAACGGTCGTGTGTGGGGGAACATGCCGTTCCCTCGTTTTTCATTTTTTTTCATGCCGTGATTCACGGCGTGTTTTCACCGCCGTGAATCACGATCGTGTGTACGCGGCATTAGAGTGATAAAACTTTAGTATTGACACAATCCAAAACTTAGTGATGAATTCAAGATTGAAGTGCTGAAAGTGAACAATTATTGAAGTGACTTGAAGTGAAAAAAACCATCACCGATAGGTAAGGGGCTTACCAGAATGTTTGAACCCAGGAAAGTATACGCTCAAATGGGTCAATGTATACACCGTTCCTAAAGGCCCCTTTCACACTGAGGCCTTGAAAAAACGCAAAAAAATTATGATTTTTTTTTACCGCGATTTTACCGCGTTCGCGGTAAAAATAGCGCTAACTCATATGCGTTTTTACCGCGTTTTTGCGGTAAAAAGGATTATTTGGTATCCCACAATCCTCCACTCTACTGCGGTCATGTGACCTTCCCACAGCTTCTGGGTGTTTTTTACCGCGTTTTTACCACGTTTTTTACAGCGGTACTCATTCATTTCAATGGGGATAGGCGTTTTTACAGCGCTATTTTAATGCGCCCCAAAGATGCTCCAAAAAAGCTGTTTGCAGGATTTTTTCCAACGCACAGCCAGCACAACGCCTCAGTGTGAAAGCCCTCAGGGCTGTCACATTGAGAATGCTGGGGCAGGATTATTTCAGGCATTTTTACAGCGCTGTTTTTACCGCGAAAACGCCTCAGTGTGAAAGGGGCCAAAGCGCCCCAAAGATGCTGCTTGCAGGACTTTTTTCCACGTCCTGCCAGCGCAGCGCCCCGGTGTGAAAGCACTCAAGCTTTCACACTGGGTTTGCATATGAGCCGTTTTTCAGGTGCTTTACAGGTACTACTTTTAGCGCTAAAGTGCCTAAAAAAACGCCTCCAGTGTGAAAGAGGTCTTTATGTCACTGGCAGGGAAAGGGTTAACACTAGGGGGCGATCAAGGAGTTAAGTGTGTTCCCTAGGGAGCTGTTGCTAACTGTATGGGGGCTGGTCTGACTGGAGGAGGAGACAGATCGCTGTTCCTAATGACTAGGAACAAACAATCTCTCTCTCTCTTCCCCTGACAGAACGGGGAACTGTTTGTTTACACTGACAGATCCCCGTTCTGCTTGTCTCTGGAGCGATCGCGGGTCGGCAGCGGACATCGTGTCCGCCAAACCCACTGGTTGTCTCCCCCCTGCTAGCGAATGGGCGTACGTGCGCGCCCACAAATCGCTGCGTACGCGCCCGACGTACAATGACGGCGATTCACGCAGGGGAGCCAGCCTGCCGCAGTACAACTGCGGTGAGCGGTCCGTAACTAGTTAATGAAATCTCCCTGTGTAAAATTTCAATAAAGTTTGTTTAAAAAAAAAAAAAACAAAAAAAAAAAACTGAACAGCAGTAACTGCCGCATTGCACCGCACACCAGCCGCTGTGTTGTGTTTCTGGTGGGAAGTAGAAGTAGAATTGTGGTGTAGTGAGTGATGCTGCAGATCTCAGGCGGCCCCAGAAGGCCGGCACTATCTTACTTGAAGTGGTGCTGCTCCCGGGTGGTGCGGATTTTGGAGGAGAACCTCTCGGCCAGCTTGTCCAGGCTCCGGGAGTATTCCAACTCGATCTCGGCTTTCCTGCGGAAGAACTCCTGCAGGTCCTGGAGGAGAGCCAACCGCGACTCCGACTGCTGCTCCAGGCACTTGAACTGCTCCACCAGCTGACTGCGAATCTCTGCAAAGACACGGCGGGGACAGGGGGACGTTACAAGCGCTCGGCCCAAAGTCACAACATTCGTCTCAGAGCTGGCACAAAACGGATAGGAAAAAAAAAATGAAGCCCCGAGAAATAGGTCATCTAATTATACCGAACGCCAAAGCCTCGCAAACAAGCGTTTTCAATGTCAGAGGCGCCTGGCGGAGATCGGTTCCAGGATCCCTCCCCAGTGCCGAATCCGGCAGAATCTCCAACAGTCACAAACCCAAACTATTTCAAGTTTAAACTGATTATATTTTACCTTCCCTGGTTCCAATTCATCAACACGCTGGTGACATATTTTTTTTTAAATAAAATCTTTCTGTTTTCATGACATAACTTATTTTAGACCCAGTGATGTCATTACTGGGTCTCTGTGCTTCTCTAGGCAATGCAGATCATGGCTGGTGGGAGGGGCCAAAAAGGGTGCTGTATAAAGAGCCTCCTGCAAACATCCCAGCACCCTGCCCCTCAGTTTATCCTCTCTAGAGACCTCGGTCTTGAAGCAAACAGTGGGAGGGGTTGTGCAAATATCGAAATGCCTTCACGGGTGGGTGTCAGACTGTAAGATTGGGCATTCCTAGGCAGGCTGTCACATGGGATGCTGAGTGAGCCTCCATATGTGATAAAGCTGAAATCCAATGAATGTAATGGGGGGGGGGCAGGGACAGTAAGGCTGGGGAGGAAAGGACTAGAGCAGTGGTCTCCAAACTGCGGCCCGGGGGCCAGATGTGGCCCTTTGCTTTTCTTTATCTGGCCCTTGGAGCACTTTTTTTTCCACTGATACGAGACGCTATTCCTTCCAGTGATACGAATGATGGGGCATAATTCCTGATATTGACACCAATGATGGGGCACCATTCCTCCCTCTGATACCAACAATGGGGCACTATTCCTCCCACTGACACCAATGATGGGGCACTATTCCTCTCACTGATACCAATGATGGGGCACTATTCCTCCCACTGATACCAACAAAGGGGCACTATTCCTCCCTCTAATACCAACAATGGGGCACTATTCCTCCCACTGACACCAATGATGGGGCACTATTCCTCCCACTGACACCAATGATGGGGCACTATTCCTCCCACTGACACCAATGATGGGGAACTATTCCTCCCTCTAATACCAATGTAGCGGGGTATTCCCCTTTAAGACAGAGAGACAAGAAGTTCCAGGTGAGAGGTGAGTCGGGAGGAAGTAAAGAGACATTATGGAAGTGAAAGCAGAGGAGAGAGAGACTACATCTCCCAGTACATCTTGCAGCACCCAGGGTGCATTGCTCCAGAACAGAGACTGCTGGGGCAGACTTTATAAAGGGGAGGCGGAGTTTTGGTCGGTCTCTTTGGACACCCCTCTCCTAGCAAGAGGATGTCTGTGCTGAACTGCTGTGTGCACAAGGCCTGAAGCCTGGGCCGTGTGCTCCTTTCCAAAGAGCCCTCTGCCAGCCTAGCAGAGCCTTAGAGACATCTAATCCTCCTTGCTGCAGTACACCAGAAGGATTGAAGACTTGGATGTCGGTGGATTCCTGTTCCTAGATGAATCGATGGAGGAAACGGACTTGGACTTGCCCGGGTGGTGAGAGCTGTTTAAAGACAGATACTTTTATCTTTACTATTCGTTGGGATTACAAAGTTGTTCTTCAAGTGCACCACCGAGAGATTGCTAGCGAATATTGTTTCACTGAACTTCCATTTAGATCAGTCAGGCCTGACTGCATAGGTAGACATTGCTGGGTGTTAGTCTACCCATGAGGGGAAGTAGCTGTAAAAGGGCAGCGCTAGAGTTGCATAGCAATACTTTATTATTCTGATTACTCTGTTTATCTTTATTACTGTTTATTGCAGGGATCTGCAACTTGTTATACTGTTGTTTATTACTTGCCCATTAGCCTCAGTAAAATATCTGGGTCAAGTACATTGGTGTCAGTTTTACTTACTTTAATAGAAGTTTTAAAGTATATCACTGTGTGTGTTTGCCATAGGACTGTGTCACCTAGAGTTGCGGTCACGCGGTCCTATCTCCCCTTACTAGCTGTGCCAGTAGGGGGTTGAGCAGATTGCCGGGGGTTGGCGGAGCTGTCTTCAGGGCCCAACTAAATCTGCGGCCTTCTTAGTTGGAGGTATCGCTACACGTGGGGGTTCTCGTCCGGGATCCTGATACAGCAAGCGAACACGCCAAAAGACCGGCATGGACCCGCTAGAAGTAGGACAGTGGTACACAATGGCTGGCGCAGATCCGGCCGCGGCGGCAGTTATTGAACTCCCGGGGATCTGGCAAAGAGATGCGATAAAGCAGTTAATGACATCCCTATCACCATGCCAGAAATCATGGGTGATGGATGTGAGACCACATGCTTCGCGTACATACGCATTAATAGAGTGGAAAGACGAAATTCCAGAGCATTTTAAAAGCCAGAGCATACAAGCTATGGATGGGCAGACCTACCATCTGACACATGCGCTGCCACATAAGGGAGATCGGTTCCAAATAAGAAAGTCATCATCTCCACAGATACCTCCCCCACCATCCCCTAAGGCACAAGAGCAGGAGGATACAGAGAGTCCCAGATCATCACCGGCCACCCTCAGCACAGAACTATGCGCTGTACTGGGAGAGATTGTGGACCAGTGCAAGAAGAATCCCACAGATTACCCAATGTCGGGGTACAGAAAGCTCCGGATATTCTCAGGGAGAAAACCTGTGCCCTCAGGGGAAGAAGGATTTGAGGAGTGGCTAGATGGCACCACTCAGGCCTTAGAGGAATGGGAAGTTCCAGAACGCAGCAAGAAACAGCGAATTGCTGAAAGTTTGAAGGGGCCTGCTCTGGATGCCATACGCAACCTGAAGATGAGCAGGAAAGACTGTACTGCACAGGACTACTTGGACATCTTGCAGAATGTGTTCGGTGGGACAGAAAAAGTTACCGAGCTCACCTATCAGCTGGAGCACTGCTACCAGAAAACAGGAGAGAAACTGTCAGAATATATGGGACGTCTAGACAAGATCCTGCATAGAATTATTCTGAAGAAGGGGATCGACCCAGGGAAGGTAGACGAGGCCCGGGCTCAGCAGGTATTGAGGGGAGCTCAGCCCCTGGATCCTATTGCATTGGCGCTGCGCACCCGACAGGACGGGAAGAACCTGGAATACCCCGACCTCATTCGAATGGTCAGAGAGGAAGAGGCCATGTGGGAGGAGAAAAAGAGGGAACAGTCAGTCGAGCCAACCAAACCTCTGGTGGTGATGGTCAGCCCGGCCATGACCCCGGAAAGAGATGCAGAAGTGGACACCCTGAAATCGCAGATGTCCCAAGTGTTGGAGATACTGACCTCTTTGATGGAGAAAGATCAAAGGAAACCAGAAAAGAAAAGTCCAAGAAAGGAGTTGTTCCCGAATACCTCAGCGCCCGCTTCTCTACAGGATCGTGAAGAAGAGGTGATTTGTTACAACTGCGGAGGGATTGGTCATTTTGCAAACATATGTTATAGTCCCAGGAAGAAAAAGATAAATAACCGCCAGCCGGCGGAAAACTTCAGAGGGCCCCGGTGAAGGAGTCAACCGGGTGCCCATCATTTTCAGTGAGCTCCAAACTGAATGAAAAACAGAAGAAGAGAGAAAATAGAACACCTCAGAGGAAACACAACATTCTCCAACAGAGATACACCGCAGAGAAAGGGGGCAAGACCCCTCAGAAGAGACACAGCACTCCCCAGAGGGGGTGCACACCTAAGAAAAATAACAGTATCCCTCAGCGGGTTCCTACACTCATAAAAAGGAGGGAAGTCAATGCATACCAGGCTCAAGAAAGGTTCAAGTCCAAAGGGAATAGGACAAGAGAGAGTTCAAAAGGAAAAGGTCTGAAGAAGGCGACCCCTGCCGGGCCATATCCGGAGAAGCTGGTGGGCCCATCTCCTATAGTGCCCATTCAAGTGGAGGGAGTCTACACCAGGGCCCTCTTGGATACCGGGGCACAAGTGACCCTACTATACCGGGACTTCTACGATAGGCACTTGAGTCATCTGCCTATCCAGAAGATAGAAGAGCTGGAAATATGGGGAATTGGAACCCAGAGTTTCCCTTACGACGGCTATCTTCCCATCAAGATGACCTTTGACCCATCCGTGGCTGGGAAGGCCGAAGTGTTTGACACCCTGGCAGTCGTGTGCCCTAGGCCGCCTGGAGCCAACAAGAATTCCCTTATAATAGGGACGAACACGGACCTGGTCCGAAGACTCCTGACCCCTCTAGTAAAAGAAGAGGGGCGAACAGCCACCAAGATCCATCCCATGCTGAAGACGGCCTACCAACGGCTGGTCCAAGAGCAGGAGACCCCTGGAGAAGGGATAGGGAAGGTGTGGAGACTTGGAAGAGAAGGGGTAGTGTTGCAGCCCGGCGAAGTAACCTGTCTCAGAGCCACTGTGAAGCTTACTTGGGAGCAGCCTGGTCCCTTTGTCGTGCTGGAGTCAGACTCAAGGGGTGAGTCCTCAGGTCTGGAAGTGATACCGGAAGTGATTCCACTGAAGGTCCTGAAGAAGGCCCATTGTAGAGTTCCAGTGAGTGTTAGGAACACTACCAGAGACCCCATGGAAATCCCAGCCAGAATGCTGCTAGGCCAGGTGAGCCCTGCGGCCCCTGTTACCCTGTCAGAAGTGAAGAGGACAGGTGAAGGAGGAGATGCTTGGGAGAAGCTGTCCATGGAAAACCCGAATCTGCCAGGAGCTTGGAAGGAGAGAGCCAAGGCCCAGTTGAATAGATGGGAGAAGATCTTCTCTAAGGATGAGTTCGATGTGGGGTGTGCAAGGAGTGCCACCCATCGGATCCGCCTCCAGGAAGACAAGCCCTTCCGAGAAAGGGTCAGGCGGGTCCCCCTAGCAGATCTGGAGGATCTAAGGGAACAACTTGCAGAACTCAAGAGGACTGGTGTGATACGGGAGTCCAGAAGCCCCTATGCCTCTCCCATCGTGGTGGTCAGAAAGAAGAATGGATCATTGAGGCTCTGTATCGACTACAGGACTCTCAACAGGAGAACCATACCTGACCAATACACCACTCCGAGGATAGAGGATGCCCTACAGAGCTTGTCTGGAGCTAAATGGTTCAGCGTTATGGATCTCAAGAGCGGGTACTATCAGATTCCTATGCACCCAGAAGACAGGGAGAAGACAGCCTTCATAACCCCAGTAGGGTTCTTTGAATTCAACCGGATGCCCCAAGGTCTGTCTGGAGCCCCAGCGACTTTCCACCGTCTCATGGAGAAGACTGTAGGAGACATGAACCTTATTGAAGTCCTTGTATACCTGGACGATGTCATTGTCTTTGGGAGAACCTTGGAAGAACACGAAAGGAGGCTGGAAAAAGTGTTGAGAAGACTCAGTGAGGAAGGACTCAAGCTTTCGCCTGAGAAGTGTCGGTTCTATCAGTCTTCTGTGAACTATCTGGGGCACATAGTGTCTGAAGAAGGGGTGGCCACAGACCCTGAGAAATTGGAGGCAGTTACCTCCTGGCCACGACCCACCACAGTAACCGAACTCAGATCCTTCTTGGGGTTCTGCTCCTATTACAGGAGGTTTGTGGAAGGATTCGCCCGAATTGCCAGGCCATTGAATGAACTACTCAAGACCGAGGGGGAAGAGGACGACTCAGGGCCCAGGAAGCCGGGAGAGTCAGTCAGAGATCAGTGGAACCAGAAGTGTGAAGAGGCCTTCCAGGCATTAAAGGAGAGCCTAACCACTGCCCCAGTCTTGGCCTATGCAGACCCAACCAAGCCCTATGAACTACATGTAGATGCTAGTCATGACGGTCTGGGAGGAGTACTTTATCAAGAACACGAAGGGCAACAACGGCCTGTTGCCTATGTGAGCCGGAGCCTGACCCCCCCTGAGAAGAACTACCCCACTCACAAGCTGGAGTTCCTGGCCCTTAAGTGGGCGGTAGTAGACAAGCTTAAAGACTACCTGTATGGGGTGGAGTTCACTGTGAAGACCGATAACAACCCCCTTACCTACCTTTTCACCACGGCCAAGCTGGACGCCACTGGACACAGGTGGCTGGCCGCACTTTCTGGATTCAACTTCAGCCTAAAGTATAGGCCAGGGACTGGGAATCGAGATGCAGACGCTCTGTCCAGGAGATCTCATTCTCTCACCAGTGACGTAGAAGATTGGACCCAAGTGGCACCGGACGGGGTGCGGGCCCTTTGTCAAGGAGCTGAATTCCAAGCCAGAGGAGGCTCCAGAGCAGAGGAAATAGGAGTTACCATGGTGGGAGTCCCCAAACACTACTGTGGAGTAGCTCAACTGGGAGAGGACAACCTGCCAAGACTGTCCAAGAAGGAGTTGAGGTGTGACCAATTGGAAGACCCCATGGGGAGATTGGTCCTGGAGGCCCTGGAGAATCAGGATCCAAACAGACTCATGCGTCAACCTTCAAAAGAAGCTTGCCTGCTGAGGAAAGAGTGGGACAGGTTGCAGTTACATCAGGGAGTGGTCTACCGAAGGGGCCCCTCTGATGACTCAGAAGATAAGTGGCAACTGTTCCTCCCAGAGAAATATCGAGAGACTGTTCTGATTGCCCTGCATGACAACCATGGCCACCTAGGGGCTGAAAGGACCTTTCAACTTGTCAGAAGTCGGTTCTATTGGCCCTGCATGAGGGCAGAGATAGAAGAGTACTGCCACTCATGTGCACGGTGCGTCCAGAGGAAGACTTTACCCCATCAAGCTGCCCCAATGGGCCATCTACAGAGTCAAGGCCCAATGGATCTGGTATGCATTGATTTTCTCTGCCTCGAACCCGACCTGAGTGGACTAGGAAATGTTCTGGTAATAACCGACCATTTCACCAGGTATGCCCAGGCTTTCCCCACCAAAGACCAGAAGGCCTCCACCGTAGCCAAGGTACTTATGGAGAAGTACTTTGTCCATTATGGGCTGCCACAGCGACTCCATTCAGATCAAGGGAGGGACTTTGAGAGTAAACTGATCCGGAAGCTCCTGGATTCTTTGGGAATTAAGAAGACTCGAACTACACCTTACCATCCACAGGGAGATGCTCAGCCGGAAAGGTTTAACCGAACCTTGCTCAACATGTTGGGGACTCTGGAAAGCGAGAAAAAGCAACATTGGAGCCAACACATAGCAGCCATAGTACATGCTTACAACTGCACCATCAGTGATGCTACAGGCTACTCCCCATATCGACTCATGTTTGGGAGAGAAGCGAGACTACCGGTGGACTTGGCCTTTGGCACCTCTCTGGACCATTCCTCAGCCACATCCCACAAAGGATATGTGGACAGGCTCAGACACAGCCTGAAAGTAGCCTATGAACATGCTCAAGCGGCCTCAGATCAAAGGGGAGCTCGAAATAAAAGAAACTTCGACTTGAAGGTTCGGGTACAAGACCTACAGCCCGGGGATCGAGTACTGTTACGCAATCTGGGGGTCCCTGGAAAGCACAAACTTGCAGACAGATGGAGATCTGAACCCTATGTCATCTGCAGGAAGTTGCCAGGCCTACCTGTCTATACGTTGAAGCCAGAAGGAAAGGTAGGCCCACTGAAGACGTGGCATCGAAACCACCTTCTCCCACTTGCTGAGGCAGTTAGAATACCTCCCGTGGGAGACTCCCTTGAACCGGCCTCTATCCTGGATACTCCTAGGCCGAACACTCGGTCGCAGACCTCCCGAGCTGAAGATGGAGAGGCCTCTCAACTTAGTGGAAGTGAGGAGGGAGAACTTGATTGGCTGTGGCCTTCCCCAACTCCAGGAACTTCTACCATAGATCTTCCAACCACTGAAGACACCACAGATGAAACACTGAACCCAGAAGCCACAGAGTTCATCCCTTCTAGTCCTTCAGCAGAATACTGGGAAGATGCCCATGATGGTTGTTCAGAGGAAGAGGAGCCTGTGGCGCCAGAGCCAGAAATCCCAAGAGAGCAAAGGGCTCGAAGAGTCATCCGGCCTCCTAAGAAGCTGACCTACCCACAAATGGGGAACAGCTCAGAAGACTCTGTAGTTACTGCTAGGAGGAATGCTGAGAATCCGGATCCCTCTACGGTCCATTTGGTGGAGGGCAACCCCAGCTCACTCTCTGGCACAGCTAGACAGGTCGCCCCCACTGAAGCGACCTGTAGACAGGACAGCTCCCCATCTTATGATGATTGGTGGGAGGCTCCTCTGTCAACCCTATGCAACCGCATTGAATCTAGAATGTTTTGCAGACCTAAAAAATGTCTTTGGGGACCAAAGATTCAAAGTGGGGGGAGTGTGTAGCGGGGTATTCCCCTTTAAGACAGAGAGACAAGAAGTTCCAGGTGAGAGGTGAGTCGGGAGGAAGTAAAGAGACATTACTGGAAGTGAAAGCAGAGGAGAGAGAGAGACTACATCTCCCAGTACATCTTGCAGCACCCAGGGTACATTGCTCCGGAACAGAGACTGCTGGGGCAGACTTTATAAAGGGGAGGTGGAGTTTGTTCGGGCTCTTTGGACACCCCCTCTCCTAGCAAGAGGATCTCTGTGCTGAACTGCTGTGTGCACAAGGCCTGAAGCCTGGGCCTTGTGCTCCTTTCCAAAGAGTCCCTCTGCCAGCCTAGCAGAGCCTTAGAGACATCTAATCCTCCTTGCTGCAGTACACCAGAAGGATTGAAGACTTGGATGTCGGTGGATTCCTGTTCCTAGACGAATCGATGGAGGAAACGGACTTGGACTTGTCCGGGTGGTGAGAGCTGTTTAAAGACAGATACTTTTATCTTTACTATTCGTTCGGATTACAAAGTTGTTCTTCAAGTGCACCACCGAAAGATTTCTAGCGAATATTGTTTCACTGAACTTCCATTTAGATCAGTCAGGCCTGACTGCATAGGTAGACATTCTACCCATGAGGGGAAGTAGCTGTAAAAGGGCAGCGCTAGAGTTGCATAGCAATACTTTATTATTCTGATTACTCTGTTTATCTTTATTACTGTTTATTGCAGGGATCTGCAACTTGTTATACTGTTGTTTATTACTTGCCCATTAGCCTCAGTAAAATATCTGGGTCAAGTACATTGGTGTCAGTTTTACTTACTTTAATAGAAGTTTTAAAGTATATCACTGTGTGTGTTTGCCATAGGACTGTGTCACCTAGAGTTGCGGTCACGCGGTCCTATCTCCCCTTACTAGCTGTGCCAGTAGGGGGTTGAGCAGATTGCCGGGGGTTGGCGGAGCTGTCTTCAGGGCCCAACTAAATCTGCGGCCTTCTTAGTTGGAGGTATCGCTACACCAACAATGGGGCACTATTGATCTTTTATTGAAAAGAATCAAGCAACCAATTTTTATACAAAAGTAAAAAACAAAACCATAGTACAAAACTTCAACAGAAAACAAAGGAATACACATCCATGTTCAGAATATATACAATATATACATAATCCACTACCAAAACATCCCTAGAAAACTATCTACATAAAGCAGCAGAGAGGGCCTAAGAGGCACAACCCATCACCTATGTACGCAGCCATTTATCAAAAATACTGATAATCTAGGGTGATAAGAGACAGACAGCCACACCCGGGAAAGAGACTCCTGGTAGTCAGGGAGGCTTGAAACCCCTCCACGCCTTCAACCAAGCCCCCTGACCCCGCTTGTCTCTTTCAAGCTCCCGAATCTTCCCCACCTCATGCAAAATGTCATACACCACCACCTCAACAGGAAGGAGTTTTTGCCGAATGCTGACCTGACACCGTGCGTTCCAGGTGAAATAACGGACTACTAGGCTAACTAAAAAAAGTGTATCCAAACAAAAAACTCCACCGGTATTGAATGCTCCGTACACCCACTCAGCATAACCCAGCCTGGAGAGGAAAGGGACACCGAGGGCCCGCCCCACCTGTTTATACACCTCTATGTTAAAAGGGCAATGAAGCAGAAAATGGTCCATAGTCTCCTCCTCATCTGCACACTCCTCCCGAGGACAGCTACGATCCATCCCACTGTGGAATTTCAAATTGCCCCGAACATAGAGCTTCCCATGGAAGCACAACCAGGCCAGATCCCTAAATTTAGGGGGTACTCTATCCAAATTAATCAGTCTTAACCCCGCCCTCAAAACTGGGCCCGGGCAATCCCTTAAGGCCAGTGGGTCATGAAAGACTTCGCTCAAGACTCGACTCATAAGGACTTTCCTTGGAACCGATCTGAGATCTTCAGCCGACAATCGCCACTGCCGCAGTAACTTCAGGCACGGAGCGACATAGGCTGGTAGCTGACCACGATGACCCCTGCGATTCTTCACTTGGCCACCTTCTTCCCAAAGTCGTAGAAAAGGCCTAAACCAAGATCTAAATATGCCTACCCATCCAGGAGGTTCCACTGCAAGCATATTACCAATGTTAAACTTTAGAAATAGCAGTGAAAAGAAAAGAACTGGGTTGACCATACCTAAGCCACCCTCCCTCCTGGATAGGTAGGTGACATTCCTCTTGATGGGGTTCAGTCTGTTCCCCCACAGCATCTGGAAGAACACACTACTGACCCTAGCATAGAGAGACACTGGCAAGATGCAGACAAGGCTGACATACAAGAAGATCGGAATCAGGTAAGTCTTAATCAGATCAACCCTTTCCCTCATAGATAACTTCCATCTCTTCCAGCTGACCACCTTAGTATTGGCAATTTCCAGTCTGCCTTCCCAGTTTTTGAGGCCATAATCGCCGGGTCCAAATTCAATGCCTAGTATCTTAATTCTTTCCTGGGGCACTGGAAAGGTGCCCGGGAGATCAAACCCCTCACCTTCCTTTCCCATCCAGAAAACTTCAGTCTTTTCCTGATTGATCTTGGAGCCTGATGCTTCAGAATACCGTGATGTCAGAGAGACCACCTCCTCCGCTTCATCCGTCCCAGTGACAATCACCGACACATCATCCGCATAGGCAACAACCCTCAAAGGCGGCTCACCCGGGAGCCCCACTGGTACCCCACACAACATGCCACTCTCTAGCCTCCTGATGAAGGGGTCGATTGCAAACACATAGAGCAGAGGACTCAGGGGACAACCCTGGCGCACCCCGGAGCCAACCTCAAAGGACTGTCCAACCCAACCATTAACAAGAGGGAAGCTTTCTGCCCCCTTATACAAGACTTTCAGCCAATCGACAAAACCACCCGGCAGACCGTACTTACTAAGGAGCAACCACAGGTACTCATGGTTAACACGATCAAAAGCCTTTGCCTGATCCAATGTCAGCAAATACTTTCCCCAGCCTGCAGCCCTGCACCGCTCCAAGGCCTCCCGGACAGCTAAAACCGCTGTGAAGGTGCTCCTACCCTGGACCGAACAGTGCTGATGGCGAGAAAGCAAAGACTCTGCCACTGACGATAGGCGCCAGAAAAATATCTTTGCCAGTATCTTTCTATCGACATTAAGAAGGCTGATGGGGCGCCAATTCTCAATCATCAAAGGATCTTTACCCTTTGAAAGAAGAATCACAGCCGAGTGCCTCATGGAAGGGGAAAGCACCCCCTCAGCAAGGCAACTGTTAAAAACCTCTACCAAATGCGGGGCCAGAATAGACTTAAAGGCTTTGTAAAACTCAGCCGTCAAGCCATCCGGTCCAGGCGACTTTTTGATGGCAAGCTGTTCAATTGCCCTCATCACCTCTTTGACTGTGATCTCCTCTGTCAAATTCATCAATGGAACATCTCCACCATTTAGACCTGGAGTAGAGTCCAAAAAGCTTTCCATCTTGTCACGGTCAAGCTCTTTCCTCCCAAGAAGGTCGGCATAAAAGGACCTCACGACCTCCAGAATCCCTGACCTGGACTTTGTCAAGGAACCTGTACTGTCCTTAAGGCCAACGACCGTTTTAACAGCTACACCTTGTTTGCAGTTCTGGTAAGGGTCAGGCGAGTGGTACTTCCCATAGTCCCTCTCCAGAACCAA
This sequence comes from Rana muscosa, assembly GCA_029206835.1. NCBI lineage: Eukaryota > Metazoa > Chordata > Amphibia > Anura > Ranidae > Rana > Rana muscosa. Next base: position 298,513,276 of record CM055120.1, read on the forward strand.
AGAGGCATGCCGGTCATATTGACACTTCCTGAGAAGGAGTTTCACTTCGGAGATTGCCCCAGGATCTCCTCCTCTCGAGACAAGAATATCCAGCTTCCTCCGTAAACGTTGGTAGGTCATGTATTTATTAAACTGATTTCTATTGGCTAGGCCCCTGAAGAATCCAGCGATCCTCTTTTTGGTCAGCTTCCACCACTCAGCCTTGCTGCTACAAAAGTCCAGGATGGTCACCTGTGCCTGAAAGAATTCCTCAAAGGATTGTCTAACATGTTCTTCCTTGAGTAGAGTCAAATTTAATCTCCAGATGCCCTTGCCCCTCTGAGGGGCGTCCGAAGCATTCAGGACCACAGATAGCATACAGTGATCAGAGAACTCTACTGCCTGCACCACTGGGGGCGAGAAAGCAGAGGCCTCCTTCAAAAAAAAACTATCTATCCTACTCTGACTATTACCACGATGAAAAGTGAACCCGGTGTCATCTGGGAGGTGCTTAATGTGCACATCCACAAGACCAGCATCCCTAACCATACTATTTAAAAAAACGCTATCATATCCCAGCCTGTCCTTGAAGTCCTTCCTGTCCTTGGGCCTAGTTACTGTATTAAAGTCACCTCCAAAGACCACTTGCCGGGATGTAAAAAGAAATGGCTTGATCCTTGTAAAAAGGCATTTCCTGTCCCACTTTGTGTGCGGCCCATAAACATTGATTAGGCGCAGGTCCTGCCCTCCCACAAGGACGTCTAAGACCATACATCTCCCAATCTCCACCTCAATAACCCGCCGGACAGTTACCATGCCGGTTTTAAACAACACCGCCACACCGCCGTAAGGCTCGGCCGCAAGAGACCAGTAAGATGGACCATACCTCCACTCTCTCTTGGCCATATGAATATCTGCCAAGGAGGTGAGCCTAGTCTCTTGCAAAAATAAAATTTCAGCATCTAATTGGCTGAACAAAAAGAAGGCCATAGAACGAGCTCTTACTGACTTAATGCTGGCGACATTAATTGTCACCACTTTTAACGGAGGGGGAACCGCCATTTGGGTTATTGGGTGGATTGCTTCTTAGCTCCCCTCTGCTGCTCATCACCAGAAGCCTCTCTCTTTCTAGAGGCCGCCTCAAAGTCCATTTCGGAATCGGAACTTCTTTCAGAAGAAGCTCCAGATGAAGAAATATCCCACTTGGAGGACCTATGACGGCTGGAGACAGGAACCGGAGCTTCTCGTCCCCGTTCCGTCCTCACCGCCTGCCTCTTCCGCCTCCCAACCTTCCTTCTCTCCTCCAGGTACCGCAGGTCAGCCTCAGAGATGCCCTCATCTCTTATTTTTTTCTTTAAAGTCTTTCCACAAGACTTCTTTACAGAGGAAGGGGCGCCCTTTTTAGTACACGCTGGTGGGGGGGGTGATCCCTTTAAGTCAGACTCGGGAGGGGTAGACTCCTGGGGGGTAACAGACTCGGGGGCACAGACTTGGAAGGTTCCGACACAAGAGGAGAGGGTACAGTAGGCTGAGGGGACACAGAGACAGAAACAGAAGGAGTACTTACAGACACAGGAGGGGTGGCCACAGGAACTGGAGAGGGATCCTGAGCAGGACCGGGGGAGGGGGTCACCGCAGAGGAGGATGGTACACCAGGGGTCTCACCCTCCATCCTGTCCAGCCTTGACATGTCATCTACTACCTCCTTCTCCATATTGTGCCAGGCTTCAGGACATCTGCTGTAGGGGTGGCCAAGGCGCAGGCACAGGTTGCACCTGATCTTCCTGGTACAATCCTTAGCCATATGACCCTGACCCCGACACACTGAACACATCAAGGCTGAACAGGAGGAGCTCAAGTGCCCCTTTTCTCCACAGCGGTGACACAGCTTCGGCTGACCAGGGTAGAAAACAGTCATCCTATCCCTCCCTATGAAAGCTGAGGAGGGCAGGTGACGGACAACATTCCCATCCCTGGCCAACCTGACTGTTACCGACCATCCCCCAGTCCAGATGTTACGCTCATCATGGATTTTATTAGGTTTGGTCAAAACTTCCCCATAGTTCCTTAACCAGACCTCTAGATCCCGAGCAGGAACACTCTCATTGGTCAGGATAATGGTAATTTTTTTTACTGTTGACCTCTGAGAAACCGCAACTGGGACCAGACCTTCCCATTCAGGTCTTGACCTGCACCGAGCCTCATATCGCTCCCAGAACAGGTCAAGACCCTCTGGCCTGGTGAAACTAACCGTATAGTCCCTTGTCCCAGCTACGTGTATAAAGGCATACAGGTCATTTGCACCAAAACCCATCTCCAATATCATATCTACCACTGCACGCCGTGTTGGAGGGATAGCACCTCCTTCCCATTTCAGAATAACTACGTTCCGTCTGGGACCCCCAGCAGAAGCCAGAGACCCAAGACCAGATCCTGGGGCGCTCAAAGTGGCAGCTTGTAGGGGAAAACCCCGCTTGGGAGCGGGACTACCAGGAGCAGAGTGTGCCACCTCTGCAAATGTAGGTTTCTCAGGGCCAGGGGCCCACACTGAAGTCACATTAGTCTGCACATTATCTGCATGAACAGAGTTGGTAGGATTGTCCATCACACTTGTACTGGGACCATTGTTCATCACACCTGAACTGGGAGGATTTTTTTCAGCCACACACACATTCCCATCAGCAATAGTCACAGTTGCTGCAATACCAGTTGTCTCCTGATGCTGCACTGTAGAGCCCTCAGCAGCAGTGGGGCAAACAGCTTTGGACTCAGCCAAAGAAGGGTTAATGGGCTCTTCTGACACTTGCAGTTCATTTGCAGAAATGACATTTTTTAAATGCAAACCTTGCTGCATTGCAGCCTCAGCAGGCACAACATTGTCATTAGGCACATTATCAGTCATGGTGCTAGATGGTACAAAAACAGTCTTATCCACAACATGGGACTTAGCAGGCTTTACTTTATCAGGTACATCATCAGAAATGTCTTCCTCATTAAATATCATCTGATTCCCCCGCATAGGAGACTCCATTACCTGGATGGCCCTTAGCATGCCTCCTGAGTCCTGGGAAGGCCTGGGGCTTCTTACCTCTCCCTGGGGGGGCAGGGGGTCAGAACTGGGGGTCTCCTCCTCCTCCACCTCCATCTTTGTCACCCTTCCAAACCTCTTGTCGTTGCAAAACTTCTCTTTAAAGGGCCCATCTCTGCCTTCCATCATGGCCACGATGGTCTCCTGATGATCCACACGGACCTTGGCCAGCTGGATTTCAGGATCCATGGATCCCCGTTTCTGGCTGTGTAAGCCCTCACGTTGCCTTCGCAGGCGCTTCAACTCCGCTCTCAGCTTGTAGAGCTTGTCCCTCTCCCTGTTCAGGACCTTAATCCCGGCCACCACTCGCTCCCGAATGGCCTCCGAGCCTTCATCCTCACCAGGGGTAGAGAGATCAGCTTGTGCAGAGGAAGGCAGTTCACCTGATGGCCCAGGAGATGGCTGGGAGCCTCCAGCAGGAGAAGCCCCGCTGCCCTCCATGGCCTCCCCAGAAAGGGGGCCAGGGAGCTGGGATAGATTTCACCACCACTCCCTTCTCACAGAGCAGCTTCAGAGGCACCTTCCTCCTGACACACCTGTGCTCCAATGATGGGCGGGGCACTATTCCTCCCACTGACACCAATGATGGGGCACTCTTCCACCCACTGACACCAATGATGGGGCACTATTCCTCCCACTGACACCAACGATGGGGCACTATTCCTCTCACTGACACCAACGATGGGGCACTATTCCTTCCCCTAATACCAAAGATGCATTGTTTACTCCCATTGGCCACAGTCCGGCCCCCCTAAAGTCTGAAGGACAGTAAACTGGCCCTTTGTTCAGAAAGTTTTGAGACCCCTGGGCTAGATGATGCCGGGCTCTATCTGACTTGCTGCATCTAATGCACATGGTGAGAAGCTCACAGAGTGCTGTGAAATCAGAGGAAGCCGTTTCAGTCCAGGAGAGGAGCCGCTACACCTGTGCGAGACTGAGGGGAAGGTCGGGGGGGTCAGATTTAAAGGTACACTCCACCTTCATGTGAAAATGTTACTCATTGAGGACAGGAAGCCTCTATCTGATCAGAGTGTCTAATTTGAATCTCGGTTTCATATTGTACACTTGGCTGCCCCTCTGGCTAAATTGTAGACCTCTATGAATGTCCCCGAAACTGGGGAACTACAGAGCAGAGTGTTCCCAGTCTCCAGGCCCCTCCCACCCTCTCTGACCTCGCTAGTTTCGCCCACACGCATTAATGTCAATGTAAGGCCAACGCTTTTTTAAATAGAGTATCCAAATTTAGAGCTATTTTATGAATTTTTTTTTTTTTTGCCCTCTGTGTCCCCTTGCTGAGATTTCCCTTCACTTCCTGTCCAATAGCCAAACAGGAAGTGAGAGAAAAACCTTGCAACTTAGGCCCCTTTCACACTGGGGCAGGCAGGAGCGGTGGCGGTATAGCAGCGCGATTTTCAGCGCTGCTATACCGTCGTTCTTACCGCGGTATGCGGTCGCTAGGGGGGTTAATTTAACCCCCGCTAGCGGCCGAAAAAGGGTTAATACCGCCCGCAAACCGCGGCTATTGCCGCGGTTTGCGGGCGGTATTACCGCGCTGTCCCATTGATTTCAATGGGAGACCGCGGTAAAGGAGCGGTGAACACACCGCTCCTTTACCGCTGTAAAGAAGCGGCTAGCAGGACTTTTGGAGCGGTCCTGCTAGCGCACCGCTTTAGTGTGAAAGCCTTCGGGCTTTCACATTGAAGAATACAGGGCAGGATTTTTTTCATGCGGTATAACAGCGCTATTATTAGCGCTAAACCGCATGAAAAACGCCCCAGTGTGAAAGGGGCCTTAAGGGAATGTTTAAAGGATCCCCAGGTCACCAGAACTAGTGTTCCCATTGTAAGTTTTCCCCTCTATTACTTCTCCGGGGACAACCCAAAATTGGGGATTTTTTTTACTTTCACTTTCACACATAATGGTAAACTGGACAAATAGAGAGGGTAAAGCCCGGGCGGGACACACGGGCGGGAATCCCGTTGGAAAAAAAAAACTTCGGTTTTCTCGACGGGATTCCTGGCAAGCTTGTCTTGCCAAGCCCTGTGTACAGACGCGACCATTCAAAAGAACCGCCGTTCTTTTGAATGGCAAGAACGCAGTGACGTCATCGACTACGACGAGCCCGCGCTCGTCACATTCGATGCCGTCGCCACCATCTTGCTACACCCTACACACTACCCTTGTATGCTACCGCGCATGCGTCGAAGTCTCCTCGAGTATGCGCAGGCTTACCTGGGACCAGGGCCGCCATCAGGAATTTTGGGGCCCCTTACACAGCTTCAGGCATGGGCCCCCTGGAGCAGAGAACCGGGGGGGGGGGTGCTGCCACCGCAAATTATTGAGGTCGGGGGGTTGGCATCTGGGCCCCTTGCTAAAAAATAAATAAAAAATAATATTTTTTTTTTAATAAAAAAAAAAGGGGGGTTGCCATCCAGGGTCCCGGGGACCTCAGGGCCCCTGGGCCCCTTACAAAAAAAAAAGTGGGGGTTGGCATCTGGGCCCCTTACAAAAAAAAAAAGAATATGCGTTTTTACCACGTTTTTACCGCAGTTTTGCGGAAAAAAGGATTATTTGGTATCCCACAATCCTCCACTCTACTGCGGTCATGTGACCTTCCCACAGCTTCTGGGCGTTTTTACCGCGTTTTTACAGCGGTACTCATTCATTTCAATGGGGATAGGCGTTTTTACAGCGCTATTTTATGCGCCCAAAAGATGCTCCAAAAAAGCTGTTTGCAGGATTTTTTCCAACGCACAGCCAGCACAACGCCTCAGTGTGAAAGCCCTCAGGGCTTTCACATTGAGAATGCTGGGGCAGGATTATTTCAGGCATTTTTACAGCGCTATTTTTTGCGCTAAAACGCCTAGAAAACACCTCAGTGTGAAAGGGGCCTAAGATGAATCTGAATGCACAAAAACAAAATATAATACTGTTTGGTAAAATGTAAAAAAAGATGATTTGATGCTGAGTAAATAGATACCTAACATGTCACGCTTTAAAATTGCGCACGCTCGCAGAACGGCGACAAACTAGGGTACATTAAATTCTCCATAGGCGACGCTTTAAAAGCCTTTACAGGTAATGACCAGGCCATTTTTTGTGATACAGCACTGCGTCGCTTTAACTGACAACTGCGCGGTCTTGCGACGTTGCACCCAAACAAAATTGATGTCCTTTTTTTTCCCACAAATAGAGCTTTCTTTTGGTGGTATTTGATCACCTCTGCGGTTTTTATTTTTTGCGCTATAAACAAAAAAATAGCGACAATTTTGAAAAAAAAAAAAAAATTTTTTTTTTTTACTTTTTGCTATAATAAAATATCCCCCAAAAAAATTTTACCAAAAAAATGTCTTCATCAGTTTAGGCCTATATATGTATTCTTCTACATATTTTTGGTAAAAAAAACCCGCAATAAATGTATATTGATTTTTTTGGCGCAAAAGTTATCGCGTCTACAAATAGGGGATAGATGTATGCCATTTTTATTATTTCGTTATTTTTTACTAGTAATGGCGGCGATCAGCGATTTTTAGCAGGACTGCGACATTGCGGCGGACAGATCGGACACTTTTTTGGGACCAGCGACATTTATACAGCGATCAGAGCTAAAAATAGCCACTGATTACTGTATAAATGTCACTGGAAGGGAAGGGGTTAAAACTAGGGGGCAATCAAGGGGCTAAGCGTGTCCCTAGGGAGGTGTTTCTAACTGTGGGGGGAGGGGACTGACTGGAGGAGAAGAGAGATCGCTGTTCCTGATCACTAGGAACAGAAGATCTCTCTCTACTTCCCCTGACAGAACGGGGATCTGTCTGTTTACATTGACAGATCCCCGTTCTGGCTCTCTGGGGAGCGATCGCGGGTGGCCGGTGTACATTGCGGCCGCCGGCCACGCGCTTTGGCTCCGGCGTCGCGTACACCAACGGCGATTCGTGCAGCCTTGCCAACCTGCCGCAGTAAAATGAAGGCAAGCGGTTAATTTACATTTTTTTTTTTTTTACATAAACATGTTAGTCTCACCTGCTCTGTGCAAAGGTATTGCACAGAGCATCTCTGATCCTCCTCTTCTCGGGCCCCCTGGCTGCGCTCCTGGCTCCTCCTCTTCATTTGTCCCCGTAGCAAGCGGTTTGCTTTGGAGGCACACAGTGTCTGCGCACTCCCGAATTGTGTGTGTCTATAGAGCCGCGCTCCATGGACTAACACAGTGGGACTTAGCTCCGCCCCCCACTCCCCACGCCCCTCCTTACTGCATTTGATTGACAGCAGCAGGAACCAATGGCTTCTGCTGCTGCTCGAGTGCTGTGTGATGAAGAAGAGAGCGGAGAAGAGATGCAGCCATATACAGTGCTGGATCTATTCTGCCCTCTGTTCCCCGTCACACAGAGAAATAGAAAATGTTCAAGGAATGCAATAAGGTACAAGACGTCTGACATCACCAAATCACTGACTGTTCTCACTTTTCCAGGAACTGCTGTTTATGGCCCGGTCACATCTGTTTATGGCCCGGTCACATCTGTGCATTTGCCTGCGGTGTAACACGTGGCTTTTATTGCATGAAGGGTTTAAATAGAATTGTATATCCAAGACATCGGATCTCCAAATATGCAAGGTAAAGCAAAAAAAAAAAGCAAAAACACAAAAATTTGTACTGCAACGCATGTTACACGGGTTTCTAGGAATTGATTTTCCTGCTTGAAGATGCATTTGATATGTTCAATAGTTTTCCGCTATCCCTAACAAACAAGTTCAGTCCACATACATGAAAACGCATTAAAAATGTGCATCAACGCTAAAAAAACAAGCATGAAGATGATTAAGGTACAATGGGCCTTAGGAAAGGTAGCCTTTGATGTACACTGAAGGTACCATCCCCTTTGATGGACACTGATAAGGACTGCACCAGGCATGGAGAAGTTGCACCATTTACGTGGTCGGTATTGGCGTGGCCCCATCACTCACCAACTGCCTACAAACACATGTCAAAAATGCAAGGTCCGCGGGCCTTAATCCGGCCCACCAGGGTTTGTCATGTGGCTCTCGCATTCGGTTTTTCAGACATAACGTGGTGGAACTCCACCACCCCCGGCTCTCACCCTTCGCTCCCCGTTGTCACTTGTAAACACAAAAGCCTTCTGTGTTCACAAGCGACAGCTTTGCTCTCAGCGGCTCCTGGAACTAACAGATCCCTGCACTTGGGGCGGGGACAGATCTCCAGAATCTGAGGGAGAGATCACAGGAAGGTACTGGAGCCAGGCCAGGTAGGAGCGAGAAATGCAAGAAAGTTTGGGGTGGAGGGGTTTGGAGTTGCACAGTGTGCATAGTGCACCCCTAAACCCTGCACTCTGTACAGAGCACACCCCTGAACCCTGCACACTGTACATAGTGTACCCCTGAACTCTGCACTTGTGCATAAGGAACTCTTGGAACTGCACACTGTACATAGGACACTCCTGCTGAACCCTGCACTCTGTACATAATACACACCTGAATTCTGCACATAGCGCACGCCTGAACTCTTCACTTTGTACGCAACGCACTCCTGAACCCTGCACTCTGTACATAGCGCACCCCTCTATGCATAGGGCACTCTTGGAAATGCACTCTGTATATAGCACACTCCTGAATTCTGCACTCTGTACATAGCGCACTCCGACACTTTGTTCAAAGGCCGGCTTGGAACTAAACTCTGTACATAGTACACTCCTGAACCCTGCACTCTGTGCATAGTGCACCCCTAAAATCTGCACTTTGTGTATAGGGCACTCTTGGAACCCTGCACGCTATACATAGCGCACTCCTGAACCCTTCACTCTGTACACAGCGCACTCCTGAACCCTGAACTCTGTACATAATAGACTCCTGAACCCTGCACTCTGTACGTGACGCACTCCTGAACCCTGCACTCTGTACATAGCGCACTCCTGAACCCTGCACTCTGTACAACCGACCCTTTATGGGCAACCATACTGCTGATGTGGAACAAAATTAAATTGAGTTTGACACCCCTGACCTACAAGTACATCTTCCCTTGTAGAGTGACAGGTAGGTGCAAAACTTTGATAAACTGTACTGTCCCATAGATTATTGATGGAGCGTGATGGTTGTAGCTGAACCCCCTGGACATCTACTTGCCTTGTGGATGATCCAGTTCCGCATGAGCAAGCATGTTCCGGAAGTCCCAAAAACACCTCCACCTCAATGGAGTTTACGCAATTCTGCTGTGAAATGAAGATCCATCAAATTCTTCATGAATTCTTCACATATCCATTACACCATGAATAATTCTCTTGCCGCGTACACACGATCATTATTCACGGCGGTTAAAAAACCGCCGTGAATAATGACAGGAAAAACGAGGGAACCGCTTGGTTCCCTACACACGGTCATTTTTCCCGTCATTTTTTCTCTTGACGAGAAAAACGACCGTCTGTGGGCTCCGCGGTAGTGTTTTTGGGAAAACTGCCGCGGAAGAAAATGCTGGAAAAAACGATGAGAAAATTTAGAACATGTTCTAAATTTTCTCGTCGTTTTTTTGCCGTTTTTCTAGACGAGAAAAACGACAAAAAGCCCACAGACGATCGTTTTTCTCGGCGAAAAAAAAATATGCAGTTTTTCTCGTCGAGAAAAGCGGTCGTGTGTACGCGGCATCTCTGATAAAAGTGTCCTCCGTGAAACTCCACCACCACCTTCAGAAAGGCACACCCACCAAATAGGATGCACTGCAAACTACAAATGGCAGATGTTTAGACCACGGACGTAACCCTTATAATCTCTCCGATTCCACAAATGACCGTTGTTGGCCAAATTAGATAGAATGCAAAGAAGCAATCGAATAATAAAAATATGCTGACCTTTGGAGAATGCTCACAGCACTATGAACACACAGCATTTGATAAGTGTAGAAACAAAGGCCAACATATCATTCATACCACTTCTATTTATTATCTCTCCGCTCGCCAGACCATGAACTCCAGACTTGTTTGTGCGTGTGCAGGGCATCACGCGATAACATCACCTTAATTCTGGCCTACACGTTTCATCAAAATAACTTTTGGAACATCTTGGACATCTATAGCCCTGGCTCCTGACTGCCTTGTGGATGCTCCAGCTCTGCATGGGCGAGCAAGCATGCATGTATAGATATATACAACAATGCACATGAAAGGCGCCCTGCTTTGAATGCACATTGATATGACTTGGCTCCTAAACCCAAGCTCAGAACATCCGAATGTCCTCTCTGGTAACCCCTCCGAAAATATAATTGTATGTAAAACTCATAAACAACCCTTATGCCTCGTACACACGACCGCTTTTCCCGGCAGGAAAAAAAACGACGCTTTTCCCGACGGGATTCCTCTCAAGCCTGCCTTGCATACACACGGTCACACTGAACTTTCGAATGCCAAGAACGCGGTGACATCAAAGACTACGACGAGGCGACAAAATGGCGTTCTATGCTTCTGCGCATGTGTCGAATTGTTTACGAGCATGCACGTTTTTTTCCCCCTCAGAAAAGCATACACACCAGCGGTTTTTCACAACGGGAAAAAGACCGCCGGGAATCACGACGGGAAAAAAGAGAGCTGGTTCTAATTTTTTTGCAGGCAGTTTTCTCGTCGGGAAAACTGCTATGTAGCATACACACGGCCGGTTTTCCCGACAAAAAGAAAACATGGCAGTTTTCCCGTCGGGAAAACCGTTAGTGTGTACGAGGCATGAGGATAGAGGTTCTTAACCTTAATATGATTGCGGGCCTCAAACAGATTTGGCTAATATGTCTCCATAACCCATTTGTCAAACATCATCAGCCCCATTAGGTACCAGTATGACTTTAAAACATGTCTATAGCTTGATTTTACTTTACAGAGGGATAGCATGAAACATAACAACTGAAAGAAGATCACATTTATTTATATAAAACCAGCAAATCACAAATACACAAGTTAGCCACCATTAATAAGGGTTTACAGACAGCGGCGTTGCTAGCCAGGTGCGGGGGGGGCAGGCCAAACCCAGGTGACACCCACCAGAGGGGTGACACCCATGGGTAGCGTCACGACGCTAACACCGCCCGCCCGCTGCCCTGTGCCTTGCGCCGCGGCTTGTGTCCCTCAGTGGAGCGAAAGGAAGCTGCCGCCCCCTCCTCTCTGTTTACATCTACAGAGCAGGAGACTGCGGAAGCCCGCGCTCGAGGGACACACCGCTGTGTGTATTTGCTCGTTCTGCTGCTCTGTAAGGTAAGGGGGGGTGTCTGCACTAGGGGGGGTTGCACCAAGGGGGGGCTGTAACTGGGGGTGTCTGCACTAGGGGGTTTGTAACTGGGGGGTCTGCATTAGGGGGGGTTTGCACCAAGGGGGGGCTGTAACTGGGGGTGTCTGCACTAGGGGGGTTTGCACCAAGGGGGGGGCTGTAACTGGGGGTGTCTGTAACTGAGGGGGGTCTGTACTGGGGGATGTCTGTAACTGAGGGGGTGTCTGTAACTGGGGGATGTCTGTAGCTGAGGGGGGTCTGCACTGGGGGTGTCTGTAACTGAGGGGGTGTCTGTAACTGGGGGGTGTCTGTAACTGGGGGGTCTGTAACTGAGGGGGGTCTGCCTGTACTGAGGTGGGGGTGTCTGTACTGATGGAGCGGTCTGCACTGAGGTGGGGGTGTCTGTACTGAGGGAGGAGGTTTATACTGAGGGAGGGGGTCTATATTGATGGAGGGGGATCTGTACTTAGTGGGATGGTCTGTACTGAGGGAGGGGGATCTATACTGCGGGAGGGGGGTTTGTAGTTAGTGGAGGGGGGTCTGTACTGAGGGGGGACTATAGTTGGTGGGGGGTGACACCATTTTTTTTCGCACCGGGTGACACCAACCCTAGTGACGCCACGGTTTACAGCAGCCATTCTTGACCAGGGTTCCATGGAACCTTAGGGTTCCTTCAAAGATTGCTAGCGGTGTCATAGTCTCACCCGGGACAGAGGCTTTTGGAGGGGACTGCTAGCCTCTTGGGTGAGTCTATCACAAGAGGTTCCCTGAGCTGAGGCTGATTGACTTTCAGTTTGATGGTTCCTTCATAGCTTCAGGTATAACACCACTTGGCGAAGCCATTAGAATAACGCATTTGATCATATTAGCTGTCTGTAAGGAGGACATTCTGACCACCACTTTAAGGTGAATATGTTTCACAATGGCCACCAATGTAAGGAGCATTCTTCCCACTGACCCAAAAGGTAAGGAGCATCCTTTCCACTGACCACCAATGTAAGGTGTCAGGGTCACCTGTGGCCAGGTGACAGATGCACACCGTAGGGGGACAGGAGTGCACCGCGAGGTAGTGAACCCTATGGCTGGCTTCTGCGGATATGAAACTGGGTGGTTGTGGAAAGCGGGACCAGAGGAGCACAACCGGGATCCAAACGGAAGCTAGAGCCAAGATTCCCCAGGGCGCGGAGTCTAAGACCCAGCTGGTCTTCTCCAGGGCCTCTAGTGGTGAGGATGTTAGCTGCAGGCTGGGACCAGGTCGCGGCCCCTGGAGTTTCCTAGCTCACGCCCCGTAGGATAAGGGGAAAAGAGGGGAAGCAGCAGCACACGATAAGAGAGAACCGAATAACAAGCTGAAGGTCAGGGGCCACAAGCAGACAAGGATAACGAAGAACGAGCCGAAGGTCAAGGGTCACGAGCAGACAGGGATAGTCGGGGACAAGCCAATAACGTAACAGAGAGACAGACGTAGCACACGGCAGGCAGGAACCCAAACACACAATGCCTAACAAACACGTTGATCAGCAAAGCAGGCTTGCAGTGCACAGGTTAATATAGTGTTCTGTGATAGGGCCTGGGGTGGAGTCAGGCTGGGAGGAGATTATAAAGGAAGCCAGGTGAAGGAGGTCTGGTCTCTAGATGAACACATGAGGAGGAAGGTAAGATGGCAGACAGACATTAATGCATATCCATGACAGTACCCTCCCTCTTATGAGGCCTCCCCCTTCCCCGCCTGGGCCCAGGTTTAGAGGGAAACTTCAGATGAAACTCCTTTAACAGACGAGGTGCAAAGACCTCAGATGTAGTGATCCAAGACCTCTCCTCAGGACCAAACCCTTTCCAATGAACGAGGTACTGAAGAACGCCTTTACAGAGTCGGGAGTCCAGAATTTGACTGATCTCGTACTCCTGATTATTCTCAGAGACAGGCGCCACGGTAGGGAGAGGACGAGAGAATTTATTGAGGACTAAAGGCTTTAGAAGAGCAACATGAAAGGAGTTAGTGATTTTAAGGCTCTTAGGAATCTGGAGTTTGAAACAAACCGGATTCAGTTTAGCAGTTACCGTGTATGGACCGATGAATGGTGGAGCAAACTTCAGAGAAGGAACTCGGAGCTTGATGTTCCTGGTAGAGAGCCAGACTTTGTCCCCTGGCTGAAGAGAAGGCGGTTTACGCCTGCGGCGGTCGGCAAAGCCTTTGAATTTTTCAGCAGCTGCCCGGAGGGAATCATGAACGTGACCCCAAACGGAATTGAGAGACTCCTGAACCGAAGCCAAAGCTGGAATGTCTGGAGAACAGATAATGGGAAGAGGAAGTTGAGGGTGTTTTCCATAAACTGTGAAAAAGGGTGTCTTCTGCGAACTGGTATTCACATGATTGTTATGGGAGAATTCTGCCCACGGGAGTAGAGAGGACCAATCGTCATGGTGAGAAGACACAAAGGTGCGAAGAAAGACCTCTAACTCCTGATTAACCCTCTCAGTCTGTCCATTGGATTGGGGATGGTAAGAAGAAGAAAAATCCAAGACAATATTGAGGGATTTGCAAAAGGCTCTCCAAAAACGAGACGTGAATTGGACTCCCCTGTCGGAAACAATATGAGAAGGGACCCCATGTAGGCGGAGAATTTCCCGAATGAAAATGGGAACCAAGGCAGGGGCAGAAGGAAGACCAGGAAGAGGAACAAAATGAGCCATCTTGGAGAATCGATCGATTACCACCCAAATGACAGTATTATTCTCAGACAGTGGGAGATCGGTGATAAAATCCATGGCAATATGGGCCCAGGGTTCCTTAGGAATGGGCAAGGGCATGAGGAGACCAGCAGGAGCTTGTGTGGAGGATTTGGACTGAGCACAGACATGACAAGCTTTAACGTAGTCTTTGACGTCTGAGCGGAGATTAGGCCACCAGTAGTGACGACTGATGAGTAGGAAGGATCGGAGGAATCCAGAATGCCCTGCCACCTTGGAATCATGTCCCCAACGAAGGATCTTAGCTCTTAGCTCAGTGGGGACAAAGGTCTTACCAGGCGGAATTTTTGACTTCAGAGTGGTAGAGTGGGCAACAATGCATGAGGTAGGGAATGATCGGCTCAGGTTCAGGGGCGGACTCCTCGTCCAAAGTGTCAAATGACCTAGAGAGCGCATCAGCCCGACCGTTGCAGGAACCAGGTTTGTAGGTAATCGTGAAATTAAAACGGGCAAAGAAGAGACTCCACCTGGCCTGTCTAGGATTCAGACGTTTAGCATTCTGTAGATACTGTAAATTCTTGTGATCGGTAAAGATCGTTATGGAGTGAGAGGAACCCTCCAAGAGATGACGCCACTCCTCTAACGCCAATTTAATTGCGAGAAGTTCCCGATCACCGATGGCATAATTCCTCTCTGCCTGAGAATTTTTTTTGGAGAAGAACGCACACGGTTGGCGTCTCTTCTCAAAGATTTGAAGAAGCACAGCTCCCACCCCCATTGAGGAAGCGTCCACTTCAATAAAAAATGCATTCCCAGGATTTGGTCTCCTCAAGAGGGGGCCAGAAACAAAGGCCTGTTTCAGGTTGTGAAATGCAGAGACAGCTTCGGGAGGCCAGTCTCTGGCATTCACACCCTTCTTGGTCAAAGCGATAATAGGCGCGGCAATGGAAGAGTAATTCCTTATGAACTGCCTATAATAATTAGTGAAGCCAAGAAAGCGCTGTGTGGCCTTGAGGCTAGCAGGAAGAGGCCAGTTGGTGATAGCCAAGACCTTCCCAGGGTCCATACGAAGACCCGAACATGAGACAAAGCACCCCAAAAACAGGACCTCAGAACATTCAAAGGAACATTTCTCCAGCTTGGCATAGAGATTGTTCTCTCTAAGACGTTGAAGTACAGTGCGGACATGGTTTCTGTGGACGAGCAGATTTTCAGAAAAGATCAGAATGTCATCCAGATAGATGACAACAAACTGGTACAGCAGATCTCTGAAGATTTCATTGACAACGTTTTGAAACACGGCTGGAGCATTACACAGACCAAAAGGCATCACCAGATATTCGTAATGCCCGTCTCTAGTGTTGAATGCAGTCTTCCATTCGTCACCCTCCCGTATTCGAATGAGATTGTACGCGCCTCTGAGATCCAACTTGGTGAAAATGGAGGCACCCTTCAACCTATCGAATAGCTCAGATATTAAGGGTAAAGGGTATCGATTTTTAATAGTAACCGCATTTAAACCCCGATAATCGATGCAGGGTCTTAAGGTACCATCCTTTTTGGCAACAAAAAAGAACCCTGCCCCTGCAGGCGATGAGGATTTCCGGATGAAACCTCTCTCCAGATTCTCTGCGACATACTCCGACATGGCCTGGGTCTCTGGGATGGACAGAGGGTAGGTACGACCCCTGGGTAGAGTTGCTCCGGGGACAAGATCAATAGCACAGTCAAAAGACCTGTGGGGAGGAAGCACCTCAGCTGATTTCTTACAGAACACATCCCGGTAATCGCTGTATGCAGCAGGAAGATCAGAAGAAACAGAAGTGGCAGCAACCGGAAGACTCTCCTTGGGGGTCACCTTGAGGAGACACGACGAGAAACATGAGGAACCCCAGGCCAGGATCTGCCCAGAGACCCAGTCCACATGTGGAGAGTGGAGCTGTAGCCAAGGGAGGCCCAATACAACTGGGGTAGAGGCCTTGGGTAGAATAAGAAAGGATATCCACTCCTGGTGGAGAATCCCTACCGACATCCTAATGGGTAGCGTCTGGAAGCGAATAGGGCCCCCTGGGAGAACAGTGCCATCAATTGCCGAGACTACCAATGGGGTAGTGAGAGGTGAAAGGGTAAGCTTCATAGAAGAAGCAGTTCGCCAATCCATAAAATTGCCGGCAGCCCCGGAATCCAGGTATGCAAGGGTTGACTGAGGAGAAGTGCCTACATGAAGGAACACCGGCAAGAGCAGGCGAGAAGGTGATGTTTCTGGGTCTAATACTCCACCTTCCAAATGTATTAGACCCGAGCGTTTCCCGGACGAAGCGAGCAGGAGTCACGAAAATGACCCTTGCCCCCACAATAGAGGCACAAGCCCAGAGTTCTGCGCCTAGCACGTTCTTCGGGGGTTAGTCTGGTCCGGCCCAGCTGCATAGGTTCTTCAGCAGGTAGAGGATGCTCCACGGAATGAAGGGAGGGGAGCTCAGACTGGCTAGGACCCAGAGAGTGCTGGCGTCTTTTTTCTAAGGACCTCTCTTGAAAACAAATGTCGATCTGGTTGCATAATGAAATTACATCGTCCAGACCGACGGGAATGGCTCTTCCCGCTAATTCGTCTTTCATTCGGTCAGAGAGGCCATGTAAAAAGGTAGCGACCAGGGCCTCATTATTCCAGCTCAATTCAGCTGTGTGGATACGGAACTGAAGAGCATATTGCCCCACTGAACTAGATTCTTGGCGAAGACGTAAGACAGCACTAGCCGCTGAAGAAGCCCGAGCCGGCTCTTCGAAGATGTTACGAAAGAGCTTCAAGAAATCGGACAGACTGGAAACCACCGGATCGTTCCTCTCCCACAGGGGGGCAGCCCAGGCCAAAGCTTCACCAGAGAGGAGGGAAATGATATAGGCTACCTTAGCCCGGTCAGACAGGAAGCTTTGAGGCTGAAGCTCAAAATGAATTGTGCATTGGCTGAGAAACCCCCTGCAGGCCTTGGAGTCCCCAGAGAAACGGGACGGAGCTGGCAATCTTAGTGAGTGTGAGGCTGCGACTGGTGCGATAGGTACAGCCGCTGGTTGTACTTGGGGTTGCGGATTCGGGGTTCCCAAGGAGACCTGAAGCTGCTCGAATCGAGAAGCCAGATCCTGGAGGAATCGCATCACCTGAGTCTGATTTGATTCCTGGGTCTCAAGTCTGCGAACTATGCCCTGCAATGGATCATCCGCGGGGAGCGGGATGTCAGCCGGGTTCATGGCTGATCAAACTGTCAAGGTCACCTGTGGCCAGGTGACAGATGCACACCGTAGGGGGACAGGAGTGCACCGCGAGGTATGGCTGGCTTCTGCGGATATGAAACTGGGTGGTTGTGGAAAGCGGGACCAGAGGAGCACAACCGGGATCCAAACGGAAGCTAGAGCCAAGATTCCCCAGGGCGCGGAGTCTAAGACCCAGCTGGTCTTCTCCAGGGCCTCTAGTGGTGAGGATGTTAGCTGCAGGCTGGGACCAGGTCGCGGCCCCTGGAGTTTCCTAGCTCACGCCCCGTAGGATAAGGGGAAAAGAGGGGAAGCAGCAGCACACGATAAGAGAGAACCGAATAACAAGCTGAAGGTCAGGGGCCACAAGCAGACAAGGATAACGAAGAACGAGCCGAAGGTCAAGGGTCACGAGCAGACAGGGATAGTCGGGGACAAGCCAATAACGTAACAGAGAGACAGACGTAGCACACGGCAGGCAGGAACCCAAACACACAATGCCTAACAAACACGTTGATCAGCAAAGCAGGCTTGCAGTGCACAGGTTAATATAGTGTTCTGTGATAGGGCCTGGGGTGGAGTCAGGCTGGGAGGAGATTATAAAGGAAGCCAGGTGAAGGAGGTCTGGTCTCTAGATGAACACATGAGGAGGAAGGTAAGATGGCAGACAGACATTAATGCATATCCATGACATAAGGAACATTCTTCCTGCTGACCACCAATGTAAGGAACATTCTTCCCACTGATCACCAATGTAAGGAGCATTCTTCCCACTGACCACCAATGTAAGGAACATTCTTCCCACTGATCACCAATGTAAGGAACATTCTTCCCACTGATCACCAATGTAAGGAACATTCTTCCCACTGATCACCAATGTAAGGGACATTCTTCCCACTGACCACCAATGTAAGGAACATTCTTCCCACTGATCACCAATGTAAGGAACATTCTTCCCACTGATCACCAATGTAAGGAACATTCTTCCCACTGATCACCAATGTAAGGAACATTCTTCCCACTGATCACCAATGTAAGGAACATTCTTCCCACTGATCACCAATGTAAGGAACATTCTTCTCACTGATCACCAATGTAAGGGACATTCTTCCCACTGATCACCAATGTAAGGAGCATTCTTCCCACTGACCAGCAATGTAAGGAACATTCTTCCCACTGATCACCAATGTAAGGAGCATTCTTCCCACTGACCACCAATGTAAGGAACATTCTTCCCACTGATCACCAATGTAAGGAGCATTCTTCCCACTGATCACCAATGTAAGGAACATTCTTCTCACTGATCACCAATGTAAGGGACATTCTTCTCACTGACCCAAAAGGTAAGGAGCATCCTTTCCACTGACCACCAATGTAAGGAACATTCTTCCTGCTGACCACCAATGTAAGGAACATTCTTTCTGATCACCATGAATGTAGGGGGCATGTTTCTCATTGAGTCTCCCAAAAATGTGTTTTTTAGAAGGGGTTTCCTAAAACCTGAAATTTATTTTAGGGATTCAGGGGTTCCACTGGGGTAAAAAAGTTGAGAAAGGTTGCTCTACAGAGTAATACATGGTTGTTTCTTTTTCCGCAGTAGCTCCCTAAATATGTTTTATATTTTTGAGGGGGATTGCTATTGGGTCATTACGTAAAAGGTATAGCAACTGTGGTATCATTATTTTTATTAAGTTCCCTCTACCCATTATGGATAACAAGAATCTCATCCAAACCTTGGTTTTGGATTTTGAACTTGAGGTTTAGAGGAGTGATAATAATTTTTTTTTTTTAATGTTTCTACAATAGGTATCCTACAATTATATATATAACAGGTTGGGAAGGAGAGACAAAGTGCAACAACAGTGCCAACTTGGTCCAATTTATGGTGAGACCTAAAAAGGTTCCAAAACATTAAAGTAACTATTACTGCTTGCAGTGAATTCAGAGAATTGGTTATGACTAAGGCCTTATAGGCTGAAACGCGTCAACCTTTCCTATTTGCATTTGTCTACTGTGGCTTGTCAATAAATACGTCATTTTTTTAAGAGCAACGACCGGAGTGCGGATCATCTTTTCTTCAGAGAATTCAATGTGTACCCTAAAGAGTTACATATCAACAGTGTAGAGCATTATTTTTGTGGAAGCCGCCTTTGGCACTATTCCACCTGATCGATGCAGCTAGGTAAGTGGAATGGGCACATGTGCCAATAATTTTACCACCATCCCACCATCATTTGACTCCCATACCACCGAGGAGAACTGATACCTCCAGTTAAAGAAGAACTAAACTCGCTTTAACAGAAAAGTCGCCAGGAGGTAGAGGTTATTGGTCGAAAAGACATGCAAACTTCTTTTCTTTCTCGTACATCACGGGACACAGAGCGACATAGTCATTACTAATGGGTTATATAGTTACCGTCAGGTGCTGGCACTGGCAACTTCCAAAACCGGAAGTACCCTCCCCTATATAAGCCCCTCCCATCCGGGAGCACCTCAGTTTTTTGCCAGTGTCTAAGGTGTTGGCCAAGAAGAAACATGTGTTTTTCACTGAGCTTGCGTACAGGTTCTTTTGGGCCTCAGTAAGCTATTCCGGATCCGACCAAAAAAGCTTCATAGCTAAACGGTCGGTACCCGGGCCTTGCAGAGAAGAGCAAGGTTCTGCCTGTAATGCTTCTCTTAGGAGAGCTGGACCCTGGGATCCAGAGCTCTGGTCATACCCACGACCAAGATGTTTTCTGTGCAGGGTGCTATACAGGTCCAGGGGAGTGGAATCCTTGGGAACCCGGTCCCTGAAGGTTTGATTACAATGCCTGCCGTGATAGGTGAAGTTTGGGCTTTTGTGGACCAAACAAAGTCCTGCGGCGGGGAACAGGTAAGTGGGGGCCCCCAGGAACTTGGTTCTATTGGGGGACCCCCAAGCCTAATTTGTCTTTCTGTCTGTTACCTAATGGTATTCCCGCTAATATCTGTGCATGCCTGTAACTACTAAAAAAATGTAATAATTTTTAATGGTGGTCAAGAAAAAAAAAAAAAAAAGAAAAAAAGAATGTTTTTTTTATATATGTTTAGTATATTAAACTGCGGTACCTGTGTTTGTCCACTAGAGGCCGCTGTGGAATGTTTTTCTTGTCATATGGACTAGTTTCTTCTCAGAGAGCAAAGTCCAGGCAGCTGGTGAGTTCTCCTACAGGAAACTGTTTCCTCTGCCATGTTGCAGTGTTCGTCTATCCCCCGGCCTGCGGCAAAGGGGGCCCTGGCTCCTGTCCCTGGTTTCCATGTTTGAAAATTAGCGCCGAGGCGCACGTGGCCGCGCGCGTGCGCGTGCACGCGCCTCTATATATAGAGGTGGCCGGAAAAAGGGGCGGGGCCTGGGGGATGACGCTCTGTGCGCGCCGCAGCGCTTCTGCGCATGTGCGGGCGTCCCAGCAGGTTTTTAAAAAGCCACATTATTGCAGTAAGCTGGCTATGTAGTACAGAGACAGAGCTGGCAACATTTAAAGGCATACAGCAAGCGGTTGATACAGGCATCCCCTAGAAAGGCACATTAGTAGACACCAACTGTTTATTATAGCAGCATTTATGCTAGACTATTATCAGTAACTGGTGTATTTTCGGCTGGAATACCTCAGCTTTGTGGCTTAGGAATATGCCGTCTAAAAACTCCGGGACTAGAAATTCCAGGAGGAATAGGGGGTCTCCATCGGGCTCTGAGGATCTTGGGCATGCTTTGGCTGCACCAATCTCCCCTGAAGAATCAGAGGTTAGTGACCGTAGGGCACCCCCAGGAGTACCTGGTACTGTGGCTGTCCCCAGTTCACCTGCTCCTGTGTATGTAACAGAGGAGGTTTTTTCCTCAGCTCTGGGAGGGCTGGAAGAGAGATTGTCAGCACTAATTGCTGCTTCCCTGTCACAGGAGAAAAGCGCTCGATCTCCGTCTCCTCCCTCAGAGTGCCTGTTAACAGAGCAACAGTCCCATACAGAGAACGACCTACCTGAGGGGGATCAGGATGAGGTTGATTCAGTTGTAGAGGAATCAACAGTGGAGGAGCCGTTCTCAGCATCACATGCTGAGAGGTTATGGGTGCAGTCCCTGACTAATATGGTCCGATCAGCATTTAAAATGCCACTTGCGGAGCCATCCTCCTCTTCTGTCTCCTCGTTGGGGTCGCTAAAAGCTCCCCAGACTGTTTGTTCTTTTCCGATCCATCCTTTACTGGAGGGGCTCATTTACCAGGATTGGGAGCATCCTGACAAAATATTTACTCCCCCCAAGAGATTTCCGGTGGTCTATCCTATGGAGGATAAGTTCGTCAGAAAATGGAAGGTCCCTACAGTGGACGCAGCCATCTCTTGTGTGAATAAATCACTGACATGTCCGGTGGAAAATGTCCAAATGTTCAAGGACCCAATAGATAAAAAATTGGAGTCCTTATTGAAATCTGCTTTTTCTACAGCAGGATTGGTGACACAACCAGCAGTGGCAGCTATAGGGGTCTGCCAAGCAGTGAAGGATCAGTTGAAACAGGTCTTAAGGGACGTGCCAGATCAGCAGGCTCTTGCTCTAGCTGATCTACCTAGAGCCTTATGCTTTGCGGTGGACGCTATAAAGGATTCAATCCATCAGGCCTCCCGCCTTACACTGTCTGTAGTACATATGCGCAGGCTTCTATGGCTCAAAAACTGGTCTGCTGAAGCTCCCTGTAAAAAATTGCTGGTCAGCTTCCCATTCCATGGGGAGCGCTTATTCGGGGAAGACCTGGACAAGTATATCCAGAGAATTTCCAGCGGTAAAAGTACACTCTTGCCGGTCAAAAATAGAGTTAGAGGTCCCTCTTTTAAGAGGCCGGCTTCTCCAGTCCCTAGGACATCGGCTGTGAAACAGTTCCGACGGCCTCCCCGGTCAAATCCCGGAGGTAAAAATCAGGGACAGTTGCAGGGTAACAAGAAGCCCTGGAGCAGGAGAGGTACAAAACCTCCCCCAAAGTCAAATGCATGAAGGGTTGCCCCCACCCAATCGGGTGGGGGGAAGACTTCAGTTGTTCACAGAAACCTGGCGGGACACGATCCGAGACAGATGGGTGCTCTCCGCAGTAAATCTGGGATACAAATTGGAGTTAAAAAACTCCCCTCCTTCCCGCTTTATAAGGTCGAACGTGCCAAGGGATCCCCAGAAGAGAGGATCCCTCCTGTTGGCACTGGAACAATTATTGCTTCGAGCAGTAATTATAGAGGTCCCCCTGGAAGAATGGGGGTTCGGGTTTTACTCAAACCTCTTTACAGTTCCGAAGCCAAACGGGGACGTGAGGCCCATATTAAATCTAAAAGGGCTAAACAAATTCCTACATATCAGGACTTTCCGGATGGAGTCGATCCGATCGGTGGCCACTGCCCTACAAGGGGAGGAATGGTTAGCCTCGATCGACATCAAAGATGCTTATTTGCACATCCCTATCTTTCCAGCCCACCAAAAATGTCTACGCTTTGCGATAGAAGGGCGCCATTTTCAGTTCAGAGCCTTACCCTTCGGTCTGGCCACAGCACCAAGAGTGTTCACAAAAATTCTGGCCCCATTATTGGCCAATCTAAGAACACGAGGTGTAACGATAATGGCATATCTAGACGACTTGTTGCTGATAGACCACTCAGTGGAAAAACTAGAAGTGGTTGTTCACGAGACAATCAAGTATCTGGAATATCACGGTTGGATTATCAACCGAGACAAGTCAGCCCTAAAACCAGTCAAAAGTCTGGAATACTTGGGGCTAAGGCTGGATTCAGACCAGAGAAAAATTTTCTTGCCTCGAGAAAAGGGGTCGTCTTTGAGAGATTTGATCCACTTAGTGGGTTCAAAAAGACAGCCATCCATACGCCTGTGCATGAGGCTGCTGGGAAAAATGGTGGCATCATTCGAAGCAGTACCCTACGGTCAATTCCATTCAAGGAAGTTGCAAAGGGCCATACTGTCAGCCTGGAACAAAAAAGTTCAGGCTCTGGACGTACCAATGTCCTTGTCCCCTTCCGTTCGCAGAAGCCTCCGTTGGTGGTTGGTTCCCCGGAATCTGGAAAGAGGGAAATCCTTCAGTCCGATTTCTTGGAAGGTGGTCACTACAGATGCCAGCCTTTTAGGCTGGGGAGCAGTACTGGAGCAATGGTCTCTCCAGGGCAGATGGTCGGATGCGGAAAAGGCCCTGCCCATCAATCTCTTAGAGATACGAGCAGCCCGGTATGCCCTAGTAGCATGGACATCCAAACTCCAAGGGTCCCCTGTCAGAGTTCAGTCAGACAATGCCACAGCAGTGGCATATATCAATCGTCAGGGGGGCACCAGGAGTCGTGCAGCCCAAAGGGAAGTAAATTACATCCTGAGATGGGCAGAAAGATATGTCCCAGCCATATCTGCGGTATTCATTCCAGGGGTGGAGAATTGGAAGGCGGACTTTCTAAGTCGCCAACAATTATGCCCAGGGGAATGGTCCCTTCATTCCGAGGTTTTCCGGACAATATGTCAGCGGTGGGGAACACCGGATGTAGATCTGCTAGCATCCAGGTTCAACACGAAAGTGGACAGGTTTGTCTCTTGGACAAGGGATCCCCTAGCGTGCGGCTCGGATGCCCTAGTGTTCCCTTGGGATCAGTTCAAGCTGATATATGCATTCCCACCGCCACAATTGTTACCTCGATTACTCCGCAGAATCAGGGTAGAAAAGAAACCAGTGATTCTGGTGGCTCCAGCGTGGCCCCGAAGAGCATGGTACGCGGAGATTGTAAAAATGTCTGTGGGGAGTCCTTGGACCCTCCCACATCGTCCGGACCTGCTTTCGCAGGGACCGATATACCACCCTTCCTTACCAGCCCTAGGTTTGACGGCCTGGCTATTGAAGCCCACATTCTAAAAAGGAGAGGGCTCTCTAATGCTGTGGTGTCTACCATGATCAATGCCAGGAAACCGGTATCCAGGCAGATCTACTATAGAATCTGGAAGGCGTACATCGCCTGGTGTGAGGCCAGGAAATGGCATCCACGTAAATATGTAATAGGTAGAATTCTGGACTTCCTACAATGGGCTGTAGATAGGAAGCTTGCCTTGAGTACTATCAAAGGTCAGATTTCGGCCTTGTCAATATTTTTTCAAAGGCCCTTGGCTTCGCATTCACTAGTCAAAGCCTTTATACAAGGAGTGATGCGTATTAGTCCTCCGGTTAATATTCCCATATGTCCATGGGATCTAAACTTGGTTCTGTCGGTTCTACAGAAACAACCATTTGAACCATTACAGCATATTTCCTTAGTGCTTCTCACCAGGAAATTGATTTTTCTAGTAGCCATTTGTTCGGCTAAAAGAGTATCGGAATTAGCAGCTATGTCCTGTAAGGAGCCATATCTGGTTATCCATAAGGACAGAGTAGTGTTACGTCCTCATCCAGCCTTTCTTCCTAAGGTGGTATCGAGGTTTCATTTGAACCAAGATGTGGTTCTTCCTTCTTTTTTCCCCAAGCCTACTTCGGTAGAGGAAAAGTTATTGCATTCTTTGGATGTAGTAAGAGCAGTTAAAGCTTATCTAAAAGCCACTGCTCAGATTCGCAGAACGGATACTTTGTTTATTCTGCCGGAAGGCCCCAGAAAGGGTCAGGCAGCGTCAAAATCTACTTTAGCCAAGTGGATTCGACAGGTCATAATACAAGCCTATAGCTTGAGAAGTAGACCGCCTCCGTTCAAAGTTAGGGCGCACTCCACGAGAGCAGTTGGAACTTCATGGGCAGTGCATCACCAGGCCTCCCTGGCTCAAGTCTGTAAGGCCGCAACATGGTCTTCAGTACACACGTTTACTAGGTTCTACCAGGTGGACGTTAGAAGTCAGAAGGATGTCGCCTTTGGGCGCAGTGTGTTGCAGGCCGCAAAAGATCCTCATGTCTGATAGCGCTCAGCTTATATATGGTGTATCCCCCCCCTCATTTGGCATTGCTTTAGGACATCCCATTAGTAATGACTATGTCGCTCTGTGTCCCGTGATGTACGAGAAAGAAAATAGGATTTTTATAACAGCTTACCTGTAAAATCCTTTTCTTGGAGTACATCATGGGACACAGAGCTCCCGCCCCTCTTTGGGGACACTTATTGCTTTGCTACAAAACTGAGGTGCTCCCGGATGGGAGGGGCTTATATAGGGGAGGGTACTTCCGGTTTTGGAAGTTGCCAGTGCCAGCACCTGACGGTAACTATATAACCCATTAGTAATGACTATGTCGCTCTGTGTCCCGTGATGTACTCCAAGAAAAGGATTTTACAGGTAAGCTGTTATAAAAATCCTATTTTCCAACAAAAACTTTTTCCCCTGACCATGGGGACTTTTTGTTTTCTCGGTATACTCCACTGCACGTGTCTGAGCCTGGCTCTCTCCTTGGCATGCCAAGAATGGAGCTAGATGCCAAAGACAATTTAACTCCAGTGCGTATGTAGTAGTTTCACCATCATAGGCCAACCTATGGCCAAAGGGGATCACCATGGGATCTGGAACCATCGTCAATGAAGATGGTGTTGGTGGGGGACGCAGCAGTGACAGGATCTGGAACCCATCATCGTTGGGGGAAGTATGTATGTGCCATATTATGGCAAAGGCTCACCCCCACCACTGAATTAACTTCCATTTTAAAAACCAAGGAGATATGAGTAGCTATGCAAACAGCAATGTGCAAAGTAACTACTAGTTACTAATAGAAATTGCGAAACTTGATTGGAATGTATGAGTTACATCATTGTGTACATCCTCATGCTGTCTACACTGTTTAATTAACCACTTCAATACAGGGCATTTTCACCCCCTTCCTGCCCAGGCCAATTTTTAGTTTTCAGCACTGTCGCACTTTGAATGACAATTGCGCGGTCATGCAACACTGTACCCAAATTAAATTGTTATGTTCCCCCCCCCCCCCAAAAAAGTAGAGCTTTCTTTTGGTGGTATTTGATCACCTCTGCGGTTTTTATTTTTTGCGCTATAAAAAAAAGAAGAGCGACAATATTGAAAAAAAACACAATATTTTTTTCTTTTTGCTATAATAAATACCACTATTTAAAAAAAAAAAATGTCCTCAGTTTAGGCCGATGCGTATTCTTCTACATATTTTTGGTAAAATAAAATCGCAATAAGCGTATATTGATTGGTTTGCGCAAAAGTTATAGCGTCTACAAAATAGGGGATAGAATTATGGCATTTTTGTTTTTTATTTTTTTACTAGTAATGGCGGGGATCTGCGATTTTTATTGTGACTGTGACATTGCGACAGACATACCGGACACTTTTGACACATTTTTGGGACCATTCACATTTATACAGCGATCAGTGCTATAAAAATGCATTGATTACTGTATAATGTGACTGGCAGGGAAGGGGTTAACACTAGGGGGCGATCAAGGGGTTAAATGTGAATCCTAAGGAGTGATTCTAACTGTAGGGGGTGGGGACTCACAAGCGGAGGAGATCGATCAGTGTTCCTCTGTACTGGGAACACACCATAGGTCTCCTCTTACCTGACAGGACGTGGATCTGTGTGTTCACACACACAGATCCATGGTCCTGCTGTGTTCACGGGCAATCGCGGGTGCCCGGTGGACATCGCGGCCGCCGGGCACGCGCACCGGGTCCCGAGCAACGCGGCGGGCACGCGCGACCCCTAGACGGCCAGGAAGCCCAGGACGTCATATGACGTCCACCCAAGATGGACGTCATATTACAATAGCCGGGTATTGAAGTGGTTAAATAACTCCAATTATGTGGTTCATGGTTCCCACCCATTATCTGAACCTCTCTTTGGCTGCTGTCAGAATGTTGGACAGCTGACCCTGATGGTCCCTCAGGGTGTCCAACGCCTACAACTCCTCCTGATGTCCTCATTGCCTGAGCTAATTACCCCCCAATTGGCCCTGCTCATGGGATAAAATCACAGTTCTGCAACAAGTCTCACAGATGTCCTCCTGACCTCATTTCCAATATATACTGAACAGGGACAAAATGTATTATAAAATGTTTGTGGAAAAATAACATTCTGCAAACTGAACGTAAAACATTAATATCAGTCTTGGAATACTAGATCATGAATAAATGATCATAATACATATATAATACATCCTCCAACATGGCCGACCACTAGACATGATCATAATACAATTATATTACACTCTATACATAGAACACTACACCCCCAACATGACCCACCACTGGACCTGATCATAATACAATTCTATTACACTCTATACATAGAACACTACACCCCCAACATGGCCCACCACTGGACATGATCCCAATACAATTCTATTACACTCTATACATAGAACACTACACCCCCAACATGACCCACCAGTGGACATGATCCCAATACAATTCTATTACATTCTATACATAGAACACTACACCCCCCAACATGACCAATCACTAGACATGATCATAATACAATTCTATTACACTCTATACATAGAACACTACACCCCCAACATGGCCGACCACTGGACACCATCATAATACAATTCTATTACACTCTATACATAGAACACTCCACCCCCAACATGACCCACCACTGGACACCATCATAATACAATTCTATTACACTCTATACATAGAACACCACACCTCCAACATGACCCACCACTGGACATGATCATAATACAATTCTATTACACTCTATACATAGAACACTACACCTCCAACATGGCCGACCACTGGACATCATTATAATTCTATCTCTCTTACACTCTATACATAGAGCACTAAACCCCCAACATGGCCGACCACTGGACATGATCATCATACAATTCTATTACATTCTATACATAGAACACTACACCTCCAACATGACCCACGACTGGACATGATCATAATACAATTCTATTACACTCTATACATGGAGCACTACACCCCCAACATGACCCACCACTGGACACCATCATAGATGCACACAATGTGATGTGGCTACATTAGCTTGACTTTGTTCTTTCAATGCACAATAGAATTCTCATAATTTAATATAATTACTACTTAAAGGGGAGTTCCAGCCTTTTTTTTATGTTTATTAAAAGTCAGCAGCTACAAAAAGTGTAGCTGCTGGCTTTTAATAAACAGACACTTAACCTGCTCACTGTCCAGCGACGTGGCCGAACGGAGCTTCGCTCCTCTCCCACTTCTCTGCCGGCGCCTCCATTCCTACTGTGGGCACCCGGCCGTGACAGCTTTCGGCTTCACGGCCGGGCACTCACTGCGCATGCGCGAGTGGTGCTGCGCAATCTGAGTGGACAGGCGATCGCCTGGGACCTGACACGTGTCCCAGGTGATCGCTTACAGGGAGGGGACTGCCTTAGGCGATATGACGTGTCGCCTAAGCGGTCCCTGGGCGGAAAGAGGAAGTGGGACAGGAAGTCCCACTCCTACTGAAGCCCCCCCCCCCAAAAAAAATGACATGCCAAATGTGGCATGTAAGGGGGCAAGGAGTGGATTAAGCGGAAGTTCCAATTTTGGGTGGAACTCCGCTTTAAGGTGCAACACACAAAGCCCATCCCTTACACATTGTAGAGACCCAGCACAGAGAGGGGACAGATGTTCTGTGGAGTACTTTGCATTAGACCGCATGGCCCAGTAATATTCCATTTACTTACGATGCTCCGAGGGAATTCCCCTGTGGAGGGGGTCTCTGGCTTCACTCAGCACAGTGGAGAACTTTCCAGCCGGCGTTCCGCCTCTGCATCACTGAAACCACCATTTCCAGCTCTTATTTTAGTCTGTGTAATTCTGCAATCTCTAATCAGAAGCTCTGCGGGCAGCACGCGGAAGGAGAAGTGGTTTTGGAGGAAAAACTAGCTATCATATGGTGGAGCAGAAAACGTAGCAAAGCCAAGAATAAAGGACATGTCATCTGCACGCCTGATGTACCCAATATCAGCTGCTATGTCTTGATGCAAAAGCCTATAAGGCAATGGTTGTCAACTTTCAAGGAAAAGGGAGCCTAAAATGCATCCCCTAATGTCTCCAAAGGGCCGTATATAATATTTATTACATGTAATGCTACAGAAAACTGTCACTGACTAAAGACTTACTGGAGGAAATGGTCAGATAATGTTCTACTAGAGTGGTTGGAGACTGAAGTACAGGCAGTCCCCGACTTACGAACGACTCCTACTTACGAACGGCCTCAATGCCGGCTGCTTGTGCTCCAAGCTGGTCTTGGATACCTCCCTGCTGTAGTGAAGTCATATAGTGTCCACAGATGACCCAATTGATACTTATGTTATTATAATGATGATATAAGTTATGTTTCAGCAGCAACACCCAAGTTCTCCAGAGAATGCACTTTAATTGACTTCCAATACAGAACAAAGTCCAATACTTGCACAGATGACAACGGATCCAACAGAGTATATATATAACCCAGAATGGTAGTCTTTAGAGTCTCACGTTCTCTAGATCTGCGCCTTCATATTCATGCAGAATATCACTAGAGTAGACTGAATGCCAGCTTATATTGCCTATCTACTGAATGACTGAGCAATTTGATTGGCCGTCTTTGATCTACACT
Source organism: Rana muscosa (assembly GCA_029206835.1). NCBI lineage: Eukaryota > Metazoa > Chordata > Amphibia > Anura > Ranidae > Rana > Rana muscosa. The sequence continues at coordinate 298,543,084 of CM055120.1, forward strand.
CTATCTTTCAGAATGACAGAGAATGACCCCCCTAGCCGGAGACAGCTAGTCATCACCTGCCCTAATTTGAAAATAGACTTATCCTGGATTCTAACATATTGACATAAACAAGTCCTCTTTGAAATGTTCAGTAAATCTTGTTTGGCCCTTTGGTCAACAAACACCCTTTGAAATGTTCAATTAAGTTAACAGGCCACCTCACACACCTTGCATAAGATCAACACATCAAAGGGTCTTCAGCTGTCCCTTTTGATATGTGTAATTCAGTTGGCTCTGACAACTCAACCATTGTCACTATTATCAACTGAAATCTGGCCTGGTCAATCTTATACATATATATATACTTATACATATATATAATATATTGTCCCACATAAATCGGCCAACATATTACAACACGAGCAACTATCTTGCCACATTCCACACTGCAGTACTTCATGTACTGCATGGCCAGAAGAGCCCCAGAAGCGCCCGGAACATCCCACATCCCTGCACAGGTGGACGCCGGAACATCCCACATCCCTGCACAGGTGGACGCCGGAACATCCCACATCCCTGCACAGGTGGATGCCGGAACATCCCACATCCCTGCACAGGCGGACGCCGGAACATCCCACATCCCTGCACAGGCGGACGCCGGAACATCCCACATCCCTGCACAGGCGGACGCCGGAACATCCCACATCCCTGCACAGGCGGACGCCAGAACATCCCACATCCCTGCACAGGCGGACGCCGCAACATCCCACATCCCTCCACAGGTGAAAGTTACACTTACAAGCAGTGTTCCGACTTACGAACAAATTTCACTTACGAAAACAAACCTACAGTCCTTAACGTGTTCGTAACTCGGGGACTGCCTGTAATGCTATAGGAGACTTTCAGGGACTAGGGACATGTTGCATGAGACCACTGGACTTTACAGGGACCCTTTACAAATGAATGCTTCCTGTACTATCTGCTGGGGCCCAGGAGCCACACTTCAAACATTAAAATGCCGCAAGTGGCCCTCAGGCTACAGGTTGGGCACCAGGGCTATAAGGCCTTGTTCAGACAAGGTGTACATAAGCAGACCCCCATTCAGGGCCATGTTTACCCACATGGGCATGCACCCATGGATGTCACATTGGGAGCTGCGGATGAATCTGTGCAGTCACTGCATCCCAATAGACAGCCATGGGACTGCCTGCCCAATAATGCATGGAACACCTGCACACAGGGCCGCAATCAGGGGTGCTGCCGTCGCAAATTGAGAGGGGGGGAGGCGCGAATTGAAAAGCGGGGGGGGTGCCGCAAGTTGAGAAGCGGGAGGTGCCGCGAATTGAGAAGCGGGGGGGGTGCTGCCGTATGTATGAGAATTAAGGTCGGGGGGGCTTTGGGTGCTGATGATGGACAAAGAAAAAAAAAGGGGGGGTTGCCATCCGGGCCCCTTTCATGTGTACTGTCTGTACCCCCCTGATGGCGGCCCTGCCTGTACATCCCCATTGGGGTAAGAACGACCCTCCATGGGGGGGGGAACACTTATGTACAGGGAAAACAGGTGTGTAAGCGCCACAACCTTCTCATAACAGCTCCTCCCGGTGCTCAGACCTTGAAGTTGCCAACACCTCCAATGTACCAGAGAAAGGAAATGGATGGCCGGCACTCAGGATGACATCCAAAAAAAATGGTATTCCTTTATTTATTTATTTTAAATCTAATTTTATTTTATTTTATTTAGGATTCAACATATCAATTCATTATTATACAGTCTTGTAGTCCATATTTCAATAACAAGTACAAAGAAAAATTGCACAAGAAAGCTACATAGATACAAAATTGTCTTGCATGCTATTTACCAAACTTTGACGCATTCCCCCCCCCCCCCCCCACCCCAAAAGATAATAATAACAACATATTGGAAAAGAAAGAAATGGAAAAAAAAAGAGAGAAATGGAAAATTCCTTGCCTTCCCCTTCGCTCCCTCCCTCCTCAGCGCCATCCTTCGTTTGTGGTAACGTTTCGTCTACCCCATTACTTCCCACTGCAGTGATCACTTCTTCTACTTCTACTCCAAATCCTATACTCTCCTACTTCTACTGTGACCCCTTCTGTGCCCGTGCTGAAAACAAAAGGAAAAGAAAAAAAGAAAAACCACCTACTAAGGGGAGCGAACTCCACCAAAACATCATATATGAGGCCGCTAGTGACCATGGTGTCCATTCATTTTGTTATTGTTATATAAAAATAAAAAAAATACTTATATGGCGTGATTGTATATTTATTTATTTATCTATCTAATGTGATTATATGTAAGAGGCCCTCGTGGCCATATTCTCCCCCAGCTCTTACATGAAGTGATAAAAAAAAAAGGAGGGAACCCCCACAAAAGGCGATTCCAGGGGACCCCCAAGGCGTTCGGGGGGACCTCTGGTCCAGTGAGCGTGTCTCGTGGCCCTCATGGCACGGGAAGCGTGTGTTTGGTCTCGGGCACCTTTAGACTGGAGCTCTGCTGCTGCATAGTAGGCCCAGCTCTCCTATTGAGGGCCTACGCTTCGGAGAAGGATCCCAGGCTGCCCGGTTGAAGGGGGCCCATCTTTAGGGAAGGAGTTTCAGGGGAAGATCAGTCCCGGCGGAGATAGCGACAGTACTGCTATCTCGGGGAGAGGCCTGGAGGCCTACCTAAAGGGGAATCCATCATCTCTGACATCCGTGCTCCACTCCGGTTGCTAGGACCGCTCTCAAAGGGACTATCTGGGTGAGCAATACCCACTCAGGCTTGAGTGGCGACGAAAGTGTTCTCTGAGTGTTGCGTGCCTGAACCTTTCCCTACTCTGTCGTTTCTACTCTCTCTCTTCCAAGTTTTACCATAAGAAAAGAATAAAACCTTGCTGCTTAGGTTTTACACCTGTGTGGACATTGGCTTTATTACAAAGGGACTTCCGCCTAGACAACGGAGACCAGGGATCCACTCTGGAGAGGTAACTCGCCGCAAGGCCGAAAATCTAACACCGCTCGCAGGTGTGCCCTGACTGCAGAGTGGCAGAAACAGGGTGGTGAGTGCTACAAAAATAAACACTGACACTGACTAGCCCCCCCCCCCCCAAAAAAAAAATTAAAAAAAAGAAGAAAGCATTGTAAGAAAAATAAATTATATATACACATGTAAAAAAAATATACTGTAAAAAATAATAATACAAATAAAAAAAAAAAAAAAATTGTAACAAAAATAAAATAAAAAGCTACTGACAGTCCAGGCCTCATCAGTGCCAATCATCAGTTCTGCATATTAGTGCCACTGTCACATGACATTAAAAAAAAGTATCTGTAATCAGGATTGGCGAGTACTGGTACTCGGTCTTAAAAAAGTGGTATCGGTGCATCCCCTATTTGTGACCGTAACAGGCGGTAAGGGATGAAAAGGTGTGAGATAGAGGGATGGGTGGATGGAGAGAGGGAGGGAGGGATCGATGGAGGGATGGATGGATAGACGGATAGATGGAGAGAGGGATGAATGCATGGAGAGAGGGAGGGAGGGATCAATGAAGGAATGGATGGATGGAGGCATGAATGGAGAGATGGAGGGATGAACAGAGAGTGAGGGGTATGAATAGGGAGATGGGAATAGAAGGACAGAGAAAGGGGGGGAATAGATGAATGGATGGAAAGATGGTGTGAGAGAGAGAGAGATAGAGGGGTGGAAGGAAAGGGGAAAAGAGGGAGAGATGGATTGATGGGGAGTTAGGAATGGATAGATAAAGGGAGCGATGTATATGGAGAAGGAAGGAGGGATAGATGGATGGAGCAAGAGGGGTGAGAATAGTGTAAGAGAAATGGATGGATGGAGAGAGGGATGGAAAGAAGGAGGGATCGATGGAAGAATGGATGGATGGATGGAGAGAAGGATGGAGAGAGCGAGGTATAAATAGAGAGATGGAGGTGGAAATGGATGGACAGTGAGAGGGAGAAAGAGAGGCGAGTATGGAGTAAGATGGATGGATAAAAAGATGAAGGTGTGAACAGAGAGATGGAGGTAGGAGTGTATGGATTGGGGGAGATATAGATGAAGGAATGGATGGATGGATGGATGGAGAGAGGGAGGTATGAATGAAGAGATGGAGTGAGGGATAGATGGACAGATATAGAGAAGGAGGGAGAGATGGTTGGAGTAAAGCCCTGTACACACGATCGGATTTCCTATGGATTCTAATCCGATGGATTTTTCCATCGGAAATCCAGTCTTGCCTACACACCATCAGTCAAAAATCCGGCCGTCCCAAACGCCGTGACGTAAAACACTCTGACAAGCCGAGAAAAATGAAGTTCAATGCTTCTGAGCATGCGTCGACTTGATTCTGAGCACGTGTGGGGTTTTTGTCCGATGGAGTTCCACACAGACGATCGGAATTTGCTATTGTTTTTTTTCGCATCGGATAAATTTAAAACATGTTCTATTTTTTCTCACCGATGGAAAAAAGACCGGTGGGGCCCACACACGATCGGTTTGTCCGATGAGAAAAGTCCATCGGACTGTTTTCCTCGGTAAAACCGATCGTGTGTACACGGCCTAAGAGAGATGGATGGATGGATGATTTCAGGTATAGAGGGATGGAAGGAAGGATATATATACAGTATATATATATATATATAGAGCTATATCTAGGATCAACTCTACTAACTCCTATAGCTGTGCCATGAATGAAGGAGAACCTTCACAGACAAAAGAATAAAGAAAGCAATGATAAAATAAAGAATTTAACTAAAGAACATATTTATAAATTAAAATATATAAAACAGAATGTAAAACGATAAAGAAAATAAATCTCCATGAATGTGTCCCTTTAAATCCCCCATCCCCCCTTGTCAGCCGTTTTGCAGAAGGTAGAACGGCAGGACGTATTCCGCTGATGTGATCCCGCGGCAGCTCTCATATTTCCTTCTTATTTCTCATTTTGAAAGAGGAAATGAAATCCGCAGAGGATGACAAATGCCACCGATACCACTTCTTATCTTTCATATAAAACGTATCAAATAAAATATTCCACCTTTTTCACATGTCAGGCGGAGCCTAATTTATGGAGAGGGAATAAAATGCTGCGCCGTAAATAATTCTGAGCGCCATTAACCGTTTAGCCGTAACGATAATCAATAAGCAGACGAAGCCGAGTGAGCAGATTGATCGGCATTATTTACTGACCCAGCAAAAGCCTTGATTTAATGACAGGTCTGCTGAGGGGGAAGTATTGGAGGACTCTCCAGACTGATCAGGGTGATTGGTACCAAGGCGGAGATTCCAATACCTACCATAACGCTAATCATCCTGAGTGCGGATAAGTGAATTGCTCGACAAATGACCATAAGAGGATCCCAGAGAAGCTTTTACCAGTCAGTGACTATATACAGAGAATGTAATAACCAGAGGATATGGAGGTCAGGGAGAAGGATTCATACAATCTGAAGATTTTCAACATTTTCCCAAGACAATTAGACAGCAATAGACGGAATAAAGAAACTCAGAGATCAATTAGCTGCATTCCTGATAACTGACACTGTCCAAAGAAAAGATGGCTTTGGACATAAATGTACATCTGGATAGATGGATGGATGGATGGAGAGAGGGAGGCATGGATGGAGGGATGGATGAATTGATATAGGGAGGGAGGGATAGACTGATGGAAGGATGGAGCGAGAGAGGCAAGGATGCAGTGAGAGAAGGACATAAGGATGGATAGAATAAGGGGGATAGATAGATGGATAGATGGATGGATAGATGGATAAAGAGAGAGAGGTGGCAGTATGGGCGGGGGGATGGATGGATATAGAGAGGGAGGATGGAAGGATGGAGAGAGCAATGGATGGGTGGATGAAAAGTGGGAGAGAGAGGAAGGTATGGATGTAGAAATAGATGGATTTAGGGAGGGATGGATGGAGAGCAGTGGCGGCCTGTAATACAGGGTGCATGGGCGCTGCCCCCCTATCCATGCGTCCAACCCCTAATCTACATGCGGGGCGCCGGACGCATGGATTCCAATGGAGGTTTTTTTTTTTTTTAAGCACGTGATTAAAACTCGAGGCTCTAACAGGCCTAAAAAAAGGGTGGGTCTGGGCACAGAGCACTGCGCCCCGAGCCCACCCAGTTGTGTGACAATAGCAAATTATTACTTGCTATTGTTTTCCTGATTCTCCTCCCAGCCAATCAGGAAGCGGGTCCTGAGACCCGTCACCTGATTGGCCGAAAGGAAAAGTGATCCTATTGGTCGATTATAAGGAGGAGGGAGGCGATGCCGAGGCGGAGACGCAGGGGAAGCCACGCCCATTGCCAGGAGGAAGCGCTGCCCAGTAGATGAGGTAAATCCGGTGCTGGGGACCTGCCGACCGGGGTGGGGTGCGGGTGACACGATTAAAAAAAATATATACCACCAGCTGCCACTGATGGAGAGAGCAATGTATGCATGGATGGATGAAAAGTGGAAGAGAGATGTAGAGATAGATGATATAGATAGGGGGGGATGGATGGAAGGATGGACAGAGCAATGTATGGATGGATGGATGAAAAGTGGAAGAGAGAGGAAGGTATGGATGAAGGATAGATGGATATAGGGAGGGAGGGATGGATGGATGTATGGAAGGATAGAGCGAGAGAGGTAAGAATGCAGTGGGAGGGAGTTATAGGGATAGCTGGATAAATGGATAGAGGGAAGGATGAATGTGGGGAAGGATGGGAAAAGAGACTGATGAATGGATAAAAAGTGGAAGAGAGAGGAAAGTATGGATGGAGAGATGGATGGATGGATGGATATAGAGGGGGGGTGAGGATGGAGTGAGAGACAGACACTGTAGAGGGATGAAGAGAGGGAGGGATGGATGGATCGATGGAAGGGCAGGAGGGATCAATGGAAGGAAGACTGGATAGATAGATAGATAGATAGATAGATAGATAGATAGATAGATAGATGATGGAAAACGGAAGGGAGGGATAGATAAAAGGATGACTGGAGGGATAGAAGGAGGGAGGTGGTATGGATGAATGGATATAGAGTAGGAGGGATGGATGGATGGATGACTGGAGGGATAGATGGAGGGAGGTGGTATGGATGAATGGATGGATGACTTGAGGGATAGAGAGAAAGCTGGTCAAATTCTGCAAACATTTTTTCTGTCTTTCAGTCAGATCGATTGGAAAGTGTGTGAGCATCATCAAGCTCAACTTTAATCTGTAAAGTGCTAAGGCTATTGCAAAGGCTTCTTATTTATCTATTTTATTATTACAGGGACTTACATAGCCCCATCCATTTACACATCTCTTTACATATTTATTGTACATTAATATCATTCCCTCCCCTCAAGGAGCTTACAATCTAAGGTCCCCAAATCACATTCATACATACACTTACTAGGGCCAATTTAGGGGCCAAATAACCTACCAGCATGTCTTTAGAATTTGAGAGGAAACCAGAGTATCCCTGAGGAAACCCACGCAGGCACAGGGAGAACTTGCAAACTCCAGGCAGGTAGTGCTGTGGTTGGGAGTTGAACCAATGACCCTAGTGCTGCCACTTGGAAGTGCTAACCACTTGCTCATTTCACATTCAATCTGCATTTGTATCCAATGTCACCAAAATCGGCGGGTTCACCACAGTACTTTTGAGGTGCAGCCTCTTATAACATAACAATAAATACATCAGAGGGCGAGGCTGGGAACCAGGGAACTGTGGAACATTCAGAACACCAGGACAAGAACAGAGTCTGGAATTATTTCAGGGAGATCTCACTTTTGGGCGTATCCAAGATATATAAGAAGTCAGAGGTTGTCTTGCCCGCATGCTCCATCAGTTACTAAAACTGCACTTTTGGGTGCACTGTCCCTTTATTAAAACCCGGCGTGTTTGCCTGATGATATTTTTACAGCCACAGATTCCTTTAAAATAACATCCTGGTGCCTCTGATCTGTTACCTATGAGTCTGTTTTATCTCCCAGCCTTATAAGAATCTCTAATCAGTGACAGCTAATTAGCGAACAGCCATCTCCAAGCACACTCTTACTGCACTGCACATTCTGCATCCTTCTCACCTGGCTGGAACAGCACAATCTGTTCAGATTCATTACTGAAAAAAAAAAATTATCATTTCCCAGAGCAGCTGGCCCTTGTGATGTCGCAGAACTGAATAAGGAAAACGCAGTGGGCAGAAAAAAGGAAATCCAGCTCAGTACTATGCTGGACTACCCCAGTTTATTATTATAATACAGGATTTGTAGAGTGCCAACAGTTTGCAACGCGCTTTACCATATAAAGGGAGACAGTACAAATACAATACATTAAAATAAAAGAGAGCTAAGAGAGGATTCTGCTCAAAATCTAATGGGGTGGGGCAAATGGTACAAAATGTAATAACTGTGGGGGATGAGCTGATGGATGAATTAGAGTTGAGTTGTTTGGTGGAGGTGGAGGTGGCAAAGGCTTCCCTGAAGAGATGAGTTTTCATGGATCGCCTAAAGAAGGACAGAGTAGGAGATAGCCAGACAGATCGGGGTAAGGAGTTCCAGAGGATGGTAGAGGCTTTGGAAAAGTCATGGAGACAAGCATGGGAGGAAACAAGAGAGCTTGAGGGCAGGAGGTTTTGGGAGGAGCGGAGAGGACGCTTTGGGTGATATTTGGAGAAAAGATTGGTGATGTAGCTCGGGCAGAGTTGTGAATGGCTCTGTATGTTAGCATTTTGAATTTAATTTGTTGGGTAAGTGGAAGCCAGTGGAGGGATTGGCATAGAGGGGCGGCAAGCAGTAAGCAGTTGGTAAGGTAGATGAGTCTGGCAGCAGCATTCATGATAGACTGAAGGGGGGATAGCCTATGGAGAGGTAGGCCTATGTGGAGGGAGTTGAACAGTCAAGGTTAGAGATAACAAGGGAGTGAATGAAGAGCTTGGTGGTTTCATTAGTTAAAAATAGGCAAATTTCTTCTTGTTAAAAAAAAAAAAAAAAAAGGCAAATTTTAGAGATGTTATGGAGGTAAAGTCAACAAGCTTTTGACTGATTGGATTTGGGGAAATGCAGATGAGTGTCTGCAGGGCCCCCGAAGATCACACAAAAACTGCCAAAAAGCCACAGTTGGCCCCTGACCTGCAGGTTGGGCGCCAGGGCTCTTTAGACTTATCTTTCACTGTTATGAATAAAAGACCTGCCATCGCTGGCCACCTCTAGGATGCAGGTTGGTGACTGGTGGGGCTGGTAGTATATTCTCTGGGGGGGGTGTCCCTCCCCCCTGGTCAGTCGGATCACCCGCACATCCCCCTCCCCCTTTTGGGTCACCAGCTCCGCACTTACCCCATCTAGGTCGCAGGCAGTGCTTCCGACAGGCGGCGGCTTCCCCTGTGTCTCCTCCTCCTCTGCATCACGGCAGCTTCCGCCATGCCTCTCGTCCCTCCTCCTCCTAGGGGGTCAATACTATCATTTCCCCTTCCTGTTAATTGGGTGACGGGTCTCAGGTCCCGCTTCCTGATTGGCCCGGGAGGAAAATCAGGAAGACAATAGCGAATATTCATTCACTAGTGTCACACAACTGGGTGGGCTCGGGGCGCAGTGCTCTGCGCCCCAGCTCACCCTTTTTTGAAGCCTATTAGAGCCTCAGGCTCTAATCATGTGCTTCAAAAAAAAAAAAAAACCCTATTGGAATCCATGCATCTGGCGCCCTGCATGTAGATTAGGGGGCCGGATGCATGGATAGGGAGGGGTGACGCCCCTGCGACCTGCATTACGGGCCGCCACTGCAGGCTGCTGCATTGAATTAGGAGGCTGACAAGGCCACAGAAGAGAAGCGGGAATGAAGACAATTCCTCAAAAGCTGTGGGGAATCTCAATGTGTAAAGTGGAATACAACTGCTGCGACTTGGATGAAGCCCAAGGCTGATAATGAAGACCAGATAATGAGTCCCTAAGCTGGTGGAGGGCCAAGCCACAGCCCTCGCGGTGATACAGAGGGAGACCGAGGAATGTACAGGGGGAGAGAATATATAATCTACTATAGGTTGTGTGCCAGCAGCCACTGAAGATACACAGATTTTTCCATGTAAAGTAAAGCTGGCCATACATGGATCGAAATTCAGCTGAACTGGCTGAACTCCCATTCATGTGTGGTCACTGTGGTTGAACAGAAGTTTATCTACTGATCAACTTCTGTTCAACTGCCCTGTTGTTATTTTCCTGCCTGATCAGCGCCGCAGGCAAAAGACTGCCGTGCTGATTTATGTATTCTGGCGGTGGGGGGTCTCCCCGCTGCCAGAATTTAATGACACAGCGGGGCGGATTCTAATGTGTGAATGGGGGACTCCGGTCAGGTCACAGATCAGCCCCCTTGCTGCAGTCTCCCACCTTTTGACTTGCTACAAAGCTACAATGTTGCAGTCTGATCACTGGGGGAGAGGAGACTGAGGAAATGCTTCTTCCTGCCTGCAGAAAACTGATGACATCATCTCAGCCTAGGCACAGTCACAGACTGGAGCTCAAGGACGGCTTTGAAAAATGATGCACTTCTGTATATCTGTGACATGTCAGGAATGTATTCTTGCAAGTTGTAAAGTTACTGATAGGTCCACTTTAAGCAAAGAACCACACCAGCCTAACTGGGGTATTGCTATGATGGGGTCATCACCTTGCTCAGCACCGCTCCCTCTGCATGTCTGCCAGCACCGTCCACTGCTGTGCCATAAGAAAAATCACAAATCTTTTCAGAGCCTATAACACCGGAGTCTTTGTGCCACTGCCCCGCCTTCTGCCTGCTCAATAAAATACTACTGCTCAGTCAGCTCACTGGTGATCCCCACTTTCACCCTCCATACACTAACCAGCTGCCAATTTAGTACAGCAACATAAAATTCCAACCTTTCATTTACAAACCTACCCAATACGCAGCAGATGCCTCCAGTACAAGCCCCATTTCAACTTTCAGCTAGTGTGTATTAATTAAAAACGAATGCATGTTTTGTGACTTTTGAAGGAAAACATGCAGGGCTTTTTTTTAGCGGGAACGTGGGGGAACGCACCTTCAGTACTGAATGTATGTAATGGCAAGGGGTACAGGGGTATGCTGGAGGGTCTATTGATGCTGGTAGGAATCTATTTTTGCTGAGGTCTATTGTTGCTGGGGGGGGTCAATTGTTGAGGGGGAGGTCTATTGTTGTTGGCTGCTGGAGAGTCTATTGTTGCTGGCTGCTGGGAAATCTGTTGATGTTGCTGGGTGTCTACTGTTGCAGGGGTGGGTCTAGTGTTGCTGGGGGTATCTATTACTGCTGGGGGAGATCTATTGTTGCTGGGGTGGGTCTAGTGTTGCTAGGGGATATCTATTACTGCTGGGGGAGGTCTATTGTTGCTGGGGTGGGTCTAGTGTTGCTAGGGGGTATCTATTACTGCTGGGGGAGGTCTATTGTTGCTGGGGGGTATCTATTACTGCTGGGGAGGTCTATTGTTGCTGGGGTGGGTCTGGTGTTGCTGGGGGGTATATCTATTACTGCTGGGGGAGGTCTATTGTTGCTGGGTGGGTCTAGTGTTTCTGGGGGGTATCTATTACTGCTGGGGAGGTCTATTGTTGCTGGGTGGGTCTAGTGTTGCTGGGTGGTATCTATTACTGCTGGGGAGGTCTATTGTTGCTGGGGTGGGTCTAATGTTGCTGGGGGGTAGCTATTACTGCTGGGGGAGGTCTATTGTTGCTGGGTGGGTCTAGTGTTGCTGGGTGGTATCTATTACTGCTGGGACGTCTATTGTTGCTGGGGTGGGTCTAGTGCTGCTGGGGGGTATCTATTACTGCTGGGGGAGGTCTATTGTTGCTGGGGTGGGTCTAGTGTTGCTGGGGGGTATCTATTACTGCTGGGGGAGGTCTATTGTTGCTGGGGTGGGTCTAGTGTTGCTGGGGGGTATCTATTACTGCTGGGGGAGGTCTATTGTTGCTGGGGTGGGTCTAGTGTTGCTGAGGGGTATCTATTACTGCTGGGGGAGGTCTATTGTTGCTGGGGTGGGTCTAGTGTTGCTGGGGAGTATCTATTACTGCTGGGGAGGTCTAGTGCTGCTGGGGGGTATCTATTACTGCTGGAGGAGGTCTATTGTTGCTGGGGTGGGTCTAGTGCTGCTGGGGGGTATCTATTACTGCTGGGGGAGGTCTATTGTTGCTGGCTGCTGGGGATCTATTTTACTGTTTTTCTTTTTATCATTAACACATACCATACAAATGATTTAGCACCACAAAAGGGTCGGTGCTGGGAGGTGGGTAGGGGGTGGAACCAAGGGACAGTGCTCAGAGGTGGGTAGGGGGTGGAACCAAGGGACAGTGCTGGGAGGTGGGTAGGGGGCGAAACCAAGGGACAGTGCTCAGAGGTGGGTAGGGGGCGGAACCAAGGGACAGTGCTCAGAGGTGGGTAGGGGGCGGAGACAAGGCGTGACTCAGAAGGGGGGAGTTCCTGCACTTACTGTATTCCCTGAGAAAAAAAGCCCTGAATGCATGAATCTAAATAGTCCTTCGATATATTTCCCTGGCGTACCATTTGCTAAATGCTACTGGCGTCAAGATAAATGATTGCAGTCAGGGGCTCCCACCGTCCCGGGCCGCACAACGTACAATGGGCATAGTTACACCCTCGGTAGCCATCACCGGACCAATAAATAGAGGATATGGGAAGATCAGGTTTATAGTACAGACCGTACTAACGTAGAACACACCATTAAGGAACTGTATCAGGACGCCACAGAAAACCTTTAAGAGCCATCCTTGTCTGAACATCCGATTGGCGCTCAGTATTAGTGTTCACTAATTATTCATGGGGATAATTAGCCGAGCGCTGTTTCACGTTCGTTTAGATTACTTTCTCAGAAGCAATTACGGATGCAAAGGAAGATAAAAACATCAAAGTAATAAGAAGGACCCAAGCTACTCCGAATTACGACAAATCGTTTTATCGGCTCAGCAAACGTCCCTCTAATTTACCAAAGTGGCATCGCTTCTGGCGAGGGAGCACCCCGGAACCCCTCGAATTAACACCCATCTAAAGATATATTTACATACGGAACCCGCGATAAGGGCTGGAAATCCAGTATCGGTGTTCGGAGATGGGCCAAGTTCAAGGAGAATTATTCAGAGTTCATTGTTTTCGAATTGCTGTTTTCTGAACCAATACACTCCGGGCCCCCGCCAGAACACTAAAGGGCCCATTTCTAAAGGTCGATATTTTTATTTGGATATCTTTTTTATTAAAATAAATATTGTTTCTGACAAAGAAAAACTGCTCTGGGCAACTTCTACTCTCGTCTCGTTTTTGTGTTATTCTCTCCTCTCTCACTCTCTCCTTCCCGACTTACTCTCTCTCTCATTCTCCCCTTCCCGACTTACTCAATCTCCTCTCTCACTCTCCCTTCCCCGCCTTACACTCTCCTTTCTCACTCTTCCCTTCCCGACTTACTCAATCTCCTCTCTCACTCTCCCTTCCCCGCCTTACACTCTCCTTTCTCACTCTTCCCTTCCCGACTTACTCAATCTCCTCTCTCACTCTCCCTTCCCCGCCTTACACTCTCCTTTCTCACTCTTCCCTTCCCGATTTACTCTATCTCCTCTCTCACTCTCCGTTCCCCGCCTTAAGCCTCGTACACACGGCCGAGATTCTCGTCGGAAAAAACATGTCGTTTTTTTCGACGAGATTCTTGGACAAGAAACTTGTCCCGGCCGAGTGTACACACGCTCGATTCAAAGAACCCGCGGTTCTTTGAATGGAGCGTACGCGGTGACGTCATCGACTACGACGAGCATGCGCTCGTCACATTCGATGCTGTCGCCGCCATCTTGGTATACCCTACCTATGCCTAGGAAGCTACCGCGCATGCGTCAAATTCATTTCGAACATGCGCGGGCTTCCGGGAGGACAGGTAAGTGTACACACACTCACTTTTCTCGTCGAGAAACATGCCGACGAGAATCTCGACGAGAAAATAGAGAGCAGGTTCTCTATTTTCTCGTCGAGATTACTTGTCGGTTTTCTTGACGAGAAACCATACACACGAACGAATTTCTCGGCAAGACATCTCTGCCAGCAAGTTTTTTGCTGGTTCTTGCCGAGAAACTCGGTCGTGTGTACGAGGCTTGACACTCTTCTTTCTCACTCTTCCCTTCCCGATTTACTCTATCTCCTCTCTCACTCTCCCTTCCCCGCCTTACACTCTCCTTTCTCACTCTTCCCTTCCCAATTTACTCTATCTCCTCTCGCACTCTCTCCTTCCCGCCTTACTCTCTCTCTCTCATTCTCCCCTTCCCGACTTACTCAAACTCCTCTCTCCTTTCTCACTCTTCCCTTCCCGATTTACTCTATCTCCTCTCTCACTCTCCCTTCCCCGCCTTACACTCTCCTTTCTCACTCTCCCTTCCCGCCTTACTCTCTCTTTCTCAATCTCCCCTTCCCGCCTTAGTGTCTCTCCTTTTTTTTCTTAGGCCACTTTCACACTGAGGCGCTTGAAAAACTGCCAGTAAAACACTGAGCGTTTTTGAAGTGCTTTTCAGGCGCTTTTGAATCGCTTTCAATTCATTTCAATGGAGAGGGGCGTTTTTTCAGCGCACTGCCCCAGTGTGAAAGCATTCATTGATTTTAATGGAAATACGTTTTCAGGCGCTTTTTTTAGCAGGAAAGCGCCTGAAAAGCGCCTCAGTGTGAAAGTGGTCTTACTCTCCCCTTCCCACCGTACTCCCTCTCCTCTCTCCAATCTCCTTCCCACCTTACTCAAATCTAATGTCGCGTACACACGATCGATTTTCTCGACGGTGAAAAACGACCGTGTGTAGGCTCCCCGGCAGTGTATCCCTATGGGAAAACTGCAGCGGAAAAAAATGCTGTGAATCACGACGAGAAAAATTAGAGCATGTTCTAATTTTTCTCAACGTGATTAATGCCGTTTTTCTCGTCGGGAAAAATGATCAAAAGCCCACACACGGTCGTTTTTCTCGTCAAAGAGAAAAAAAATTAATTTTTCCCGACGAGAAAAATGGTCGTGTGTACACGGCATCACTACTTTTTATAACTTTCCCTTTCTTACCTTACTCTCTCTCTCTCCTTTCTCACTCTCCCCTTCCCGCCTTACTCTCTTCTCTCTTACTTTCTCCTCTCTCACTCTCTCCTTTCTTACTTTCCCTTTCCCAGCTTACTCTCCCTCCTCTCTTACTTTCCCCTTCCACCTTTCCTCTCTCCCCCCCTCCTCCTCTCTCACTCTCTCCTTCCCTACTTATTCTCTCTCCTCTTTCACTCTCCCTTTCAAGCAGGTTTCCCACCATACTCTCTGTCTTATCTCACTCTCTCCTTCCCTTCCTATGCTCTCTTCTCACCCCCCACACTCGCTTTCTCCTCTCTCACTCCCTCCTTCCATCTTTACTCTCTCTCTCCCTCCCCTCTGCTCTAAACTCCCCCCTTCACTTTCTCTCGTCGCCTCACCCCCTCACAAACTTTTCTCACTCTGTACACCCTTTTCTTCCTGCCCCACTCCTCTTATTTGCCTCTTATGCTGCGTACACACGACCGTTTTTAATGTCATTGAAAAAAACGGCATTTTTCTCAACGTAATTTTTCGTGTTTCCTCTCAAGCCTGCCTTGCCTACACACTGTCGTGGAAAAAAATGTTAGAGTAAAGCGCGGTGACGTACAACACGTACGACGGCACTATAAAGGGGAAGTTCCATTCGGATGGGGCCACCCTTCATATTAGTAAAGTTTGTTGAGAGACGATTTGCGCTTTTCAGCCTCATGCTTTTCAGTCTGTTACAGCGTGACGAATGTGCTATCTCCATTATGAACGCTAGTTTTACCAGAACGAGCGCTCCCGTCTCATACTTGATTCTGAGCATGCGCATTTTTTTCACGTCGTTAAAGCATACACACTACCGTTTTTCATGACGAGAAAAAAGGACGAGGTGAAAAACGACGTGAAAAATTAGAGCATGTTCCAATTTTTCTCGTCGTGATTCTCTGCGTTTTTCTCGTCGGGAAAAATGCTGGAAAGCCCACACACGATCATTTTTTCTCGTCATTAAAAAACGGTCGTGTGTACGCGGCATCACTCTCCCAATCCTCTCCATTTTTACACTCACCCCCACCCCCATTTCAGCACCACACTCTTTTTTCCCACTTTTCTTTCTTCCCCACTCCTCCCCCTACACACACACCCACACTCTGTTTCCTCTCTTCTATTCCCCTTATTTGCACTTCACTCTCACATCCCCTCTATCCTTCCTCTCTGCCCCACTTTCTCTGCTCCTCTTTCCCACACTCCCCCTCTCTCCATCCTCTCTCCCCCTATATCCATCCTCTCTGCCGCACTACTCCTGCCATTCTCTCCATCCTCTTAGCCCCACTTTCCCGACTCCTCTATTCCTCCATCCTCTATGCCGCACTCCCCCTGTCCCTCTCTTCTGCACTCCCCCTCTCTCCATTCTTTCTGCTCCACTTCCCCTGCCCCTCTCTCCCGCACTGCCCCTTTTTCCATCCTCTCTGCCGCACTCCCCCTGCCCCTCTCTCCATCCTCTCTGCCGCACTTCCCGTGCCCCTCTCTCCCACACTCCCTTATTCTCTCTGCCGCACTCCCCCTGACCCTCTCTTCATCCTTTCTGACACACTCCCCCTGCCCCTCTCTCCCTCCTCTCTGCCGCACTCCTCCTCTCTCCCTCCTCTCTCCCTCCTCTTTGCCGCACTCCCTCTCTCTCCCTCCTCTCTGCCGCACTCCCCAGCCCCTCTCTCCATCCTCTCTGTCACACTCCCCCAGCCCCTCTCTTCCTCCTCTCTGCCGCACTCCCCCAGCCACTCTCCCTCCTCTCTGCCCCACTTCCCCTGCTCCTCTCTCCCGCACTCCCGCTCTCT
Source organism: Rana muscosa (assembly GCA_029206835.1). Classification (NCBI taxonomy): domain Eukaryota; kingdom Metazoa; phylum Chordata; class Amphibia; order Anura; family Ranidae; genus Rana; species Rana muscosa. Next base: position 298,559,929 of record CM055120.1, read on the forward strand.
CCATCCTCTCTGCCGCACGCCTCCTGCCAATCTCTCCACCCTCTACCCCACTTTCCCCTGCACCTATCTCCCGCACTCCCCCTCTCTCCATGCTCTCTGCCGCACTCCCCCTTCCCCTCTCTCCCTCCTCTCTGCCGCACTCCTCCTCTCTCTCTCCTCTCTGCCACACTCCCCCTGCCCCTCTCTCCCTCCTCTCTGCTGCACTACCCCTCTCTCCCTCCTCTCTGCTGCACTCCCAGAGCCCCTCTCTCCCTCACTCCCCCAGCCACTCTCTCCATCCTCTCTGACACACTATCCCAGCCCATCTCTCCCTCTTCTCTGCCGCACTCCCCCAGCCCCTCTCCCTCCTCTCTGCCGCACTCCCCCTCTATCCCTCCTCTCTCCCTCACTCCCCAAGCCCTTCTCTCCCTCACTCCCCCAGCCCCTCTCTCCCTCACTCCCCCAGCCCCTCTCTCCCTCCTCTCTGCCGCACTCCTCCTCTCTGACACACTATCCCAGCCCATCTCTCCCTCCTCTCTGCCGCACTCCCCCAGCCCCTCTCCCTCCTCTCTGCCACACTCCCCCTCTCTCCCTCCTCTCTGCCGCACTCCTCCTGCCCCTCTTTACCTCACTCCCCCAGCCCCTCTCTCCATCCTCTCTGTCACACTCCCCCAGCCCCTCTATCCATCCTCTCTGTCGCACTCTCCCAGCGCCTCCCTCCCTCCTCTGCCGCACCCCCCCAGCCCCTCTCCCTCCTCTCTGCCACACTCCCCTTCTCTCCCTCACTCCCCCAGCCCCTCTCTCCATCCTCTGTCGCACTCCACCAGCCCCTTTCTCCCTCCTCTCTGCCGCACTCCCCCAGCCCCTCTCCCCTCTCTCTGCTGCACTCCCCCTCTCTCCCTCCTCTCTGCCGCACTCCTCCTGCCCCTCTTTACCTCACTCCCCCAGCCCCTCTCTCCATCCTCTCTGTCACACTCCCCCAGCCCCTCTCTCCCTCACTCCCCCAGCCCCTCTCTCCCTCCTCTCTGCCGCACTCCTCCTCTCTGACACACTATCCCAGTCCATCTCTCCCTCCTCTCTGCCGCACTCCCCCAGCCCCTCTCCCTCCTCTTTGCCACACTCCCCCTCCTCTCTGCTGCACTCCTCCTGCCCCTCTTTACCTCACTCCCCCAGCCCCTCTCTCCACCCTCTCTGTCACACTCCTCAAGCCCCTCTCTCCATCCTCTCTGTCGCACTCTCCCAGCCCCTCTCTCCCTCCTCTGCCGCACTCCCCCAGCCCCTCTCTCCCTCCTCTCTGCCACACTCCCCCTCTCTCCCCCAGCCCCTCTCTCCATCCTCTGTCGCACTCCCCCAGCCCCTCTCTCCCTCCTCTCTGCCGCACTCCCCAGCCCCTCTCCCCTCTCTCTGCTGCACTCCCCCTCTCTCCCTCCTCTCTGCCACACTCCTCCTGCCCCTCTTTACCTCACTCCCCCAGCCCCTCTCTCCATCCTCTCTGTCACACTCCCCCAGCCCCTCTCTCCCTCCTCTCTGCCGCACTCCTCCTCTCTGACGCACTATCCCAGCCCATCTCTCCCTCCTCTTTGCCACACTCCCCCTCTCTCCCTCCTCTCTGCCGCACTCCTCCTGCCCCTCTTTACCTCACTCCCTCAGCCCCTCTCTCCATCCTCTCTGTCACACTCCCACAGCCCCTCTCTCCATCCTCTCTGTCGCACTCTCCCAGCCCCTCTCTCCCTCCTCTGCCGCACTCCCCCAGCCCCTCTCCCTCCTCTCTGCCACACTCCCCCTCTCTCCCTCACTCCCCCAGCCCCTCTCTCCATCCTCTGTCGCACTCCCCAAGCCCCTCTCCCCCTCCTCTCTGCCGCACTCCCCCAGCCCCTCTCCCCTCTCTCTGCTGCACTCCCCCTCTCTCCCTCCTCTCTGCCGCACTCCTTCTGCCCCTCTTTACCTCACTCCCCCAGCCTCTCTCTCCATCCTCTCTGTCACACTCCCCCAGCCCCTCTCTCCCTCCTCTCTGCTGCACTCCTCCTCTCTGACGCACTATCCCAGCCCATCTCTCCCTCCTCTCTGCCGCACTCCCCCAGCCCCTCTCCCTCCTCTTTGCCACACTCCCCCTCTCTCCCTCCTCCCTGCCGCACTCCTCCTGCCCCTCTTTACCTCACTCCCCCAGCCCCACTCTCCATCCTCTCTGTCACACTCCCACAGCCCCTCTCTCCATCCTCTCTGTCGCACTCCCCCAGCCCCTCTCTCCATCCTCTCTGTCGCACTCCCCCAGCCCCTCTCTCCATCCTCTCTGTCACACTCCCCCAGCCCCTCTCTCCCTCCTCTCTGCCGCACTCCTCCTCTCTGCCGCACTCCCCCAGCCCCTCTCCCTCCTCTTTGCCACACTCCCCCTCTCTCCCTCCTCTCTGCCGCACTCCTCCTGCCCCTCTTTACCTCACTCCCCCAGCCCCTCTCTCCCTCCTCTCTGCTGCACTCCTCCTCTCTGACGCACTATCCCAGCCCATCTCTCCCTCCTCTCTGCCGCACTCCCCCAGCCCCTCTCCCTCCTCTTTGCCACACTCCCCCTCTCTCCCTCCTCCCTGCCGCACTCCTCCTGCCCCTCTTTACCTCACTCCCCCAGCCCCACTCTCCATCCTCTCTGTCACACTCCCACAGCCCCTCTCTCCATCCTCTCTGACGCACTCCCCCAGCCCCTCTCTCCATCCTCTCTGTCGCACTCCCCCAGCCCCTCTCTCCATCCTCTCTGTCACACTCCCCCAGCCCCTCTCTCCCTCCTCTCTGCCGCACTCCTCCTCTCTGCCGCACTCCCCCAGCCCCTCTCCCTCCTCTTTGCCACACTCCCCCTCTCTCCCTCCTCTCTGCCGCACTCCTCCTGCCCCTCTTTACCTCACTCCCCCAGCCCCTCTCTCCATCCTCTCTGTCACACTCCCACAGCCCCTCTCTCCATCCTCTCTGTCGCACTCTCCCAGCCCCTCTCTCCCTCCTCTGCCGCACTCCCCCAGCCCCTCTCCCTCCTCTCTGCCACACTCCCCCTCTCTCTGCCTCACTCCCCCAGCCCCTCTCTCCATCCTCTGTCGCACTCCCCCAGCCCCTCTCTCCCTCCTCTCTGCCGCACTCCCCCAGCGCCTCTCCCTCCTCTCAGCTGCACTCCCCCAGCTACTCTCTCCCTCCTCTCTGCCGCACTCCCCCTCTCTCCCTCCTCACTCATTCTCCTCTTTCTCATTCTGTCTCTCTCTTTTCTTCCCACCCCTTTTCTCTTTCTCTCACTCTCTGTCTCACCAGCCCCCCTCTCTCCCAGTATTTTCCCCTCACTCTCTCTGTCTCTCTCTATATATACACATCCCATTAAAGGAACAATAAAGGAGGGTTACTGGTGGGGGCTCAGTACGATGTGCGTTTAATGTGTTATTGTAAGAATAGAAAAGGGTGAATGGGTTTTCTGAGTCCAGACTGAGCACTGTGGCTCCTGCGGTCACAACTTTCCACATTAAACATTTAGAATTTTTATATGAAAATTTTGAGCCAAAGTTGGGTTAAATAGAATAAAGTGCATCAAATGAATGGCAAGTGCCGATCCTTATACCAGGGCTCTGGAACTTTTAGGGAGGAAAATGCTGGATCTTCAAAACAAGGATCTGCTGGAATCAATAAACGCAAACTTCAACCCAAACTTCACAAAAAGAATATAGATTGCCTTCAAAACCAGTCAGCTCAGAGCTTGCAGGCCATAGACGGCTGATTGCATGGCTGGGCGTACGGTGGAGACTTCAGCTGTCCCTCTCCTGTCATATATCTCGCGGCTCAATGGTTGCATATCCATCCATCTCCCCCGAGCCTCCGCTTCTCACATAAACACAATCCGCTAATGTTCTGCCTTCACTGCTACACCATTACTGATTCTGGGGGGGTCTCAATGCTCGGAGGGCTCTATCAATACTCCCCTATCACCGGCAGAAGACCCCAGACATCTGCAGCTGGGGAAGGGGGAAGGGGGCAGGGAAGCACAATGGGGCTTATTCACAAATGCTAGAAAAATGATAAATTTATTATGTTGGCACCCCAACAAAAATAAGAGTCAGTCTGCTAGAAAGTGGTCTGTAAACCTTATGTGAGAGCATTCAAAAAGTTGAACTTGTCTTTAGGATTTCACTGCCTTAAATGGACCACCTTCCGGTCAATGGGGCATCCCAGGCAATTGGCCCTGTAGATAGAACATTACAGGCGATTAGCCCTGTAGAAGGGACAACACAGGTAGTTGGCCCTGTAGATGGGACATCACAGGCGCCACAGGTGACTGGCCCTATAGGTGGAGCATCACAGATGATTGGCTCTGTAGATGGGACATCACAGGCGGTCGGTAGGCCCTATAGGTGGAGCATCACAGATGATTGGCTCTGTAGATGGGACATCACAGGCGGTTGGCCCTGTAGGGGGGACATCACTGGGGGTTGGCCCTATAGATGGGACATCACAGACGGTAGGCCCTGTAGGTGGGACATCACAGGCGGTTGGTGCTATAGATGGGACATCACAGGCGCCACAGGTGACTGGCCCTATAGGTGGAGCATCACAGATGATTGGCTCTGTAGATGGGACATCACAGGCGGTTGGTGCTATAGATGGGACATCACAGGCGCCACAGGTGACTGGCCCTATAGGTGGAGCATCACAGATGATTGGCTCTGTAGATGGGACATCACAGGCGGTTGGCCCTGTAGGGGGGACATCACTGGTGGTTGGCCCTATAGATGGGACATCACAGGCGGTCGGTAGGCCCTGTAGGGGGGACATCACTGGTGGTTGGCCCTATAGATGGGACATCACAGGCGGTTGGCCCTGTAGGGGGGACATCACTGGTGGTTGGCCCTATAGATGGGACATCACAGGCGGTGGGCCCTGTAGGGGGGACATCACTGGTGGTTGGCCCTATAGATGGGACATCACAGGCGGTCGGTAGGCCCTGTAGGGGGGACATCACTGGTGGTTGGCCCTATAGATGGGACATCACAGGCGGTAGGCCCTGTAGGGGGGACATCACTGGTGGTTGGCCCTATAGATGGGACATCACAGACGGTAGGCCCTGTAGGTGGGACATCACAGGCGGTTGGTGCTATAGATGGGACATCACAGGTGGTAGGCCCTGTTGATGGTGCATCGCAGTAGTTGGCCCTGTAGACATGGCTTCACAGGTTACTGGCTCTGTAGCAAAGGCATCACCAACAAGTGGCCCTGTAGATAGGTCATCACATAGTTCTAAAGATGGGGCATCACAGGGGACTGGCTCTATAGATGGGGCACCACAAGCGATTGGCCCTATAGATGGGGCACCACAGACGAATGGCTCTATAGATGGGGCATCACAGGCAGTTGACCCTGTTGACAGGGCATCACAGGCAGTTGGCCAGGTTGAGAAGTGAAGGGGGGCTGTGATGTAAAAGGGGGGACTATAGATTGGGACATCACAGGGGATTGGCCCTGTAGATGGGGCACCAAAGGTGATTGGCCTTATAGGTGGGGCTTCACAGATGATTAGACCTGTAGATGGGGCATCACAGGCGATTGGTCCTAAAGATGGGGCATCACAGGCGATTGGTCCCAAAGATGGGGCACCACAGGTGATTGACCTTCTAGATGGTGCATCAAAGGACATTGGCCCTATAGATGAGGCATCACAGGCGATGGACCCTATAGATGAGGCATTACAAACGATTGACCCTATAGATGGGGCATCACAGGCGATGGACCCTATAGACGGGGCATCACAGGCGATTGACCCTATAGACGGGGCATCACAGGCGATGGACCCTATAGATGGGGCATCACAGGCGATGGACCCTATAGATGGGGCATCACAGGCGATTGACCCTATAGATGGGGCATCACAGGAGATTGGGCCTATAGATGGAGCACCACAGGAGATTGGCCCTATAGATGGAGCACCACAGGAGATTGGCCCTATAGATGGAGCACCACAGGAGATTGGCCCTATAGATGGAGCACCACAGGAGATTGGCCCTATAGATGGAGCACCACAGGAGATTGGCCCTATAGATTAGGCACCACAGGAGATTGGACCTATAGATGGAGCACCACAGGGATTGGGTCTATAGATGGGGCATCACAGGCAATTGGACCTGGCACACTTGAATAAAAAATAATTTATGGGAAAAGAACTGCACATAAAATACTGGCTCCTTTACTTTTAGGTGTAATTTTATAGTTGGTGACAGGTTCTCTTTGATTGAATATCCTATAGTTTTAGAGGAGTCCCGGGAACACACAATAGAAGTGTAATCCAATTTATCAGCATGGTGCATAGGGATTGGAGGAAATTGTGCATTATGTTCAGTAGATCACAGCACTTCCCCTGGCAAAGTCTTTATCAGCTTTTCTCTCCAGAAGGACGACACCATCTTTGTTCAGGCATCTTCCAGGGTCACCATCTCCTCCCTGGTCTAAGGTGACATGATCATGTAAAATACAGATGTCTGTGCGGTTTGTTTGTGACAATGTTCTCAAACGTCTGACACAGATCAGCCCCTGCTGCTGCCTCTCACCTTGCTACAAAGTTACAATGTTTAGTCTGATCACTAGGGGGAGGGGAGACTCAGGAAATGCTTCCTCCTAACTACTACAAAGTTACAATGTCCAGTCTGATCAAATGTGTGGCGGCTGGTGCTTTTTTGTTTGGGGGGTGGCAAACAACCTCACCCCCCCCCCACACGGCATCTCAAACCCCCCCTACCCCTCACTGTCTGCGGGTCCACTGACACTTACCCCATCTAGGCGCACATCGGGCAGTGGCGGGGATCGGGCAGCAGCGGGCACATCGGGCAGCGGCAGAGATCGGACATCAGCGGGCACATTGGGCATCGGCGGGCACATCGGCAGCGATCAGACATCAGCGGGCACATTGGGCATCGGTGGGCACATCGGGCAGCGGCGAGGATCGGGCAGCGGTAGGCACATCAGGCAGCGATCGGGCATCGGTGGGCACATCGGGCAGAGGTGGGGATAGGGCATCGGCGGGCACATCGGGCAGCGGCGGGGATCGGGGCATCGGCGGACATCAGGCATCGGCTCCTGTGTCTTCTCCTCCTCACTTCCGCCGTGCGTCTCCTCCCCTCCTCCTAGGCGTCCAATAGGATCGCCTGTCCTTTCAGCCAATCGGGTGACGGGCATCGGGTGTCCCGCTTCCCGATTGGCCAGGAGGAGGATCAGTGTTGCAACAGCAAATTTTCTTTCACTGTTGCAACATGCCTGGGTGGGCTCCAGACGCAATCCTCTTCGCCCCGAGTCCATTAGAGCCTCTGACTCTAATCAGGTGCTTCAAAAAACATCCCCCGCCCAATCCCCACCATAGGAATTAATGCACCCGGCATCCTGAAAGGGGCCGGGCACATGGATAGGGAGGGTGGCGGTGGTGGACCGGGGAGGCGGTGCCTTTGCGGCCACAATGGGCGGGCCCCCCCGCCCCCTGGTCTGATCACTGGGGGGGAGATGAGACTGAGAAAATGCTTCATCCTGCCTAATACAAAGTTACAATGTACAGTCCGATCACTGGGGGGGACAAAGGAAATGCTTCTTCCTGCTTGCAGCAGACTGATGACATCATCTCAGCCTGGGCACAGTCACTGATTGGAGATAAAGGGTGGAGCTATGCTGTTGTACATCGTCACATAACAGGAATTTTAACGCTTACTACAAAAAAATTAAATTTCCCCCTTTAAGTTCCCACTTTTTGCGCTGCGGGAATGTACACGTTACAGAACGCGTGCGTTTCGGGTTGCTACTGTGCTATTTAATCCTAATGGCACCCCAATGCACTTGCGTTTTTTATCGCACCACATGGTAATGCACGAGCGTGCGCGGTGGTGCACCACCTTTCAATTAAAGTAAATGCGCCTTTTTTTGGTGCGCTGGGGGGGCCCTTTCAGATGAACAGGCTGCCCTAACACAACGCATGTTCATACACAAAGTAACGTACGCCAATGCGCTTTTTTTTATTAAAGCGCCGCAAGGACATGAGGACGCACATCTCAGCCTGGTAATAGACGGCTTTATACTTACATAGGGGAATTAAAGGAAGCCAACGCTAAAAATTCTAATCATGTCCACAAACTCGGGGTGACCTTTCCCCGGCATAACGCAATATTTCCCGGACGGAGATGGTCAGCACTAGAGCTGTCAGACAATCGCCAATTAATGCCGCAGCCCGAGCCAAAGGGCGAGACGCACGCCGCGGTCACAGCCACCCCTAGATGACAAATGATGGCTGAGACGAGCCCGCCCCCTCTTGTTCAAGGTCGCCGCTGCCGACGGCATTATTCAAATTAGCGGTGTAGGGTCATGTGACTGCAGCTCCCCAGGCTGGGGGGGGGGGCGAGGTCAGGTTTGTCCTTGCTGGGGGCACAATGAGCATGCGCGGTGACGGTACAACGGATTTTTTTTTTGCGCTCATGTTATTATCTGCAAATATTTTTATATTTATTTTTATATTGCTGTGCATTTGTTTTATTAACCCCTTCCCACCCAGCCCCGGCGCTCCTTTAGCCATCTGAAGGCCGGGCATTTTCTGGCACTTTTTGTTTAAATGTAAAACATTTTTTTTTTTGCTAAAAAACTACTTAGAATCCCCAAACACATATATATATATATATATTTTAAAGCAGAGGCCCTAGAGAATAAATTGTTGGGTTTTGCAATTTTGTACATCACACGGTATTTGCGCAGCGGGTTTTAAATGCAATTTTTCGGAAAACTTTTTTAAATTTGAGTGCAAAAAAAAAAAAAAACAATACATAACCCAATTTTCTTTTTAAAATATAAAAAATTATGTCACGCCGAGTAAATAGATACCAAACATGTAACGCTTTAAAATACCAAAATCCCGTTCAATAAATGTTTCCAAATATTACTTATGCCGCGTACACACGATCGGAAATTCCGACAAGAAAAGTCCGACGTGAGCTTTTGGTCGGAAATTCCGACCGTGTGTAGGCTCCATCGGACTTTTGCTGTCGGGAATTTCCGCCAACAAAAGATTGAGAGCAGGTTCTCTATTTTTCCGATCGTCTGTATGCAATTCTGACGCGCAAAATTCCTACGCATGCTCGGAAACAATTCTTCGCATGCTCGGAAGCATTGAACTTCATTTTCTCGGCTCGTTGTAGTGTTGTACGTCACCGCGTTCTTGACGGTCGAAATTTCAGAGAACCTTTGTGTGACCGTGTGTATGCAAGCCAAGCTTGAGCGGAATTCTGTCGGAAATACCATCCAAGGTTTTTCCGAGCGAAATTCCGATCGTGTGTATGCGGCATAAGTTTAAATATCCAAATATTCGTAAATTCCAAAATCCTAAAACCCAAAAATGAGAAAACCTGAAAAATAATAACTATTAAATTATAGGTATTGGAATTTCCTTTGAAATTTGGCTGTTAGTGAACGTAACAAATACGAATTTATCCAAAGTTACGAATTATCCGAAATAACGAATGCCGTATCTAAACTAATGAATAATAATAATAATAATATTAATAATAATAAAAACTTTAAAAGAACGCAGTGTTCTCCAAGCACTAAAACTTCAGCTGTCCACAGACCCATATGTGCGTTGGACATGTGCAAATAGTTTAGTTTTGAATTCGTTTTTTAAACGAATTTTGACAAATTTGTTAATTCGGAAACATCCGAATTTCCCGAAAAACCTGTTTAACAAATTTTTACGAATATTCGTAAATTCGAAAATTCGTAAATTAGAAATTCGAAAATCTGAAATAATAACGAACTATTAAATTATTAAGTTACGAATAATCCGAAACAACAAATGCCGCATCTAAACGAATGGAACGTAACAAATGAATAATAATATATAACAATAATAATAAAAATGTTTTATTATTATTATTTATTATCAATTCATTCTATTTGTTTAGATGCGGCATTTGTTGTTTCGGATAATTCGTAACTTCGGATAAATTCGTATTTGTTACTTTCACTAACAGCCAAATTTGAAAGGAAATTCCAATACCTATAATTTAATAATTAGTTATTATTAGTTAGATATTATTTAGAATTTTTGTTCTTTCGAATTTTCTTTCTTATTTTTGGATTTTCGAATTTATGAATTGCGATCATAACGAATGACCCGAAAAACTAAAAAAAAAAAACGAATGGAACAAAACACATTTTTCAGCAGTGCACATGTCTAATGTGCTTTACGTGGGCAGCAAGAGGTTAAAACAGGGCTGGGAGGGTAAGGCGCCCAGGGAGTAGCGGTTGTGAGAGGCTGCCCGGTTGGTCACTACACGCTCCAGATTTGCTGTCACACCATATTCCGACATGCCCACGCTCCACCTCATCCACCCACAGCTAACACAAAAAAAAACACACTGTGCATGCGCAGCTACCATCTAATTGTTAGAAAGCAAGTGACTGACCATGCATGTGCAGTGCACACTCTATGCCAACCATGGGCAGCCAGAGCAAAGGGGGCAGAGAATAGGCTCATTCTATATCATGCATTAGCAGTGGGGAAGGGGGAGGTGCAGTTCCGCATCCTTGCCCTGGGAGCTGGACATATCTGTCCTGGGTTAAAAAATAACCTGAGATGTGCAAAAAATAAAATAAACTACCGCTGCGGAGCTTCCCCTTTCATAATGCCGGTTCCCTGGCTGTTCCTTTGATCGAAGGGTTTTACAGGACCGGCAATCAGCAGTTGTGACTTGCCTTGGGCCTTCACTGGCTGCATGTTTGTTCCACAGTAGGTGTACAGACCCGGGAACTCAGCACAGGGATGATGGGGACTTCTCATGATGGGCACAGCAGGTGTACAGACCCGGGAACTCAGCACAGGGATGATGGGGACCCCTCATAATGGGCACAGCAGGTGTACAGACCCGGGAACTCAGCACAGGGATGGTGAGAACCCCTCATAATGGGCACAGCAGGTGTACAGACCCGGGAACTCAGCACAGGGATGGTGGGAACTCCTCATAATGGGCACAGCAGGTGTACAGACCCGGGAACTCAGCACAGGGATGGTGGGAACTCCTCATAATGGGCACAGCAGGTGTACAGACCTGGGAACTCAGCACAGGGATGGTGGGAACCCCTCATAATGGGCACAGCAGGTGTACAGACCCGGGAACTCAGCACAGGGATGGTGGGAACCCCTCATAATGGGCACAGCAGGTGTACAGACCCGGGAACTCAGCACAGGGATAGTGGGAACCCCTCATAATGGGCACAGCAGGTGTACAGACCTGGGAACTCAGCACAGGGATGGTGGGAACTCCTCATAATGGGCACAGCAGGTGTACAGACCCGGGAACTCAGCACAGGGATGGTGGGAACTCCTCATAATGGGCACAGCAGGTGTACAGACCTGGAAACTCAGCACAGGGATGGTGGGAACCCCTCATAATGGGCACAGCAGGTGTACAGACCTGGGAACTCAGCACAGGGATGGTGGGAACCCCTCATAATGGGCACAGCAGGTGTACAGACCCGGGAACTCAGCACAGGGATGGTGGGAACCCCTCATAATGGGCACAGCAGGTGTACAGACCCGGGAACTCAGCACAGGGATAGTGGGAACCCCTCATAATGGGCACAGCAGGTGTACAGACCCGGGAACTCAGCACAGGGATGGTGGGAACTCCTCATAATGGGCACAGCAGGTGTACAGACCCGGGAACTCAGCACAGGGATAATGAGAACCCCTCATAATGGGCACAGCAGGTGTACAGACCTGGGAACTCAGCACAGGGATGGTGGGAACCCCTCATAATGGGCACAGCAGGTGTACAGACCTGGGAACTCAGCACAGGGATGGTGGGAACCCCTCATAATGGGCACAGCAGGTGTACAGACCCGGGAACTCAGCACAGGGATGGTGGGAACCCCTCATAATGGGCACAGCAAGTGTACAGACCTGGAAACTCAGCTCAGGGATGGTGGGAACCCCTCATAATGGGCACAGCAGGTGTACAGACCTGGGAACTCAGCACAGGGATGGTGGGAACCCCTCATAATGGGCACAGCAGGTGTACAGACCTGGGAACTTAGCACAGGGATGGTGGGAACCCCTCATGATGGGCACAGCAGGTGTACAGACCCAGAACCCACGTTTAGCAGTGTTTCGTTTATAGGCGTTTTTCGTTTTTGGCCATTTAAAAAAATAAATAAAAATGCTTCTAAACGCAAACACGGCGTTTTAAACGTGGGTTATTATCTGTCAAGTTTTTTTATTTTTTATTAATTAATCTTTATTTATTTATACTATCTGTCAAGTTAAATAGTTCAGGAGCAATTGTAAAAACGTCCCGTGTACATGAAGCCTAGGCCCCTTTCACACGGGCGGGTTCAGGTCCGCCTGTCAGTCTTTTAGGCGGACCTGGTTGGACGCTCCGTGCAACTCTATGGAGCCACGGATGTCAGCGGTGACACGTCCGCTGACATCCGACCCGCTCCGATCCGCCAAAGTGTAAGGCCCCTTTCACACGGAGGGTCCGTTCAGGTCCGCCTGTCAGTTTTTTAGGCGGACCTGGACGGACGCTCCATGTAGCCCTATGGAGGCACGGATGTCAGCGGTGACATGTCCGCTGACATCCGCTCCGCCAAAGTGTGACGGAGGAAAACCCTATTTTTCCTTCCGTCGGTGGAGCGGATCGGATGAACACGGACAGACGGTCCGTGTTCATCCGATCCCCCATAGGGGAGAGCGGAGATCTGACAGGGCGGTCCCTGCACAGTGTGCGGGGACCGCCCAGTCATCCGCCGGCTCAGCGGGGATCAACTGAGCGATCCCCGCTGAGCAAGCGGAGCTTCACGGGGCGGATCATGACTGATCCGTCCCGTGTGAAAGAGCCCTAACGGTGGAAAACCCTATTTTCCATCCGTCTATCGGATCGGATCGGATGACAACGTACTCTACGGTCCGTCGTTATCCGATCCCCCATAGGGGAGAGCGGCTCTCTGACAGGTCGATCCCTGCACAGCGTGCGGAGACAGACCTGTCATCTGCCTGCTCAGCGGGGGATCGACGGAGCGATCCCTGCTGAGTAAAGCGGAGCCCGGACACGTTCGTGTGAAAGGGCCCTTAACCCTTCCGCTCTCATCATCTCAGCCACACCTGATGAAACTCGACCTGCTGGCGATGGGGTTGCCTGCACCGGGCTTAACAATGTAACTCTGATATCACGCCACGGTGAGAATGTCTCTCCTATTGATGGCTCTCATATTGTCGCTTTTCTTGTGTTGGGCGGAGGCGCTATTGATGCACAGCGGTCAGGTTACCGACACACGTCAGGAGGCAGAATCGAGACACTGTACTGAATTAGTTTTTCATCTTCAGAAAATGGGAGTCTCAGTATCCACGAATCCCATTGTATCATGTTTGTTCTTTCATCATCTTTCCATCTCAGTGCTGCTGATCTCCCCCCAACCTCTTTCAGCCACTTCCTGTCCTTGTAATCGCTCCAAATCAGCTGCATATTCTTGCTCTGGGCCGCCTTCCAGACAATCCCATCTGCAGTGTGTGCTGGCAGCTTGCAGTCCCCGCTAGAGCACATGCGACAGGGTGACACCACAGGCGTGCAGCTGGGAAAGATTGTGCCCAAATAACAGGAAGTGCCTGAACATGGACCTTCATGGCAGGATCGCCTGGGATTATTTTAATGAAAGTTGCATATAAAAAAAAAAAAAACTTTTGAAATGTCATTAACATATTAAAGCTCATATATATATATACAGTATATATATATATATATATATATATATATATATACACAGTATATATATATATATACACACAGTATATATATATATATATATATATATATATATATATATATATATATATATATATATATATATATATATATATATATATAAGCTGAAGTTTAACCACTTGCCTACTGGGCCAATTCTCTTCTACATGTAAAAATCTGTGTTTTTTCTGCTACTTAGAACCTCCAAACATTATATATACAGTATATAAAAAATTGGTTTAGATATTGTTTGTTTGTTTTTTTATTCATTAAAGTGTATTTTTTCCAAATAAATTGCTTTTGAAAAACCGCTGCGCAAGTACCATGTGACATAAAAAATTGCAACGACCGCTATTTTATTCTCTAGGGCAGGGTTTCTCAACACCAGTCCTCAAGGCGCCCCAACAGGTCATGTTTTCAGGCTTTCCATTATTTTGCACAGGTGATTTGATCAGTTTCACTGCCTTGTAATTCCCACAGCTGTTTCATCTGAGGGAAATCCTGAAAACATGACCTGTTGGGGCGCCTTGAGGACTGGAGTTGAGAAACACTGCTCTAGGGCATCTGCTTAAAATATACGTGTATGTGTATATATATACACCATATTTATCGGCGTATAACACGCACCTTAACTTTGGTTTCAGGAAAAAAACTTTCCACAGCCCCTGCGTATAACACGCAGACACAGTTTAACCTCTATTTTCAGGGTAAAAAAGTGAGTGTTATACGCCAATAAATACAGTATATATATATATATATATATATATATATATATATATATATATATATATATATACACATACACACACACATATTTTTAGCAGATGCCCTAGAGAGTAAAATAGCGGTTGTTGCAATTTTTTATGTCACACGGTACTTGCGCAGCGGTTTTTTAAGCGCAATTTATTTGGAAAAAATACACTTTAATGAATAAAAAAAAAAAAAAAAAAACAATATCTAAGCCAATTTTTTGTAACATATAAAAGATGATGTTACGCCAAGTAAATAGATACCTAACGTGTCACGAGTTAAATTTAAATTGTGCACGCTCATGGAATGGCGCCAAACTGTGGCACTTAAAAATCTCCATAGGTGACACCTTTAAAATTTCTACAGGTTACCAGTTTAGAGTTACAGGGGAGGTCTTGTGGTAGAATAATTGCTCTCGCTCTGTCGTTCGCGGCGATACCTCACATGTGTGGTTTGTAGGTCGAGGGTGTGACCTACGTATGTGTTCACCACTGCGCGTAAACACAGGGGGATGGGAGCGCTTTAGAAAATATATATATTTATTGTATTACTTTTTTTTTTTTTTTTTTTTTACGCTGGCCTTTTAAAAAAAAAAAATGTGTTCACTTTTATTCCGATCACAAGGAATGTAAACATCATAAGCAACATAAGCAGTAACAGGTTCTCTTTATGGAGAGATGTGGGGTCAATAAGACCCCACATCTCTCCTCTACAATGTAAAGCATCAGATAAAAAAACAAAAAAACATTGATTTAAAAAAAAAAAAGGCTTGTTTACATTGGGCCGGAACCAGAAGTGATGTCATGACGCCGCTACGGTCCTCCTAGACCATAGAGATGAGCGCAGGCCATCTTTCCTCCACTCATCTCTGTTACCAGCAGAAACAACCGCCGGATCATTTCCCAGGGCTCCCGATCATCCCGCTAAGCCCAGGAACCACCAGAAAGCAGCAGGAGTGGGGATGGGGGACGGGGTGGGGGACCACTCCCGCCACTTCCAAAAGTGATCCAGTGGCTAATCAGCTGCTTGGACCACTTTTATTTGTTTGAGAACCAACGGCTGAGAAAAACAACACCGGGGTTATGGCATATTTCCTACAGCCATAACCCCGGTATCCCACTTCCAACCAAGGATGTCATTTGACTGGTTCGTAGACACGTGCAATTTTCGTTTTTTGGAAACTCAGACGTATCCGAACTTCAGAATTACAATAGTAATGAAATTTAAACGAATCCAAAATACGAGAAAAAAAATTCGGACGAAATTCAAATTATAATCGATTCAAATCGTTTTCGAATTCGAATGGTTTTCCAATTTCCAAAGAGAATAAAATAGAATAGAGAATAAAGGAATAAAATAGAAAAAAATAGAATAGGATAGAAAAGAATATAACAGAAAATAAAAGAATAGAATATAATATAGTAAAACAAAATAAAGTAGAAAATAAAAGAATAGAATAAAAAAATTGAATAAAATAGAAAGAATATAACAATCTGAAATTCGAATTTCAAAGAGAATAAATTTGAATACATAAGAAAAGAAAAGAATAGAAAAAAAAATAGAATAGACTACAATAGATGAGAAAGTAAAAATAGAATTAAAAAAAAAACAATGGAATAGAAAAGAATATAACCATTTCCCAAAATTCAAAGAGAATCAATTCAAATTTGAACTGAATAGAAAAAAATAGATTAGATAAGAATAGGAAATAACAGAATAGTATAGAAAAAAACAACAGAATAGAATAGAAAGAATATAACCATTGTCCGAAATTCAAATAGAATACATTTGAATTTGAATATAATAAAATAGAATAAACAAATAGAAAAAAATAGAAACAATATACCAGTAACCATTTCCCAAAATTCAAATAGAATCAATTTGAATTTGAATAGAATAGAAAAGAATAGATTAGAATAGGAAGATGGTCAAAGTCTTTCTATTCTATGTTTTTTTCTATACTATTCTGTTATTTTCTATTATATTCTTTTCTATTCTATTCAAATTTGAATCTTGGGAAATGGTTAAAAATATTTCTATTTTATTCAATTGTTTTTTGAATTATATTATTTTCTATTCTATTTTTTTCTTTTCGAATTTCAGAAGATGGTTATATTTTTTCTATTTTATTCTATTCTTTTTTTTATTGTATTCTATTAGTTTCTATTAAATTATATTCTATTCTTTTATTTTCTGTTATATTATTTTCTATCTTATTTGTATTTTTTTCTATTCTATTTCTTTATTTTCTATTCTCTTTGGAAAATGCAAAACTATTTGAATTTGAAAACCATTCGAAAACTATTCGAAATTCCAAAAATTCGAATCGATTCGAATATGAATAACTGAAACAAATTCCGAAAACAAATTAAACGGATTAAACAAATGTTTTTCTTTTTTTTTCACAAAATGAGGATTAAACGAATTTAACTAATATAATTTATGTAAAAAACGAATTGAAACGAAACTCATTTTTTTTCCGTTCTGCAGATGTCTATGTGGTTCAGTTGGGAAGTGATAATGTGCTTATGTTTTGCCCTCCATGGTTATCCCCCCCCCCCCCCCATCAACACGCTAATAAAACTTTAATAAATAAAACCTTTCCGTTTCCGTTAAATACATCATTTTAGATGCAGTGACCTCATCACTAGGTCTCGGCGCTTCTCTATGCAATGATGAAGGCAGATCGTGGCTGGTGGGAGGAGCCGGCAGGTTGCTGTACTGTCCCTGATGACATCACATCACCCGACCTCAGTACTCCTCTCAGCCATGATGCAAGCAGAGGGAGGAGTTATGCAAATATCGAAATGCCTTGATGGGTGGGTGTCAGTCTGGGTGGGCGTTCCTAGGCTGGCTGTATTTACCGCCACATGTGATGCTGAGCCTCAATGATTGACTGAAATCCAATGAACAGAAGGGGCAGAGGCGGGGCCAGGGACAGTCAGGCTGGGGGGAGGAAAGGGCTGGATGATGCTGGATGTCCTCCAGTCAGGAAATGAGGCGGGGCCCTATCTGACTGGCTGCAGCTTCTAATGCACATGGTGAGAAGCTCACAGTGTGCGGTGAAACTAGAGGAAGCCGTTTCAGTCCAGGAGAGGAGCCTCTCGCTACAACTAGATTGGATATCTGAATGGAAACAATGTTTCTTTTTTTTTCCCTTCCTTTCATTTTTATAAATTCGGACGCGCTGTCACCGTATCTCCCCGACTTTCATCTCTTTCCTCGCCGTTCCGCCCCAGTCCACCCCCTCCCCCCCCCCCCGTTCCGCTTGACTTCTGCCACCGCCATGGCTGAACCCTTCGGCGCTGGCGGCGGCCATGACAGGGGGCGATGCGTGTGGCTGGCGATGGGCTGCGATGCCAGGAATTCGCACGCCGCCAGATGGGAACTTACTAATGAGATAAATCAGTTTTGTCAGCTTCTAATTGGTTTTCCTCCAGCAGACTCTGAGATTACAAACAATGAGGACGGCTGAGAAAGGGTCACGGCTGAGAGAGGAGCAGCAGATGTACGGGAGAGGCGGAGGGGTCCAAGAGAGCGCCGCTGCCGCCGGCGCTGCCACCGCCACTGACAGCTGTCAATCACTCCACACTTGGGGGAGTATTTATTAAGTGGCGAAGGATCAGATGGGCGGAGCCCTGCAAATGAGCGTCCTCGAAAATCCTCATTGGCGTTTGGCGACGTCGGGGGCGTTTGGCAAACGCAGCCCCCCCAGTTGCGGGAAATCACCCACCATTTATAAATATCCCCCCATACAGACGCAAGACGCATGTCCACCAATCACAAGAGATCATAAAATAAGGGCTGGTTCACACCACATGTAGTCCAGTGCGTTTTTTAATCTGCATCAACAAAAACGCATGCGCAGTGTATTCCATGCATTCCAACAGGCCATAGTTCACACCAGTGCAGTGCGTTCCAGTGCAGACCACAAAACTACAACAGGCTGCAATTTATTTTTCTGTATGGAGTGCATCTGAAAATGTGTCAAAACTGATCAAAAATGCTCCAGAACGCATCAAAAACGCATGTCTTGAATTGAAATGAAGAAAAATAGAGGAGAGTTAGGCTACTTTCACACTGAATCGCTGGCGGTATAGGGGCGCTATTTTTAGCGCCGCTATACCGTTGTTTTTGCTGCGATTTGCAGGCGCTAGCGGCCGAAAAAGGGTTAAAAACGCCTGCAATAACGCCTCTTTGCAGCGTTTTGCGGGCATTTTGGAGGCGCTACCCCATTGATTTCAATGGGCAGGGGCGCTATAGGAGCGGTATTTTTACCGCTCCTATCGCGCCTTAAAGATGCGGCTTGCAGGAGTTTTTTCACCCTCCTGCCTGCGCACCGCTCCAGTGTGAAAACCCTTGGGGATACAAAGTAGCGGCTTTTTCAGGGCGCTTTGCAGGCGCTATTTTTTAGCGCAATAGCGCCTGCAAAGCGCCTCAGTGTGAAAGGGGCCTAAATGCACCAAAATGCGTCCCAAAATCACCGGAACGCACATGTCCTAAATTGAGAGGAAGAAAAATGCACCAGAATGCATCAAGAACGCATCAAACTTGCACCGGAACGCACATGTCCTGAACTGAGGGCCACTTCACACCACAGAAATGCGTTCCCGGATACGTTTCTGCATACACGTTTTTGATGCATTCCGGACTGTTTTTTTTATATACATTTTTTATGCGTTCTGGTGCATTTTTTTTCTCCTCATCTCAATTCAGGACATGTGCATTCCGATGCATTTTTTATGGGTTTTGATACATTCTGGTGCGTTTTTGATGAATTACCGTGTAATTTTGTTACATTTTTAAAGCATACTGCTGTGATTTTTTTTTTCTCATTTTTTTTTCTTTATCTCAATTTAGGACTTGCGCATTCTAGTGCAATTTTGATGGGTTTTTGATGCGTTTCGGTGCATCTTCCATGCGTTCTGGTGCATTTTTGATGCGTTCCAGTGCATTTTTTTTCTTCATCTCATTTCAGGACTGCATTCCGGTGCATTTCTGATGTTTTTTTTATGCATTTCCTGTATTATTTTATACTTTTGTTTTATGCATTCTGGTGTGTGTTTTTTTTCCCCTCCTTTTTATCTTCATCTCAATTCAGGACATGTTTTTGATGCATTTCTCTGCATTTTTTATGCATTCCTATACATTTATACATTTGTTTATGCATTCTGTTGTGTGGTTTTTTTCCTTCTCCTTTTAATCTTCATCCCCATTCAGGACATGTGCATTCCGGTGCATTTATGATGGTTTTTTGTATGCGTTTCAGTGCATTATTGATGCATTCCAGTGTGTTTTTGCATTCTGCTGTGGTTCCCCCCCCCCCTTTTTTTTTCTTCATCTTATTTCAGGACATGTGCGTTCCAGAGCTATTTTAATGCGTTCCTACAGAAAAATTCAACAAAATAATTTTGTCGACTGCACTGGAACGCACTACACTGGTGTATACTAGGATCATTGGAATACATGGAAAGCACTGTGCATAAAATTTTGATGCAGAATAAAAACGCACTGGACTGCATCTGGTGTGAACCACCCTTTCAGGGTTAATATGCTTAACCACTTCCATACCGGGCACTTATACACCTTCCTGCCCAAGCCAATATTCAGCTTTCAGCGCTGTCGCAATTTGAATGACAATTGCGCGGTCATGCTACACTCTACCCAAACAATTTTTTTATCATTTTGTTCCCACAAATAGAGCTTTCTTTCGGTGGTATTTGATCGCCTCTGCGATTTTTTTTTTTTTGCACAACAAATAAAAAAAGAGCGAAAATTTTGAAAAAAAATAAGTTTTTCTTTGTTTCTGTTAATTTTTTTGGTAAATAAAGAAAATTAAGTACTGTCCGTGATACTTTTTTTATTTGCACTAACATACAATTTTTCAGGACAAGCTTTCGGGGTATGTCCCCTTCTTCAAGGTCCAAGCAGTACTGATTCACAATTTTTTTAGCAGAATGTTAAAACAAAGCAAGAAAAAAATCTCAGAGGGAAAGGAAAAAAACACATACAAATCAATGGTAATAAAGATAGCAGCAGAGTTAGTGAGATAAGACAGAGTTAGTGAGATAAGACAGAGGGAGAGCTATAGTCTTGAGGGGGGAGATGCTAGTCACAGAGGGGGTCATAAAACCTTAGTATAATGGGTAAGGAAACCAATATCTAAATTTAGGCCATTCGTTTTTGTGTCAAAAAGAATTATCATTCTTAGTTCAAATGTTTTCCTTTCCTGGATAGTTCTGAAATTCCCTTTAAGAACTAAAACATTGAGGTTAACATTAAGAATGATAATTCTTTTTGACACAAAAACGAATGGCCTAAATTTAGATATTGGTTTCCTTACCCATTATACTAAGGTTTTATGACCCCCTCTGTGACTAGCATCTCCCCCCTCAAGTCTATAGCTCTCCCTCTGTCTTATCTCACTAACTCTGTCTTATCTCACTAACTCTGCTGCTATCTTTATTACCATTGATTTGTATGTGTTTTTTTTCCTTTCCCTCTGAGATTTTTTTCTTGCTTTGTTTTAACATTCTGCTAAAAAAATTGTGAATCAGTACTGCTTGGACCTTGAAGAAGGGGACATACCCCGAAAGCTTGTCCTGAAAAATTCTATGTTAGTGCAAATAAAAAAAGTATCACGGACAGTACTTAATTTTCTCTGTCACAATTGCACTAATACGGCTACAATTACGTCAAGTTTGGTAAATAAGAATGACGGGCACTGATATGGCTGCACTGACAGGCACTGATTAGGTGGCACCAATGACATGGCACTGATGGGCACTAATGATGGGCACTGATAGGCGGCATTGATGGGCACTGATAGGTGGCACTGGTATGCAGCACTAATGGGCACTCATAGGCGGCACTGATGAGCACTGATGGGCACTCATATGCGGCACTGATGGGTACTCATATGCGGCACTGATGGGTACTTATGGGTGGCACTAATAGGTGGCACGGAAGGGCACTGATAGGTGGCACTGATGGACACTGGTGGGTGCCACTGATGACACTGGTGGGCATTGCTGGGCATCACAAAAACAAATTGTGCCAAGATGGTGCCAGTCAGTGCCCATTTGTGGGCACTGATTGGCATAAGTTAGGCATTTAATTATACATGTGGATGGCCATGGGGATCTTACCTGGCCATCCACATGTTAGGTGCTTCCCTGGTGGTCCTGGGTGGCATCCTGGTGGTCCAGTGCGGGCATCCGAGGGGGGGCTGCGCTGATAAACAATCAGCACGAACCCCCCCTGTCAGGAGAGCCGTCGATCGGCTCTCCTCTACTCGCGTCTGTCAGACGCGAGTGAGGAAGAGCCGATCAACGGCTCTTCCTGTTTACATCGTGATCAGCTGGGATTGGACACGGCTGATCACGTGGTAAAAAGCCTCCGCCGGAGACTCTTTACCGAGATCAGTGTAGCGGTGTGTCAGGCTGAAAATTTGGCATTTTTTTTGGTATAGAATGTGGAAAAACTCATCAAAAACACATTAGAACAGGGGGAGGGAACCTAGGGCCCTCCAGCTGTTGCAGAACTACAAGTCCCATCATACCTCTGGGAGTAAATGTAGCTGCCAGCCTTGCAATGCCTCATGGGAAATGTGGTTCCACAACAGCTGGAGGGCCCCAGGTTGTCTACCCCTGCATTAGCACATGCATGTCCTGAATTCAGATGAAGGGAAAAGAGAAGGGGGAAAAAAAAACGCACCGGAACACATCAAAAACCTGCATACAGAAATGCATCTGGAACGTAGAAATTGTGGTGTGAACCGGCCCTAAAAGCTTTGGCCTTAGTGTGAATGAGCCCCAAAATGGAGCACCGCAGTGAGACAGGGCCATTGTATTCGCTGATCATCCCGCCTCTAAAGCCCTGTACACACGCTCGGATTTCCTATGTATTCAAATCCAATGGATTTTTCCATCGGAATTCTGATGAAGCTGACTTCCATCAGTCTTGCCTACACACCATCAGTCAAAAATCCGACCGTCCCAAACGCGGTGACGTAAAACACTCAGACGAGCCGAGAAAAATGAAGTTCAATGCTTCTGAGCATGCGTCGACTTGATTCTGAGCATGCGTGGGTTTTTTATCCGATGGAGTTCCCCACAGACGATAGTAATTTGCTATCGTATTTTTTTTTCCATTGGATAAATTTAAAACATGTTCTATTTTTTCTCACCGATGGAAAAAAGACCGATGGGTCCCATACACGATCGGTTTGTCCGATGAGAAAAGTCCATCGGACTGTTTTCATCGGTAAAACCGATCGTGTGTACACGGCATAACAGCTGATCTACAAATCTCTACATTTGATACAAAAAATAGAAAGAAAGAAAAAGGAAGAGCAAAAATGCATAAATATGAAAAATGCAACAAAAGAGAAAAAATGCCACAAAATATAAACATTGCTGAGTGACTCTACAATGTATCATTAGCATTCTTCGTTCCCTGCGTTCATTTCAAGGTTCCATTTCCCTGTCCCGGTAATATTCCGGCACAGATCTGAGGTCGGGGGGGGGGGGGGGGGTGGGGCGCGAGGAATATCCGCACATCGGAGGAACGAGGACTGCATAGCAGAGCGGCTCCACGACACTGCAGGGCGTGGTAGATTGTGGCGAGCGCCTGGAACGCCGAGGACCTCCTGTCTGTTTACATCTTCCTCAGCGCTCGTCTCTCTGTATGCCATTATGGAGATATTTTCAGGGCCGCTCTGAAATCTGCAGACTCCGGGGAGCGGCGTTCCCGCGTCTCCGCCATCGCAAATGGAAAAAAGAAGAAGAAATAATCCAATACAGGCGAAGATTTCGCTGCCTTGACGGTAAAATGTCTATTTAGAGGAGACGTCAATAAAGGAGGAGAACAAAAATCACTCAATGAAACAATGTAACATTTTGTACTTTTTTTCTGTTTAATATTTTTTTTTTATTCATTGTTTTGTATTTATAAATAATACGTTTTCCATGTTATTTATTTATTTTGTGCATTGTTTTGAAGCAGGAACAAACACTGAAGATATAATAATTTAAAGCCGAACTTCACCCAAAAGGGAACTCTCTGCTTGTTTGTACCCCCCCCCCCCCCTTCGTTGCCACATTTGCCGATTTTGGGGGTCCTGGTTTTGACAGGTACCGATGTTCTGTCGAGAAGTGCCCCCCCCCATCGAATAGTGCCCGCGCATGCGCAGGACGGAGTTGCCGATCAGCTGGAGTGACATGACCAGGGCGCAAGCGCAGATCGTAGGAGGTATCTCTCAATGGGAGATACCATTTCACAGGCACAATTGAAACCTATACAAACAGCGGGGGGGAGACCGTAGTTCTCACATTGTGCCTCGCTGTTGCGGGGCGGCTTTACAGTGTGCTGATGGTCCGGTTTCACCCCGCTGTTTGTATAGGCTTAAATTGTAGCTGTGAAATGGTATCTCCCATCGAGAGATACCTCCTACGATGTGCGCATGCGCCATGATTACATCAGCCCAGCTGATCGGCAAATCAGCGGTTGTGCTATGACGTACGGCGCATGCGCCGTTCGTCCCGGGCACTATTCGATGGGGGGGGCACTTCTCGACAGAACATCGGCTCTGAATTCTAGTAAGATGAGTCAGGGAAATTTTTTGAGCCTCAAGTTTGCCCCCCCTCCCTTCCCCCGCAGTAATCTGGGGCACATCCATAGGTGTGCTAGGTGTGCCTGGGCACACCCTAATCACTATGTGTGGTGCCGATTCCCCCTACTTCCTGGGCTTCCCCCCCCTCTTGTTGGCCCCCGTCCCCTGCAATGCTGCTGGCTTCTCTCCTCTCCCCCGGCTACTGCAGGGGATGTTTCAGGATGGAAAATAGGGGAAGGGGTTAGAAAAATATGTCATTTACAGGCCCCTTCCTTTTCTAAATGAACACACTCGCCCACTGTGTCCATTCATAACTAAAGCATAGTAAACTGTGTTTACTATGCTTCAGTTTGTGAATGAACAGGAAGCCGCTCAGCACAGAGCACTTCCCATTCATTCACTGTCCAGTGAAGTTGCAGAGAAAGGCGCGTGTGTTTGAGCTTTGGGGTGCACACCCTAATGCAATAGGCTGCGTACACCTTTGGACACGACACATCACAGTTCCCAAAAGACTACGGAACCATTCACAAGGCGCAGCGCGGCTCGCGCATGCACAGCAGGAAACCGGCTGTGAGGTTTCAAGGCTTCACTTCCTGTTTACCTTACTTGAGACACCGGTGTTCTGCCAGTGGCGGTGCACACTAACGCGCTCTGCGAGATCTCATGTGATTCGCACCGCACTGCAGTGCAAACCACATGCGATGTCCGCGCGATGCGATTTCAGCCATACAGATAGTATGGCTGTTATCGCATCGCATTCGGACCAAACTTGCACAGGACCCATTTTTTGGTCGGCACCAGAATCGGATCGCATTGGGTGTTCACACCCATGTGATCCAATTCATGTCCAAACTGTCAGTTCCCAGTGCAAAATGCGAGCTGAAATGGGGGGTCATTAACATTTTGCATTGACACTCCCAGCAGTTCGCATATGGCAATGTGAACTGCTGTGCGAGTCGGCAGCGATGTGGGAACCCGCAGTGGATTCGCAGGGTTCCCGCATCGCACAAGTGTGAACCGAGCCTCAAAACAGCCAATTCATCAAGATTTCCAATTACGTCACTTCCGGTTACTGTCATTAATTGGAGATTTCAATGAATTGCTGTTTTGACACAACACCACCAAAGCGTGTACACTCCGGTACACAAAGACTTTGCTATTTTGACACAACAGCGGTCAACGAGGAAAAAGTTATCGCCACGAGGAGGCGGCCATTTTGTTGGTTAGTATCGGAGTGGACTAACAATATCCACTCATAATACCGTGTACTGGAGTCTATAGAGTTGCCGGTGTTGTGTCAAAACAGCAAGTCACCAAAATGTCCAATTACTGACGGTTTATAGCAGGGGTGCCCAACCGCTGGCCCGCAGGCCACATGTGGCCTGCGGCGCCCTCTGATGTGGCCCGCCACGTCTTGCTCTAAGATGGCGGGTCGGCAAGCCCAGATCGCGGGTTCCCGACCTGCCATCTCCGAGCATCAGCACTAAGAACGCCGCTAAAGGAAGCAGAGCCGATGCTTCCTGTATAGCGTCGGCTCCTTCACAGGCGGAGTGATACCAAATGTACTCCGTCTGTGACAGGAAGCTCTGCTCTCTACTGCAGATGCTGCATGCTTCTGTCACACTGATGCTCAGGGATGGCGGGTCGGGACACTGGACCCCACGATCTAGGACAGCAGCCATCAGTACCAGTATCAGTACCAGCCAGCAGTATCAGTACCAGTCATCAGTGCCAGCAGTACCAGTCATCAGTGCCAGCAGTACCAGTACCCGCCAGCAGTACCAGTACCCACCAGCAGTACCAGTACCAGTCAGCAGTACCAGTACCCGCCAGCAGTACCAGTAAGCAGTACCAGTACCCGCCAGCAGTTGCTAAAATGCATTAACCTCACATGCACAGACAAGCGTTGCCCTTTAGCAGAGGCAGTGTACTCCCAATAAATCGCACAGCATTAAACCCTGCAGTATGCATGATTTCTCAGAAGGGCCAGGAGCTCATTTTGCATGTTTCCTGGGCGTAGGGCAGCCCATATAAAACAAATGGACTACCCCGTCTCTGACAGCTGCTGGTCATGGCTTCTGATCGGATGCAAATATGGTGGACTACCGATCATTTGACCACTGTGAGAGCCAATCACAGCAGTCTTTATGATCAGGAAGCTTCTCCACCACCCATAAAAGTCCATTTAAAGGGCCGTTAGGGTGGAGATGTGAAGGGGTTAAACAAATGGTATGTGCACTGTGATGTGCATTATACATAAACTTGTAGAATTTCGGAAAGGAAATTTTTTGAGTTTCTGATGGCTGACCTTAGTTTTTGATCGAAGCAATAAATGGATTTGAAGGATGGAAAATGCTGACGTTCTTTCGAGTGACACTCGTCAAGTGTCTGTTGGCATCAGTGGTGGCTGGTACTCCATTGGTCGGGGGGGGGTAGTCGGACCTGACCACGGACCCCCCGTCGCTCCAGCCCTCCAGCCTGTGGCAGCCTCCCGCCTCTGTCTCCTCCCTGTCCCAGCCTCTGTGTCCCCCTCTGTCTTCCAGTGGCGGGTGGTGTGGCGGTCGGGCTTCCCCTGTGTCTCCTCTGCCTGAGGGCACAGTGCTCTCCCCCCAAGCCCACCCTTTTTTTAAGCCAACTAGAGCCTCTGGCTCTAATCATGTGCTTAAAAAAAACAAAACCATTGGAATCCATGCCTCCGGCGCCCACGCATGTGGATTAGGGGGCCGGATGCATGGATAGGGGGGCGGCGCCCCTGCGCCCTGCATTACGGGCCGCCACTGGTTGGCAAAATGGAATTTACTATGGAGATCTTTTGTACAAACGCGGGTACAAAAAGCTAGCAGTGTATGGCCAAGTTGTTAAAGCATTGTGTATCATAAACAATGAACTTCTTTTTTTTTTTTTGTAACTCTTGCTGCCCACATAACGCATATGAGGATGGGCTTTAACGCTCGCACGCCGCACATATGCCTCTATGGGTTGCTAAACTTTCTGTGCTGAGAACGCACACACTGCGAGCTCCCGACATAGAAACTGAGTTGTCAAAGAGAGCTGGTGGGAGCGGCTCCCGATCATGTGATCACTGTGACAACCAATCCCAGTAGTCACGTGATTGGCCAGTCCTTTTTGTCCCCTGGCATAAATACCCTGTTAAAGGGATGCTGGCAGTAAGGTGTTAATAAAATATATATTTTTTTATCCATTGCTACATCTCAGTGCTTCAGATCTTCTACAGCCTTTTTGCAGCCACTTCCGGTCTATATGCACTCAGCAGTGAAATTACATTTCTCAGTGCAGGTTTTCCTGATGGTGACAACAGTGGACACTGACTGTGTAATGTATACTGAAACAGCCACTTGTAATGTCCCTTGGAACTCTGTGTGATAACACAGGAGCACAATTGGGAGACGGGGACAGACAGAATGTTCCCAGATAGCGAGCAATTGTGCTGCAAGTTTGAAAATCACTTGCTAAGCTATTGCTGGACTTGCCAGGCTTCACAAAGTTGTTGCACAATTGCAGCAAGTCCGCATTGCATGACTCCAGATCAACTTTCTTTGCAAACATTCTGCAAGTCTGCTGCAAGTTCTGGTTCAGTTAAGTTGTGCAATAGTCATCCCACCACAGGGGGTCACTGTGGCTAAATTTTCATGCTGTAGACTTGCAGAGCTCTTGCTGTAGACTCACCACTTCAACTTTGCTCTTTCTCAAGAATTGCCATGCAAATTTGCTACAAATTGGAATAGTGTCAACTAGAACTTGTGCTTCACATGCTATGCAAGTGTACAACTTGCCAGTGCAAATGTTTACTAGACTAAAGCCTCATATACACGATCGGACTTCAAACAAACTTTTCCGTGGATTTTTGTCTGAAGAGAGTTGGCTGGGAACGCCCATAGCATACACATGGCAGGACTTTTCTGCAAACTTTCCCAAAATCACATGGTTTTTCTGCTCTTTTCTGCCACCCTTTAGTCAACTTCTGCTATTGTTGGTTGATTTTAACATGGGCATGCGTATTTGTACTTCGGACAAAAGTCCAATGGATTTCTGTACACACGATAGGACTTTGCACCGTAGGACTTTTGGTGCCGAAAAGTTTGTCCGTTTGCAGAGCAAACTTTTGTCCGATGAAAACCGAAAAAGTTTGTCCGATGGAGCGTACACAAGGTCGGATTTTTATGAAAACCTGCTCATTTTGAAGTTTGTTGTCAAAAAGACCTACCGTATGTATGGGGCTTTACAATTCAACACTGCCACAAATTTTGTGGCAAGTTATCCTTGCTATCTGAGTTGTCGCCCCATATAACAGGAAGTGCTTGAACAGGGATCTTCATGGCAGGATCACCAGGGATTAACATAGTGAAAGTTGCAGATTTAAAAAAGATTGCAAAAAGACTTTTGGGATCACATGAAGGAATGATGAGATTTTAGTGATTGGGTTCCTATAGCGTTAACACCTCAGAGCACCTGCTGTTGGCTGTGAACTTCTCCAACGCCTTTCATGGCCTTGGCTATGGTTAAATTTACGAGCAAATTCTTCATGTGCAGTCGTCAGCTCGGAAAGTCCTGATCCTGACTGATAAAGCTCTGCCCTGGGGGGGCTGAATTCTGTTCCAGCAAGACGTCCGATGACTCCAAACTAGGGGGAGACACAGCAGGCCTCAGTGTCCAAAGGACAGAAGCTCCTAAGAACAAGACTTCATGAATATTTCATCCCCCCAATGAAAAGGGATGTTCTTTATATTCCTCCTGCAAGTCCCGCAGCCATCTGCCTTGCGCCGCGCGGTTATATTTAGAACGGAAGGATCAGCAAATCTTGAAGGATCTGCCTGACTTCCACTCGTCTCAACACGGAGGAGCAATCCCCACCCTGCAGATGGGAGAGAGGGGCAGTTTTGGGTTCTTGGTCCCCCCGGCGCTCCCCCGACACACCCTCGACGTGGCTAAAACAAACCTTGAGTAGTCAATACATCTTCCTACAATGGTCAAAAAAAAAAAAAACATGGGTCACTTCAAGGGTCCGTCCACCCAAAACTGAGGTCGGTGTTTAGTAGACACTGGAGAGCTGAAGGAAATTTAACTGCAACTGGATAACATTTGGTTTGCTAAAGCACTGAGTGTCATAAACAATTGCATTGTTGAAACCGTAGGGTTATAGTGCCACCTTCAAAAGAGTCCTACACCTTTAATTGAAGGACACAGCCCAGCAAAGACCTTAGGGTTATAATGCCACCTACAGTAGTGTCCTACACCATTAATTGAAGGACACAGCCTAACAAAGATTTTGACCCTAGGTTTATAGCACCACCTCCAGAAGTGTCCTACTCCATTCACGGAAGGACACAGCCCAGCAAATATCTTGACTGTAGGGGTATAGCGCCACCTTCAGGAGTGTCCTACTCCCTTAATTGAAGGATACAGCCTAGCAAAGATCTTGATCGTAGGTTTTTAGCACCACCTCCAAGAGTGTCCTACTTCATTCACTGAAGGACACAGCCCAGCAAAGATCTTGACTGTAGGGTTATAGTGCCACCTTCAGGAGTGTCCCACTCCATTAATTGAAGGACACAGCCCAGCAAAAATCTTGACCACAAGGTTATATTTCCACCTTCAGGAGTGTCCTAATCGATTAATTGAAGGACACAGCCCACCAAAGATCTTGACAACAGGGTTATAGTGCCACCTTCAGGAGTATCCTACTCCGTTCATTGAAGGACACATTCCAGCAAAGATCCTGACCATAGGATTATAGCGCCACCTCCAGGAGTGTCCTATTCCATTCATTGAAGGAAACAGCCCAGCAAAGATCATGACCGTAGGCTTATAATGCCACCTCCAGGAATGTCCTACTCCATTAACTGAAGGACACAGCCTAGCAAAGATTTTGACTGTAGGTTTATAGTGCCACCTTCAGGAGTGTCTTACTCCATGCACTGTAGGACACAGCCCAGCAAAGATCATGACCGTAGGCTTATAATGCCACCTCCAGGAATGTCCTACTCCAATAACTGAAGGACACAGCCTAGCAAAGATTTTGACCGTAGGTTTATAGCGCCACCTCCAAAAGTGTCCTACTCCATTCACTGAAGGACACAGCCCAGCAAAGATCTTGACTGTAGGGTTATGGTGCCACCTCCAGAAGTGTCCTACTCCATTCACTGAAGGACACAGCCCAGGAAAGATCTTGACCACAGGGTTATAGTGCCACCTTTAGCAGTGTCCTACTCCATTCATTGAAGGACACAGCCCAGCAAAGATCTTGACTGTAGAGATTATAGTGCCACCTCCAGGAGTGTCCTACTCCTGGAGGTGGCACTATAATCTCTACAGTCAAGATCTTTGCCAGGCCCATCTCAGTGTTGCTCAACCTCCCAAGCCTTCAGACATCCTTGCTCCAGACGGTGACAATGGTGAGCCAAGCCTGACCTACGTGCATCAGTGCTAGCACTGCCGTCTCCAATCATGGGACAGTATGACAACGCAGAAGCACAACTGGAAGATAGGGGCAGAGAGCTGTCACCTCGTAACAGGAAGTACCAGAAGAAGGACCCTCGTGGTAGGATTAGCAGAGATTAGATAAATTAAAGAATCAAAACATTTTAAAGTGATTTTTAACCCCTTCCTGCCCAGCTCTAGTGCCCCTTTAAGTGGCTCTAAACTTCCATGGAACGGGAGAGACTTCCCAATCAAGTGAATATTGTGACTGGCTGGCCAGCCTTACGCCATGTGCTACTTGGGCAGCATGAGGTGAAAAAGACATTAACATTGTAAAGCCGATATTAGTGCTTGGGTTTAGATCTACTTTAAGAACCAGCTGGAAATGTGAGCAATCAGAACGAGGAATGTCACCAGCACACCAAGGGTCTCCAAAAAAGGGGTTCCAGAGCTTTATTCAGCGATCACATCATTACAGCAAACAGCAACGTTTCAGAGCCTCGCAGGACGCCTTCATCAGGCAGGTCACATGCCTGGTGTCCTGGTGGTGACATTCCTCGTTCCGATTGCTCACGTTTCCAGCTGGTAGTTGCTTCAGCACCCACTTAGACATACAGCCACTTTCACTGGAACGTGTGCATTGGAAAGAGCGCGTTGGAATCTTTAGATCTAATTTAAGCCCCCTGACAGTCTCTGGGACTCTGAGTTTCCAGGTCTGTACAGCTGATATGTCCATTATGAGGGGTTCCCACCATCCCTGGGCTGGGTTCTTGGGTTTGCACACCTGCTATGATAATTATGAGGGGCTTCCACTAGCTCTGCACTGAGTTCCTGGGTCTGTACACCTGACGTGCCCATTGAGGGGGTACCACCATCCCTGTATCGGCAAGTACTAAAGAAAAAAGTAAAATTCTGGTTCAAAAGATAAAAATTGTATTCCATTATGAAGTCTTAACTCAAAAAAGTCTCTTCTATTGTCCTCAGGCTTTCACTGAGGACATTACAAGGGCGCAGAAAAACACAGTAAGAAATAATTTCATGAAAAAATTAATTACAGGGCCATTAAGTAGTGGATGTGAATGGATTTTTTTGGAGGGTAAGGATATCATTTAGTATCGCTTTAAGGAGCACTTAACCCTTGCAGTGCTGGGGGTGGGGGAGGGGGGATATTTTACATAAATCCCGGAGTTCAGCTTTTAATGTAAAGCAGCTAAATAACTCTGAAGTCCACATTGTACCCGAGGACAGAAAACAAACGACTCTGCGATCACACAATGGGCCCTTTTGTCTCCTAGAAGAGAGGTTCTCTTTTTTCATGGGAGTGTCCCTCCAATGTAATTATTGGTTCTGTATTTCTCTGGATTTTGTTACAGACTACAAGACGAGCCGTACGGCGTCCGCCCCCCCGGAATTAGGTTTTGTACAATTGTTCCGGAGAAGATGATGACCCCGGTCTGGAGACGGTGACAACACATGGAAATAATAAAGATCCTGCAGATAAGGCGAGGGACAAATAACACCACGACCCAAAAAACAAACCCCGGGGGAGTCTCATCAAATCAAGAGAAAAGAATCTCACCGGCTGTTCTAATTCAGTACAATAAATGAATGTCAGAGCACCAAAGAGTAACAGAGAGTGGCAGAGGGGACCAGAGAGTGTCGGATAGTACCAGAGAGTGCAGAGGAGACCAGAGAGTGTCAGAGGGGACCAGAGAGTGCTGGATAGTACCAGAGAGTGTCAGAGGGGACCAGAGAGTTCAGAATAGTACCAGAGAGTGTCAGAGGGGATCAGAGAGGCCCGGAGAGTATCATAGGAGACCAGAGAGTGCCAGATAGTACCAGAGAGTATCAGAGGGACCATAGAGTGTACCAGAGAGTGTCAGAAGGGACCAGAGAGTGCCGGAGAGTACCAGAGAGTGTCAGATAGTACCAGAGAGTGTCAGAGGAGACCAGAGAGTGGCAGAGGGGACCAGAGAGTGTCGGATAGTACCAGAGAGTGTCAGAGGAGACCAGATAGTGTCAGAGGGGACCAGAGAGTGCAGAATAGTACCTAAGAGTGTCAGAGGGGAACAGAGAGTGTCAGAGGGGACCAGAGAGTGCAGAATAGTACCTAAGAGTGTCAGAGGGGATCAGAGAGTGCCGGATAGTACCAGAGAGTGTCAGAGGTGACCAGAGAGCCCCAGAGAGTGTCATAGGAAACCAGTGAGTGCCAGGTAGTACCAGAGAGTGTCAGAGAGTGCCAGATAGTACCCGAGAGTGTCAGAGGAGACCAGAGAGTGCTGTATAGTACCAGAGAGTGTCAAAGGTGATCAGAGAGTGTTAGATAGTACCAGAGAGTGTTAAAGGTAACAAGAGAGTGTCGGAGGGGACCAGAGAGTGCCGGATAGTAGCAGAGAGTGACCAGAGCGTGCCAGAGAGTACCTGAGAGTGACAGAGAAGACCAGAAAGTGCTGGATAGTAGCAGAGAGTGTCAGAGGTGACCAGAGAGTGGCAGATAGTAGCAAAGAGTGTTGTAGAGCACCAGGGAGTGACAATCAGGATGTGTCATAGAGTGGCAGAGAGAAGTACAGTGTGCCAGAAAAGTTTAGAGGGAACCATGGTATGCTAGAGAGTAGCAAGGTGTATCAGAGAGTACTGGAGAGTGTCCACCAATACCAAAGAGTGCCGGAGCGTTTAGGAGAGTACCATGGTGTGTCAGAGAGTGTTATAGGTTACTAAAGTGCATCAGAGAGTGCCAGAGAGTGTCAAAGAGAACCAGGGTGTGCGGGAGAAGTTTAGAGAAACACAGGGTATCCGAGAGAGTGTCAAAGAGTGCCAGAAATTCAAGAGATTACCACAGTTTGTAAGAGGGCACCAGGGTGTTTCAGGGGTACAAGAGAGTAGCCAAGAGTGTCAGAGAGTGTCAAAAAGTATCAGGGTGTTTCCGAGGCTACCAGCGAGTGTCAGAGTACCAAAAAGTAAGGGACCAGAGAGTAGCAGAGAGTACAACAACGCGTCAGTGAGTGCCAGGGTACTGGGGAGTAATTACCATTAATTTTGAATGGGTTGACAGCACAACAAAAATTGGACCTGAAGGACATTCTATGTGCTATGTACATTGAGGTGCGCCCCCTACTGTGCATTGGGGTGCCATTCGGAATTAATGGTACCCTAACACAGCTCAGTCCAGAAAAAAATAATAGGAATGTTGCTTTTTAGGTTCTCCCACCACCCTTAATGTTTGAAGAACGTGGCTTCTCTCCAGCCCAGACTATCTAATCTCCATCCACAGACACCACAATCCGCCCAGACACACGCGCGCCCTTCCCCTAAATCTTTACGCAAAAAGATTTCCATATTAAGTGACGACGTTCAAAGCGGCAAGTCTCTGATTAAGATCTCAAATACATTTTGCAGTTTAATTTGAAAACGAGTGAAGGTCCTGGCGTAACAATTTAAAAGAGAGGTCTATTACATGCTTAATACAATCCGTGAACAACCTGCCAGAAAATCCACGTGGCACTAAGTGGAGTCCAGCCTGAAATAGAGAGGCCACAGAGGAACCTGTCTACAATACATAATGGAGATGACAATGTAGGGAAGATTTCCGGTAAATGTATTACAATTTCTCTGCTCTCTTATGATCTTGTACTAGATTGGGGGAGAGCAGGTTTTCAAAAAAGACAGGGCCCAGGGTGGAAATCAGATAGTGGCCTCCTAATGTCAAAGTTTGGATGGATCCCCTCGAGAACATCCTCTTACGACGAAACATATCGGGACAGGGCTAAAGCTGACGTCATCACGCTGGCGGTTTGTTTGTAATATCGCTCGGTAAATGCTGTATAATGTGAGTACCTTTCTTAGAATAAATAAATTGGTGGCTGCGGTTTTACGCCATGTGGCTTCTATGATTCATTTCTCCACCGGTGCACCATTACATCCCTGCTGGTGAGGCCTGTGGTTCCCATTACTTGGCCCTGATAGGTGATTGCGGTGGACAAGTCTCTTGCTCAGTGACCGCCATACAGGCCTGTGTTTGTGTGTCAACATTCTTTGATACCACAGTGTCAGTGTGACATTGTCCTGGAACCCCCCAAGTGTCAATGTGTCATCCTTCTAAGTAGAGGTGCACCGAATGGAAATTTTAGTGCCGAAACCAAAAATGTAGGATGCACTTGGCCGAAAACCGAAACCGAAAATGACAGTTTTAAAAAAATATATATATACAGTAAATATATTATATTTTTATATATAAAATTGTATTATATTCAACTTTTTTTTAACTACCGTATATACTCGAGTATAAGCCGAGTTTTTCAGCACATTTTTTTGTGCTGCAAATTCCCCCATCGGCTTATGCCGCGTACACACGGCCGTTTTTCCCGTAGAAAAAAACGAAATTTTTCCCATTCGACGAGAAAAACGATAGTCTGTGGGCTTTCTGTCGTTTTTTTCGATGAGAAAAACGGCATTAAAAACGACGAGAAAAATTAGAACATGTTCTAATTTTTCTCGTCGTTTTTTTCGACATGTTTTCCGCGGCAGTGTTTCCCATTAGGAAACACTGCCGCGGAGCCCACACACGGTCGTTTTTTTCGACCAAAAAAAAATGACATTTAAAACGGCCGTGTGTGAGGGGAACAAGCTGTTCCTCGTTTTTAACGTCGATTTTTTTGACGGTGTTTTCACCGTCGAAAAAATTGATCGTGTGTACGCGGCATTATACTCGAGTCTGTTTCCGACTTCAACTTTGTGCGCCTGATCCCGGACATCCATAGGTCCCCTGGACCCCAACATGGCACACATGTAGCCCAACCCCTCCTCTACAAGTGTGCAGGTTTGGTGTCTGGGGGACCTACGGCCGGGGAGCAACGTTTTTTTAAAGCCGGGCACCCCCTCCATAGACTCCAATATTAAACGTCAGTCTAGTCACAGTGAGGCATGGACACAGTGACAGTGAGGCATGGGCACAGTGACAGTGAGGCATGGGCACAGTGACAGTAAGGCATGGGCACAGTGAGGCATGGACACAGTGAGGCAGAGTGAGGCATGCACATGGACACCCTAGGCTTATACTCGAGTTAATAAGTTTCCCAGTTTTATGTGGTAAAATTAGGTGCCTCGGCTTATATTCGGGTCGGCTTATACTCGAGTATATACAGTACTTGCCGGCCGCCCTATAGCCGAATGATGGCTACAGGGCGGTTTGATAACTCTGGGAGGGCGTACATCGACGTCCTCCCAGAATCACGCACATGGGAATATCCGTGACCGCATCACGGATCACGGTAAATGGCAGCAGCCGTTTACCACGTGATCGCTCCGTCAAATGACGGAGCGATCACATGTAAACAAACCGGCGTGATGTTCGGTTTCTCTCTCCCCTCTCTGTACAGTGTGAGAGGAGAGGGGGGGGAGAGATCGGATGCAGCAGCGCTGCTCAGTGAAAACTACAGCCTCAGCCAGCCAGCCATCCAAAGATCCATACTCTGCCATCCCACCATCCATACTTTGCCATCCCACTATCCATAATCTGCCATCCCACCATCCATAATCTACCATCCCACCATCCATACTCTGCCATCCCAACATCCATACTCTGCCATCCCAACATCCATACTCTGCCTTCCCGCCATCCATACTCAGCCATCCCGCCATCCATACTCAACCATCCCGCCATCCATACTCAGCCATCCCGCCATCCATACTCTGCAATCCCGCCATCCATACTCTGCAATCCCGCCATCCATACTCTGCAATCCAGCCATCCATACTCTGCAATCTTGGCATCCATACTCAGCCATCCCGCCATCCATACTCCCACCATCCATACTTAGC
Organism: Rana muscosa; assembly: GCA_029206835.1. Taxonomy (NCBI): domain Eukaryota; kingdom Metazoa; phylum Chordata; class Amphibia; order Anura; family Ranidae; genus Rana; species Rana muscosa. The sequence goes on from CM055120.1 coordinate 298,596,298, forward strand.
CATCCCGCCATCCATACTCAGCCATCCCACCATCCATACTCTGCAATCTCGGCATCCATACTCAGCCATCCCACTATCCATACTCCCACCATCCATACTCAGCCATCCCGCCATCCATACTCAGCCATCCCACCATCCATACTCATCCATCCCGCCATCCATACTCATCCATCCATACTCATCCATCCCTCTGTCATACTTATCCACCCATCCATGCTCAGCCATCCATACTCAGCAGTACTCATCCATCCATGCTCAGCCATCCCATCCACCCCCAGCCATACTCAGCCGTACCCAGCCATACCCAGCCATACTCGACGATACTCAGCCATACCCAGCCGTACCCAGCCATACTCGGCGATACCCAGCCGTACCCAGCCATACTTGGCGATACCCAGCCGTACCCAGCCATACTCTGCGATACCCAGCCGTACCCAGCCATACTTGGCGATACCCAGCCGTACCCAGCCATACTCTGCGATACCCAGCCGTACCCAGCCATACTCGGCGATACTCAGCCGTACCCAGCCATACTCTGCGATACCCAGCCGTACCCAGCCATACTTGGCGATACCCAGCCGTACCCAGCCATACTCTGCGATACCCAGCCGTACCCAGCCATACTTGGCGATACCCAGCCGTACCCAGCCATACTCTGCGATACCCAGCCGTACCCAGCCATACTCGGCGATACTCAGCCGTACCCAGCCATACTCTGCGATACCCAGCCGTACCCAGCCATACTTGGCGATACCCAGCCGTACCCAGCCATACTCTGCGATACCCAGCCGTACCCAGCCATACTCAGCCATACTCGACCATGCTCAGCCATACTCGGATGTACTCGGCCTCTGTATGTGGCCAGGCTGTGGAAGTCTCACACATGTGGTACTCAGGAGGAGTAGGAGAATCTATTTTGGGGTGTCGTTTTTGGTATGTACATGCTATGTGTTAGAAATATTGTATAAATGGACAACTTTGTGTTAAAAAAAAATGTGTTTTAACCACTTCCCGCCCGCCGGACGTCATATGACGTCCTTGACTTTGTGCGGGGATATCTGAATGATGGGTGCAGCTACAGGCATCATTCAGATATCAGCTTTTTCAGCCGGCGATTCCCTGCACCATAAGAATGATCATAGCGGCTGTTCCACCGCTTAATCGTTCTTACGGGAGGCGAGAGGGGACGTCCTCCCCCCTCCTGCCACCCTCCAGTGCTTCTGCCAACTCACCGCTACGATCGAAGCCAGGATCTTTTTTTTTTATTTATTTCAGGCTTCCCAGCCTAGAGGTGAGATGTGGGGTCTTACTGACCCCCCCCCCCCATATCTCACTGTAAAGAGGACCTGTCGTGCCATATTCCTATTACAAGGGATGTTTACATTCCTTGTAATAGGAATAAAAGTGATCAAAAAAAATATTTTTGGGAAAATAAATGAACAATAAAGTAAAATGAACAATAAAAAAAAAAAATATTAGTTTAAAGCGCCCCTGTCCCCGTGAGCTCGCTTGCAGAAGCGAACGCATACGTAAGTTCCGCCCACATATGAAAACGGTGTTCAAACCACACATGTGAGGTATCGCTGCGAACGTTAGAGCGAGAGCAATAATTCTAGCCCTAGACCCCCTCTGTAACTCAAAACATGTAACCAGTAAAAATATTGGGGGTTTGGCGCCATTCCACGAGCGTGTGCAATTTTGAAGGGTGACATGTTAGGTATCTATTAACTCGGCGTAACTTCATCTTTCATATTATGCAAAAACATTGGGCTAACTTTACTGTTTTGTTTTTTTTTAAAGCACAAAAGTTTTTTTTCCAAAAAAACGCGTTAGAAAAATTGCTGCGCAAATACCGTGCGAGATGTTCCGGAATCCCCAATTGTCAGTATGTCATTATTTTATGACCCCCAAGTTTCAGTGTGTCTTTGTTCTAAGACCTCAATGTCAGAGTTTCATTGTTCTAGGGCCCTCAAGTGTCTCCTTTTTCCAGGAACCTAGTTTTCATTATGTCTTTGTTCAGGGATCCCAAACATCAGAGTATCAGTGTCCTGGAACCCCTAAGTGTCAATATGTCAGTGTTTTAAAATCCCTCAAGTGTCAGTGTTTGCTTTGCCTTGGAACCCCCCTCCCCGTGTAAGTGTGTCACTGTTCTGGAACCCCCTAGTGTCAGCGTGTCATTGTTCTGGAACCCCCCTAGTGTCAGTGTGTCATTGTTCTGGAACCCCCCTAGTGTTAGTGTGTCATTGTTCTGGAACCCCCTAATGTCAGTGTGTCATTGTTCTGGAACCCCCCTAGTGTCAGTGTGTCATTGTTCTGGAACCCCCCTAGTGTTAGTGTCTCATTGTTCTGGAACCCCCCCAGTGTCAGTGTGTCATTGTTCTGGAACCCCCCTCCCCGTGTAAGTGTGTCACTGTTCTGGAACCCCCTAGTGTCAGCGTGTCATTGTTCTGGAACCCCCCTAGTGTCAGTGTGTCATTGTTCTGGAACCCCCCTAGTGTTAGTGTGTCATTGTTCTGGAACCCCCTAATGTCAGTGTGTCATTGTTCTGGAACCCCCCTAGTGTCAGTGTGTCATTGTTCTGGAACCCCCCTAGTGTTAGTGTCTCATTGTTCTGGAACCCCCCCAGTGTCAGTGTGTCATTGTTCTGGAACCCCCCTAGTGTCAGTGTGTCATTGTTCTGGAACCCCCCTAGTGTTAGTGTGTCATTGTTCTGGAACCCCCCCTAGTGTCAGTGTGTCATTGTTCTAGAACCCCCTAGTGTCAGTGTGTCATTGTTTTGGAACCCCCCCTAGTGTCAGTGTGTCATTGTTCTGGAACCCCCTAGTGTCAGTGTGTCATTGTTCTGGAACCCCCCTAGTGTCAGTGTGTCATTGTTCTGGAACCCCCTTAGTGTCAGTGTGTCATTGCTCCATGATCCCCCTAGTGTCAGTGTGTCATTGTTCTGGAACCCCCCTAGTGTCAGTGTGTCATTGTTCTGGAACCCCCCCTAGTGTCAGTGTGTCATTGTTTTGGAACCCCCCTAGTGTCAGTGTGTCATTGTTTTGGAACCCCCCTAGTGTCAGTGTGTCATTGTTCTGGAACCCCCCTAGTGTTAGTGTGTCATTGTTCTGGAACCCCCTAGTGTCAGTGTGTCATTGTTCTAGAACCCCCTAGTGTCAGTGTGTCATTGTTCTAGAACCCCCTAGTGTCAGTGTGTCATTGTTCTAGAACCCCCTAGTGTCAGTGTGTCATTGTTCTGGAACCCCCCTAGTGTCAGTGTGTCATTGTTTTGGAACCCCCTTATTGTCAGTGTGTCATTGCTCCAGGATCCCCCAAGTTTCAGTGTGTCATTGTTCTAGAACCCCCTAGTGTCAGTGTGTCATTGTTCTGGAACCCCCTAGTGTCAGCGTGTCATTGTTCTGGAACCCCCTAGTGTCAGTGTGTCATTGTTCTGGAACCCCCCTAGTGTCAGTGTGTCATTGTTCTGGAACCCCCTAGTGTCAGCGTGTCATTGTTCTGGAACCCCCTAGTGTCAGTGTGTCATTGTTCTGGAACCCCCTAGTGTCAGTGTTTCATTGTTCTGGAACCCCCTAGTGTCAGTGTGTCATTGTTCTGGAACCCCCTAGTGTCAGTGTGTCATTGTTCTGGAACCCCCTAGTGTCAGTGTGTCATTGTTCTGGAACCCCCCTAGTGTTAGTGTGTCATTGTTCTGGAACCCCCTAGTGTCAGTGTGTCATTGTTCTAGAACCCCCTAGTGTCAGTGTGTCATTGTTCTAGAACCCCCTAGTGTCAGTGTGTCATTGTTCTGGAACCCCCCTAGTGTCAGTGTGTCATTGTTCTGGAACCCCCTAGTGTCAGTGTGTCATTGTTCTGGAACCCCCCTAGTGTCAGTGTGTCATTGTTCTGGAACCCCCTAGTGTCAGCGTGTCATTGTTCTGGAACCCCCTAGTGTCAGTGTGTCATTGTTCTGGAACCCCCTAGTGTCAGCGTGTCATTGTTCTGGAACCCCCCTAGTGTCAGTGTGTCATTGTTCTGGAACCCCCTAGTGTCAGCGTGTCATTGTTCTGGAACCCCCTAGTGTCAGCGTGTCATTGTTCTGGAACCCCCTAGTGTCAGTGTGTCATTGTTCTGGAACCCCCCTAGTGTCAGTGTGTCATTGTTCTGGAACCCCCCTAGTATCAGTGTGTCATTGCTCCAGGATCCCCCAAGTTTCAGTGTGTAATTGTTCTGGGACCCCCCCCCCCTAATGTCAGCGTGTCATTGTTCTGGAACCCCCCCCCCCCCCTAGTGTCAGCGTGTCACTGTTTTGGGACCACCAAGTGTCAGTGTGTCATTGCCACCTGAAAATCATTTGTACCCCTCCCCCAGGGAAAAGAACCTTCAACCTATAAGAAACGATGTAAAGATAAAGATCCCTTTCACGCATTATAGGTCAAAGGATGAAAGTGACAGATGGTCCTTGAACGGGTCCCCACCACAGCCGTTCACAGAGGTATCTGTGGGGGAGGGGGGCTTGGAGATTACCCAGCTATAGGTACTCAGAATGAATTCAGCAGAGGCTCTGGCACAATTCCTAATCCAGAAACACCAACAAAAGATTCCTCTAGCAGGTGCCAAGATAAAGTCCGCTCTTCCAGCTGTGACGTGACTTCATAACACGAGAGGGAAGCTCAACCCTCGGAGATGGCACAAGAATGTCCGGAGGACGGAGGAGGAGGTGGCTGGAGAGGGATTGAAGTGATGGTGGACGACGGTGGGAGACCGCAAGTAAATATGACCCAATTCATGAGGTTACCAAGTCAACCGGAGGAACTTTCCGTTACCATAGCGACTCCATAATGAAGCGCCCGGGAACCCACACTCGCTGAATAATGAGTATTAAAGAGGAACTTGTGAGAAGATTTGGGCTGGTTTGCTTGAGGTTTTTTAATGTACGACTCGTAAATGAGGAAAGAAAAATTCTATAGAACTCTTCCATCAAAAAAAAAAGTAACAAGGATAAAAATCTATTTCTACCATTTTGAATTTTCGGGTGTGGAACTGTCCGCCCGCGGACTGTAAAGCCCTGTACACACGATCGCATTTCCTATGGTTTTTAAACCGATGGATTTTTTCCATCCGAAAACCGATGAAGCTGACTTCCTTCAGTCTTGCCTACACACCATCAGTCAAAAAAACCGACCGTTCCAAACGGCGTGACGTAAAACACTCCGATGAGCCGGGAAAAATGAAGTTCAATGCTTCTGAGCATGCGTCGACTTGATTCTGAGCATGCGTGGGTTTTTTATCCGATGGACTTGCCCATAGACGATCGGAATTTGCTATCGGTTTTTTATCCATCGAAAAAATTTAAAACATGTTCTATTTTTTGACACCGATGGAAAAAAGACCGACGGGGCCCATACACGATCGGTTTGTCCGATGAAAAAAATCCATCGGACTGTTTTCATCGGTAAAACCGATCGTGTGTACGCGGCTTAAGACGATTCAGGTTACAAATACAAAACATAGACTGGAATACTAAAAAAAGTATAAAAAAACTCCAGTTTGTCTGATAATCCGTTCCTTCATCACCTCTCATAAAATATATATTTTAAATGTATTTAAAGGACAAATCTTCCCCCCCATTTTGGATATACTGTAGCTGGGAATGGATAAAACCCTTAGTGGATTTTTCTATCATCTGTAAAAGAGATTTCCCTTCACGCCCTGCAATGTTGACACAGCAGGAAAAGAGATAGTGTGATGATCTGCAGTCTGCTCACATAATTTGTAATAAAAACATCTTTGCCATTCTGAAGCTTCTCTCCAACCACTTTGCGTATTATTTTATATATACTGTGATTCTGTACTTGCCAAATATGATGCAAAAATTTCCCTCCACTGAGTCTGGCTGCAGCCATTTTAACTGTGGGCAGCTGAAGCTGCTGCCTGTTCACTTCCTGGATTTACACAGGCACACAGAGGCACACCTCCAGAGCGAGAGCTGTGTATGATGTCATAAGCCTAGGCTAATGACCAGACAAGAAACAGGAAGTGGGCTGTATAAGGGATTTACTGGCAGAAAAAAAAATATGTTTTACTATACAAAGTTAAAACAACAACAAGGGCAGAAGATTTAATAGATGAAAAAATGACTGAAGTTCCGCTTTAGCTTTGCATGTTGGTAAATGTGCGTTTTGACACAACTGGGACACCATCTACAATGAATGGCACCACAAGCACAATGAGCATTTTCCGCTCAGGTGTGAATGCAATCTTAGGGCTCTTTAGAGCTCGCTGTGGAACGCGGTGCCCTCTGAAGAGCAATCGCCTCCTTGTTGCTTGATTTACCCGTATAATGCTGCCATATCACACCGGAGTTGTGTGAATTGCGTGCGGTTGTGGCGCAGCCCCATTAAACTCAATGGGTGAGTTTTGCCTCGTTACCACTGAGCGGATCGGTTCGGTACGGTACGCTATTTTGGGTGTTTCCATTATGAAAGCGTGCCATAAAACCGAACCGTACCGCACGATTCTGGGTCCTGCTTCAGATGTGGGGCCATAAAAAATGGAACGGTTCGGTTAGGGCGGAGCTACAATACATTCCACTGATTGGCGGACACACTAGGCATTTTTTCTAAACCCTGGATGATCCCTGACGGTCCGACTTGCAGTGGAAACGCTCACCAGAATAGACCAGACCATTCAAACCGTTCCAAACTGTACCGACCCGAACCGTTCCGTTCAGTGGAAACAAGGCATTTGATATGAGTGGCTCATACTTAAAGCGGCCAACGTACAATGACGGCGATTCACGCAGCCGTGCCAACCTGCTGCAGTACAACTGTGGCGGCTGGTCGGCAAGTAGTTAAACTATATTATATTTTAACACATAGAAGTTTAGAGGTGATTAGAAGCAGAAGAGTTTAGAGGCAGAAAAAAAAAACATCACTTGTGCACTCTGAAGAGAAGCGTTTGAGTTGAAAAAATGCGCAAACACGCATAAACGCACATTAATGCTAGGCGCGTTTGTGCGCATTCACACGTTAATACATTCTAATGGCCAGAATAAATGAATATAGAATGCATTCATGCCAAAACGAGAGAACGTGCATAAACGCGCATGCAAAAACACGGCTTTTACCACGTATTTTATTGCCGCGTTCTTCCTGTACGGAGAAAAAACGTCTGAACAATACGGTGTACATGAACCCTAAAAGTTATATTGCTATTATAAAATGTCAGCTGAGGTTACCGCAAACCCAACCCAAAAAATTTCCCGCCAGTCCCATCTCAATCCTGTATACATAAGTGGAAGAAGTTTCCGTGTCGCACATTCTGGGACATTCTGCACTCAATATTCCGATCGCTGCCGGCACAAGACTCTCCGTCTCCGCAGAGGTGATAGGTGAACGCATCGCTTTTATCTTCTTTTTTTTTTTTCAACACAGAATTTTCCAGCTGAGAAGCTGAGCGGGACTTCGGACATGGAAATAAAGTTGGACGCCTGGAATTTTTTCCACGAAAATGCTTAACTAATCATTTAAGATGGAAGAGGAATCCAATAGCGGCGATTATGAAGGACAAGATGAGGCATGTTATCACCCCGGGGGGGGGGGGGGTAATCAGGGAAGGAATGCTTGAATATTGAACACAGATATGATAATTGTAAATTACTAGAGACAGCGATCATTCGGAATTCTGAGTGAAGTGGTGAAGGGTAAGAAATACAGTACTGTGCAAAAGTTTTAGGCAGGTATGAAGAAATGCTGTAAAGTAAAGTAATTATAATCATTATAATATATAATCATTATAAGAAAATCGGGCAAACATTTTCATCCGAGGAACGATCGTACGATTTTGTACCCAACTTTCGACAGCCAATTCCGGCCTTTCAAACAAAAAATTTGGAAGGGACAAACTTCAAAATGTTTCTCGTATGGGAACAGAACAAACGATTTTCGTTTAATGTGTACCCCTTATACTTAGCTGAACCCCATTGTGATCCAGCGCTGTGCATGAGAGCAGACAGTGGAGCACAGCCCCACCCCCCCCCCCACTCCCTCCTCACAGAGCAGATCCATAGCAGCGGGAGCCATTGGCTCCCGTTGCTGTCAATCAAACTCTGTAATGAGGGAGCAGAGGGGGGGCTGTGCCACGCTGTCAGTGTCTATGAAGCCCTCATGGGTGCCCCCAGAGAAAGTGGCTTCCTATGCGGGCACTGCATGAAGAGGAGGAGACAGGAGCGCCGGCGGGGAGGCCTGAGAGAAGGAGGATCGTGGCTGCTCTGTGCAAAACCATTACACAGGACAGGAGAGTATGGCATGTTTGTTATTTTACAATGCTGCCCTATCAGCGCCCATCAATGCTGCCTTATCTGTGCCCATCAATGCTGCCTTATCAGTGCCCATCAATGCTGCCTTATCAGTGCCCATCAATGCTGCCTTATCAGTGCCTATCAATGCTGCCTTATCAGTGCCCATCAATGCTGCCTTATCAGTGCCCATCAATGCTGCCTTATCAGTGCCCATCAATGCTGCCTTATCAGTGCCCATCAATGCTGCCTTATCAGCGCCTATCAATGCTGCCTTATCAGTGCCCATCAATGCTGCCTTATCAGTGCCCATCAATGCTGCCTTATCAGTGCCCATCAATGCTGGCTTATCAGTGCCCATCAATGCCCATCAGGGCAGCCTCATCACTGTACCTTCATCAGTGCTCATTAGTGTAGCTTATCAGTGTGCATTAGTGCAGCTTCATCAGTGCCCATAAGTGCTGCCTCATCAGTGCCCAGCAGTGCAGCCTATCAGTGCAGCCTATCAGTGCACATCAGTGCAGCCTCATCAGTGCACATCAGTGCAGCCTCATCAGTGCTCAGCAGTGAAGAAAAAAAAAACCCAGTGGTGAATAAATACCACCAAAAGAAAGCTCTATTTGTCTCCAAAAAAATGATAAAAAATGTCATATGGGTACAGTGTTGCATGGCCACATAAATTTCATTCAAAGTGTGACAGCGCTGAAAGCTGAAAATTGTCCTGAGCAGGAAGGGGGTGAAAGTGCCTGGTATTGAAGTGGTTAAATCACATTACTAATTGCATATTGTACTTGTTTTTAGCCTAAATACTTTAAACTGTAATTTTGTATCTTGAAATGTCAGCAAAAACTTGGCTGTGCCAGTAAATTTTCGGGGTGTCGTGTCAGTAAATTTCACTCTGGTAGGTTGGCAACACTGCCCAGTAAATACAAAATCAGGACCTCCTCCTGCGCTCTCCTGGATGACATCACTGCATCGTCTCCATTATCTGCAGCAGAGAATGTATTTTTTTTTCCGGGTACTTCCAGCATCAGACATTATATACAATGTATCAGATTACACGGAAAGGCGGCCTGTAGGGAATTCCTGGCGGAGAGCCTCCGGCGCGGTGATATATATATATACCAGGACACGCTCCGTGGCCGAGAACTAGAACACGACGTCTTGTTACTTCTCTAAGAGACCATGAATCAAGGCCGGGTGTTCTACAGAAATATCGCGCAGAGGCTCACGCTGACCCGGCAAATAATTATATCGCCGCAATCCATCACCGGTCTGCCGCCACACTTCCGCTGTATATTTAGGTCTGTTTCTGAGCGATTACCCCAAAGAAAACTTTGGCTGCCATTGCTGAGCTAATTTTGAAAATGCTAATTGCCTGGCTGCCATGCCAGGCAATTAGTCTCCCTCTAGTGACTATTGCTGCATCAGACAGGGCAGTCAGCACCCTTGCTGAACCACTGATAGAAAACCAATTACAGAACAAGGCCAGTTAGAGAGAATCTTGTTTTCAGTGGAAGCCTATGAAGGATTCCTGGTTAGCCTGGAACTAGGAGGAGCAGTAAAGTACAATCACTGCATTACTGAGCAGGGAAAACAGCATGGAGGTGTAATGGGAATGCATGGCTGCCCCTGTGCACATCTATAGACCTATAATAACAAAAAAGTTTAATTTACAATACAAATCAGCATTAATAAACTCATGTCAGAATATACCGCAATCATTTTTCAAAAAAAGCTCCACCTTTTATCAATAAAAAGCCATCCTGAAGCTCCAGTCCAGTGACTTTGTTTAAGCTGAGATGATGTCATCAGTCAGCTGCAGGCAGGAGGAAGCATTTCCTCAATCTCCCCTCCCCCCAGTGAGCAGACTGCAACATTGTAACTTTAAGACCCCTTTCACACTGGGGCAGCGGCCGCATTATCGCTAAGGCGCCGCTCGTTTTAGCACGCTTTTCAGCCACTAGCGGGGTGCTTTTAAGCAGGGTTTTCTTGAGCTTATCCTGCGCTAAAGGTGCCGATAATGGCCGACAATAAATTCATTTAAATTCATGATATTAATGAAAAAGTCGAATATAATACAATTAAATATAAAAATATATATATTTTTTAAAAACTGTCATTTTCGGTCAAGTGCATCCTGCATTTTCGGTTTCGGTACCAACATTTCCATTTGGTGCGCCTGTATAATATAATTTATTTCTGTATTTTAATTATTTATTAATTATTATTATTTATTTTTATTTAATTATTGCATTTGAGCAGAAAAACGTTCAGAAACGCGTGACAAAACGTGCTAGAACACTCGAAAACGCGCAAATCAAGTGTTTCCCTGCAATTCTATGGAACTAAAAAAAAAAAAAAACGCTTCAAAAACGCACCAATCTGCCCGACTCAAGCTCCAAAAAAAAAAATAATAATAATTTTTACAGGCGTTTGTGTTCAGGCGACTTGTAGTGGAGATGCGAACCATCTCCATTGAGAATCGTTGATTTTTTTTTTCTCCTCCAGCGTTTTGGAGCTTCAGAGATGATACATTGGCTGATGAAGATCTCTCTCCGGTACAGGAGAGGAGGAAGCGGGATGGCACCCGCACCTGTAAGTGAAGAAGCGAAGTTCAGAGTTCACACTTCAGACTTATTTATTGGCGAGCCAGTCGGCTGTGCGGCACTTTGCTCCGCAAGCCAATCATCTACAAGGAAGATTTCAAATAACAGAGTAGATGGAATCACATGAGCGAGCGGTAATTGGCACTCTCGGTACCGTGAGCGGGGACGCCGCCAGTCTTGGAAAGTGGCCCGGGCCAAGAAAAAAAAAAAAAACTGCCTGGCACTGGAAAGATTAAAGCAGAACTCCGGCCAAATGTGAAGCTTAAATAAACATATGTGGATGGATTTGAGTCTGTCTGCAGCCGGGAACATATGGCGACATTTGAGGGGGGTGGCTGTTGTATTACGAGCAAGACTCAGAAGCAGATTACCAGGCCTGTCTTCCGTGACCCACCTCTACTGATCCACTCACCCTTCATACACTAACACAGCCAGAAGGGTGACACCGCCACTTCCTCTTGCAGCTTTTGCTGCTACCTGTGTCACCTACCGATCAGGAGCTCCTACCTGTACTCTCCCCTACAGCTCGATCACCTTTACGGTTCTCCGAAGGTCCCCCGCCACCACCACCACCCATGATGGTTCCTGGGCTGTCCCGTTTCCTCTAGGTAGCCCAAGCCTGCAGTAAGTGGTCTGGATGGCTTCCCCATAGAGGAGATGGCAGAACCACCCTTCCCCCATCTCCTCTATGACAAATGATCCCAGAAGCAACAAGGATTTCGTCACATTCGGTTTAAGAGCCGTCATTACCGGGCTGTTAGAGCCAGGGAAGCAGCTAACCAAGCTTGATCTGTGCTTGGTTAGTTGCTTTGAACTAATAGACCCCTGATATGTCTCCATAAAGAGGACTTGCCCAAAGCTATAGTTCTGCATGCATCTTTGGTGCAGTTTTCAAAAAAATAAATAAAAAAAAGCAGGTCCCCATTGAAATGAATAGAAAACGGGGCAAAAACGCACCTGCGTTACATTTTTGGTGCATTATTTGGGTCATATGTCCAAGTTTCACAGACGCATGCTGAGTTATAGGCATCCAGAAAACACACCAGCAACGCATCAAAAATTAGGCAAAAACACATACGTGGTGCGGTCTCACAATTTAAATGAAAGCAGCTACACGGCATGGGAGAAACCAATGGAAGACGTGCACATCAAGCCAACGCATTTCGGGGGAAAGGACTCCACCTTTCTTCAGGGCTGTTGTTGCTATTAGATGGGAATGGTTCCCAAACCGGATATATTAATTGCAAGGTTTCAGAAAACAGGGTGACAGAGTGCCGGCTAACCAGCCGTAGTTGTCATTGCTGCCTCTGCAACTACATCCAGTACTCTGTCATCCTGCTTCTCTTATGGTGGATTCTTCTCTTATGGTGAATGCCTCTCCTATGGAGGATGCCTCTCTTATGGCGAATACCTCTCTTATGGCGGATGCCTCTCTTATGGCGGATGCCTCTCTTATGGTGGATGCCTTTCTTATGGTGGATGCCTTTCTTATGGTGGATGCCTTTCTTATGGTGGATGCCTTTCTTATGGTGGATTCTGCTCTTATGGTGAATGCTTCTCTTATAGTGAATGCCTCTCTTATGGAGTATGCCTCTCTTATGGAGGATGCCTTTCTTATGGTGGATGCCTTTCTTATGGTGGATGCTTCTCTTATGGTGGATTCTGCTCTTATGGTGAATGCTTCTCTTATAGTGAATGCCTCTCTTATGGAGTATGCCTCTCTTATGGAGGATGCCTTTCTTATGGTGAATGCCTCTCTTATGGAGGATGCCTCTCTTATGGTGAATGCCTCTCCTATGGAGGATGCCTCTCTTATGGTGAATGCCTCTCTTATGGTGAATGCCTCTCTTATGGCGAATGCCTCTCTTATGGAGGATACCTCTCTTATGGAGGATGCCTTTCTTATGGTGGATGCCTTTCTTATGGTGGATGCTTCTCTTATGGTGGATTCTGCTCTTATGGTGAATGCTTCTCTTATAGTGAATGCCTCTCTTATGGAGGATGCCTCTCTTATGGAGGATGCCTTTCTTATGGTGAATGCCTCTCTTATGGAGGATGCCTCTCTTATGGAGGATGCCTTTCTTATGGTGAATGCCTCTCTTATGGAGGATGCCTCTCTTATGGAGGATGCCTTTCTTATGGTGGATGCCTTTCTTATGGTGGATTCTGCTCTTATGGTGGATGCTTCTCTTATGGAGGATGCCTCTCTTATGGAGGATGCCTTTCTTATGGTGGATGCTTCTCTTATGGAGGATGCCTCTCTTATGGAGGATGCCTTTCTTATGGTGGATGCTTCTCTTATGGAGGATGCCTCTCTTATGGAGGATGCCTTTCTTATGGTGGATGCTTCTCTTATGGTGGATTCTGCTCTTATGGTGGATTCTTCCCTTTTTGTGGATGCCTCTCGTGGAATCTTCTTTTACTGTATGGTATAATCTTCTCTTATAGTGGACACCCTTCTCATTGTGGAATCTTTTCTTATGGTGGAATATTCTCTTAAGGTGGACTTTTCTCTTACAGTGGATTCTTCTCTTATGGTGGATGCCTCTCTTATGGTGGAATCTTCTCTTATTTTGGATGCTTCTCTTAAAGTGGTTGTAAACCCTTTTATCTTTTTTTTTTTTTTTTTTACTAACCTGCAAGACAAAGCTATAATGAGCTAGTATGACTAGCATACTAGCTCATTATGTACCACTTACCTTCGATCGGGGCCCCCGAAGTCGTCCGTGTCCCTCCTCTAGCCACATCCATCGCTGCGGCGATAGCCGGAATGTTACTTCCGGGTATCGCCGCTGCAGCCAATCACAGCGCCGCTCCGGCGCTGTGATTGGCCGGAGCGGCGAAGATGTGACTCTGCGCATGCGCGCGTGAGCTGTCGAATTCGGCTACGTCGTTGAATGTTGCGACCTAGCCGAATTTGTGAATGGGGTGACGTCAGCGTCGCCGCATTTACATACAAATATCTCCTTAACCGTGTAGGTTAAGGAGATATTTCATGCACCTACAGGTAAGCCTTAATCTAGGCTTACCTGTAGGTCTTTGTTTAAAAAGTGGGTTTACAACCACTTTAATGGTAGATGCTTCTCTAATGGTGGAATCTTCTGTTATGGTGGATGCTACTCTTATGGTGGAATCTTATGGTGGAATCTTCTCTTGAGGTGGATTCTTCTTTTATGATGGATTTTTCTCTTATAGTGGATTCTTCTCTTATGGCGGAGTCTTCTCTTATGATGGAGTCTTCTCTAATGGTGGATGATTCTCTTAGACCAGTGGTCTCCAAACTGTGGTCCAGGAGCCAGACGCGGCCCTTTGCATGCTTTTATCCGGCCCTTGGGGCACTATTTTATTCACAGACATCAATTAAGGGTACAGTACCTCCTAAAGACACCAACGATGGGGCGCAATACCTACCAATAACATCAATGATGGGGTAAAGTTCCTCCCAATGACACCAACGATGGGGCGCAATACCTACCAATAACATCAATGATGGGGTAAAGTTCCTCCCAATGACACCAATGATGGGCCACAATTCCTCCCACTGACACCAATGATTAAGTCTGGCCCCGACAAAGTCTGACGAACAGTAAACTGGCCCTTTATTAGAACGTTTGGAGACCCCTGTCTTAGACCCTTGGAAGTGGGATTGGATAAATATATAATTTTTCTGTTTATGGGATCATTGTATGGATGTTTTGCACTCTGTACTGTTAAATTGCTGTTGCAAGTTTGATGTTAGTGTGGAACACCTCAATGTTTGGTGGACATTTGTCATACAATGTTAACATCATAGGTGTGCGCAGCCTATTGTATTAGGGTGTGCACCCCAAAGCTCAAACACCTGGTACCAATCACTGTGTTCATTCACATTACCACTTCATCCACTCATCATCTGTGTGTGCCCGCAGCAGCAGCCGGTGGGAGAGGTAAGGGTTTCCAGAACCACATGGGGTGATTAGGGTGTGCCTGGGCACACCTGGCACACCCTGTGCGCACGCCTATGGTTAACATACACGCTGGTGGGGGTATCATGAGATATCATCAGTTCCACTTGTGAGCCCCATATGTGTGACGGTTGACTGTTGGATGGCTGTCTGATACCATTAGAGGGGATTGTGTTACAACTCTCTGGATTGGCATTTGCAATTGTAGCGGTGGCAGATGTAATTGACAGGCAATGTCTACATACTGTTCTTTACAACTATGGCATTATAAGAGCCAGAACACTTCATAGAGGAGAATTCATGTGCATCCATCCATTGGCTTTCATGTACTTTTATCCTGAACATAATCTGTATATCATTCAACGGTTTTGCATAGTTCCGCACTTTTCACACGCTATTTGGATCGACGATTGTGCAATCATGCATGTGTGTTTATCATCTGATGATGAATGTTTTGCAGTGCCATCATCCACAGCTTTTGATGGGTTGCCCACAAACAAGGTTTTAAATGTAGTCATGTGATCTATGTATGAATATCATGTATTATTAGGCCTCATGCCCACGGACGTTTTAACAGCCGCGATTTTGAGCGTTTTTTTACAGCTTAAAAACGCCTGTCCATGTTAGTCTATAGTTTCATGCCCACCTATGTTTTTTTGAGCTGCAAATAGCATAGGCGTTTTTAAGCTGTAAAAAAAACCCAGGACCAGTGTGTTCCGCGGCGTCAGGCATAAAAAAACATGAAGCGTTAAAAAAAAAAAGCGCAAAAACGCTGCAATTGCGTTTTTGAGCTCCAGCGTTTTTTGTTTTTGTTTTCCGAAAAAAATACGGTCGAAAAATTTATACAATAACATGGGCTGTAAAAAACGCTCAAAAATGCGGCTGTAAAAACGTCCGTGGGCATGAGGCCTTATAGTACATACATCATTCTAGGCTTTCATGTATTGTTCTGCTTTTTTATTACTTTGAAAACACAAAACAAAAGTCTCTGTTTTTTATGGTTACCAGTCATGGGCTGTGTTTATATACGATATTTTGGCGAATATTGAGGGTACAGCCACTGAATATGGGTCTTTTTTTGGTGCAACTATCTGATGTTGAACAGGACCTTCACCCTCCCCACCTGCCTTCTCCCATTTCACACCTACCCCTCTCCTTCTCTACCAAGGATATTTTATTTATTTATTTATATAAATCCTTTTTTCGGGGGAACCCTCCCCACATTTCCTGAATTCTTGCCTAGGTGAAAATGACATAATCATTACCTGCAGCTTCCTGGGATACCAACATCATGCATCCCAGGAGGCCTTGAGGTACTCTATAGCCATGTACTGCAGTGCGTTATTAAGGGGCCAGCTCTTTATTTCTGGTCCATGCAGACATACAGGAACCGGTCCTCTGTATGGCTCTCCCTGCAGCAGCTGAAAGCCGGCTTCATCTCCTCTCCCTCCCACCAGCTTTCAGCTGCTGCAGGGGGGGGGACTACAGGAGATCTGTTCTAGTAAATGCCCCCCGTCGTGCCGATAATCCCCCCCCCCGTAGGCAATCTCCTTCCCCCTGCTCCTGGGCCCCCCATGTGCCCCTCCAGCAGCACTGACAGCGTCTTCCCTTCTCCCTCCTGCAAGCTGCTGCAGGGTACGGGGGATCGCTTCAGGATGGACCCAGGCCCCATCAGTTCAGCAGGGGGCCCAGGGAGCATTAAGAGTTGGATCATGGAAAGGAGGGGATGACTAGTGCAGAAAGGGAGGGGGCAACTACAGGAACTGATCCCCTGTATGCTCCCTGCAGCAGCTGAAAGCCGGCTTCATCTCCTCTCCCTCCCAGCAGCTTTCAGCTGCTGCAGGGGGGAACTATAGGGGATCTGTTCTAGTAAATGCCCCCGGTCATACCGATCACCCCTCCCATAGACAATCTCCTTCCCCCTGCTCCTGCCCCCCCCCCCCCCATGTGCTTCTCCAGCAACACTGACAGCTTCTTCCCCTCTCCCTCCTGCAAGCCGCTGCAGGGTATGGGGGATCGCTTCAGGATGGACCCAGGCCCCATTAGTTCAGCAGGGGGCCCAGGGAGCATTAAGAGTTGGATCATGGACAGGAGGGGGTGACTAGTGCAGAGGGGAGGGGGCAACTACAGGAACTGATCCCCTGTATGCTCCCTGCAGCAGCTGAAATCTGGCCCTCCTCTCCCTCTCACCAGCTTTCAGCTGCTGCAGGGGGAACTATAGGATAGGGGATCTGTTCTAGTAAATGCCCCCGGTCATACCGATCACCCCTCCCATAGACAATCTCCTTCCCCTGCTCCTGCCACCCCCCCCCCCCATGTGCTTCTCCAGCAACACTGATAGCTTCTTCCCCTCTCCCTCCTGCAAGCTGCTGCAGGGTATGGGGGATCGCTTCAGGATGGAGAGCCGGTCAGGTAGGCTGTACAGGGCCTGGTGATTTTTAACAGCAACCCATCAGCACAGTGACGGGTCACCTTTAAAACTGTTCAGTTACACTAAAGACCCCACAAGAAACAGTACAGCTAAACTCAGAATAGTCGCCAAAAATCAATAATATACAGTATGTTCCTAATGAAGGCATATGGTGAGATGAGGGCTCTATCCTGACAAATCAAAGTGCATTGAGGGTAATGGCTAGACAGACAGGCAGGTCTCCTTTCCTGATCTGCAGACTGAACATAGACAGATGGAAGTCTGGTTTATAACAAACTCCAGCAGCTTTGGTGTACATGAACTCTAAAAATCTTGCCCCCCCCCCACCCCCTCCATAAGGGCGACTGCAGACAATTTTACCTTTGGGAGGCAAAGAAAATTCCTTCCTGACAGCGCAGAGGTAGTTTGGTCAATCACTTGGACTAAAAGGTTTCCATTCAGCAATTAGGACACTATTAGGCCTCCTTCTAGGGTTACCACCTGTCCAGGTGATTCACCCGGACAGTCCAGGTTTTGAAGGACTGTCCGGGTTGAAACCCGAACACATTATTCAGACCAGGCTGTGGCTTCCCAAGTAACCAAGATAGTTACACACAAATCTGTTCCTGCTTGGGAGCTGCGAGCGGCTGTCTGGGGGCAGATTCAACATCACTGGGGGGGCAGAGCGATGATGTCAGTAACAGCAATTTGGCCACACCCACTGTTTGCTGTGGCACGCTATGCGCACCGCAGTACTACTCTCCTTGGGGTACCCAAAGGTGTCCCAGGCCGCTAAAGTGTTCGGGTTTGGATTTGAAGAAAAGGTTGCAACCCTACCTCATTCACATTACAATGATGCGAATAGATGCGTTTGGAAAGGTTTCCTACAGTATCTCACAAAAGTAAGTATAAAGTAAATCTTTTCTTGTATCTTTTCATGTGACAACACTGAAGAAATGACACTTTGCTACAATGTAAAGTAGTGAGTGTACAGCTTGTATAACAGTGTAAATTTGCCGTCCCCTCAAAATAACTCAACACACAGCCATTGATGTCTAAACCGCTGGCAACAAAAGTTTGTACACCCCTAAGTGAAAATGTCCAATATTTTGTGTGGCCACCATTTTTTTAAAACCTTAAAGTGGAGGTCCCGCGGAAAATAAATAAATTAAAAGCCATCAGCTACAAATACTGCAGCTGCTGACTTTTAATAAATGGACACTTACCTGTCCTGGAGTCCAGCGATGTAGGCAACCAAAGCCGAGCAATCGCTCGTCTCTCGGCTGCCCCCGCCGCCATCCTCGGAGAGGGAATCAGGAAGTGAAGCATTGCGGCTTCACTGCCCGGTTCCCTACTGCGCATGTGCGAGTCGTGCAGCGCCTTCTCACTGGTCTCCGCTGGGGGGGGGGTGACGCAGAGGGGCGCAACTCCCGTGGGAGTCTATCCAAAAAGTGGGTGAAAATACCTTAGACAGGTATCTGCACTCCCCTCCCCCCTGAAAGGTGCCAGATGTGACACCGGAGGGGGGGGGGTTTAAAAAAGCGGAGGTTCACTTTTTGTGTGGACCTCCGCTTTTACCCTCTTGGGCATGGAGGTCACCAGAGCTTCACAGGTTGGCACTGGAGTCCTCTTCCCCTCCTCCATGATGACATCACAGAGCTGGTGGATGTTAGAGACCTTGCGCTCCTCCACCTTCTGTTTGAGGAGGCCCCACAGAGGCTCAATAGGGTTTATGTCTGGAGTAGGGATGAGCTTCGTGTTCGAGTCGAACCTACGTTCGACTCGAACATCGGCTGTTCGATCGTTCGACGAAGATCGAACGATTTGGGCCGTTCGCGCCAAATTCGAGTGACGCGAACGGCCCACAATGCACTACGCCATCGCAGTGTCATCCAGGCGCTGTGATTGGCCAAGCATGCACTGTGACCCCGCATGCTTGGCCAATCACAGCGCCGGCAGCGAGGAGAGCAATGATTGGCCACAGGCAGGATGCCTGTGGCCAATTATTGCTGAGGGTGTTTAGTACACGCCCCACACTATAAAAGGCCGCCAGCACGGCGGCCTAGTGTAGTGTGTTCCGGAGCAGGGATAGAGCAGCATAGGCAGGGACAGTGACTTTTATTTCTTTCTTGCTTAACCTGGATTCCTTTAGTTTAGGGAAAGAGAAGGATAGGTAGGGAGAGTGTCAGTGTGTTTTGTGCTTGTGCTATATTGTGCTTAAAAAAAACATTTTTTCTAGGGACAGAAAACTGTAGGTAGGGAGAGTGTCAGTTTCTTTCACTGTCAAAGTCCTTGTTTCCAGGGACCTGGAAGGACAGTGAGTGAATTCTCCTTGTGCTAAATTGTGCTTAAAAAAAACATTTTTTCTAGGGACAGAAAACTGTAGGTAGGGAGAGTGTCAGTTTCTTTCACTGTCAAAGTCCTTGTTTCCAGGGACCTGGAAGGACAGTGAGTGAATTCTCCTTGTGCTAAATTGTGCTTAAAAAAAACATTTTTTCTAGGGACAGAAAACTGTAGGTAGGGAGAGTGTCAGTTTCTTTCACTGTCAAAGTCCTTGTTTCCAGGGACCTGGAAGGACAGTGAGTGAATTCTCCTTGTGCTAAATTGTGCTTAAAAAAAACATTTTTTCTAGGGACAGAAAACTGTAGGTAGGGAGAGTGTCAGTTTCTTTCACTGTGAAAGTCCTTGTTTCCAGGGACCTGGAAGGACAGTGAGTGAATTCTCCTTGTGCTAAATAAAAAACATTTTTTCTAGGGACAGAAAACTGTAGGTAGGGAGAGTGTCAGTTTCTTTCACTGTCAAAGTCCTTGTTTCCAGGGACCTGGAAGGACAGTGAGTGAATTCTCCTTGTGCTAAATTGTGCTTAAAAAAAACATTTTTTATAGGGACAGAAAACTGTAGGTAGGGAGAGTGTCAGTTTCTTTCACTGTCAAAGTCCTTGTTTCCAGGGACCTGGAAGGACAGTGAGTGAATTCTCCTTGTGCTAAAATGTGCTTAAAAAAAACATTTTTTCTAGGGACAGAAAACTGTAGGTAGGGAGAGTGTCAGTTTCTTTCACTGTCAAAGTCCTTGTTTCCAGGGACCTGGAAGGACAGTGAGTGAATTCTCCTTGTGCTAAATTGTGCTTAAAAAAAACATTTTTTCTAGGGACAGAAAACTGTAGGTAGGGAGAGTGTCAGTTTCTTTCACTGTCAAAGTCCTTGTTTCCAGGGACCTGGAAGGACAGTGAGTGAATTCTCCTTGTGCTAAATTGTGCTTAAAAAAAACATTTTTTCTAGGGACAGAAAACTGTAGGTAGGGAGAGTGTCAGTTTCTTTCACTGTCAAAGTCCTTGTTTCCAGGGACCTGGAAGGACAGTGAGTGAATTCTCCTTGTGCTAAATTGTGCTTAAAAAAAACATTTTTTCTAGGGACAGAAAACTGTAGGTAGGGAGAGTGTCAGTTTCTTTCACTGTCAAAGTCCTTGTTTCCAGGGACCTGGAAGGACAGTGAGTGAATTCTCCTTGTGCTAAATTGTGCTTAAAAAAAACATTTTTTCTAGGGACAGAAAACTGTAGGTAGGGAGAGTGTCAGTTTCTTTCACTGTCAAAGTCCTTGTTTCCAGGGACCTGGAAGGACAGTGAGTGAATTCTCCTTGTGCTAAATTGTGCTTAAAAAAAACATTTTTTCTAGGGACAGAAAACTGTAGGTAGGGAGAGTGTCAGTTTCTTTCACTGTCAAAGTCCTTGTTTCCAGGGACCTGGAAGGACAGTGAGTGAATTCTCCTTGTGCTAAATTGTGCTTAAAAAAAACATTTTTTCTAGGGACAGAAAACTGTAGGTAGGGAGAGTGTCAGTTTCTTTCACTGTCAAAGTCCTTGTTTCCAGGGACCTGGAAGGACAGTGAGTGAATTCTCCTTGTGCTAAAAAAAACATTTTTTCTAGGGACAGAAAACTGTAGGTAGGGAGAGTGTCAGTTTCTTTCACTGTGAAAGTCCTTGTTTCCAGGGACCTGGAAGGACAGTGAGTGAATTCTCCTTGTGCTAAATTGTGCTTAAAAAAAACATTTTTTCTAGGGACAGAAAACTGTAGGTAGGGAGAGTGTCAGTTTCTTTCACTGTGAAAGTCCTTGTTTCCAGGGACCTGGAAGGACAGTGAGTGAATTCTCCTTGTGCTAAATTGTGCTTAAAAAAAACATTTTTTCTAGGGACAGAAAACTGTAGGTAGGGAGAGTGTCAGTTTCTTTCACTGTGCAAGTCCTTGTTTTCAGGGACCTGGAAGGACAGTGAGTGAATTCTCCTTGTGCTAAATTGTGCTTAAAAAAAACATTTTTTCTAGGGACAGAAAACTGTAGGTAGGGAGAGTGTCAGTTTCTTTCACTGTCAAAGTCCTTGTTTCCAGGGACCTGGAAGGACAGTGAGTGAATTCTCCTTGTGCTAAATTGTGCTTAAAAAAAACATTTTTTCTAGGGACAGAAAACTGTAGGTAGGGAGAGTGTCAGTTTCTTTCACTGTGCAAGTCCTTGTTTCAAGGGACAGAGAAGGACACCTGAAGGTAGCCCTTATTGCTTTTTTCCCATCTCCCTGCAGGCCATCTATTAGAATGTCTGGAAGGCAAACAAGGAGAGGCAGACAGTCAGGAGGCAATAAAAGAGGGCAAGCAGGCTCTGTGTCTGGGGGCAACAGTGCTGGTCGTGGACGCGGTGCATTGTCATCAGCACATGGCCATGGGACACGCTTGTCCTTCTTTTCGGCAGCTGGACATGTTGAGCCACATCATGCCGAAGACTTGGTAGAGTGGATGACCAAGCCCTCCTCCTCCTCCTCATCCTCTCTCACCCAGGCTCAGGGTACTGGAAAAGCAGCTGCCAAAGCGTCCTCTTCCCTGGTATCAATGTCAGACTCATCATCAGTCACTCCTTCCCTAGACCCACCATGTCCTCCTCCTGAGGAGTCCCCCGAACTGTTTCAGCACAGTGTTGGGTACATGCTCCAGGAGGATGCCCAGCGTTTCGAAGGGTCTGATGATGAAACCCAGCTAGAGGAAGGCAGTAGCGTGAGAGCAGACAGAGGGGATGCTCAAGAAGGACACCAATCTGGCAGTCATGTTCCAGCAGCTGCAGCATACTGCCAGATTGGCTCCAGTGATGAGGAGGGAGGTGATGATGAGGTCACTGACTCCACGTGGGTGCCTAATAGGAGAGAGGAGGAGGAGGAGGATGAGGAGGAGGCACATCTCCAACGAGGCAGGATGCCCTTTGGTGGCCAGCGTAAGGGCAGTACACCGACGGAATCACACCGCAGAGCTCCGCCTGTGCAGGGCGCTGCCTCTGCCCGTCATTCAAAAAGTTCTTTGGTGTGGGCCTTTTTTGAGGCTAGTGCATCAGATCGCACAGCTGCTGTTTGCAACATATGTCTCAAGCGTATATCGCGTGGCCAAAACATCAGCCGCTTGGGTACCACATGCCTGACCAGACATATGTTGACCTGCCATGCAGCTCGTTGGCAAGCCTACCTCAAAGACCCACACCAAAGAACAAAGCGGACCTCTCCTTGCACCGCATCAGCTGGGATCTCCAACCCCACTATAACTTCAGTCCTCTCTGAAACATGCACTGAGAGGAATGAAGGTGTAGAATTAGGTGTGTCACAGCCAAGTACTTGCGGCCACTCTGCTAGCAGTACACCGACGTCCGATTCTAGCAGGCAAATTTCCCTGCCCCAGCTGCTGGACCGTCGAAAGAAGTTCACTCCCAGCCATCCACATGCCCAGCGGTTGAATGCTAGCTTGGCTAAATTGCTAGCGCTTCAACTGCTGCCTTTTCAGTTGGTAGACTCGGCCCCCTTCCGTGAGTTTGTGCAATGTGCGGTTCCTCAGTGGCAGGTTCCCAAACGCCACTTTTTCTCACGGAAGGCTATTCCGGCTCTCTACCGGCATGTGGAAGGCAATGTCTTGGCCTCGCTGGACAGGGCGGTCAGCGGTAAGGTGCATATTACCGCTGACTCATGGTCCAGCAGGCATGGACAGGGACGTTACCTTTCTTTCACGGCCCATTGGGTCACTCTTTTGGCAGCTGGGAAGGATGCAGGACAAGGTGCAGTAGTGTTGGAGGTTGTCCCACCGCCACGCCTCCAAAATGCTACTACTGGTTGTGACACACCTCTCTCCTCCACCCCCTCCTCTTCTTCTTCCTCCATGGCCTCTTCCTGTGGTTTGTCCTATGAACCAGCGGTGCTCCGTAGCCGTTCACGGGGCTACGCAAGTACGCAGGCAAAAAGATGCCATGCCGTGCTTGCGCTGGTGTGTTTGGGGGACAGAAGCCACACTGGGGCAGAGGTCCTGTCTGCTCTGCAGGGCCAGGCCGAGAGGTGGTTGACGCCACGCCAGCTTAAGCCAGGAATGGTGGTTTGCGACAATGGCACCAACCTCCTCTCCGCCCTCCGACAGGGACAACTGACCCATGTGCCCTGTGTGGCTCACGTCCTTAACCTGGTGGTGCAGCGGTTCTTGGGCAGGTACCCGGGCTTACAGGATGTCCTGAGGCAGGCCAGGAAAGTCTGTGTGCATTTCCGCAGATCTTATAATGCCAGTGCTCGCCTGGCTGAGCTGCAAAAGGAGTTGAACCTGCCCAAGAACCGCCTTATATGTGACATGCCCACCAGGTGGAACTCAACGTTGGCCATGCTGCAGCGGCTGCACACGCAGCAGAGGGCCATCAATGAGTACCTGTGCGACTACGGCACCAGGACAGGGTCAGGGGAGCTTGGTTTTTTTTCTCCACGCCAGTGGGGCATGATCAGGGATGCATGCACTGTCCTGGCACCATTTGAGGAGGCCACGAGGATGGTGAGCAGTGACAGTGCATGCATCAGTGACACTGTACCTCTTGTCCACCTGTTGGAGCACACGCTGCGTGGAATAATGGACAGGGCACTTGAGGCAGAACAGAGGCAGGAAGAGGAGGACTTCCTTGCCTCTCAAGGCCCCCTTTACCCAGACAGTGTTCCTTCTGTCCCACCCATCGCACAGGAAGAGGAGGAGGAGGAGGAGGAGGAGGAGGAGGATTGTGTCAGCATGGAGGTGGAGGCTGGCACTCAGCATCATCAGCAGCAGTCTTTTAGGGATGATTTACAGTCCCAAGAAACCAGTGGACTTGTACGTGGCTGGGAGGAGGTGGCTGCGGATCATGTCGTCCTTAGTGACCCAGAGGACTCCGGAGCGAATGCCTCAGCAAACCTACGCTGCATGGCCTCCCTGATCCTGCAAAGTCTGCGGAAGGATCCTCGTATTCTTCGGATCAAGGAGAGGGACCATTACTGGCTGGCCACTCTCCTTGATCCACGGTACAAGGGTAAGGTTGCGGACCTTATGTTACCGTCGCAGAGGGAGCAGAGGATGAGACAACTCCGGGAGGCCTTGCAGAAAGGTCTGTGCAACGCGTTCCCAGAGACTGGGAGGTTACAAACTCCTGGTCCTGGACAACGAGTTGCTGAGGCTTCGGCCAGTCAAAGAAGGAGCGGTGGGGAAGGTGGCCGTCTGACCGATGCGTTCAGACAATTCTTTAGTCCGCAGCCCCAAAGTATGATCGGTTCCAGCAACCATCGCCAGCGTCTGATAAACATGGTGCAGGAATATCTAGGGGCAAGGTCAGACTTGGACACCTTCCCCACCGAAAATCCTCTGGCTTACTGGGTCTTGAGGATGGATCACTGGCCAGAGCTTGCACAGTATGCAATTGAGCTACTGGCCTGTCCTGCATCCAGCGTTCTTTCGGAACGCACATTCAGTGCTGCTGGAGGATTTGTCACGGATCACAGGGTGCGCCTGTCCACCGACTCGGTTGATCGACTGACTTTCATCAAGATGAACCAGTCTTGGATCACCACCAGCTACCACACACCTGATGCTGATATAACAGACTAATTGATTTTAACATGTCACATCCCTTCAAGACTGATGCTGATGCTGAGTGCCTGTGCTGTTATGTTGACTGGCTATCCTCCTCCTCCGAGTCCTCAATGATACGATTGATGATGATAGCTTGGAAGATCATTTTTGTTTATGGGTGCCGCCACCAGTGGCTAAGGCCCAATTTTTCAGCCCCTGTTTTACAGGGGCGTGTAATTAAAAATTTTTTAGCAATAATTTGCCATAGGGCTCATTGCTGTGCTCCAAGTACAGTATCTGTGAGGGGTTGGAGTGTTGTGGCACCAGTGCCTAAGGCCCAATTTTTCAGCCCCTGTTTAACAGGGGCGTGTCATTACAATTTTTGAAGCAATACTTTGCAACAGGGCTCATTGCTGTGCTCCAAGTACAGTATCTGTGAGGGGTTGTAGTGTTGTGCCACCAGTGCCTAAGGCCCAATTTTTCAGCCCCTGTTCAACAGGGGCATGCAATTACAATTCTTGATCTAATAATTCACAGCAGGGTCCATTGCTGCACCCACCAAGAGTAACTCTGAGGGCTTACAGTCTTGTGGCAACGCCACCACCACCACCACCACGAAAGGCCCAATTTTTCAGCCCCTGTTCAAAAGGGGCATGTAATTACAATTCTTGATCTAATAATTCACAGCAGGGCCCATTGCTGCACCCACCAAGAGTAACTGTCAGGGCTTACAGTGTTGTGGCACCAGCACCACCATCAAAGCCCCAATTTTTACTACCACTGTTCAACAATTATATGTAATTAAAATTCCTGATATAATAGTTGACAGCAGGGCGTTCCAGCACCAACCAAGAGTAACTGAGTGCTTACAGTGTTGTGCCAACACCAACAACTAAGGGGCCTATTTCTGCAGAGTATATACGGCAGGTCCCTACTTTCAAACATCCAACTTACAAACGACTCCTACTTGCAAACGAAAGAAGACAACAGGAAGTGAGAGGAAATCTACCCCTAGAAAGGAAAATTCTCTCCTGTAAGAATAAATATGGGAGAAAGGGGTCTCATCTGTACTGATGCTTTATCAGCAATCCTTGTTTCAAGAAAAACACCACATTTCAAAAACAGTTGTCATTGGGACGGAAAGTGAGGTGAAATGTTCTGAACAGGGGCACAGACAGCAAAACAAATGTTACAGGGGTGATAACCCTTACCTATGTTTCCCAAAAAGTTTAAAAATAGATTTTTGGGCTGGAGCTACACTTCAACAATGTACCTGTTCAAAATTACAAACAGATTCTACATAAGAACAAACCTACAGTCCCTGTCTTGTATGCACCGCCTGTATACGGCTGTTCAGAGTATATAGGGCCTTTTTTATTTTATGTGCGGGGTTCCCCTTAATATCCATACAAGACCCAAAGGGGCTGGTAATGGGCTGGGGTAGGGGGGGGGGGTGTTGATGGGGTAGCTATGCCATTTTTCCTAAAGATTTTCATCCATATTACCGGGACCAGACATTGCATTAAAGCCGCAAGCAGTTTTAAATGACTTTTTTCCCTTTAGAAATGTTATTTTGTGCAGGGACAGTTCTAAACACGGGAAACACGTGGCACTTCACAGGCATACTTTAGACACCCCCCAGGTACGATATTTAAAGGAATATTTGACTTTTTTTTTTCACTTTATGCATCATTAAAATGACTGCTCCCGAAAAACGACCGTTTTTAAAACTTCTTTTTGCATTGATACATGTCCCCTGGTGCAGAACCCGGGTTCCCAAACCCTTTTTAGGACAATAACATGCATAATAGTTGTTATAATTAGCACTTTAGAATTCGAACGTTCGCATCCATTGTATTTAATAGGGTTCTAATGTTCGTTCGAACTTTCGGTCCGTTCGCGGGTTCTGGTGCGAACCGAACCCGGGGGTGTTCGGCTCATCACTAGTCTGGAGACATGCTTGGCCAGTCCATCACCTTTACCTTCAGCTTCTTTAGCAAGGCAGTGGTCATCTTGAAGGTGTGTTTGGGGTCGTTATCATGTTGGAATACCGCCCTGCAGCCCAGTCTCTGAAGCAAGGGGATCATGCTCTGCTTCAGTATGTCACAGTACAGGTTGGCATTCATGATTCCCTCAATGATCTGTAGCTCCCCAGTGTCGGCAGCACTCATACAGCCCCAGACCATGACACTCCCACCACCATGCTTGACTGTAGACAAGACACACTTGTCTTTGTACTCCTCACATGGTTGCCGCCACACACGCCTGACACCATCTGACACCAAATACGTTTATCTTGGTCTCATCAGACCACAGGACATGGTTCCAGTAATCTATGTTCTTAGTCTGCTTGTCTTCAGCAAACAGTTTGCTGGCTTTCTTGTGCCTCATCTTTAGAAGAGGCTTCCTTCTGGGACGACAGCCATGCAGACCAATTTGATGCAGTGTGTGGTGTATGGTCTGAGCACTGGCAGGCTGACCCCCCCACCCCTTCAACCTCTGCAGCAATGCTGGCAGCACTCATACGTCTTTTTCCCAAAGACAACCTCTGGCTATGACGCTGAACACGTGCACTCAACTTCTGTGGTCCACCATGGCGAGGCCTGCTCTGAGTGGAACCTGTCCTGTATGGTCTTGGCCACCATGCTGCAGCTCAGTTTCAGGGTCTTGGCAATCTTCTTATATCCTAGACCATCTTTATGTAGAGCAACAATTATTTTTTTCCAGATCCTCAGAGAGTTCTTTGCCATGAGGTGCCATGTTGAACATCCAGTGACCAGTATGAGAAAGTGAGAGCGATAACACCAAATTTAACACACCCGCTCCCCATTCACACCTGAGACCTTGTAACACTAACGAGTCACATGACACCGGGCAGGGAAAATGGCTAATTGGGCCCAATTTGGACATTTTCACTTAGGGGGTGTACTCACTTTTGTTGCCAGTGGTTTAGACATTAATGGCTGTGTGTTGAGTTATTTTGAGGGGACAGTAAATTTACACTGTCATACAAGCTGTACACTCACTACTTTACATTGTAGCAAAGTGTCATTTCTTCAGTGTTGTCACATGAAAAGATTTAATAAAAAAATTACAGAAATGTGAGGGGTGTACTGACTTTTGTGAGATACTGTCTATGCAATGTTATGTAATGGCACCACGCACACTATGCATTTAGCAGCTCATAGTTGCATTCAGTATAGCTGCTGTTAGAAAAAAAAAAGGGAAGTGCTGGGTCCAGTGACGGGTCGCATCAGTTTATAGCAACCATCCGCAGCTATTTACAAAGCTATGAGGATAGCTGCAGAACAAATAGGTGCAGCAAATGAAGAATTCTCTTCATTTAGCAAGGCATTATGGGACAACAAAGCTTCCTGGGAAACAGAAAATAACTTGCCGCACCTAAACACGAGTAACTGCAACTTTCACAACCATCCGCCATTCATTTTCTGCTCTGGAGAACGTTCAGGCTCGTGTGAATGAGAAATGATAAAATATATCTACTCTTATGATGAACATAATGGAATAGTAATTGTTGTTCCTACAAAAAAACATAGACCACAGGCTGGCGCATCGAAGGATTTGCAGAAAGCCTTCCCCATCCGGCGTCTCACAATACCCCCCTCCCCCCGCTACATCAGTATATTGATCTCTCTCTATGAATCAATAGCTGCCTGTGTCATGTCCACTTGTACTGTGAATTGGGATTGCTGACAAGAAGCATGCTGTTAGGAGGAGATAGCAGAGTGACAGAGAGGTGATCTCATCACTGTGCTACTTCTCCAGTCACTGTCCAGTCACAGGCTGGGGTGGGCCCAGGATGGGCTCAGAGGAAGTGAGATGAAAGATGCTGGCCATAAGCACATTTATAGTGTGAGCTGGGATTGCTGGCAAGAAGCATGGTGATAGGAGGACAGAGCCGACTGACAGATGATCTAATTGCTTTGCTGCTTCTACATTCACTGTCCAGTCAAGGGCTGGGGCGGGTCCAGGATGGGCTCAGAGGAAGTGAGATGAAAGATGCTGGCCATAAGTACATATGGACTGTGAATTGGGATTGCTGACAAGGAGCATGCTGATAGGAGGACAGAGCCGACTGACAGATGATATAAACGCTGTGCTGCTTCTCCATTCACTGTCCAGTCACAGGCTGGGGCGAGTCCAGGATGGGTTTAGAGGAAGTGAGATGAAAGATGCTGGCCATAAGCACATATGGACTGTGAATTTGGATTGCTGACAAGGAGCATGCTGACAGGAGGACAGAGCCAACTGACAGATGATCTAAACCAGTGTTTCTCAACTCCAGTCCTCGAGGCGCCCAAACAGGTCATGTTTTCAGGCTTTCCATTATTTTGCACAGGTGATTTGATCAGTTTCACTGCCCTTAGTAATTACCACAGCCGTTTCATCTGAGAGAAATCCTGAAAACATGACCTGTTGGGGCGCCTTGAGGACTGGTGTTGAGAAACACTGATCTAAACACTGTGCTGCTTCTCCATTCACTGTCCAGTCACGGGCTGGGGCGTGTCCAGGATGGGCTCAGGGGAAGTGAGATGAAAGATGCTGGCCGTCAAACTGAGGACATCTGGCGGCAGAAGACAGTACTGCATGGGAAATTTCTGGACTGAGCCTAACTATTGCTGCAAAAGCTGATTTTATTATTTTATCTTTTAACTGGCTATTCATTTTTATCTTGTTATTTTTCACTGCAGTTCAGCGGAAAAAATCGGAATCCTTCTGCTGTCCACTCCCATCCTTTGATTTCGTTTTAGCGGAGATGGGAGAGGGACTCTGCACTGAGATGAATGAGTAGCTCATCTCCCATAAGCGAGCAATGATAAAATATGTCTAATATTATATTGAAAAAAATGTAATATTACTGTATTATATTTTTTATAAAGGCAAAACAAGGCATCTTCTGTAAATAGCTGCTGCTAAATCGTGCGTTTGCCTCGCCATCGCCCCCTAGACCGCAGGCTGGCGTGTCAAGCGATTTGCAGGCAGGCTGCCCCATCCGGCCTCTCACAATATCCCTTCACTATATCAGTATAATAATCTCTCTCTCTCTCTCTCTCTATGTACCAACAGCTGCCCATGGCATGCCCATTTGTACTGTGAATTGGGATTATCCACTGTGGACAATTTAAAAGGGATTGTCCCGTAGATTAACTCACCCATGGGACACACCAGAGGATTACATTATAATGTTCAATCTGCATCCAGATACAAGCCATAGGTTACCCATGCAATTGGTTTTTTGATGGCCTATTTAAAAGCTGGTCCAATGCACCTGCTTCTCCTTGATAGGGTGTATCTCCAACCATGGTGACCACAAGGGACGTTAATCCTTTGTTTGTCGGACAACCTATTTTGGCAGGACCTCCTTCTTCTCCCTTTGTCTGCCAATTTCTCTCCGGTCATGTGATCTGCGTTCTGCATCGTTTCAAATCTTTCTTCAGAAGGGGAATTCCACCTTATATTACGTTATCTTCAAACAAGGCAGCAATACCGAAACTGTCGATTTGTAGTTTAGAAACTCTGAGGACATCCAAGTGTGTAATCAGCCATATCAGCAGCTGATGCCAGGCCTCCATTCTGGGGAAACCTCACTATGAGGATCTCCTTCAAGCATTACACAGGTGCAGCAGGATGGGCAATTTGTTTTTGTTTTTTTTAAACTTAAAGAGGAACTTGACCCTGCCTAGACAAAAAAATGTATTTCTATTTGTCATATTAGTCCATGGCGTCCAGCCTTGTCCTTCTTTCAGCCCAACGTTCTTCTTTCTTGCTCTGCTCCTTTGGCACCATCTTGGAACAATATATTTTGCATGCGCTTAATAGTCCATGGAGTCCAGCCTTCTACGTCCTAGTAGTCCATGTGGACTCCAGCCTTGACCTTAATAGTCCATGGAGTCCAGCCTTGTCCTTAATAGTCCATGGAGTCCAGACTTCTACGTCTTAGTAGTCCATGTGGACTCCAGCCTTGACCTTAATAGTCCATGGAGTCCAGCCTTGTCCTTAATAGTCCATGGAGTCCAGCCTTGTCCTTAATAGTTCATGGAGTCCAGCCTTGTCCTTAATAGTTCATGGAGTCCAGCCTTGTCCTTAATAGTTCATGGAGTCCAGCCTTGTCCTTAATAGTCCATGGAGTCCAGCCTTGTCCTTAATAGTTCATGGAGTCCAGCCTTGTCCTTAATAGTTCATGGAGTCCAGCCTTGTCCTTAATAGTTCCTGGTGTCCTGCCTTATCCTTAATAGTCCATGGAGTCCAGCCTTGTCTTTTTTAATAGTCCATGGAGTCCAGGCTTGTCCTTCTTAATAGTCCATGGAGTCCAGCCTTGTCCTTCTTAATAGTCAATGGAGTCCAGCCTTAGTCCATGGAGTCCAGACTTGTCCTTAATAGCCCATGGAGTCCAGGCACATCCTTCCTAATAATCCATGGAGTCCACCTTGTCTTTTAAATAGTCCATGGAGACCAGCCTTGTCCTTCTTAATAGTCAAGGAAGGCAAGCCTTGTACTTCTTAATAGTCCAGGGAGTCCAGCTTTGACCCTTATAGTCCATAGAGTGCAGAATTGTCCTTCTTAGTAGTCCATGGAGTTCAGTCTTGTCCTTTAAAATAGTCAATGCAGTCCAGCCTTGTCCTTCTTAATAGTCCATGGAGAGCAGTTTTGTCCTTCTTAATAGTCCATGGAGTTCTTTTTGTCCTTTTTAATAGTCCATGGAGTCAAGTCTTATCCTTCCTAATAGTCCATGGAGCCAAGTCTTGTCCTTCCTAATAGTCCATGGAGCCCAGTCTTGTCCTTCTTAATAGTCCATGGAGTCAAGTCTTTTCCTTTCTAATAGTCCATGGAGTCAAGCCTCGTCCTCTTTAATAGTACATGGAGTCAAACCTTGTCCTTCTTAATAGTCCATGGAGTCCAGCCTTGTCCTTCTTAATATGCAAGGTGTACAGCCTTGTCCTTCTTTCAACCCAAAGTTCTTCTTCATTGCTCTGCTCCCATTCCACTATCGTGGACTTGGACATACCCTGTGCATGTGCAGACACCTCATAGGTCCCTACCAGGTCTATAGGGCCAAGCAGAGACCCATGTCATGTCTACACATAAGTGAGCTGTCCCTACACATAACCAGACTACCATGCTAGAACCCAAAGACTGACAGAGACTAGGCATGAATTTGGGTGTCCTCCAAACTCATCTATGACTCGAACTCCGAACTCCCTCTTTTTTGTACTCAAGCTGCAGGCAGGATCATTCCCCATTCAGAGGGATCATTCCCCATTCAGAGGACGCCCAAACTCATCTCTAGCAGAGACATGCAATGAAATGCACATGCATGAGACAAAACATCAAAATGCTGCCTCCTGGGATGTGATGTAGACAGCCCAGGAGGCAGTGGGTGGGTGGACTTCTCACCCTTGCCTGGGCCAGGATTCTGGAAGTGCATCCATTAAAAAAAAAAAACAAACAAACAACATTTTTATTTTAAATAGAAAATTCCAATTGCGTAAGAGGGAGGGTGAGAAGGCAGAAGAAAGGAATGTCCTATTTGTGGGTGTTCCTTTCTATTGGGGCCCATTCACATCTGTGCGCTTCACTGCAGTGCATTGGGGAAAATACTACAGGTGCCTTTTTGGTGTACTAATCCATGTTTTTGGCCCCCTGGGCTTCACTGGCAGCAAACAAAAACGCATGAAGAGGTGCCAAAAAGTGCTTTAAAATACAGAGGCAAAGGTGTGAACCGAGCCCCTGACTTCCTGCCATGATCCATTAATCTAATCAGACACAATAGACTGAAAATGTTCACAGTGATCATACTGAGAGGAAGTCACTATGTACCAACATCTCCCTTACAGGATCACAACTTTATCTTATTAAATCCCATTAAAACTATTCTTAACTTAAAGGATCACTAAAGAAATTTTTTATTTTATTTTTTTAAATAACAAACATGTTATACTTACCTCTGCTGTGCAGCTCGTTTTGCACAGAGTGGCCACGTCTTCTGGGGTCCCTCGGCGGCTGTCTCGGCTCCTCCCCGCAATCACTCACCACCTATATGCGAGCTCGCATGGTGGTGAGTGATTGCGGGCACTCTCCAGTGATACAGCCAGCGGCTATTGCTGCTCACTGTATCACTCGGCCCCGCCCCCCCGGCACGCCGCGTCATTGGATGTGATTGACAGCAGCGCGAGCCAATGGCTGTGCTTCTTTCAATGTATCCACTGTAACCAATCAACGGCCAGGCTGAGCGGCGAAGAGGATGTTGGGGGCGAGCGCGGGACTTCCGAGGGGTCAGGTAAGCTAAACGGGGGGCCAGGGGGAGCCGGTATTTTCGGATGTTTTTTCACCTTAAAGGAGAGTTCCAGACTTTTTTTATGTTTATTAAATGTCAGCAGCTACAAAAAGTATAGCTGCTGGCCTTAAATAAACAGACACTTACCTGCTCCACTGTCCAGCGACACAGCCGAACGGAGCTTCGCTACTCTCCCCCCTTCTCCGCCGGCACCTCCATTCCTACTGTGGGCACCGGGCCGTGACAGCTTTCGGCTTCCCGGCCGGGCACTCATTGCGCATGCGCGAGCGGCGCTGCGCAATCTGAGTGGACAGGCGATCTCCTGGGACCTGTCACGTGTCCCAGGTGATCGCCTACAGGAAGGGGCCCGCCTTAGGCGATATGACGAGTCGCCTAAGCGGGCCCTGGGCGGAAGGAGGAAGTGGGACAGGAAGTCTCACTTCTACTGAAACCCCCACTCCCCCCCCCAAAAAAAATGACATGCCAAATGTGGCATGTAAGGGGGCGAGGAGTGGATTAAGCGGAAGTTCCAATTGTGGGTGGAACTCCGCTTTAATACATAGAATGCATTAAGGTGAAACAACTTTTACCTTTACAACCCCTTTAATAACACTTGGATCCGATTTGTTACTGAAAAACAAGTAAAAGTGATTGCTCTCCGATGGAAATCCATCAACCAAAAAAGAGCCCTTGACATGCAGCAGTTCACTAATTAAATAAAGCAACAAATTATCACTGATTCAGTCAGTGTGATTAATGTTACAATGTAATTCTAAATTTCCTGCGGCTAACATGGTTTGGAATAATTACTTTACATTATAGAGTCAGAGATATCCATGCAAATAGAGGAGAACCAGCTGAATTTCCACTGCGGATTAGGGCCTCATGCACACTTCAGCTCAAAAACGTTGCTTCTGCGGGCGTTCTAACTTTTTTCTCTGCTTCTAAATGCCCCTCCAATGGGAAGCTATGGGGTTGATTTACTAAAGGGAATTAGAATGTGCTCTTTGCAAAATGCAATTGCACTCTGCAAGTGCAGTTGCCCCAGAGCTTAGTAAATGAGCAGAAACTCTGCTGACTTCCATCATCCAATCATGTGCAAGCAAAAATGCATTTTTTTTTTTTTCCTTGTTCATGATTGGATATTTTTTGCAAAGTGAAGCCTTACCTCATTTACAATGCTCTGAAGCAACTGCACTCGCAGAGGGCAACTGCACTTTGCAAAGTGCACAGTCTATTGGCCTTTAGTAAATCAACCCCACAGACTGAGGAAATTGTAGTGCTTCCAGTAGTGCCCCTCCATCCATGGGCGTCCGCTGAACTTTTTTCAGGGGGGGGGCATCATTTTAAGGTCATCTATTCTCGGTCCCTTTTTGACAATGTCATGAAGGGGAGGGCCTTAGTCATTATGACATAAAGCGCAGGCATGCAAAGGTTTGAGAAACCTGATGCAAAAGCTTAACAGAAGGATCAAGCTGCCATTGTCTGATTAGCAATTTCTATGTTTTTTAAACCCCCCCCCCCTCTAGCGGCCGAATAGCGCCACTAAAACGATGGTAAAGTGCCGCTAAAACTAGCGGCGCTTTACCAATAACGTGGCCAGCTGGCAGTGTGAAATAGCTCTTGAGGATAATTCCGCTTCACTCCATGTCCATATAAATATAGTGTGTCTCCAGGGGGGGGGCAATTGACCCCCCTTGCCCTATGGAGCGGACGCCCATGCCTCCATCGGTGGTCTGTGGAAAATTCCCCTCAACATTGGTGGTCAGTGGAGAAAAATGCGCCTTTACATTTTTGACCTTAAAAATTACCTTATATGTCAATGGGAAATGTCAATTTCCTTAAAAATGTCAATGGGAAATGATCCCCCTCAAATTGGTGATCATTGCAGAAAGGAGTTCGGTCCATCAATGCTCATGAAACCCCTAGCAACCTCTGTCGAGAAAGCCAGATCTAAACACAAAGGGGTTGATTTACTAAAGGCAAATAGACTGTGCACTTTGCAAAGGGCAGTTGCACTCTGCAAGTGGAGTTGCTCCAGAGCTTAGTAAATGAGGCAAAGCTGCCCTTTGCAAAGAATACCCAATCACATGCAAGGAAAATTTAAATAACTGCATTTGTGCTTGCACATTATTGGACGATGGAAGTCAGCGGAGCTTCTATTAATTTACCAAGCTGTGGAGCAACTGCTCTTGCAGGGTGCAACTGCACTTTGCAAAGTGCACAGTGTATTTGCCTTTAGTAAATCAACCCCATATACTGTACATACACTCACCGGCCACTTTATTAGGTACACCTGTTCAATTGCTTGGAAACAAAAATTGCTAATCAGCCAATCTCATGGCAGCGATTCAATGCATTTAGGCATCTAGCCGTGGTGAAGGTGACTTGCTGAAGTTCAAACCGAGCATCAGAATGGGGAAAAAAGGAGATTTAAGTGACTTTGAACGTGGCATGGTTGTTGCTGCCAAACGGGCTGGTCTGAGTATTTCATAAACTGCTGATCTACTGGGATTTTCAGACACAATCATCTCTCGGGTTTACAGAGAATGGTGGGAAAAAGTGAAAATATCCAGTGAGCGGCTGTTGTGTGGAGGAAAATGCCTTGTTGATTTCAGACGTCAAAGGAGAATAGGCAGACTGGTTGCAAATGATAGAAAGACAACAGTAACTCAAAATAACCACTCGTTGCACCCAAGGTATGCAGAATACCATCTCTGAACGCACAACACATCGAACGAACCTTGAAGCAGATGGGCTACAGCAGCAGGAGGCCACACCGGGTGCCACTCCTGTCAGCTAAGAACAGGAAACTAAGGCTACAATTCACACAGGATCACCAAAATTGGACAATAGAAGATTGGAATTACGTTGCCTGGCCTGAGGAGTCTGGATTTCAGCTGCGACATTCAGACGGTCGGGCCAGAATTTGGTGTAAACAACATGAAAGCATGGATCCATCCTGCCTTGTATCACCGGTTCAGGCTGGTGGTGGGGGTGTAATGGTGTGGGGGGGATATTTTCTTGTCACACTTTGAGCCCCTTAGTACCAACTGAGCATCGTTTAAAGGCCACGGCCTACCTGAGTATTGTTGCCGACCATGTCCATCCTTTTATGACTACAGTGTCCCCCATCTTCTGATGGCTCCTTCCAGCAGGATAATGTCACCATGTCACAAAGCTCCAATCATCTCACCACTGGACAATGAGGTCACTGTCCTCCAATGGCCTCCACACTCACCACATCTCATCCAATAGAGCACCTTTGGGATGTGGTGGAACTGCGTGATGCTATCATGTCACTATGGACCAAAATCTCTGAGGAATGTTTCCAACACCTTGTATCTTTTGCTACCAAGAATGAAGGCAACAGGGGGTCCAACCCGCTACTAGCAAGGTGTACCTAATAAAGTGGCACATGAGTGTAGATTTCATCTAAACAAATATACATATATTTTATACGATTTATCCGAACGTCCCATATATATTATATATTTCATCTAAACACATGAACACATATTTTCTGCCTTTTAATATCTGCTAACTCCATTGAGCAACAGATCCAAACTGCTAAATGTCTTCAAAAGAACTTCAGACACATTAGAGTATGTAGAATATCTGCAGCCAATCACAGCTCAGTGCAGGAGCTCAATAATCCATGAATTACTCCAAGCCTGAGGGGCTTCCCGGGTTTTGTGGAACATCAAGTCCCAGAATTCTCTGCCAACCTGAGCAGACTGCATCCATTAGAGGTCTTCCATAAAAAAAAAAAAAAACTGGGCTGAGGTCACAGAGTCTATTCAGATTAAAGCGTTTGTTACCCCAACACTTCCTATTCCTGATATGTGTCTGCTCTACCATGTACTTGTATGAGAAAGTCTCCTGTTCTCTTTGTATTGCTTCCTTTATGTGAAATCCCTGCTGTTCCTGCCAGTCCCTTTGCTTTCCTATCAAAAACTGACCACACTAGGCAGGAGAGCACAGCCTGGTCAGTTCACGAGCTAGGCTGGGAACTCAGCCTGCTCTATTCCAATGATCAGACTTGTCCTGACATGCCCCCGCAGCAAAGCCATTCACTGGGAAGCTCAGTGTACTGCTGTCTCTTATCTCCCCAGCTCTTATGCTGCTGAGAACAGAGGTAATGTGATCACTTATTTAAAAAAAAAGAGGAAAAGGGTATTTACAACGTTTGTTTTTTTATCTGTAAAAAAATGTTTAGCTGGAACAAGGGCTGTGGAAATTAACTAATAATTCCTTGATTAATCGATTAATTTTTTTGATCGATCAAAATTCTTTTGATCGGTACTCACCTCTCCGCCGGCTTCCGGGTCTTCAGGGAGTTCTATCGGAGATCCGGTGACGTCACGGACACCGGCGGGGCTTGCCGTGTCCATCTGAAGGGCTCCTTTGCTGTGCCTTACTATCTGCCACACGCAAGGGCTGTTACACTTCCCTGCAGGGCCTCCATCAGGAATTTTAGGGCCCCTTGCACAACTTCAGGCATGGGCCCCCTGGAGCAGAGAAGAACCGGGGGGGGTGCTGCCGCCGCAAATTGAGAAAGGGGGGGGCAGCCGCGAATTGAGAAGCGGGGGTGCCACGAACAAGATAAGAACAACAAAGAGAAGGGGGGGTTGCCATCCGGGGCCCTGGGGACCTTACAAAAAATAAATGTAAAATAAATAAAAATAAATAAAATATATATATATTTTTTTTTTTTTATAAAAAAAAACAAACACATAAAATAAGGGGGTTACCATCCTGGGACCTCTGTGCCCCTTACAAAAAAATTAAAAATGATAAAAAAATATATATATATTTTTATAAAAAAATAAAAAAGGGGGGGTTGCCATCCGGGGCCCTGGGGACCTCCAGGCCTCTGGGGACCTCTGGGCCCCTTACAAAAAAATAAAAAATTATAAAAATATATATATATATTTTTATAAAAAAATAAAAAAGGGGGGGTTGCCATCCGGGGCCCTGGGGACCTCCAGGCCTCTGGGGACCTCTGGGCCCCTTACAAAAAAATAAATAAAAATAAATTTAATTATTTATTTTTTTTTTATAAAAAAAATACATAAAAAATGGGGGTTACCATCCGGGGCCCTGGGGACCTCTGGGCCCCTTACAGGTGTACTGCCTGTACCCCCCTGATGGCGGCCCTGCTTCCCTCTATCAACCTGGGATTCTACAGCCATCCACTGGGAGTTGTGATAGTTTCCTTCACGGGACATCTACATGCCGACGGACTGATGTTCGCCCCTCCTCATCTGGATTCAGCAGTGGTATCGTTGTACACATTTTTATACCAGTATCATACTTAGCTACATGTTTTTATGACTGCTTTTGGTACCGTTTGGTATTACTCGCACCATTTTTACAATTTATGTAGCTACATCGATTTTATCTCCAGTGCAATATTTATTTTGTTACCTACTTGAAGACTATAAAAGTTTTAATGCTATTCCCATCGAGCGCTGCCTTTGTGTGTTTTTTGTATCCTGCTATCCATTTTTCCAGTGGTTGGGAGCTGCACTGGGAATCGGCCTGCAAGGAGATCAGCTAAAAGTAGTTGGATCTGAATGTGCGTTATAATTAATCGAAATTGAAAAAAAAAATCGATTAATCGAACACGAAAATTTTAATCAGCAATGCCGCGTACACATGACCGTTTTTAATGTCATTGAAAAAAACGACCTTTTTTCTCGACGTGATTCTTCTCAAGCCTGCCTTGTCTACACACTATCGTGAAAAAAAATGCTCGAGCAAAGCGCGAAATGTATGACGGCACTATAAAGGGGAAGTTCCATTCTGATGGCGCCACCCTTTGGGCTGCTTTTGCTGATCCTTGTGTTAGTAAAGTTTGGTGAGAGACGATTCGCGCTTTTCAGCCTCGTGCTCTTCAGTCCGTTACAGCGTGACGAATGTGCTATCTCCATTACAAACGCTAGTTTTACCAGAAGGAGCGCTCCCGTCTCATCACTTGCTTCTGAGCATGCACGTTTTTTTCACGTCGTTAAAGTCTACACACGGACGTTTTTCATGACGAGAAAAACGACGATGTGAAAAACGACGAGAAAAATTAGAGCATGTTCCAAATTTTTAATGGCCATTTTTCACGTCGTGGAAAAATGCTCTGGAGCCCACACACCATCGTTTTTAATGACCAAATTAAAAAATTTCATTTTTCTCGTCATGAAAAACGGTCGTGTGTACGCGGCATAACAGCTCTAGCTGGAACTAAAGATATTTAGCTAAAAGGAGAGGCAGGTGAAGACATTTTATTGCAAAATGCTTGTGTGATGACTGCTAGACAACTTTAAAAACAATAAATCCCAAATATTTAAAAAAAAAACAATCCTGAAGTAGCAAAACAGTGAATGCAAAAGATATTTAAAAGCAATCCAGAAATACCATAACAGTGAAGGCAAAAGCGATACTTCCCTTGTCTACTGAAGCCAAGTTTCTGGTTACAGTTAAGGCTTATTAATACAAACAGTAAAATCCCAGAGTAATCCCTGCCAGCCAATCCTATCCCTTTAAAACGGGCAAAAACAACGTATGACGATTTGTGATTGGTTGTTGTCCTCTGCTTATTCATCTTTGCTTTCACATTGTGTAAAATAATACTACAATGTTCTGTGGAATGGTTGGATTTCACAAGGCCTGAAAACATGTTTTTTTTCCCGTATGAATAGTCAAGGCTTCTTTACCATAGAAATCACTGCGAATATACACAAAATATAAAGAGAGAGAAAATCACTCATTACAGCCACTGAGACTCTCTCACCAGAGACAAGAAATGGATTTATTTCGGATTGTCTGTTCTGGAAGATTGGAAAAACACATGCAGCCCTTGGGTGGGGCAGAAATATTGTGTTACAAGTGCAGGCCGGCGGTCTGCACATATACAAATATACAGACACTGCGGATGGATGGGGGGGGGGGGGGGTATGCAGAATAGGAAGAAGAGTTATCTGTATTTAGGGAGCAGCTGCAACGTTATATGTGAGGATACAATGTAACAGAAAGTGGGAGTAAAGCGAGACACAAGGGTGGAAGGAAGGCGCAAAATAGGTAGACATAGTATAGAGGTATAAAGGGGGGGTGGAAGAGAAGGAGAGAGAGGGGAGGATAGAGACAGAAACAGAGGGAGAAAATAAGAGAGCGGGAGAAAGATGAAGGAGAGAGAGAGAGAAATGAAGATCAAGAGTAAGATGAAGAAGAGAGAGAGCACAGGTTAGGAGAGAGGGACATATAGAGAGAGAGAGAGGGGGGTGAAAATGAAGAGATGTAAAATGAAGACAGAGAGTGAGGGAGTTAGATGAGGAAGAGAGAGAGAGAGAAAGGAGAGAGAAGAAGAGAGAGTGTGATGAATAGGAAGAGGGGGAAAGAGAGAGAGAGAGAAATGAAGGGAAGGAGGAAGTGAGAGAAAGAACGAAAGAAAGAAAGAAAGGGAAGGAGTGAGATGAAGAAGAAAACAGAAAGGGAGAGAGAGAGAAAGAACGAAAGAAAGAAAGAAAGAAAGAAAGAAAGAAAGAAAGAAAGAAAGAACGAAAGAAAGAAAGAAAAACAAGAAGAATGGGGAGAGAGAGAGAGGGGGAAAAAGGGGAGAGGTGAAGAGGGAGAGGGAAAGAGAGAGAGAGAGAGAAATGAAGAAAGTGAAAGAAAGAAAAAAAGAAAGAGGAGAGATGAAAATAAAGAGAGAGAGAGAGAGATGAATAGGAAGAGAGGGAAAAGGGAAAGTGAGACAGAAATGAAGACAGGGAGAGAGTGAGATGAAGAAGAAGAGGGAGAGAGAAAGAAAGAGAGAGAGAGAGAGGAGAGGTGAAGAGGGAGAGGGAGAGAGAGAGAGAGAAATTAAGAAAGAGAAAGAAAGAAAGAAAAAAAGAAAGGAGAGATGAAAATAAAAAGAGAGAGAGAGAGAGAGAGAGATGAATAGTAAGAGAGGGAAAAGGGAAAGTGAGATAGAAATGAAGACAGGGAGAGAGTGAGATAAAGAAGAAGAGGGAGAAAGAAAGAGAGAGAGAGAGAGCGTGTGAGAGCGTGCAACAAGGAGATAGAGAGTGAAAGAAAGAGAGAGGCATGAAAAGAGAGAGAAAGCTGAACAGAAAGAGAGGGAAGGAGGGAAGTAAATGGGTAGTGAGGGATAGAAAGAAAGAGAGGGATGGAGAAATAAAGAGAGAGAGAGCTAGAGATAGAAAAAGAGAGAGCAAGCGAGACTCTGAGGTGAAAAGCCAGAGATCACAAGAGAGGTAGAAAGAGAGAGGGAGAGCAAGAGGGAGGTAGAGAGAGAAAAGGAGAGAGTGACTGAGAGAGAGCAGGAGGGAAGTAGAGGGGTAGAGAAGGAGAGAAAGAAAGAGAAATTAAGAGATAGGGAGAGAAAGGTGAAAAGAGAGGGAGATGGAAAGAGAGGGATGAAAAGGGAGAGAGAGAAAGAAAGGAGAGGGAGGAGAAGATAGGGAAAGGAAGGAGGAAAGAGAGTTGGGGGAAAGATAGAGGGAGATGGGTGGAAAAGAGAGAGGGGCAGAGAGGGAAGGAAAAGTGGTGTGTGGGCAGGAGAAAGAGAGCTAAGTGAGTGAGGCCCATTTACACAATGTGCAGTAATACAGGATTGTGTTTTATTGCAGTTTGAATGGCACTTCAACACACTAAAGCACCACAACTGCACTGTACTACCTTGCATTGTGCTGCATCAGATAAAAGGGTCTTATTTATTAGCATGTTAGGGTGGGTTTATTTTAATGGGCTGGCTTAACACAATGTGCATAAACACATAATAACATGCGTGACGTACATGTGTTAAGGCACTGCAAAGAATGAGAGAGAGGAAAAGGAGGAAAAAGCTGTTGGGAAAGGAGGAGAGAAAAAGTGGCAAAAGAGATGTAGATAGATAGACAAGGCAAGATACAGACCATTAACTGAGAGATGAAGTTATATAGACCTTTGCCAAACAGATACCCCTCCCCCTCTACACACACTCCAAGAGGCTCAAATCATCCTTTTGCTAGCTGTCACTCTCTGTCAATCATTGGACAACAAATCCCAACATGTCCCAGCAGTTGATGGGAGTGGGTATTCCAATTTCTGTAGTTTTACAACCACTAGAAAGCCTTCCAGGTCAATCCTAGCTCGCCATAACAAAGATATCGTCAGAAACTTTTTGAACTGTATCTTGTGATACTGAATCCCTTAGTCCAGTGGTCATCAACCCCGTCCTCACCCGTCCTCATTACTGCCTTAGACAATATTGCTGCAGGTGCAAAAAAACGGGGAGGAAGGAAGACAACATTGGTGTTGCTGCCAGAAACAAGCATTTCGATTTTCTCTCACATTTCATGGAAAAATGTAACCTGAATTGAGTTCATTTTCTCTTCTCCAGTTTTACCCCATCAGCCCCATTGTTTGATAGAACTATGGGTCAATCAGAAGACCTCAGACATCTTTATTGCCCAACAAGTCTATAAAACTGCGTTTTTTTGTGCAGAAACTATTTTTGTTCTCGAAACAGAAGGCCACAGACAGGAAATTTGATAATAATTATGTAGAAAAGGAGAAGTCTCAGTATGCAGTTAATCAACATTGCAAAAGTTGGGTCTGTCTTTGAAGGACAGCCCTCATACCTATGTGCCCTCCAGTTACACACCTCCTAAATGTCTGAGATTGGAAAGACACCTCTCATTGGCATATTATTAATGTAAAAAAAAAAACACACTTTTGCCAAACCACTATTATACTTTCAGATGCAAAAGTCGATTATCAATACCTTATGGGCAAAAGACACATTTGCATGTCATTATGACCACCTATAAAGGTCAACCTCTGCAAGATAATAGAAGCTACAATGAACCCTAATAAATAACCTACAGTGAACCTCCTACAAAGCTGTGCAATCCTAACCTAGTATAAGCATAGGTTACTTTGGATCAGTGGTCTCCAAACAGTGGCCATGGGGCTGGATGTGGCCCTTTGCTTGCCTTTATCCAGCCCATGGGGCACTATTCCTTCCACTGACATCAATGATGGGGCACTATTCCTTCCACTGACACCAGTGATGGAGCACTACTTCTTCCACTGACACCAGTGATGGGGCACTACTTCTTCGACTGACACCAGGGATGGAACACTATTCCTCCCACTGATACCAATGATGGGCCACTATTCCACCCACTGATACCAATGATGGGGCACAGTTCTTCCCACTGACACCGATGATGGAGCACTATTCCTTCCACTGATACCAATGATGGGGCACTATTCCACCCACTGATACCAATGATGGGGCACTGTTCTTCCCACTGACACCAATGATGGGGGACTATTCCTCCCACTGACACCGATGATGGAGCACTATTCCTTCCGCTGATACCAATGATGGGCCACTATTCCACCCACTGATACCAATGATGGGGCACAGTTCTTCCCACTGACACCAATGATGGGGCACTATTCCTTCCACTGATACCAATGATGGGGCACTATTCCACCCACTGATACCAATGACGGGGCACTGTT
Organism: Rana muscosa; assembly: GCA_029206835.1. Classification (NCBI taxonomy): domain Eukaryota; kingdom Metazoa; phylum Chordata; class Amphibia; order Anura; family Ranidae; genus Rana; species Rana muscosa. The sequence continues at coordinate 298,640,208 of CM055120.1, forward strand.
CTTCCCACTGACACCAATGATGGGGGACTATTCCTCCCACTGACACCAATGATGGAGCACTATTCCACCCACTGATACCAAGGATAGGGCACTATTCCTCTCACTGATAACAATGATTGGATGCTATTCCTCCCACTAACACCAATGATGGGGCACTATTCCTCCCATTGACACCATCAATGAGGCACTATTCCTCCTACTGATACCAATGATGGGACACTATTCCTCCCAGTGATACCAATGATTGGGCACTATTCCTCCCATTGACACCATCAATGAGGATCTATTCCTCCTACTGACACCAATGATGGGGCACTATTCCTCCCATTGACACCATCAATGAGGCATTACTCCCCCTACTGATACCAATGATGGGTCACTATTCCTCCCACTGACACCAAGAATGGGGCCTTTCTACTCCCATTGGCCACGGTCCAGCCCCACTAAAGCCTAAAAGACAGTTAACTGGCCCCTTGTTTAGAAAGTTTGGAGACCCTTGCCTTAGATGAAAACCACATGTCAAGTCAATGTCCAAAAATACATGTGAAAAGTTCAAAAGTACATGAGATAATGGCGGCTAAAGTTATATGCAAATTCTGACTTTTCCTACAAAAGTCAAGCTTATCCCCACTCTGCTAGCTCCTGAAGCCATTCTTCGCCCCAATTTGGGATCTTAAGAGGGGACAGCTGACATCCAACAGCATAAAGCAAACATTTCACTAAGCCATTTGGTTCAATAGGCCTGAGGGGTGCTCATGAACGGAGACCCTTTTCAGGTATCCCTACAGGCAACCTTACAAGCTGGACTGTAACACAAAAAGAAGAACAATCTAAAGACTTTTTGGGTAGTTAAAGGGGCTTTTTACTTTCGGAAGGTGGCAAACCTCTGCAACCGCCTCATTCTCTCATTTGCTGCAGCTCTGAAGCAGCAAATTAGACGGGTTTTCTTATCGGAAACGCCCACATCTGAAAGAGGAAAACTCCTTTAAGCAGGACATTTATTGATGCAGATCAATACATCCGACCTAAAAGTGGAAGTCTCCCAGAGGCAAGAGGGTTCTATAGACTACTCGGAGGCGCTCAGGACATGGGGGGGGGGGCTAGGAGTGCAACCACCAACATATGACTTTAATAAAGGTGAGGAGGAGATTAGAGGCAGAGGTGGAGCAGATGGGGAGGCAGGGAAAGTTTCAGGCCTGGAGCTGGGCCAAGACAAGGAAACAATTCCAGGGGCAGAGGGATTGCAGGCACACAGCTTCCATACATTGCAGATCTCAGTGTGGGCCTGTCTCCTGGAGCAATAATTCAGGCCAGCAGCTGAATCGCACGTGTATCATTTCATGACTATTAGCAGACAATGCAGTGTCTCTGTTCTGTATCAGGGGAGCAATCTGCTCCTGGGTGAGTGAGCATGATGGATGCTGCAGGCCGATATAAGTGACACTCCTTATTAGCTTCACAGCTGCATTGCAGCCTGCTCCCCCTCGTCCGCCCGGCGCTGCACAGAGCACACAGATGCCCTGCCATGGAGATAGCCACACTGCAGGGAGATTAGGCCTGGGGGGGGGGGGGGCAGGAATGGACAGGAAGAGGCCGCCACTGCATTATTCTGGGTGGGCTGCCTAGTCAGTGTAGGTAATGCACTGAAGGAGCAAGTGCATGTCAGTATACACACAGTGCAGAGACAAGTGCATGTCAGTATACACACAGTGCAGGGACAAGTGCATGTCAGTGTACACAGTGCAGAGACAAGTGCATGTCAGTATACACAGTGCAGGGACAAGTGCATGTCAGTGTACACACAGTGCAGAGACAAGTGCATGTCAGTATACACAGTGCAGAGACAAGTGCATGTCAGTATACACACAGTGCAGAGACAAGTGCATGTCAGTATACACAGTGCAGAGACAAGTGCATGTCAGTGTACACACAGTGCAGAGACAAGTGCATGTCAGTATACACAGTGCAGAGACAAGTGCATGTCAGTCTATACAGAGTGCAGAGACAAGTGCATGTCAGTATACACACAGTGCAGGGACAAGTGCATGTCAGTGTACACACAGTGCAGAGACAAGTGCATGTCAGTATACACAGTGCAGGGACAAGTGCATGTCAGTCTATACAGAGTGCAGAGACAAGTGCATGTCAGTGTACACACAGTGCAGAGACAAGTGCATGTCAGTATACACACAGTGCAGGGACAAGTGCATGTCAGTGTACACACAGTGCAGGGACAAGTGCATGTCAGTGTACACACAGTGCAGAGACAAGTGCATGTCAGTATACACACAGTGCAGGGACAAGTGCATGTCAGTATACACACAGTGCAGAGACAAGTGCATGTCAGTATACACACAGTGCAGAGACAAGTGCATGTCAGTATACACACAGTGCAGAGACAAGTGCATGTCAGTATACACACAGTGCAGAGACAAGTGCATGTCACTATACACACAGTGCAGAGACAAGTGCATGTCAGTATACACAGTGCAGAGACAAGTGCATGTCAGTATACACACAGTGCAGGGACAAGTGCATGTCAGTATAAACACAGTGCAGAGACAAGTGCATGTCAGTATACACACAGTGCAGAGACAAGTGCATGTCAGTATACACAGTGCAGAGACAAGTGCATGTCAGTATACACACAGTGCAGAGACAAGTGCATGTCAGTATACACAGTGCAGAGACAAGTGCATGTCAGTATACACACAGTGCAGAGACAAGTGCATGTCAGTATACACACAGTGCAGAGACAAGTGCATGTCAGTATACACACAGTGCAGAGACAAGTGCATGTCAGTATACACAGTGCAGAGACAAGTGCATGTCAGTATACACACAGTGCAGAGACAAGTGCATGTCAGTGTACAGAGTGCAGAGACAAGTGCATGTCAGTATACACAGTGCAGAGACAAGTGCATGTCAGTATACACAGTGCAGAGACAAGTGCATGTCAGTATACACACAGTGCAGAGACAAGTGCATGTCAGTATACACAGTGCAGAGACAAGTACATGTCAGTATACACAGTGCAGAGACAAGTGCATGTCAGTATACACAGTGCAGAGACAAGTGCATGTCAGTGTACACAGTGCAGAGACAAGTGCATGTCAGCGTACAGAGTGCAGAGACAAGTGCATGTCAGTATACACAGTGCAGTGGCTAGTGTATGCTGGAGGGGGGTACAATGGCAGCAGGGAGTGGTATGTAGTAATGGGAAGATTGGTAGCAGGTAGGTGTTCAGTGCATGGCAGTAGTGTAAGATTGTTTTGCAACAGGGTGGTGTATAGAAATGGGCACACTTGCAGCATGTAGTGGAGGGTAGATTGGCAGCAGAGAGGTGTGGGCAGAGAGAGGGCACACTGGCAGCAGGTAGGTGAGCAGTAAAGGGCAGTTTGGCAGCAGTGGGTGCTCAGAGAAGGGCACACTGGTAGGTATAGGTAGGTTGTCAGCAGTGGGTGTACAGAGGAGAGCACACTAGTAGGTATTGGTAGGTTGTCAGCAGTGGGTGTACAGAGGAGGGCACACTGGTAGGTATAGTTGTCAGCAGTGGGTGTACAGAGGAGGGCATACTGGTAGGTATATGTAGGTTGTCAGCAGTGGGTGTACAGAGGAGGGCATACTGGTAGGTATAGGTAGGTTGTCAGCAGTGGGTGTACAGAGGAGGGCATACTGGTAGGTATAGGTAGGTTGTCAGCAGTGGGTGATCAGAGGAGGGCATACTGGCAGCAGGTGGTACATGGTGAAGAGTAAATCAGGGGGTGCACAGGGAAGGGAGGGGTAGGTTGTCAGCAGGGAGGGCACACCCCATGGAACTTACCTTTGACCTGGTTCTCATAGTCAGCGATGATCTCCTTGTCCTTCCTGAACCTGGACATGGTTGGGAAGGTCGGAGGGTCTCCGGGGACCGATCACCTGAAGAGCCGCCCAGCACACCCCGAACTCCGCATTGCTCTGCTCGGCGCTTTCTCCTCTCCGCTGTGCTCCGATCCAACCTCTCTCCCCTCCTCCCCTCCTCTCTTCTCCTCTCCTCTCCCTCCGCTTCGCTGTGCTGCGCTCCGCTCCCTCCTCTCCTCTCCGATTGTTTTCCTTCTTCTTTCTTTTCTTGCTGCCACTGCGGGGTGATCGGAGGCTGAGCGTCACCTGACTCCGCCCACCTCCCATTACATGGAGCCTGCTGGACACCCGACTGACTGCACATCACCCATCATCCCCATCCCTCCATCATTCATCCCTATCCCTCTATCATCCCCATCCCTATCCCTCCATCATCCCCATCCCCATCCCTCCATCATCCCTATCCATCCATCATCCTCATCCCTATCCCTCCATCATCCCCATCCCTCCATCATCCTCATCCCCATCCCTCCATCATCCCCATCCCTACATCATATCCATCCCTATCCCTCCATCATCCCCATCCCTATCCCTCCATCATCCCCATCCCTCCATCATCCCCATCCCTACCCCTCCATCATCCCTATCCCTCCATCATCCCTATCCCTCCATCATTCATCCCTATCCCTCCATCATCCCCATCCCTATCCCTCCATCATCCCCATCCCTACCCCTCCATCATCCCCATCCCTACATCATATCCATCCCTATCCCTCCATCATCCCCATCCCTCCATCATCATCATCCCCATCCCTTCATCATTCATCCCCATCCCTATCCCTCCATCATCCCCATCCCTATTCCTCCATCATCCCTATCCCTCCATCATTCATCCACATCCCTATCCCTCCATCATTCCCATCCCTATCCCTCCGTCATCCCTATCCCTCCATCATTCATCCCTATCCCTCCATCATCCCCATCCCTATCCCTCCATCATCCCCATCCCCATCCCTCCATCATTCATCCCTATCCCTCCATCATCCCCATCCCCATCCCTCCATCATCCCCATCCGGATCCCTCCATCATCCCCATCCCTATCCCTCCATCATCCCCATCCCTATCCCTCCATCATCCCTATCTCTATCCCTCCATCATCCCCATCCCTCCATCATTCATCCCTATCCCTCCATCATCCCCATCCCTATCCCTCCATCATTCATCCCTATCCCTCCATCATCCCCATCCCTCCATCATTCATCCCTATCCCTCCATCATCCCCATCCCTCCATCATTCATCCCTATCCCTCCATCATCCCCATCCCTATCCCTCCATCATCCCCATCCCTACCCCTCCATTACCCCCATCCCTATCCTTCCATCATATCCATCCCTATCCCTCCATCATTCCCATCCCTATCCCTCCGTCATCCCTATCCCTCCATCATTCATCCCTATCCCTCCATCATCCCCATCCCTATCCCTCCATCATCCCCATCCCCATCCCTCCATCATTCATCCCTATCCCTCCATCATCCCCATCCCTATCCCTCCATCATCCCCATCCGGATCCCTCCATCATCCCCATCCCTATCCCTCCATCATCCCCATCCCTATCCCTCCATCATCCCTATCTCTATCCCTCCATCATCCCCATCCCTCCATCATTCATCCCTATCCCTCCATCATCCCCATCCCTATCCCTCCATCATTCATCCCTATCCCTCCATCATCCCCATCCCTCCATCATTCATCCCTATCCCTCCATCATCCCCATCCCTCCATCATTCATCCCTATCCCTCCATCATCCCCATCCCTATCCCTCCATCATCCCCATCCCTACCCCTCCATTACCCCCATCCCTATCCTTCCATCATATCCATCCCTATCCCTCCATCATCCCTATCCCTCCATCATGCATCCCTATCCCTCCATCATCCCCATTCCTATCCCTCCATCATCCCCATCTCTATACCTCCATCATCCCCATCCCTATCTCTCCATCATATTCATTCCTATCCCTCCATCATCCCCATTCCTATCCCTCCATCATCCCCATCCCTCCATCATTCATCCCCATCGCTATCCCTCCATCATCCCCATCCTTATCCCTCCATCATCCCCATCCCTATCCCTCCATTATCCCCATACCTATCTCTCCATCATATCGATCCCTATCCCTCAATCATCCTCATCCCTATCCCTCCATCATCCCCATTCCTATCCCTCCACCATCCCCATTCCTACCCCTCCTTCATCCCCATCCCTATACCTCCATCATCCTCATCCCTATACCTCCATCATCCCCATCCCTCCATCATTCATCCCCATCCCTATCCCTCCATCATCCCCATCCCTATCTCTCCATCATATCGATACATATCCCTCCATCATCCTCATCCCTATCCCTCCATCATCCCCATTCCTACCCCTCCATCATCCCCATCCCTACCCCTCCATCATCCCCATCCCTATCCCTCCATTATCCTCATCCCTATCACTCCATCATCCCCATCCCTATCTCTCCATCATATCTATCCCTATACCTCCATCATCCTCATCCCTATCCCTCCATCATCTCCATTCCTATCCCTCCATAATCCTCATCCCTATCCCTCCATCATCCCCATCCCTCCATCATTCATCCCCATCCCTATCCCTCCATCATCCCCATCCCTATACCTCCATCATCCCCATCCCTCCATCATTCATCCCCATCCCTATCCCTCCATCATCCCCATCCTTATACCTCCATCATCCCCATCCCTATATCTCCATCATATCTATCCCTCCATCATCCTCATCCCCATACCTCCATCATCCCCATTCCTATCCCTTCATCATCCCCATCCCTATCCCTCCATCATCCCCATCCCTATCCCTCCATCATCCTCATCCCTATCCCTCCATCATTCATCCCTATCCCTCCATCATTCATCCCTATCCCTCCATCGTCCCCATCCTTATCCCTCCATCATCCCCATCCCTATCCCTCCATCATCCCCATCTCTTCATCATTCACCCCAATCCCTATCCCCCATCATCCCCATCCCTATACCTCCATCATCCCCATCCCTCCATCATTCATCCCCATCCCTATCCCTCCATTATCCCCATCCCTATCCCACCATCATCCCCATCCCTATCTCTCCATCATATCGATCCCTATCCCTCCATCATCCTCATCCCTATCCCTCCATCATCCCCATTCCTATCACTCCATCATCCCCATCCCTACCCCTCCATCATCCCCATCCCTATCACTCCATCATCCTCATCCCTATCCCACCATCATCCTTATCCCTATCACTCCATCATCCCCATCCCTATCCCTCCATCATCCCCATCCCTATCTCTCCATCATATTTATCCCTATACCTCCATCATCCTCATCCCTATCCCTCCATCATCCCCATTCCTATCCCTCCATCATCCCCATTCCTATCCCTCCATCATCCCCATTCCAACCCCTCCATCATCCCCATCCCTATATCATCCCCATCCCTATTCCTCCATCATATTTATCCCTATCCCTCCATCATCCTCATTCCTATCCCTCCATCATCCCCATTCCTATCCCTCCGTCATCCCCATCCCTACCCCTCCATCATCCCCATCCCTATCCCTCCATCATCCTCATCCCTATCCCCCATCATCCCCATCCCTATCCCTCTATCATACCCATCCCTATCCCTCCATCATCCCCATCCCTATCCCTCCATCATCCTCGTCCCTATCCCTCTATCATCCCTATCCCCATCCCTCCATCATCCCCATCCCTATCCCTCCATCATATCCATCCTTCACTCCTCATCCCTCCATCATCCCCATCCTTCCATCATATTCATCCTTTTCCCTCAATCATATTTATCCCTATCCATCTATCATATCCATCCTTCACTCCTCATCTCCAGTCCACCCTTCACTCCTCACCCCTCCATCATCCCCATCCTTATCCCACTATAATCTACATCCCTTTCCCTCTATCATACCCTTACCTATCCCTCCATCATCCCCATTACTATCCCTCCATCATCCCCATCCCTATCCCTCCATCATATCCATCCCTATCCCTCCATCATAGCCACCACTCACTCCTCGCCCCTCCATCATATCCATCCTTCATTCCTCTTTCTTATCTTTACTTCATCATCCCATCCTTCACTCCTGATCCCCATTCCTTCCTTCATCATATCCATCCTTCCTTCATCTTATCCATCCTTCCTTCATCATCCCAAATCTTCCTTCTTTATACTCATACTTCCTTCATCATCCCCATCTGTCCTTCATTGCCCCCATCCTTCCTTCATGAAATCTATCCTTACTTCAACATACTGATCCTTCCTTCATCATCCCCATCCTTCCTTCATGATATCCACCCTTCCTTTATCATACACATCCTTTCTTTATTATCCCTATCCTTCCTTCATCATACTCATCCTTCCATCATCATATCCATCCTTCCTTCATCATCCCTATCCTTCCTTCATCATATCCATCCTTTATCATTCTCATCCTTCCTTCATTATCCCTATCCTTACTTCATCATATCGATCCTTCCTTCATCATCCCCACCCTTCCTTCATCATATCCATCCTTCCTTCATCATCCCCATCCTTCCCTCATCATCCTTAACCTTCCTTCATCATCCCCATCTTTCCTTTATCATCTCCATCCTTGCTTCATTGTCCCCATCCTTCCTTCATCATATCCATCCTTCCTTCATTGTCCCCAACCTTCCTTCATCATATCCATCCTTCCTTCATCATCTCCATCCTTCCTTCATCATATCAATCCTTCCTTCATCATCCCCACCCTTCCTTAATCATATCCATCCTTCCTTCATAATATCCATCCTTCCTTCATCATCCTCATCCTTTTTTCATCATCCCTATCCTTCCTTCATCATATCTATCCTTTTTCCATGATCCCCACCCTTACTTCTTCACATCCATCCTTCCTTCATCATCCAGATCCTTCCTTCATCATCCTCATCCTTCCTTCATCATCCTTAATCTTCCTTCACCATCCCCATCCTTCCTTCATCGTCCCTATCCTTCCTTCATCATATCCATCCTTCCTTCATCATCCCTAATCTTCCTCCCTTTTATCACCCACATCCTTCCTTTATTATATCCATCCTTGCTTCATCATCCCCACCCTTCCTTCATTATATCCATCCTCCCTTCATCATCCCTATCCTTCCTTCATCACATCCATCGTTCCTTCATCGTCCCTATCCTTTCTTCATCCTATACATCCTTCCTTCATCATATCCATCCTTCCTTCATTATTACTATTATCATTATTATTATAATACAGAATTTATATAGCGCCAACAGTTTACGCAGTGCTTTACAATATAAAATCATCCTTATCCTTCCTTCATCATCCCTAATCTTTTTTCCTTTATTACCCCCATCCTTCCTTCGTCATTCCTATCCTTCCTTTATCATCTCCATCCTCCCGTCATTGTCCCTTTCCTTCCTTCATCATATTAATCCCTCCTTCATCATACTCATCCTTCCTTCATAATATCCTTTCTTTCTTCATCATCCCTATCCTTCCTTCATCATATCCATCCTTCCTTCATCGTCCATATCCTTCCTTCATCATATCCATCCTTCCTTCATAATCCTTATCTTTCCTTCATCATCCCTAATCTTCCTTCCTTATCATACTCATCCTTTATACTCATCCTTCTCTATTAGTGCACCCCTCTTCCCCCCCCCTAATAGACACCGCTGTACTCCGTCGGACACTGCATCCCTTCCCACTCTCTGCATCCCTTCCCTATCTCTGCTCCTTCTCATCCTTCCATAGACACTGCTGTACTTCATCCCCCACTGCATTCTTATATCTTCCTTCCATAGACACTGCTGTACTTCATCCCTCACTGCATTCTTCTATCCTCCTTCCATAGACACTGCTTTACTCCATCCCTTCCATATCACTGCACCTTCCCCCTTCCATAGACACTGCTGTACTTCAACCCTCACAGCATTCTTCTATCCCCTTCCATAAACACTGCTGTACTTTATCCCTTACTGCATTCTTATATCATCCTTCCATAAACACTGCTGTACTTTATCCCTCACTGCATTCTTCTATCCTATTTCCATAGACACTGCTGTACTCCATCCCTCACTGCATTCTTCTATCCTATTTCCATAGACACTGCTGTACTCCATCCCTCACTGCATTCTTCTATCCTCTTTCCATAGACACTGCTGTACTTCATCCCTCACTGCATTCTTATATCTTCCTTCCATAGACACTTCTGTACTTCATCCCTCACTGCATTCTTCTATCCTTCTTCCATAGACACTGCTGTACTTCATCCCCCCACTGCATTCTTCTATCCTCCTTCCATAGACACTGCTGTACTTCATCCCCCATTGCATTCTTCTATCCTCTTTCCATAGACACTGCTGTACTTCATCTCCCACTGCATTCTTCTATCCTCCTTCCATAGACACTGATTTACTCCATCCCTTCCCTATCACTGCACCTTCCCCCTTCCATAGACACTGCTGTACTTCAACCCTCACGGCATTCTTCTATCCATCTTCCATAGGCACTGTTGTACTTCACCCCTCACTGCATTCTTAAATCATCCCTCCATAGACGCTGCTGTACTTCATCCCTCACTGCATTCTTCTATCCTCCTTCCATAGACACTGCTGTACTTCATCCCTCACTGCATTCTTATATACTCTTTCTATAGACACTGCTGTACTTCATCCCTCACTGCATTCTTATATCTTCCTTCTATAGACACTGCTGTACTTCATCCCTCACTGCATTCTTCTATCCTCCTTCCATAGACACTGCTGTACTTCATCTCCCACTGCATTCTTCTATCCTTCCATAGACACTGCTTTACTCCACCCCTTTCCCTATCACTGCACCTTCCCCCTTCCATAGACACTGCTGTACTTTAACCCTCACTGCATTCTTCTATCCCCTTCCATAGGCACTATTGTACTTCATCCCTCACTGCATTCTTATATCATCCTTCCATAAACACTGCTGTACTTCATCCATCACTGCATTCTTCTATCCTCCTTCCATAGACACTGCTGTACTTCATCCCTCACTGCATTCTTTTATCCTCCTTCCATAGACACTGCTGTACTCCATCCCTCACTGCATTCTTCAATCCTCCTTTCATAGACACTGCTGTACTTCATCCCCCACTGCATTCTTCTATCCTCCTTCCATAGACACTGCTGTTCTTCATCCCCCACTGCATTCTTTGAAATGAGCCCTATTTCTTAAAAATAATCCAGTTATCCCATATTGATAAAAAGAATCTCTACAGATGGATATAGATGAAATTTCGTCCACTAAACTTTCGTCCCAGTTACAGGGGAAGGATATACAGTATCTCACAAAAGTAAGTACACCCCTCACATTTTTGTAAATATTTTATTATATCTTTTCATGTGACAACACTGAAGAAATTACACTTTGCTTCAATGTAAAGTAGTGAGTGTACAGCTTGTATAACAGTGTAAATTTGCTGTCCCCTCAAAATAACTATACAAACAGCCATTAATGTCTAAACCACTGGCAACAAAAGTGAGTACACCCCTAAGTGAACATGTCCAAATTGGGCCCAAAGTGTCAATATTTTGTGTGGCCACCATTATTTTCCAGCACTGCCTTAACCCTCTTGAGCATGGAGGTCACTAGAGCTTCACAGGTTGCCACTGGAGTCCTCTTCCCCTCCTCCATGACAACATCACGGAGCTGGTGGATGTTAGAGAACTTGCGCTCCTCCACCTTCCATTTGAGGATGTCCCACAGATGCTCAATAAGGTTTAGGTCTGGAGACATGCTTGGCCAGTCCATTATCTTTACCCTCAGCTTCTTTAGAAAGGCAGTGGTCATCTTGGAGGTGCGTTTGGGGTCGTTATCATGTTGGAATATTGCCCTGCAGGCCAAATCTCGGAAGGGAGGGGATCATGCTCGGCTTCAGTATGTCACAGTACAGTACATGTTGGCATGCATGATTCCCTCAATGACCTGTAGGTCCACCCAGTGCCCGCAGCACTCATGCAGCCCCAGACCATGACACTCCCACCACCATGCTTGACTGTAGGCAAGACACACTTGTCTTTGAACTCCTCACCTGGTTGCCACCCCGACACACGCTTCACACCATCTGAACCCAATAAGTTTATCTTGGTGTCATCAGACCACAGGACATGGTCCCAGTAATCCATGTCCTTAGTCTGCTTGTCTTTAGCAAACTGTTTGCTGGCTTTCTTGTGCATCATCTTTAGAAGAGGCTTCCTTCTGGGACAACAGCCATGCAGACCAATTTGATGCAGTGTGCGGCGTATGGTCTGAGCACTGACAGGCTGACCCCCCACCCCTTCAACCTCTGCAGCAATGCTGGCAGCACTCATACGTCTATTTCCCAAAGACAACCTCTGGATATGACGCTGAGCACTGGACCTCAACTTCTTTGTTCGACCATGGCGAGGCCTGTTCTAAGTGGAACCTGTCCTGTTAAACCGCTGTATGGTCTTGGCCACTGTGCTGCAGCTCAGTTTCAGGGTCTTGGCAATCTTCTTATAGCCTAGGCCATCTTTATGTAGAGCAACAATTCTTTTTTCAGATCCTCAGAGAGTTCTTTGCCATGAGGTGCCATGTTGAACTTCCAGTGACCAGTATGAGAGAGTGAGAGCGATAACACCAAATTTAACACACCTGCTCCCCATTCATACCTGAGACCTTGTAACACTAACGAGTCACATTACACTAGGGAGGGAAAATGGCAAATTGAGCCCAATTTGGACATTTTCACTTAGGGGTGTACTCACTTTTGTTGCAAGCGGTTTAAACATTAATGGCTGTGTGTTGAGTTATTTTGAGGGGGCAGCAAATTTAAACAGTTATACAAGCTGTACACTCACTACTTTACATTGTAGCAAAGTGTCATTTCTTCAGTGTTGTCACATGAAAAGATATGATAAAATATTTACAAAAATGTGAGGAGTGTACTTACTTTTGTGAGATACTGTAAATGGCCATGTGACCCAATGTAATGAGCCGTGATACGGGCCCGCTGGTTCTGGAGTCTCAGACTGCGCGGTGTCACGTCCTGGCATGGAGCGGAGAGCCGCGTTTGCTGGGAGTCAGTGAAGGAGCTCTGTTCCATCCAGGGATCTCCAGATGCTTCCTGCAGTTTTGGAATGTAGGGCTGACCTGGGCTCAGATTCAAGAGGAGTGGATCAACTGGCTGTACTGACAACACAGGGAAGAGCTCAATAAACGAGCCCACTAACCGGTCCAAACAAACCCCGGACTTGTGCGTCTCACTAAAAAAATTATTAAATATAACATTATGGTGATAAACTTTTATTGCCGAGGAGCCGCCTCAGTTCGAGGTCTTGGCCGCAGACCGAAAGGCCGTCCAATGAATTATCCTCCTCGCTTCCAAGCTGATTCCGTAAGGCAGTTGGCAGAAACTGAGGCCAGCCAATCAGAATTCACCTTTCGCAAACTTCTGTAAACTGAAACCTCATCGGTCGCCATAACTTATTGCGCTTACTGAATAGGCAGGTTTGGCTTTCGTGGCCATGTCATGATTAGTTTTTATCATAGCTGACTAATTTTTTTTTTCATAGATTAACTGACCAGTTTTTAAATTTGAACTCTGGGAAAAGTAAATATTGTCTAAATACATTCGTCCTGCGTGTTCCTAAACCAGTGATGGTGAGAACCCCTCATAATGAGCACAGCAAGTGTACAGACCCAGGAACTCAACACAGGAATGGTGGGAACCCCTCATAATGAGCACAGCAAGTGTACAGACTCAGGAACTCAACACAGGGATGGTAGGAACCCCTCATAATGAGCACAGCAAGTGTACAGACCTAGGAACTCAACACAGGAATGGTGGGAACCCCTCATAATGGGCACAGCAAGTGTACAGACTCAGGAACTCAGCACAGGGATGGTGGGAACCCCTCATAATGAGCACAGCAAGTGTACAGACTCAGGAACTCAACACAGGAATGGTGGGAACCCCTCATAATGGGCAAAGCAGGTGTACAGACCTGGGAACTCAGCTTTAGGGATAGTGGGAACCCCTCATAATGGACACAGTAGGTGTGCAGACCAGGGAACTCACCACATGGATGGTGGGAACCCCTCATAATGGGCAGAGTAGGTGTGCAGACCAGGGAACTCACCACAGGGATGGTGGGAACCCCTCATAAGGGGCACAGTAGGTGTTCAGACCCGGGAACTCAGCATAGGGATGGTGGGAATTCCTCATAATGGCCACAGCAGGTGTACAGACCCGGGAACTCAGCACAGGGATGGTGGGAACCCCTCATAATGGGCACAGTAGGTGTGCAGACCAGGGAATGGGGTCAGCAGGTATACAGACCCAGGAAATCAGCACAGAAATGGTGGGAACCCCTCATAATGAGCACAGCAGGTGTACAGACCCGAAACCCAGCACAGGGATGATGGAAACCCCTCATAATCAGCATGGCAGGTGTTCAGACATGTGAACTCAGCTCAGGGATGGTGGGATCCCCTCATAATGGGCACAGCAGGTGTACAGACCCAGAAACTCAGGGATGGAGGGAGCTCCTCATAATGAGCACAGCAGGTGTACAGACCCAGCAACGCAGTTCAGGGATGGTGGGAACCCCTCATAATCGGTACGGCAGGTGTTCAGACCCATATAACGGGTTGGGATCAAATTCCACCAGGGCCTCTCAATGAAGCTAGTTTGTTTTTCTTTAGTTTTATTGGAGCATCTCAAAACATATACTGGACAAAAAAACATAGCAACTTGATTTGCAAGAACTGGTGCAAAGAAATTTGGAGGTGTTTCCATGGCAACCAGCAGGATTCTATGCTTTATTTTCCAGTGTGCAGATCATAGAACATAAGCTGAACCTAGTTGCCATAGACAATAGTTTATTTCTCTGTATGAGTTATGGCTGCTTCCTTCCTTCTACTGCTAGGGCAGGCTTCATTGTGCAGCTAGGCCCGAACCCTTGTATTCGGTCTAACAACCAGGTGATATTCCTGCCCTGAAAATCCTTACGCCTCTCCCCTGAGCCGTCCACCTTTCAGGAAATCAAAATATCGCAAAATGAGTCATGATTGGCGTTGATTTTTCATCCTCACTGCCGCTCAAATATGACAAAGAAGACAAGGAAAAGTACAAGCTATAAATACATGGAGAAAGCGGCGGCTTTATTAACATGCTGTTAGTGAAGCTTGCACTCTCCCCCCCCCCCCCCCCCCCCCCCCGCCGCGGAGCGCTCTGTTCAGCCGGGGTCGCGCTAATAAGTCAATGAAGCGACAGAGAGGAGCGACTCGAGGGGAATGCTGATGTGACGGATCGGGAAGCAAAGGATGGAAAATGTTCAGAATCATCACCGGTTAGACAAGGCAGCGCTGCCTTGGTCATACGCTAGAAAATCAGACAATCGTAAAATACATGTCCAGCGTTCTAAAGCAGCGGTCTCCAAACTGCGGTCTTTTGCTTGCCTTTATCCAGCCCTCGGGGCACTATTTCATCCACTGACACCATCAAAAGGGCACAATTCCTCCCACTGGCACCAACAATTCCTTCCATTGACACCAACGATGGGCCACTATTCCTCCCACTAGGGTTGCCACCTGTCCGGGATTCACCTGGACAGTCTGGGTTTTGAATCATGTGTCCGGGTTTCAGGCGGACTGAAACCCGGACACATTATTCAGACTGGGCTGTGGCTCCCCAAGTAACTAAGATAGTCACACACACATTTGTTGCCATCCAGGAGCTGTGGGAGGCTGTCTGGGGAGCAGGTTCGGCATCACTGGCATGCAGGGTGATGATGTCAGCAAGAGCAATTTGGCCACACCCACGTTTTGCTGCGGCATGTTATGTGCACCGCATTACTACACTCCGCGGGGTACCCAAAGGTGTCCCAGGCCGCTAAAGTGTTCAGGTTTGGCTTGAAGAAAAGGTGGCAACCCTACCTCCCACTGACACGAATGATGGGGCAGAATTCCCTCCAATTAATACCAATGATGGGGCACTATTCCTTCCATTGACACCAACGATGGGGCACTATTTCTCCCACAGACACCAACGATGGGGCATAAATCCTTCCATTGATACCAACTGTGGGGATTTTTACCTCCCACTGACACTAACAATGGGGCACTAGTCCTCCTACTGAAACCAACTATAGGTCACTATTCCTCCCACTGACACCAACGATGGCACAGAATTCCTTCCATTGATACCAACGACGGGAAGCTATTCCTGCCACTGAAACCAATGATGGGGCATAATTCCTTCCATTGATACCAACGACGGGGATCTAGGTGAAGGCCATTTACATACCTCATGAAGCCTGGCTGGAAAACTCCCAGGACATTGCTAAATGAGGCCTTGTCATCACTTCTCACCTCCACCATCACAGGAGTGAGTTCTCAAATGTTGAGCTCACAGCTACTGCATCAGGAGAGAGAGAGAGAGAGAGTATGCGAGGGGGTTTGAATCAGAGAAAAAACTCACTCCTGTGATGGTGGAGGTGAGCAGTGATGACTAGGCCGCACTTAACAAAGTCCTTAGCAACATCCTAGGAGTATTCCATATTCATCTTTAGTCAGAGCTGCACAGTTTATTTTTATCTACAAACATCCCTTACCTGCACAAGCAGGTGTTTTGTAAGGCCCGGTTCACACAGGGGCGGCACGACTTCGGGGCGACCTCGGCGGCGCGATCTCAAGACGACTTGAGACGCCCGCCAAGGCGATTTGCATAATGACTTCTGTTACAGAAGTCAATGCAAGTCGCCCTGCGTCGCCCCCAAAAGTAGTACAGGAACCTTTTTCTAAGTCGGAGCGACTCAGGTCGCTCCTATTAGAACGGTTCCATAGCAGAGACCGGGACGCGACTCCTCAGGCGACCCGAGTCGCCTGAGCAGTCGCCCCTATGTGAACTGGGCCTAAAGGTGAACTATCCTTTTAAGGCTGCATTTACACCTTTGTGTTTACGTAACGAGCGCAGAAACACATGTAGCGATACCCCCTAGAGGGCTGCTGGATTAAATTTGGGTCCTGCCATTACCTCACCTTTCACTGTCCCAGAACTAAGAGTCTATGTTAGGAAATTTAGATGAATGTGAGTGCCAGTCACCTCAGTCTTTTTTCCAATTGCTTTATTAAAGCGGAGCTCCACCCTAAAGTGGAACTTCCGCTCATCGGAACCCTCCCCCCCTCCGGTGTCACATTTGGCACCTTTCAGGGGGGAGGGGGGTGCAGATACCTGTCTAAGACAGGTATTTGCACCCACTTCCGGGAGTCCTCTCTGCGGGTATTCTGCGGGTAGTACGTCACTTCCCGCAGAATACCCGTTGTGTTCTGGGAAACACTCGGCTCCCAGAACACAACGGGGCGCACTGAGCGTTGCCGGTTTTCTCAATGGAGACTTCTGATTTTCTCAATGAAGAATGCGCGCGCATGCGTGTGACGTCAACGCCGCTCCGGCCAATCACAACGCTGGAGTGGCGATAACAGGAAGACGGTCGGAGCGGACATGGCGGCGGAGGGGGACGAGGAGCGCTTCGGAGGCTTCGATCTGAGGTAAGTGCCACATAATGAGCTAGTATGCATAGCATACTAGCTCATTATGTCTTTTTCTTGCAGGTGTTATTTTTTTATTTTATTTTTTAAAAGTGGGTTTACAACCTCTTTAAGCCATCCGGCAGTACTGTGAGGTAGGTTAAAGTGGTTATAAACCCACTTTTTCAACTTGCACCTACAGGTAAGCCTAGATTAAGGCTTACCGGTAGGTGCAAGAAATGTCTCCTAAACCTACACGGTTTAGGAGATATTTACTAAAATGACAAGCGCCGCTGTCTACGGCGCATGCGCGCCGTAGACAACGGCGCATTCATGCAGTTAATACCATTCACAAACTCGGCTACTTCCCAGCAATCGCTGGGCGTAGCCGAGTGGGACGCCTCCCGCGCGCATGCGCAGAGTGACGTCCCCGCCGCTCCGGCCAATCACAGCGGGGCAGAATTCTGGTGCGGCGATACCTGGAAGTAACATTCCGGCTATCGCCGCAGTGATGTCTGCGGCTGAACAGAGGGACGAGGACGGCTTCGGGGGCCCCGATCTAAGGTAATTGGAACATAATGAGCTATTATGCTAGTCATAATAGCTCATTATGCCTTTCTTTTACAGGTTGTAAAAAAAAAAAAAGTGGGTTTACAACCACTTTAACTTAGGTGCATCCTCCAAATGAGTCACCAGGCCCTTCCTGAGAAACCAACCTTCAGCCCGGTTCTCTCCAGCAAGGGTCCTCCCTTGGAATCTTCTCAGTTTGAGTGGCTTCTTCCGCACGGACAAGACAGCACAGGACCACCTTCAGTTAAGTAGACCCCAGACTTCTGGGCCTACTTGTAGTAGCAGGGCCTGAGGTCAGAGAGAATGTGTGTACGGCCTCAGGCCTGGAGGGCCATGAGGTCAGAGAGAAATAATCATGGCGTCTGTCCCTTAAATATCCTCTCCCAGAATTGGAACAGAAGCAAATTAACTTTATTAAATCACTCTGAGCTATTTACAGCTTAGATAACACTAAATTTACAGATAGCCCCTATTCTTCAGGAACAGGGCGCTGCACAAACATTTCAGAAACGTGCGAAAAACGCACTACGGACGCGTGTTATACTTACAGAGACATAAATTGATAATGGCACCCCAAGCGTGGTTCGCAGATGCGCATTTTGCCACATGTTTTGTCGCACGGCAAAAAAACTACAAACACGCCACAACGCGCGTTAAAAAAACTGCGTAGTGCTTCACGCCTAAAGAGGTTCTGGAGCTTCTTTAGTGCACCAGAGGTATATACAGAGAGGACCTTCAGTCATTTTTTTCAAATTTCCATCTATTAAAGTGGTTGTAAACCCTTGTTTACAACTTTATGTTACATGTAAGCCTATATTAAGGCTCACCTGTAGCTAACAAGGATATCTCCCAAACCTGCACGGTTTGGGAGATATCCCTGTATTTGCATGTGCCGACGTCATGCGGCACATGCGCAGTTAAATCAACTGAAGCAATGGCACTATGTGCCGCTGCTTCAGTTGTGCTTTGCTGTTCTCACGCGCATGCGCGGAAGTGACGTCATCGTGGCTCCGGCCAAACACAGCGCTGGAGCCGCGAGACCCGGAAGTCACTCCGGGACAACACGTCGGCGGCCGAAGGGGGAGACGTGGACCAATGCGGGGGCCTCGATATGAGGTAAGTAATACATAATCAGCCAGTATGCTATGCATACTAGATGATTATGCCTTTGCCTTGCAGGGTTTTTTGTCCTTTCGGTTTCTTTGAGAGGGTTTACTTCCTCTTTAAATCTTCTGCCCTTGTTGTTTTAACTTTGGATAGTAAAACATTTTTTTTTTCTGCCAGTAAATACCCACTTCCTGTTTCTTGTCTGGTAAAAAGCTGAGTCATAAGAGGGCTAATGAGAGCTGCATAGCTGGAGGTGTGCCTCTGTGTGTCTGTGTAAATCCATTAAGTGAACAGACAGCAGTTTCAGCTGCCCACAGTTAAAATGGCTGCAGCCAGACTCAGTGGAGGGAGATTTCTGCAGCATATTTGGCAAGTACAGAATCACAGTATATAAAATAATATGCAAAGTGGTTGGAGGGAAGCTTCAGAATGGCAAAGATGTTTTTATTACAAATCATGTGAGCAGACCGCAGTTTCTTCTTTAACTGGATGACGTATAGTTTGCACAGCATACTGTATCATTAACAATATTTTTATTTTTTAACTGACCTACTGACAAGAAAGTATAATATAATAATATATATAATAGTATAAGAATAAATATTATCTATCTATCTATCTTTCTATATATATATATATATATATATATATATATATATATATATATATAGTAATATAAACTAAAAGTATAATACTATAAAAAAAATATATAGAAGAAAATAAGGTGATACAACTAAAACAAAATTGTGTAAAATACATGGATAATATTATAAAAATAAATATTATATACTGTGCATATATATATATATATATATATATATATATATATATTTATATATATATATTTATATATATATATATATTTATATATATATATATATATATATATATATATATAGTGATAAAACTAAAATAAAATAATATTTAAAAAATGATAATACAAAAAATATATATAAATATATATAAAAATAAGGTAATAAAACTAAAATAAATTAATAATATTATATATATATATATATATATATATGTAAAATAAATGAATATTTTTATTCAAAAAATGTATAACAAAAATAAGGTGATAAAACTAAATAAAACAAAACAGACGGGATTCTATTCTGTGTTAATGGTAGTGACAGATGGCATTTTTACGTCATTTTGATTTTGCCCAGACTTCCACTTCATCTTTCATTTCACAGATTTCCCCGTGTTTGGGGTTTTGGAATGAAGGCTTTGCCTTGGGAACTTGCGTTCATGATGTCATCGCTTTGAGGGTCAGGGAACCCAGCATGAAGTCTGAAGCCAGTGAGCTCCATTGTTTATCAGCTTCCACGCCAGGCTGATTCCTTTCACTACGAAGAACTTTTCTTTTTAAACGGAACCTTCCATTCATTGAGAGCGATGATTTGTTCTCTGCACTCCGTGGTCCTATCAGAGGACAGAACTGACTTCCTGATGGCCATTGTAGAGGAATGAAGACAGTGAATGATCATTGTGCTAATAAACAGCCTAAAAACTAGTGCAGAAATGCATTTATTTATTTATTTATGCATTTATTTATTTCAGGTTCTTACAGTACTGTATATAGCACCGTCAATTTATGTAGCACTTTACATATTTATTTTTTATTATTATACATTGACATCAGTCCCTGCCCTCAAGGAGCTTGCAATCTAAGGCAGGGGTGTCGAACACAATTTCATTGTGGGCCGCATCAGCATTATGATTGCCCTCAAAAGGGCCGGTTGTATCTGTAAGATTAGCTTTCCAGCGCATCCCCTCCCCTTACATTAGATGGCAAGAGCCACCCCACCATCAGAAGTTGAGTCCCCCACTCTACCTTATGTAGCGGGGTCCTCAATTTAGGGCTAGTGTTTGAGTGGTAGTTATGCTCAAACACATAAATTGTTAGGACATTATCAACCATTTTGTCTGCAGGAAGAGTATCAGTGTACCGTTCCCTGTGGCCTGCAGGTGGTGCTGCCATGGTGGGCCAGGGTTGAACCGCTGATACAGTGCTGTGCCTTGTGTGTTCCCTCTCGGCAACCATACAGTGGGAGTGGTCGGCCTGCTGTGTATGCTGGGAGAGGATATAAAAGGGGCAGACGCTGCCTGTAGGGGGTTCATCGTCGGGAGTCCTACTCCCAGGGAGTGTGTGTTCCTGTCCGCCCTGGGCACCTTTGGCCCAGGGGCGGTGGTCGGTGAATCAGTCCCAGGCACCTTTAGCCCTGGGGTTGCAACTAAAGGCCTTGGGCCCAGCACCTTCGGCTGGGGCCCATCAAGGATCGAGGAATCTCAGGGTGCCGCCTTGCGAGGGGACCCGCATCTTAGACGAGGAGGCCAGGGAAAGACTGTTCCGAGGGACTGGTGAGAAGTCACAGTGAAGGAAGGGGCCCGGTAACTCTCTGGAGGGATGTCTTCTCCTTACAAAGAGGCCAAGCTTTGAAAACCAAGTTCACCAGGTCTGTGGCAGAGGCCAAGTTCACCAGGTATGTGGCGGAGATCAAGTTCACCAGGTCTGTGGCAGAGGCCAAGTTCACCCGGTCTGTGGCAGAGGCCAAGTTCACCCGGTCTGTGGCAGAGGCCAAGTTCACCCGGTCTGTGGCAGAGGCCAAGTTCACCATGTCTGTGGCAGAGGCCAAGTTCACCAGGTCTGTGGCAGAGGCCAAGTTCACCATGTCTGTGGCAGAGGCCAAGTTCACCGGGACTGTGGCAGAGGCCAAGTTCACCAGGTCTGTGGCAGAGGCCAAGTTCGCCAGGTCTGTGGCAGAGGCCAAGTTCACCAGGTATGTGGCCGAGGCCAAGTTCACCAGGTCTGTGGCAGAGGCCAAGTTCACCAGGTCTGTGGCAGAGGCCAAGTTCACCAGTTTGTGTGGTGATTGTGCGGTTAGTTAAAGTACCATTCTGGCTGGTAGTCCCTATCTAGGGAGACTATCCAAATGGGCTAAGTCTGCTTGAGAAGCCAAACAGTGAAGTGTATTACATTTTTGCCTGGACCTCTCCCACACCTTATGCTGTCCTGTTCTCCCTCCAACCTTTCCTATCAGAGACTGTCTTTTAAGAGAAATAAACTCTACGTTGGAGTTACGGCTGGTGTGGACCTTGGATATGTTGGGGGACATAGAGACTTGTCTTTATTGGGCATGGAGACGATGGCCATTCTCTGGAAAACCTGGCTGTGGAGACCTGTTTCATAACACCGCTCAACCACTTTACACAGGAGGGTACGGGCATATAGAGCTGGGTGTGCCCTCTCTTCCTGCGAGGAGCCAAAGACAAGGAGGAGAGGGTGGTAAGCGCTATACTTACATCACAGTGTACCCCCCTTTCCTTATGCTGCTGCTGGAAAGAAGCTGGATGCATTGCTTGAAAGCAGAAAGTACAGGGTCTTGAGAAGGACCAGGGGAGGGCTGGAGCTCTCCTGCAGCTGCAGGAGAGGTGCGAGGGCCACATGAAATGGCCTTGAGGGCCGGATCTGGCCCGCGGGCCTTGTGTTTGACACCTGTG
This sequence comes from Rana muscosa, assembly GCA_029206835.1. NCBI lineage: Eukaryota > Metazoa > Chordata > Amphibia > Anura > Ranidae > Rana > Rana muscosa. The sequence continues at coordinate 298,662,830 of CM055120.1, forward strand.
ATCTAAGGTCCCCAATTCACATCCATACGTACACATATTAGGGCCAATTTAGACAGGAGACAATTAACTTACCAGCATGTCTTTGGAGTCACATCAGCAGCGGCGAACTGAGCCAGAAGTGGGAGCGAGTACCTGTCAAAACCAGAAGGTGCCAAATGTGGCAGCGGAGGCGGGGGAGGGGAAGACAAGCGGAGCTTCTCCTTTTGGGTGGAGCTCCACTTTAAAGTGAAAGTAAACCCTCCTATCATTTTCAGGCAAGGAAGCTGCCATCTTGGCCTCTGTTTAATCTTCAACTGCCATGATGCTGCACTAGGGTGAACTCATGTCCCGGATTGCCCGGGACAGTCCCGCATTTTGCAGGTCTGTCCCGGGCACATTCATTCCAGGACATTACAGTGTCCCGGAATGAAACTGACACAGCCACCCCCGGGGCCAATCTGATGCCCCCAAAAAAGGCTGCCACATCACCGCTTTACTCACTGACAGTACTTGTCCTGGCCGAGAATGCCTGGAGGAGCACAATCCCGCCCCCTGCTTGTGATTGGAGAAATTATAAATCCCGCCTCTTGTGTCCAATCACTGTGCTGTGATTCGTTACAGCACAAGCTGATTTTTGGGAAGGGAGGGTGTCCCTGAATGGTAGTTTGGAAATGTGGTCACCCTATGCTGCACATGTGATCAGTTATGACACCAGCCATTGGTTGGTTTGACATATTGGTTGAGAGCACAACCAATGTGACAGTTGGCATTCCCAGCATGCCGGGAATGTAACTGCTTTTTGAAACTGTTAAAATTGATGGGTTTACTTCCTCTTCAAGTTTTAGGCAAAAACATGCTTGTGTGGTCTTAGGCTGGGTACGCATGTGTAAACGCACACAAAATCACACGCTTTCCCACAATCCACAGAAACACGCTGCTTTTTGCAGATGCGCGGCAGTGTCATTAATTCTTAATGACAATGGCATTTTCAAACGCACCAAAAACACACAAAAAACATGTTAGTGCGACACGATTTCCCAAAAGGGGTCAGGGACTTCTTTTGAGATCTTCTCGCGCGTATGGTAGGCCTGTGAATTTAATGCACTGCCCAATATGCAACTTGCAAATTTTCAACATATTGTCATGTTACAACCAAAAACATAAATGTATTTTATTGGGATTTTATGTGATAGACCAACACAAAGTGGCCCATAATTGTGAAGTGGAAGGAAAATTATAATTTTTTACAAATAAATATGTGAAAAGTCTGGGGGGGGGCATTTGTATGGCGCCCCCCGGAGTCAATACTTTGTAGAACCACTTTCACTGCAATTACAGCTGCAAGTCTTTTTGGGGAAGTCTCTACCAGCTTTGCACATCTAGAGAGGGACATTTCTGCCCATTCTTCTTTGCAAAATATCTCAAGCTCTGTCAGATTGGATGGAGAGCGTCTGTGATCAGCAATTTTGAAGTCTTGCCACAGATTCTCAATTGGATTTAGGTCTGAACTGTGACTGGGCCATTCTAAAGCCTCGTACACACGACCGGATTTCTCGTCAAAAAACGACAAGAAAACTGTTGGGAGAGCTTTCTTGACAAGAAAACCGTTCGTGTGTATGGTTTCTCGTCGAGAAAACTGCCGGGAATCTCGACGAGAAAAATAGAGAACCTGTTCTCTATTTTCTCGTCAGGATTCTCGTTTTTCTCGCTGAGATTCTCGTCAGCCTGTTTCCTGACGAGAAAACCGGTCGTGTGTACGCTTTTCCGAGTCTTAAAAAATCGCGCATGCTCAGAATCAAGTATAAGATGGGAGCGCTCCTTCTGGTGAAATTAGCGTTCATAATGGAGATAGCACATTCGTCACGCTAAAGCGAACTGAAAGCACGAAAACTCGTCTCTCCCCAAACTTTTACTAACACGCGGTAACACGAGATCAGCAAAAGCAGCCCAAGGGGTGGCGCCATTGGAATCGAACTTCCCCTTTATACTGCCGTCGTACGTGTTGTACGTGACCGCGCTTTACAACGACGAGATTTGGAATTGACAGTGTGTATGCAAGGAAAGCTTGGCAAGAATCTCGTCGAGAAAAACAACAGTTTTTTTTACGACGAGATTCTCAGTCGTGTGTACAAGGCTTCACACATGAATATGCTTTGATCTAAACCATTCCATTGTAGCTCTGGCTGTATGTTTAGGGTCGTTGTCCTGCTGGAAGGTGAACCTCCGTCCCAGTCTCAAGTCTTTTGCAGACTCTAAAGCCCTGTACACACGGTCGGAATTTTAGAAAAGAAAAGTTCGAAGTGAGCTTTTGGTCGGAAATTCCAACCGTGTCTGAATTTCCGCCAACAAAAATTTGAGAGCTGGTTCTCAAATTTTCCGACGGAAAAAGTTCTTGTCGGAAATTCCGATCGTCTGTATGCAACTCGGACAACGGACAAAAAAACACGCATGCTATTGAACCTAATTTTTCTCGGCTCGTCGTACGTGTTGTACGTCCCCGCATTCTTGACGCTCGGGATTTCCGACATTTGTGTGATTGTGTGTATGCAACACAAGTTTGAGCCAACTTTCAGTCGGAAAAAAATCCATGGTTTTCTTGTCGGAATTTCCGATCGTGTGTACGCGGCATAACAGGTTTTCTTCTAAGATTGCCCTGTATTTGTCTCCATCCATCTTCCCATCAACTCTGACCAGCTTCCCTCTCCCTGCTGAAGAAAAGCATCCCCACAACATGATGCTGCCACCACCATGTTTCACGGTGGGGATGGTGTGTTCAGGGTGATGTGCAGTGTTAGTTTTTCGCCACACATAAAGTTTTGCTTTTAGGCCAAAAAGTTCAATTTTTGTCTCATCTGACCAGAGCACCTTCTTCCACATGTTTCCTGTGTCCCCCACATGGCTTCTCGCAAACTGCAAACAGGACTTCTTATGACTTTCATTCTCACCAATGTCTTTCTTCTTGCCACTCTTCCATAAAGGGCAGATTTGTGGAGAAGCACGACTAATAGTTGTCCTGTGGACAGATTCTCCCACCTGAGCTGTGGATCTCTGCAGCTCCTCCAGAGTTACCATGGGCCTCTTGGCTGCTTCTCTGATGAATGTTCTCCTTGCCCGGCCCGGTCAGTTTAGGTGGACGACCATGTCCTGGTAGGTTTGCAGTTGTGCCATACTCTTCATTTTCGGATGATGGATTGAACAGAGCTCCGTGAGATGTTCAAAGCTTGGGATATTTTTTTTATAACCTAACCCTGCTTTATACTTCTCCACAACATTATCCCTGTCCTGTCTGGTGTGTTCCTTGGCCTTCATGATGCTGTTTGCTCACTAAGGTTCTCTAACAAACCTCTGAGGGCTTCACAGAACAGCTGTATTTATACTGAGGTTAAATTACACACAGATGGACTCTTTTTACTAATTAGGTGACTTCTGAAGGCAATTGGTTCCACTAGATTTTAGTTAGGGGTATCAGAGTAAAGGGGGCTGAAAAAAAAATGCCCCTCACACTTTTCAGATATTTATTTGTAAAAAAAAAATTATCATTTTCCTTCCACTTCACAATTAGGTGCCACTTTGTGTTGGTCTCTCACATAAAATCCCAATAAAATACATTTACGTTTTTGGTTGTGACAAAATGTGGACAATTTCAAGGGGTATGAATACTTTTTTTTAAGGCACTGTAGCTATTGGGTTTGTTTATTTATACATTAATTTGTGTATTTGTTGCATTTCCTTTATAATAATTAAACAATGTAGCAAATGTTGGGTTGTTTTATTTATTAGTGTGTTATGTGCGCAAATGATTTGCAAATATTTTGCAGAAAATGTATCCGTGTTTTGCAAACAATCGGTCAGACTTTCTTCCCTCCCGCACAAATATATCAAGAACCCAGGAGGACCTCAGCCTGTCGCTGTGCACCTGTGACTCGTGCGATCCCCCGGCGTACAGCTCTGCGCTTGGCCTCCCCTTTCCTATTTCTACGCACCCCCCTCCCCCCCTTTGCCCCCTGCTCCTCATTGATATGCCTCAGGGGCACAATAGAGGGCCTGGGAAGCTCTGACTGTGCACCATTCACTGCACAGCCTCCCTATTGTCTGCCCAGGAAAAGTAATTCATACTGGGGGTCCCCCTCCACCCCCCCTCCCCATCCCAGGATGAAGGACCATTCACGTGGATCACATCCCTATTGGACGAAGAAGAGGAGCCTGCTTGTGGAGCATTTCAAGTGTCGGGGGTGAAGAAATTTCCACTCACTAATTGCCTGATTTCAGGCGCACTGATACGGAGCGCTATCATTTGGGTCGAAAATTTTTGGGGCCCAGTCACATTTCTGTAACACGTGTGTGTGGTAACGCATGCAACATGCCTTGCTTCATGGCTAGTTCACACCACATGCGTTCGTTCCAGTGCTTTTCCATGATTTTCAATGGCATAGTTCACACCAGTGCTTGCAGTTCAAGTGCATTCTGGTTCCAGAACACGCTGCATTTTTCCTACACAGAACTATACTGGAAAATGTATAAAAAGATGCACCGGAATGCACCAGCACACATCAAAACGCAGCGGACCCATGAGTGTCCGCTGAACTTTTTTCAGGGGGGGGCAATACATTGCAATACAAAAAGATGTACACAGTGGTGTTGTGGCACAGGCACTGCTGTTACCTCTAGTTCTTCAGCGATAGGGCAGGCCCTGGCAGCGTATTCAGTCTCTTGTCTCGGCCACTGCACACCACGCACCTGTGGGAGGAGCCAGCGCCACGCCGGACAGATCTGCATAGGCACATTTACACAGGCTGAGGCAGCAGCCAATCATGGAACAGCCGGGTCAGGGTCACGGTGATGTAAAGCAGAGGCGGAGCCAATCCAATGCTCGGGCTAGGGGTGAGGAGGGAGAGCAGCCCCAGCCCCCAGGCCAACAGCAGTCTGCAGACTTAGAAAAAAAAGTCCACGGCTGCCGGGGAGGCGGCCGCGGCGGCCATTGCAACACAGGGGGCAAGTGTGTGTCTTCACTCTGACTTCCAGGGGGGGCAATTGACCCCCCTTACCCTATGGAGCAGACGCCCATGAGCGGACCCCCAGTACAGTGAAAAAGACCAGGAAGAGGAAGAAAAAAAAGGAGGAAAAAAAAAGAAGAATCTGGAACATTTCAAAAACGCACTGTAACGCATAAAAAAACACGCCAAAAACGCGCATGCAGAAATGCAGCCGGAACAGATTTAAAGGATGTTTTTGTGGTGTGAAATAGCCCTCAATGTAGCTCATTTTGAATGACACCCCAACACACTAAAGCCCTGTACACACGATCGGATTTCCTATGGATTCTAATCCGATGGATTTTTCCATCGGAATTCCGATGAAGCTGACTTCCATCAGTCTTGCCTACACACCATCAATCAAAAATCCGACCATCCCAAACGCCGTGACGTAAAACACTCCGACGAGCCGAGAAAAATGAAGTTCAATGCTTCTGAGCATGCGTCGACTTGATTCTGAGCATGCGTGGGTTTTTTCTCCGATGGAGTTCCACACAGACGATCGGATTTTGCTATCGTTTTTTTTCCCATCGGATAAATTTAAAACATGTTCTATTGTTTCAAACCGATGGGAAAAAAAAAAACCGATGGGGCCCATACACGATCGGTTCGTCCGATGAAAACAGTCCATCTGACTGTTTTTATCGGTAAAACCGATCGTGTGTACACGGCTTAAGGCTGCTTTCACACTGAAAGCGCCCCGGTGTTAGCGGTGCTTTACCGTCGTTTTAGCGGTGCTTTTCGGCTGAAAAGGGGTTAAAAGCGCCCGTGTTGCGGCACTGCCAAAGTGCTTAGCAGGCGCTTTGGAGCGCTGCCCATTAATTTCATCGGGCAGGGGCGGTTTGGGATCGGTGTATACACAAACTGCCTCAAAGATGCTGCTTGAGGGACTTTTTCTAACGTCCTGCAAAGCGCACCGCCCCAGTGTGAAAGCACTCGGGCTTTCACACTGGGAGGCGTTTTTCAGGCGCTTTACAGGTGCGATTTCTAGCGCTAAAACGCCTGAAAAAAGGACTCCGTGTGAAAGTAGCCTTAAGGTTAGTTCACACCACATGCATTCCATGCTTTTTCTTTCTGCATCAAAAAACGCATAGAAAGTAGGTTACATGGTCTTCAATGGCATAGTTCCCACCAGTGCTTGCAGTTCCAGTGCGTTCCTGTTTCAGACAAAAAAGTAGAACATGCTGCATTTTTTTTCCTGCACAGAACTGTACTGGAACGTGGTAAAACGCATCAAAAACGCACCGAAATGCAATAAAAATGCATGGAAAGAGCACCGGAACGCACCAGATTGCATCAAAACGTAGCGGACCCCAGTACAGTGAAAAAGACCAGGAAGAAGAAGGAAATAAAAGGAGGAAAAAAAAAGCATTTGGAATGCATTACAAATGCATAAAAACACACCGTAACGCATAAAAAACGTGCACGCAGAAACGCATCCGGAACTAATCTGGAGGATGTTTTTGTAGTGTTAACTAGTCTTAAAGGGGGTTGTAAAGGTTCACGTTTTTTTCACCTTAATGCATTAAGGTGAAAAAACATCCGGCCCCCTCAGCCCCCTGTTTTACTTACCTGAGCCCTGGAAAGTTCCGCGTCGCGAACGCGCTCTTCCTTTGCTCGGTCTTCTTGGCTCTTCATTGGATAGATTGATAGCAAAGCAGCCATTGGCTCACGCTGCTGTCAATCAAATCCAATGACGTGGGCGCCGGGGCCGAGTCCTGCAATGGACGCTGAATACAGGACTCGGGACCGCGCCCGCAAGGTAACCCCCTTTAGAGAGCGCTTCCCAGAGGGGGTTATCTGAGGCGGGGAGGAGCCGAGACAGCCGCCGAGGGACCCCAGAACAGCGGGGCCACTCTGTGCAAAACGAACTGCACAGTGGAGGTAAGTATGATATGTTTGTTATTTTTAAGAAATAAAAAACTAACCTATGCAACCACTTTAGGGCAGGTTTACGCTAACGCTAACCCTGCAGTTTTACTGCCCCCCTATTGCTCCCCGTTTAGCTGCTGGGACAGCTTTGCTTTGCAGGTATTATTCTCCCTTGACACTTTGCACTACTGCCCGCAGACTGCCACTCATTTAAGTGAATGGGCCCCCTCTGCAAGGGGGTTAAAGCAGGCTGTAAGGAGGCGACACAACGCCACCTCGCCACCTGTCAAACACCTCTGAAAGGCGATCAAAATGTGCATTGCTTTTCAGAGAAGCTGCAATCCCTGCTATAATTGTGAACAAGCCCTAAAGCTGGCCATAGATTATTATATTATTTATTATATTATTATTATAAGCAGTGCTTTTTGCAAATTGGCTGTCATTTCATATACAGTAAAGCAGGCACATATCAATGCCACCTACTGGCATGAGTACGTTACTGCAGCGAAGGCACACTGGAAAATGGATGGTTACTGATAAGTTTTGTCTTGACTGGAAGTGGAACTCTACCTTTTGTTTTTATTCCTTCAGAGGAAGGGTCTGAACCTATTGGGTTTTTATTGCTGGCTGCCCGCGAGATAGTCCTATAGCCAGGATCCGGACAAGGGGTGGGCAGGAGGGGCGGCTGTCCTGGGCTCAATGGTTTATTGCAGAGATGACCCTAACCCTAACCGAAGGGCAGAGCCCAGTGTGGCATCCTTGCCCTGGGCACTGGATTACCTTGTCCCGGCACTTCCTATAGTACCCAAGGTGAGAAGGCCAAAGTGCACCTCACCCCCCTTTCCCTAAGAGCTATGAACTATTTCAGCAGCCTAGGTTGCAAGTCCTGCCCTTTTTGCAGCCCATCCTGCTTAAGCACCCACATCCTTAGCCTGGCCCTGTTTCTGTGTGGTCATCTCTATTAGATCCCACCTAAGCAACAAATGTCGGGGGAAAGGGGGGCTTAAAGTTGGGTTTTAAATTATGTCCAGCACTCTAGGCTTTCTGTTAATGGCTACCATGTGAACTAGTCAGGGGTCCAATGAACCCCAATACTTCAGTTCACCCATTGGATGCTTTCTGCAGAACAGTGTGATTTTAGACCTGCCTTTTTTCAACCTGGGTGCCCAGGAACACTGGGTGCCTTGAGGTTTCTTCAGGGGTGCCTTGGCAAAATGCCTAAAAATTGCCCAAAAATTGTATACAAGGGTGAATGAAGCCTGCCTTTTAGTTACACAAAGCCACGGGTTTTCATTGTGCACCATTACGACCTTCTAGCTGCCAGCCTCCCAATTACATCATCAGTTGATAAGGAGGATGTTAGTTGGCCTGTATAGCATCCTTGTTTGACCCTCACCCTGCCTCTCTCGATCAGCTTTGGGGTCACAATAGCTGAGTGATGGAGAAAAAACGATGAAGAAAAGAAACATTGAAATAGAGTCAGTACCAGTGCTGCATTATGTAAAACTATTAGAATAGTGTTTATATTTTAGGATGGGGTGCCTCGAGACTGTCCATAATTTTGGAGGGCGCATCGAGACTGTCCATAATTTTGGAGGGCGCATCGAGACTGTCCATAATTTTGGAGGGTTCCTTGAGACTGTCCATAGTTTTGGAGGGTGCCTCAAGACTGTCCATAATTTTGGAGGGTGCCTCGAGACTGTCCATAATTTTGGAGGGTGCATCGAGACTGTGCATAATATTAGAGGGTGCCTCGAGACTGTCCATAATTTTGGAGGGTGCCTCGAGACTGTCCATAATTTTGGAGGGTACCTCGAGACTGTCCATAATTTTGGAGGGTACCTCGAGACTGTCCATGATTTTGGAGGGTGCCTCAAGACTGTCCATAATTTTGGAGGGTGCCTCAAGACTGTCCATAGTTTTAGAGGGTGCCTCGAGACTGTCCATAGTTTTGGAGGGTGCCTCGAGACTGTCCATAGTTTTGGAGGGTGCCTCGAGACTGTCCATAGTTTTGGAGGGTGCCTCGAGACTGTCCATAATTTTGGAGGGTGCCTAGGGATTGTCCATAATTTTGGAGGGTGCCTTGAGACTGTCTATAATTTTGGAGAGTGTCTAGGGATTGTCCATAATTTTGGAGGGTGCCTCGAGACTGTCCATAATTTTGGAGAGTGCCTAGGGATTGTCCATAATTTTGGAGGGTACCTCGAGACTGTCCATAGTTTTGGAGGGTGCCTCGAGACTGTCCATAATTTTGGAGGGTGCCTTGAGGTTGTCCATAATTTTGGAGGGTGCCTCCAGACTGTCCATAATTTGGAGGGTGCCTAGAGATTGTCCATAATTTTGGAGGGTGCCATGACTAAAAAAAGGTTGAGAAGCACTGTTTTAGACAAAAAGTCTTGCACATCCCTAATGCTCACCCCATAAGCAATTCTCAGCAGACCTTGAAACGCGTCGGACACTCCTTGTCCTGTTTCATATACCAGGACGGAATCAAGTGGTTTCTCTTGCATTATTGTAACCATTGTTGTTGCTTCAAGTTCATATATTTTGTATAAATTGCATCCATTTTTTACTCCATATTACAATTTTAACTTTATTCTAATAAAATATTATTTTTGATATAAATATTACGTTTATAAGACTCTCTGCCTTTTAAAGTCCCACAAGAGGATTCACTCTATCTTTGTAATTCTCGGAAGAGGATCATTGCAATTACCCAGTGTCTACTTGGATTATGGGAGTGAGCGAGAGCACCCCAAAACAAAGACAACATACAAGCTTCATGAAGGTAGTGTCTTTGGTGGCAACTGAGCCCAGGACCCCAGTGTTGCGATGTCATAGCTCTAGCCACTAAACCATAGCTCCTGACCGTCCCTGATTTTGAGGAACTGTCCCTCATTTAGAACCAAATCCCTCTGTCCCACTTTTCTGCTCATTTGTCCCTCATTTTGGTCTGATCTATATAGTTGTATATAAAACACAGTACTTATCTATTAAAAAGTGTTTCCCAGTGCTAAACATTTCATCCAATTTCTAAATTGCTGCATTTGTAAATTCCAAAAGCCAATATAAAGGAATAGTAGTAGTAAAAAAAAGCACTTGTTAGTTTAACCAATCATTTTTTTTGTACAATTCTCCTTTAAGGGGTGTGTCTCTAAGTTTTGCCAACCGCCCGTAAAAACGGGCACTTTTTTCTCCGCCCGTAGTGGCAGGAATGTGCAGTAAAAAATAGCTGTGATCGGTCCGGCTTGGAACGGCGCATGCAGAGGGGGATAGTGGCAGAGGGGGATGGTGGCAGGGGGTGATGGAGGCAGGGTGTGATGGTGGCAGAGGGTGATGGTGGCAGAGGGTGATGGTGGCAGGGGGTGATGGTGGCAGAGGGGGATGGTGGCAGAGGGGGATGGTGGCAGAGGGGGATGGTGGCAGGGGGTGATGGTGGCAGAGGGGGTGGTGGCAGAGATAGGGAGATGGTGGCAGATAGAGGGGGATGGTAGCACAGAGAGGGTGATGGTGGCAGAGAGAGGGTGATGGTGGCAGAGAGAGGGTGATGGAGGCAGAGGGCGATGGTGGCAGGGGGTGTTGGTGGTAGGGGGCGATTGGAGGCAGGGAGCGATTGGTGGCAGGGGGGGATGGTGGCAGGGGGCGATTGGAGGCAGGGGGTGATTGGACTAAATAATTTGCCCTAATTATGTTGAAAATAACAAAAATATGTTTTTTTTTACCTCAATATCTATCTTAAATAACATTGCTATTTGCCTTGCGTACTTGTTTGTAGCCTAAATACTGAAATTTGCACCTAAAAATTAAATTTTGTAACTTTTGTCAAATGTCAGTAAAAACGTGCCGGTGCCAGTAAATTTTGGGTGTTGTGCCAGTAAATTTCAGTCTGGTAGGTTGGCAACACTGGTCTTCTATGCCTACATACTTTTGCTAATAGCTGTCCTTCTCACAAAGTTGGGAGGTATGCCTAAACCAGTGGTCATCAATTTACGATGTATATGGAGCCTCACCCACAGCCCTTGACATCACCAAAGGGCCACACATAATGATCAGTAAACACTCACCGGCCACTTTATTGGGTACGCCTTGCTAGTACTGGGTCAGACCCCTTTTGCCTTCAGAACTGCCATCATTCTTGGTGGCATAGATTCAACAAGGTGTTGGAAACATTCCTCAGAGATTTTGGTCCATAGTGACGTGATAGCGTCATGCAGTTGCTGCAGATTTGTCAGCTGCACATCCATGATGCCAATTTCCCGTTTCACCACATTCCAACGGTGCTCTATTGGATGAGATGTGGTGAGTATGGAGGCCATTGGAGGACAGTGACCTCATTGTCCAGTGGTGAGATGATTGGAGCTTTGTGACATGGTGCATTATCCTGCTGGAAGGAGCCATCAGAAGATGGGGACACTGTAGTCATAAAGGGATGGACATGGTCAGCAACAATACTCAGGTAGACTGTGGTGCTTAAACGATGCTCAATTGGTACTAAGGGGCCCAAAGTGTGCCAAGAAAATATCCCCCACACCATTACACCACCACCACCAGCCTGAACCGGTGATACAAGGCAGGATGGATCCATGCGCCAAATTCTGACCCCACCATCTGAATGTCGCAACTGAAATCCAGACTCATCAGACCAGGCAACGTTTTTCCAATCTTCTACACCAGGTGCCACTCCCGTCAGCTAAGAACAGGAAACTGAGGCTACAATTGGCACAGAATCACCAAAATTGGACAATAGAAGATTGGAAAAATATTGCCTGGTCTGATCAGCCTCAATTTCAGCTGCGACATTCAGATGGTAGGGTCAGAATTTGGCGTAAACATGAAAGAAGGTTGGTGGTGATGGTGTAATGGCGTGGGGGATATTTTCTTGGCTTTTCTCCGAACATTCATAGTTTGGGTAGCTGAAATTTGAATTATGGAATTAAAGTCAGTGGAAAGCCAAAAGCTCTTTTTTCTGTGTTTTGCTATGTTAGTTATCTGAGCTTTATGACCTATTTTAGCAGCTGGGAGCTGTAAGGTGAGACTCTCTGGTTATGAATGATCAAAAAGAAAATTTATCCGGCTTCCCTGGCAGAGAACGTTGCCGAAACCTCAGAACAAAGAGGAGAATTTTCATTTCCTTAAAGATGAAAATGGGGTTTTTTAATCGGCCGGTCATAGAACCGTAATTTGATGGAATTAATTACTCCGGTGTTCAGTCTTTTGGAATATTCTTAAAAACTCTTTCTCTCTGCTGCGGGTTATAACATCTGTCTGTTGGTAATGTCTGCTACACGCTATAAGAAAGAGAAGCTCATCTCAGTCAGCTCATTAGTCAAATGTAATCCTGTAGAGCAGTGGTGGTCAACTTGACAACTATAGCCCCCCCCCCATGTTCATCAGCAAGCCTCTAGGCATCCATCCATGGTTAAAGCAGTCCACCAACCTCAGACTTCAATGGCTCCAAGGTTAGGCCAGACAGATTTCACAGGAGGTAAAAGCAATCACAGCATGTAACAGCAAGCAGCAGCGCCATGACGTCACAGGTCTAGCCCTGCCCAACGCGTTTAGTCATCAAACAGCATCGTCGGGGGAACAGGAGCTATTATATGTATATACTGTATATGTAGATCTAACAGCCAGTGTTCTGATATTTAGTAGGTGCGGCTCTGTACACATATTTTTGCACTAAGCGCAAAGTTCTTTCTATATTTATTAAGAGCAATATAAACCCCCAGCATTGTTGTCAGTGGATGCAGCAATAACCTCCAACATTATTGTCAGTGACTACAATAATTACCCCCAGCATTGGTGTCAGTGGACACAACAATAACCCCAAGCATTGGTGTCAATGGACGCAGCAATAACCCCCAGCATTGGTGATAGTGGACACAACAATAACCCCAAGCATTGGTGTCAATGGACACAACAATAACACCCAACATTGGTATTAGTGGACACAATAACCCCCAGCATTGGTGCCAATACATGCAATAACAATCCCCACATTGGTGTCAGTAACTTCAATAATAACCCCCAACATAGGTGTCAGTGGACGCAATAATAATTTCCAGCATAGGTGTCAGTGGACACAATAATTTCCAGCAGTGGTGTCAGTGGACTCAAAAATAACCCCTAGCATTGGTGTTAATGGCAGCAATAACAATCCCGAGCATTACACTTAAGTCGTCCTATGATATCCCCTTAAGAGAACATTACTGCTATCTTCAGCCTGGACATTTTATACTAGGACTCCTCTGATCCCAACCTTCTCCATACAGACTGACACTGACTGTATGTAGGTCCCGCCCGCACTTGCTAGGCCATATTTCTCGTATTTATTCCTCCCTAGTTTCCCTTAAGAGACCACCACTACGCTTGTTATCCCTGTATTTTGTAAAAAACTGACAATAAACCTTTTGTAAAAAGATTCCCTAGCAGTGGTGTCAGCGGATGTAATATTAACCCTTAGCATTGGTGTCAGTTAACTCAATAATAACACCCAGCAGTGGTATCAGTGGGAGCAATAGGAACCCCCAGCATTAGAGTAAGTGGGAGCAATAATAACCCCCAGCATTGGAGTCAGTGGGAGCAATGATAATCCCCAGCATTGGAGTCAGTGGGAGCAATAATAACCCCCAGCATTAGAGTCAGTGGGAGCAATAATAACCCCAGCATTGGAGTCACTGGGAGCAATAATAAGCCCCAGTATTGGAGTCAGTAGGAGCAATAATAACCCCCAGCATTGGAGTCAGTGGGAGCAATAATAACCCCCAGCATTGGAGTCAGTGGGAGCAATAATAACCCCCAGCATTAGAGTCAGTGGGAGCAATAATAACCCCAGCATTGGAGTCACTGGGAGCAATAATAACCCCCAGCATTGGAGTCAGTAGGAGCAATAATAACCCCCAGCATTGGAGTCAGTGGGAGCAATAATAACCCCCAGCATTGGAGTCAGTGGGAGCAATAATAACCCCAAGCATTAGAGTCAGTGGGAGCAATAATAATCTCCAGCATTGGAGTCAATGGGAGCAATAATAACCCCCAGCACTGGAGTCAGTGGGAGCAATAAAAATCTCCAGCATTGGAGTTAGTGGGAGCAATAATAACCCCCAGCATTGGAGTCAGTGGAAGCAATAATAAACCCCAGCATTGGAGTCAGTGGGAGCAATAATAACCCCCAACATTGGAGTCAGTGGGAGCAATAATAACCCCCAACATTGGAGTCAGTGGGAGCAATAATAACCCCCAACATTGGAGTCAGTGGGAGCATTAATAACCCCCAGCATTGGAGTCAGTGGGAGCAATAATAACCCCCAGCATCGGAGTCAGTTTAAGCAATAAGAATCCCCAGCATTGGAGTCAGTGGAAGCAAGAAGAATCCCCAGCATTGAAGTCAGTGGGAGAAATACTAACCCCCAGCACCAGAGTCAGTGGGAGCAATAATAACCCCCTGCAATGGTGTCAGTGAATCTAATAATAACCCCCCTAGTATTGGTGTCAGTGAGTGCAATAATAACGCCCAACACTGGTGTCAGTGACCACAATAATAACCCCCAGCATTGTACTATTAAACTGCCCACACATATTGGTGGTCAGTGGTAGTGCCATTTTAACCCTTCCCCCCATTGGGGGTCAGTGTTATTTATCATCCCCCCACTCCATTAGTGGTCAGGGCAGTGGCAGTGAAAAATATCCCCCCAGGATTGGTGGTCAGTGGTCACTTACCTGATCACACACTCACGCTCCCCAGTGAGGCTGGTGTTATATCTTTGACACTTTGAGCAAGTGGTCCACATGGCAAATTTTGGCAGAAACCTTCAGGCTGGGTTCACACTGCAGCATGGAGCGGCTCACAGCAGGAATCCGGTGCGTCTCCATTCACCGTTTCAGGTCAGATTTCAGCCAAATTTTTGGCTGAATTCGGACCTGAAACGGACCAAAAGACGCAAATCGTACCAAAGCCACTGCAGAGATGTGTGAACCAGCTCCATAGACAGCCAGTCACAACCTCCTGCTATGTGAATTGGATGCGGAGAAACCCACATCCAATTCGCAATAGTGTGAACCCAGCCTGAACCTTTGACCCAACAGGTAACTCCTAACACCTAATTTCCCCAACACTTAGCCTACTACCAGGACTAACACCAATACTCATTAAAGTGGAGCTATATCAGTAATGTGTCAGTGTAACATTTCCAGCTATTTATTGCTCCCCCCCTGACAATGTCTTCATTTGCTTTTCTCTCCAGAAGGACGGCTCCATGTTTGTAAGGGCATCATCCAGGGTCACCTTCTATCTCCGTCTCACCTTGTGACTTGCAACAAAGTTCCAGTGTTGTAGACTTGGCAGCAAAGCATTACTTTATCTAATTTGTCAGCTGGCGCACTTTTCTCGGTGACAAATTTACTTTAAAGGGCGACTGTTCAGCACACGATGGGGGAGGGGACAGCGTGATGCAGAGATAGAGAGGAAGAATGTGACGTTGTTTTTTTTTTTTTTAGGTTACTTAACATTCTTTCCATAATGTGTGTCCCTTTTTTCTGTGATGACGGGTGTAATCTTCTCTCAGTGGCAGTCGGAATAATGGCGGCATTGTGGCATCAAAAGGTCGTATACGGCTCATTACCACATACCAGCTGGGTGGGCAGTTTTTTCCGTGACTCAGATCGCACTCGCAGCACAGCGAGGGTCGATTTATCTGACTGTCGGCCTCGCCCATTGTACTTCACGAGGATGCCACCATAATTACACCCCTCGCAATCACATTTCAGTCAGGCTGCAAACATCTTCACTACAATTATTCCCAATAAACTCGCTCCTATATTTTCCTAGTTGGCACACACACGCGTCACAATCCCATGGCGAGCTTTCCCATTTCAAGTGCAACGCAGATTAAAAATGCAAAATCTTTACGCGCGGGGTCCAAGATTTTCTTTCTTCTCGCTCCTTTCCATCTTGGGAGGCCGTTCGAGAGATCCATGACGCCCCATCCAGGGAACAATTCCGCTTTCTCCAGCTGAAGCATTGGATTGGTGCCTTGCACCGCACGTCCACCTATCCATACCGAAAGACTTTCTTTGAACATGCATGCCAACATGCCCCTGGGGCCCCTGGTCTCATTTCAGCCATCTATGCATTGGCGGCCCATCCATTAGGGGCGCACAGGTGCTGCCCCCCCTATCCATGCGTCCGGCCTCCTGATCTACATAGCTGACAACACTGCTCCTGTTAGGAAGCCACTCTGGAAGTGTTGTCAATATGCGGGTCTTTTAACCTGCTGCTTCTTCCAGTTCATTGTCTTCCTGTCCAACAACGTTCCCGGAGCAGCTCCTAAGTACCAGTGTTGCCATTATAGGATGCGTGCTTCTCCCGGACTTCTTGTCCTATGCTGACAGCACTGCTCCTGCTTGGGAAGCTGCTCTAGAAGAGTTGTTAATGTGCGGGCCTTTGAACCTAGAGATTCCTCCAGTTTATTGACTGACTGGTATTCACAGTCCGTGGTAAATTAGTAGCAATGAAAGGGGAAAGAGGGGATGTGTAGGGTGTTTTAACAAGAGGGACAGTCCCTCTGCCGGCTATTGTTGGGACCCATCAGAAAGCGTTGGTGCACTTATTAGCAGTCTTAAATAAACCAGCACGCACTGTAGTATGGCAAAGATGCAACAGGTATGGTAAAGATGCAGTGTCCACGGGGGGAGGTGGTATGTTTCTCTTGAAGACTTGCAGTGGGAAGCTGCGGATGAGCGGTCTCCTAAGTCCCACTGCAGCAATAGGACGGCACGCATGCTTCCTGCAAACTTCCTGTCCTAAGGTGACAACACTGCTCCTGCTTAGAAAGCCGCTACGTAAGTATTGTCAATTTGTGGGTCCTTTAACCTGGTGATTCTGCCAGTTTATTGACTTCCTGTCCTATAACACTCCCTGAGTGACTCCTAAGAAACAGTGTTGCCATTGTAGGGTGCATGAACTTCCTGTCCTAAGGTGACAACAAGGTCATCCAGCGCCCAGGGCAAAGATGCCAAACTGCGCCCCCTCCCCTATTCATGATGTGCAAGCTTAGGGAATCCTACACCCAGCGGTCATTCACATGTTAAAATAACTGCCGCTGTCACTACTCCTGTCAACCTTGGAACAGAAAGAAGGCGCCCCCCATCCTTAAAGTAAACCATTGCGCCCGGGGCAACTATGCCTCCCGTCCACCCCTTGTCCCAGCCATGGTGACAACACTGCTCCTGTTTAGGAAGCCGCTCAGTGAGTGATGACAATTTGTGTGCCTTCTAATGTGGTGATTCTGCCAGTTTATTTCTAATGTGGTGATTCTGCCAGTTTATTGACTTCCTGTCTTATAACACTCCCTGAGTATTGTTATTTCAGGAAGCAGGCTCCCTGTGGACTTCCTGTCCTAAGGTGACAACACCTGCATAAGAAGCCACTTGTCAAAAAGCGGGTCTTTTTTTTAACCTGGTGATTTTGCTGGTTCCTCAACTTTCTGTCCTAGGGTGACAACGTTCCCTGAGCAGGAGCAGTGTTGCCATTGTAGACTGTAAAGATTGCCGCGCAAAAAAAAAAAAAAAATGACCAAAACAACATATATAATAAATGTATAACAGTTATCAGTCCAAAATGAAATCCAAAATAGGTGAAATATTCTTTGCATTCGTGTCTCAAAGATGTTGGACAGCTAAACACCCGGAGTGCACCTTCCACCGTGATAGGAAAAAAGGCTGTGCCCTTACCAGATAACTAGACTCCACGTTATGAGAGCTTAGTAAAACGGGGGGTTCATACGGCACATAGGATCCGTCCTCTGGATGTAGACAAGGTTATATGAACATCGACTCCACTGGTTGCTCTCTTTGTCTTTTGAGCTTGACAGTGAGGTGTAAAAAGGCGAGGAGAGTAACGCCAACATAGCATAAAACCGTGATGGTTTATTGAAAGTTGCACAAATCCAACAAAACATGGATTAAAAGTTCCTGGATAAAAACAATCTACAGATTGCATACAAACTAGCGTGGTGAGACCAAACATAGACTCCGCCCAAATAGTTTCGTCATAACTGACGTCACCCCCGATGACATCAGTTATGACTCCCGGTGGAGTTCCTGTCCTAGGGTAACTGCTTGGGAAGCTACTCAGAATGTGTTGTCAATATGCAGGTCTTTTAAGCTGTTGTTTCTGCCAGTCCCTTCACTTCCTGTCCTAGGGTGACAACTTTCCCTGAGCAGTACCTAAGCAGGAGCAGTGTTGCCTTTGAAGGACACATGCTTCCTGTGGACTCTGCTCCAGGTTGGGAAGGCACTGTTATCAATATGCAGATCTTTTAACTTGCTGATTCTGGCAATTTCTTTCAAACCCGGCGATTCTGGCTATTCGAGTTCCTGTCCTAGGGTGACAACGTTCCGTGAGCGGCTCCTAAAGACAATCAGTGTTGTCATCGTAGGGCATGGGCGTCCGCTGAACTTTTTTCAGGGGGGGGGGGGCATCATTTTAAGGTCATCCATGCTTGGTCCCTTTTTGACAATGTCATGAAGGGGAGGGACTTAGTCATTATGACATAAAGCGCAGGCATGCAAAGGTTTGAGAAACCTGATGCAAAAGCTTAATAGAAGGATCAAGCTGCCATTGTCTGATTAGCAATTTCAATTTTTTTTTAAACCCCCCCCCCCCTCTAGCGGCCGAATAGCGCCACTAAAACGATGGTAAAGCGCCGCTAAAACTAGCGGCGCTTTACCGATAACGTGGCCAGCTGGCAGTGTGAAATAGCTCTTGAGGATAATTCCGCTTCACTCCATATAAATATAGTGTGTCTCCGGGGGGGGGGGGGGCAATTGACCCCCCTTGCCCTATGGAGCGGACGCCCATGTCGTAGGGTGCATGTTCTTTATGGACTTCCTCTCTGAAGGTTTCAACATTTCTCCTGCTTAGGAAGCCACTCTGGAGGCATTTAAAAAAAAAAGAAATATGTAATAAATAGGTAATTAAATACATTTAATGATGAATTCATTATTACAAAGTTGCATTCATTTATATATTTTATAACTGCCTGGAGTTCAGCTTTATCCTGAAAGCTGACAAACCCAATAGATCAAAAGCTGACAAACTTAATATAAAGAAAGCGCCATCTTTGATCAGGCATCATCCAGGAGGGGGAGACTGAGGAAATGCTCCCTCCTGTCTGCAGCAGACTGATAACATGATCTCTGTCTAGGGAAAGTCACCTGTCTGAATCTCAAGGACGGCTTTTCTGATAAAATGATACTGCTGTTGTATATCGCCTGTTCATGCTGACTTGTGAAGTCACTGAAGAGTCGCGCTTTAAAAACCTCGTTGGTGTAAGACCTGCGCCCACCTCCTTTGTATCTCAATAATATCACGGCGGCTTCCTGCTCTGCGTGTCCCGGGGCCCCGGTTCAGACCCTTTCCTCGATTTACCATTATTAATGCATCACACTTTACGGGAAGGCTTGCTGTGTAGGTCTCCGAGAGCGGCAGGGAACGGCGCCAGCACTTTATTGCCATGGCAACCCAAAAAATCTTCAAAGTCTGACAAACATGTCGAATTTTATCTTTAATAAGCCGCCGTGCATCGACTCTCTGGAAACAACTACCAGGAGGATTGTACGCGGGTCTTCTAGACTAAAAAGTAAAAATAAAAAACAGTTTAATGGGCAGAAATGTGAAGAGCGTTTATGGGTCTTCTGGAGTGCGTCTCGCAGGCAATCAGGTTTCAGTTGCCGTTTCTGCAGTGCAGGATACAGAATGAAGGCAAACCTCTTGTTTCTTAAAATGAACATCATCAATGATTGGTGCCTGCTGTCCCGGATGTGCCGGGATAGTCCCGCATCATGGTCTTCCAGCCTGATGATGCTGCATCCTGGGCCATGTCAATCATTCATTGGTGCCTGCTGTCCCGGATGTGCCGAGATAATCCCGCATCATGGACCTCTGACTTGATGATGCTGCGTCCTGGGCCATGTCAATCATTCATTGGTGCCTACTGTCCCGGATGTGCCGGGATAGTCCCGCATCATGGACCTCTGACTTGATGATGCTGCGTCCTGGGCCATGTCAATCATTCATTGGTGCCTACTGTCCCAGATGTGCCGGGATAGTCCCGCATTATGGACCTCTGACTTGATGATGCTGCGTCCTGGGCCATGTCAATCATTCATTGGTGCCTACTGTCCCAGATGTGCTGGGATAGTCCTGCTTCATGGACCTCCGCCCTGATGATGCTGCGTCCCGGGCCATGTCAATCATTCATTGGTGCCTACTGTCCCGGATGTGCCGGGATAGTCCCGCATTATGGACCTCTGACTTGATGATGCTGCGTCCCGGGCCATGTCAATCATTCATTGGTGCCTACTGTCCCGGATGTGCTGGGATAGTCCTGCATCATGGACCTCTGACTTGATGATGCTGCGTCCCGGGCCATGTCAATCATTCATTGGTGCCTACTGTCCCGGATGTGCTGGGATAGTCCTGCATCATGGACCTCTGACTTGATGATGCTGCGTCCCGGGCCATGTCAATCATTCATTGGTGCCTACTGTCCCGGATGTGCTGGGATAATCCTACATCTTGGATGATGCTGTGTCCTGGGCCATGTCCCGGGATCACAGTGTCACCTGCAATCTTTTGTTAAATAAATACACTCTGTTGTGTGCCGCTATCTTTATTACAGATGCACTGCCCTTCGGGTCCCAACAGAGCCTTGCAGCACATCTGCACAGTAATTTCCATACATGCGCAGACAAGGCGAGGTTTCGGACTAACATACTGCTCCACTTCCTGTATCCACAGGAGCCCCACACATGCGCAGGTGTGCCGCAGGCACCAATCAATCATTGGTTCCCTACTGTCCCAGATTTACCGGGATAGTCCTGAATCTTGGACCTCGGCAGATCTGCCCGCAATTTGACAGCGCCGAGTTGTGAGTAACAAAACACGGAACTTGCATTTGAGATGCCATCCAATTGAATTGCGGGTTTTCCCGTGATTGTCGCGCAATAAAACGTGCTGTAATCGCGGCAACCCACATCGCGGGGACGCACGTCGCCCCCAAAGTAGCTCCTGAACTATTTTTGGGCGACATACGTCCTGCGATGCGGGTTGCCGCGATTGCAGCGCGTTTTATCGCACGACAATCGCGGCAGACCCGCACCGCGGTTAGAGGTGTCATTCAAATAAATGGCTAGTTCCCGCATTTTGTCATTCACACCTCATTCAAAACGCCGTCGTGTGAACGCAAGCCTCATGCCGCGTACACACGATCGTGATTCACGGCGGTGAAAAACACCGCCGTGAATAACGACAGGAAAAACGAGGGAACGGCTTGTTCCCCCACACACGGCCATTTTTCCCGTAATTTTTTTTCTTGGTCGAGAAAAACGACCGTCTGTGGGCTCCCCGGCAGTGTATCCCTATGGGAAAAAAATGACAGGAATCACGACGAGAAAAATTAGAGCATGTTCTAATTTTTTTCGTCGTGATTAATGCCGTTTTTCCCGTCGGGGAAAAATGACAAAAAGCCCACACACGGGCGTTTTTCTCGTCCAAAGGAAAAAATGTCATTTTTCCCCGACGGGAAAAATGATCGTGTGAACGCAAGCCTCAGAATCACTTTCAGCCCTCGTTCACACTGCACCGATTTGACGTGCGATTTGACGGGTCAAATCGCATGAGATGTCGCAGCCTATTGCCGACAATGGCACCGTTCCAATCGGTGCAACGCCGACTTTGCGGCGGTTGCACCGATTTGCAAAAGTAGTTCCTGTACTCAGTGGTGTATTTGGGTTTTGTGCTGCCCTAGGCCTGACTAAACTCGTGCACCCCTTAATTTAAATATGACACACCCCTTCCTGTCAATGCCACACCCCTTTCTGTTTAAGACCCGTCCTAAAATTTCAAGTGGGGACACTAGTTCTGAGGGCCTGGGGAGGGGGGGCGGCGGCAATGGATTCCCTTAATTTGCATAGATTTCCTCTCACTTCCTGTTTGGCTATGGGGCAGGAAGTGAAGGAAAATCTCTGCAATGGGACAGGGATGGTAAAAAATAAACTGACAGGGGCTCTAACCCTCCCTTACTCTATCCAAAATGAAAAAATAAAGTGTTGCCTACAGTTCTACTTTAACCACTTCCCACCCCGTCAATAGCAGATTGACGTCCGGGAAGTGGTTCAGTTATCCACACTGGACGTCATATGACGTCCTGCGGGATAACAGCCGCCGCACGCCCGGGGGGGCGCGCATCGCGGCGATCGGTGGAGCGGTGGGTCAGTCTGACCCACCGCTACACTGATCTCGGTAAAAAGCCTCCGTCGGAGGCTTTTTACCACGTGATCAGCCGTGTCGAATCACGGCTGATCACAATGTAAACAGGAAGAGCCGTTGATCGGCTCTTCCTCACTCGCGTCTGACAGACGCGAGTAGAGGAGAGCCGATCGGCGGCT
This sequence comes from Rana muscosa, assembly GCA_029206835.1. Classification (NCBI taxonomy): domain Eukaryota; kingdom Metazoa; phylum Chordata; class Amphibia; order Anura; family Ranidae; genus Rana; species Rana muscosa. The sequence continues at coordinate 298,685,164 of CM055120.1, forward strand.
CTCCTGACAGGGGGGTTCGCGCTGATTGTTTATCAGCGCAGCCCCCCCTCGGATACACACACTAGACCACCAGGGAAGCCCCCCAGGACCACCAGGGAAGCCCCAATCATGTGGATGGCCCCCATGGCCATCCACATGTAGTAAAAAAATAAAAATAAAATAAAAACATACAAAAAAATATGCCAATCAGTGCCCACAAATGGGCACTGACTGGCACTTTCACAATGTGTGGTGGCTGGCATTGCTGGGCACCAGTACCACCAATGCCACCTACTAGTGTCCATCAGTGCCACCTATCAGTGCCCATCCGTGCCCATCCGTGCCAATCTGTGCCCACCTATCAGTGCCCGTCCATGCCACCTATCAGTGCCACCCATAAGTGCCCATCAGTGCCGCCTATAAGTGCCCATCAGTGCCGCCTATGAGTGCCCATCAGTGCCGCCTATGAGTGCCAATCAGTGCCGCCTATGAGTGCCAATCAGTGCCACCTATGAGTGCCCATCAGTGCCGCATACCAGTGCCACATATCAGTGCCCATCAGTGCCGCCTATCAGTGCCCATCATCAGTGCCCATCAGTGCCACCTCATCAGTGCCACCTCATTGGTGCCACCTCATCGGTGCCCATCAGTGTCGCCTTATCAGTGCCCGTCAGTGCCGCCTTATCAGTGCCCGTCATTGAAGTAGAAAAGGTACTTATTTACAAAAAAAATTAACAGAAACAAAGAAAAACTTAGTTTTTTTAAAAAAAATTCGCTCTTTTTTTATTTGTTGTGCAAAAAATAAAAATCGCAGAGGCGATCAAATACCACCGAACGAAAGCTCTATTTGTGGGAACAAAATGATAATGAAATTTGTTTGGGTACAGTGTGGCATGACCGCGCAATTGTCATTCAAATTGTGACAGCGCTGAAAGCTCAAAATTGGCCTGGGCAGGAAGCTGTATAAGTGCATGGTATTGAAGTGGTTAAGCACAAATTTCTGATCATTTTATGGAGAGGACTAAGAAGATATAACCATGCAAATGGTGCAGCAGAAAACATATTGCACAGTGAGGAAGGTTTGTGGTCCAGGATGATAGGACAGTCAAAATTAGAAGCAGCGCCCCCCCCCCCCCACAGTTGCGGAATGCCGGTCGCCCGCATACTGGAAGCAGTGCGGCCGCTTTATGGGGGCGCTAGACTTATTTTCCTAACAGTGTAGCGCAATCCGGCAGGGACTCTTTTCGTGCTGCCCCCCTGCAAAGTGCTGCCCTAGCATACCTCCCAACTTTTTAAAGTCCCATCGCGGGACATTCCGATGTCCCCTCTCCCCTGCCAACTAGAGTTGTTGAGCGGGGGGGGGGGGGGCCTTGTTGGCCTAGCTGGGCCAGGATACAGCATTGCCTGCACTATGCACTACTTTTGCCGATTTCAGGGGCAACTTCCATAGACCTCTGTGTATGAAGCCACACAGATGTCTTTCATCAAGTCGCACCCGAAGTCGCACGGACATGCTGCTTTGAAATCGGGCAGCTTCAAATGAAGTCGCACGGTTACAAAGCCGTGTTCTCGATTCACACTTGCGTAGGGTGACCACGTGTCCCGGATTGCCCGGGACAGTCCCACATTTTGCAGGTCTGTCCCGGGCACCTTCATTCCAGGACAATACAGTGTCCCTGAATGAAACTGACACAGCAACCCCCCCCCCTCCGGAGCTAATCTGATGCCCCCAAAAAAGGCCGCCACTTACTCACTGACAGTACTTGTCCTGGCCGGGAATGCCTGGAGGAGCACAATCCCCGCCCCCTGCTTGTGATTGGAGAAATCATAAATCCCGCCTCTTGCGTCCAATCACTGTGCTGTGATTCGTTACAGCACAAGCTGATTTTTGGGAAGGGAGGGTGTCCCTGAATGGTAGTTTGGAAATGTGGTCACCCTACACTTGTGCGATGCGGGAACCGGCGTGATTCCTGCGCCGGGGTTCCCACATCGCACCTGAATCGCAGGCAGTTCACACTAATATCTGCGAAATGCTGCGGGTGTCAAGGTAAAAGTTAATGACCCCCCCCCCCCCACAGATCGCTTCGTAGATCGCAACGCGAACTGTGAAATGGTGCAGGAATCGGATCGACCTTACGGTGGCCATAAAGGCTTCAATAAATAATCAATTTCTTTTCCGATTGAACAAACCTATTGGATATTTTGCCGATTGGATCATATTGATTGATCGGATAATAAAATGGTATTGAACAGTCGCCATCGGAGATAAAAGTGTGGGTCGGGCTCACAAATCCAAAATATTGCAGGAGGATGCAGCGGCCCCACTGACCACACACAGAGCATGCTGGGACTCGTAGTCGCCCAGCTCCGGATTGGTCGGCCGTGTCATGTGACAGATATTAGGGATGGTCAGCCATGATATCATGCGGATCGTGTTACCAGCGATGAAGGGCCTCCCCTCCCCCCGCTGTTTTATGAACACTCCGTGACAATATGTTTCCTGGAAGTATTGACAGAACACAAATTACAGCCTTTCCAGCCAATGCCGCCGCCGAGCGCCTCTGCCAACCCGGTTGCGACATATTTTTAGCGAAAACGAAAACATCCACCGCTACGGGACCGATCTGTGATTACTCAGCAGCGCTTGTCAGCCAGGCTCCTGCTGCATGATGGAGAAACACGAGCAACAGGGTTCGGGGCGGCTTTAAATGAAATCTAAACCCGCTCGCTAAAACCTCATACAAGCTTTACCTTTAAAAAAATAAAAAATCTCATACAAGCTTTACCTCTTAACATCGTTTCAAGATTTCTTTTAAAATCGACAGCTTTTATTAAAATAATCCCTGGTGATCCTGCCACAAAGGTCCTTGTTCAGGCACTACCTGCTATGGCAGTGGTCTCCAAACTGTGACCCTTGGGGCCGGATGTGGCCCTTTGCTTGCCTTTTATCTGGCCTTTGAGGCATTATTCCTGCCACCGACACCAACGATGGGGCAAAACTCCTTCTACCGACACGAACGATGGGGCATAACTCCTTCTACCGACACCAATGATGGGGCACTATTCCTTCCAGTGACACCAACAATTGGGCACTCTTACCCCCACTGACACCAATGATGGGGCACAATTCCCCCCACTAACACCAACAATGGGGCACTATTCCCCCCACTGGCACCAACAATGGGGCACTATTCCCCCCCACTGGCACCAACAATGGGGCACAATTCCCCCCACCGGCACCAAAGATGGGACATAATTCCTTCCACTGACACCAACAATGGGGCACTATTCCTCCCACTGACCCCAATGATGAGGCACAATTCCTTCACTGACACCATCGATGGGGCACTATTCCTCCCACTGACACCAACAATGGGGCACTATTCCTCCCACTGACACCAATGATGAGGCATAATTCCTTCCACTGACACCAACAATGGGGCACTATTCCTTCCACTGACACCAATGATGGGGAACTATTCCTTCCACTGACACCAATGATGGGGCACTATTCCTCCCACTGACACCAATGATGGGGCACTATTCCTCCCACTGACAACAATTATGGGGCACTATTCCTTCCACTGACACCAATGATGAGGCACTATTCCTCCCACTGACAACAATTATGGGGCACTATTCCTTCCACTGACACCAATGATGAGGCACTATTCCTCCCACTGACACCAATGATGGGGCACTATTCCTTCCACTGACACCAATGATGGGGCACTATTCCTCCCACTGACACCAATGATGGGGCACTATTCCTCCCACTGACAACAATGATGAGGCATAATTCCTTCCACTGATACCAATGATGGGGCACTATTCCTCCCACTGACACCAATGATGAGGCATAATTCCTTCCACTGACACCAATGATGGGGCACTATTCCTCCCACTGACACCAATGATGAGGCATAATTCCTTCCACTGACACCAATGATGGGGCACTATTCTTCCCACTGACACCAATGATGGGGCACTATTCCTTCCACTGACACCAACGATGGGGCATGATTTGTGGTTGTCACCAACTGGAAGGGGGTGCATAGCTACCATTTCCAGCATGTAGACAGGAAGTGGCTGAAAGGGACTGGAGGAGATCAGCAGCACTGAGATGAGATTTTAAAAAAAAATGGGATTTTGCCACAACGGCCCAGAATGGGGCGTGTTGCAACCGACCCACCGCCTAGCTAAAGGTCTGAATGCGCTCGTAGGCCAGACTGGGGTGACCGCTAGATCTAGATTATCCAGCATGGTTTTTGATTGAAGATCTCTGCAGGAAAAAAAAAATCCAAATAAAAAAAAAAAAAGGAAATAAAGATTATGGAACCACAAGTCCCAGCATGGACCTAGGTCCTTACCCCCTGGGCAGAAATAACTGGCTTGCCTATAGCAAAGCTATACCAGTCTGGACTGCCCATAGGTGGCACTGTGTCTTTTTCTGCTTAGTGTCGAACTCCCGTAGGTGGCGCTATAAGCCCTTATGGTCAAGAATGAAGAGAAGCTGTGTCCGCCAATGAACGTAAGAGAAGCATTTTTGTTATGCTTAGGGTATTGCTGGAAAAAAAAAACACATTGTGGCCACTAGATGGTGCAGACAATATAGAAACTACATGTATTAGAAAGAATATGGGAATTTTCGTTCTCACTGTCACAGTGAACGTTTTTTGCCTAGACCAGTAAACGTCATCCAGTTAGGAGATAATCTCCTTCAAAAATAGTAATAAGGGTCTAAGTGTGAAGTGTATGCTATGCGATACCAGTGGCGGCTGGTGGTCAAAATTTTTTGGGGGGGCGCAAACCACCTGAGAAAAAAAACAAACATCAATTGCCACCACTGTGCCCATTAAACCCAGCCACTGTGCCCATCAAACGCCACCAGTTTGCCCCCTCAAATGCAACCAGTTTCCCCTCAAATGCAACCAGTTTCCCCCCAAATACAGCCAGTTTGTCCCCAAATACAGCCAGTCCACCCCTTAATGCCACCAGTTTGTCCCCAAATGCAGCCAGTCCCCCCCTTAATGCCACCAGTTTGTTCCCAAGTTTCGCCAGTTTCCCCCCAAATACAGCCGGTTTCCCCCCAGCCCGGCACTTACCTTCCTCGGCTCAGCACCCTCCTCTCCACGCTCCCTCAAAGCCTTCTCCCGCCCTCGATGTCGCTTCAGCCAATCAGGTTACCGGTAACCAGACCCGGTGAACCTGATTGGCTGAGTTAACCAAGGAACGCACACTATGTGCATCCCCTGGTTAACTATTCGGAAGCCGATTAGAGCCCACAGGCTGTGATCGGGAAGCCTATCAGAGCCGCTGGCTCTGATAGGCACTTCCAAAAACCAACCAGCCACTGTTATTCAGATGGCCGGCGCTCAACAGGGGGCCGACCATCTGAATAGTGGGCGGCAGCGGCGCCGGCAACAATACATAGGTTCAGGCAATGCATGAACCTATGTATTGTTGACGTGAGTAACGGGCACAGGAGAGAGAGGGGGCGGCGCTCCTACGCCCACTATGGACGCACCGCCACTGTGCGATACATTCAGGATGTCCATTGCTTCCAAGACTGTGAATCTTTGCTAATCAAGTACAACCCAGGGGGGGGGGCAACTCCACATTCCTCCATCTATATCCATTTGCTGACCACTGTGATCAGGCCTTTTCTGGCACTCTTTTGCTAGAAAATTACTTAGAACCCCCAAACATTATATATATATATATTTTAGCAGAGACCCTAGCAAATAAAATGGTGATCATTGTAATTTTTTTATGTCACATGGTATTTGCGTGATTTTTGGGGAAAAAAATTACACTTAATTTTAATGCAAAAAAACACAATAATTAACCCAATTTTTTTTAGTAAACTGTAAAAGATGATAGATAACTAACATGTCACGCTTTAAAATTGCGCATTGCTCATGGAATGGCGACAAACTACGGTACTTTACCACTTAAATACGGGGAACTTTCACCCCATTCCCCTGCCCAGTCCAATTTTCAGCTTTCAGCGCTGTCGCATTTTGAATGACAATTGCGCGGTCATGCTACACTGTACCCAAACAAAATTTTTATCATTGTTTTCCTACAAATAGAGATTTTTTGGGTGGTATTTGATCGCCACTGGGGTTGGTGTGACCTTTGTGACCCTGGTAGTTCCACCACTGGTGTCAGGAATTTTTTATTGTTGTTATTTATTTATTTTTTTTACCATTTTATTTTTTTTACAATATTATTTATTGCAATGTTTTTAGGAGCCCGTTGGGTCCCTGGTTTGACTATAGCTCCATGTAAGTTATTAGGATGGGATACTTCCTTTCCCTTTTAGGATATATCTATATATACGCATTATGATGGAGTAACACTATCAGATTTTGAGGTATCTATGTCTTTTTCAGACATGTTGACGCATTCGCCCCTGAAGAGTGGTCTACACCACGAAACGCATCGGGCATACCCAGGATGCAGCCATGACTCCTATATACCATGAATTTTTATACATTTTTATTAGGGCTGTGGAAATTAAAGATTAATTCCTCGATTAATCGTTAATTTTTTTGATCGATCAAAATTCTTTTGATCGGCACTCACCTCTCCACCGGCTTCCGGGTCTTCAGGGTGTTCCGTCAGAGATCCAGTGACGTCACGGACATCGAGGTCACCGGACTCCTCCCCCCTTCCCCAAGTGCCTCCATCTGCTAACGAAGGGAAGGGGGAAGGAGTTCGGTGACGTCACGGACATCCACGTCAGCCTGGACAGTGTATATTTTGTTCTATTGGCTGATAAGCTGTGGATTTGTGCCGTCCGGCGTGGCGTCTGCTGTTGCTATGACAGCGGCGCGCTGCAATAGGTTGACGCGTGATGTCTCAGGAGTGCCTCGCTGTGTCGGGCTTCAGCCGTAGCTATGGCGACGGTTCTCTATAAAGTAGTCTGTCGGGTGACGCCGTAGCTCCGCCCCGCTGAGGAAGTTCTAAGGAACGTAACGCGTACGGGGGAGGAGCTGCGTATGACGTCACCCGCTGCTGTCCTTGGAAGAGATACGGACATATGATACATGCTGTATTCTATCGTTTTTATGTATTTGTGTTAAACACATTAATACATTTTTAATCTTATACAGTGAGCACTTAGATCTTTTCTTTTATTAGGTATTAGGTTTACGCTTTTGACAATAAATATATTTTTACAATTAATCCAATGGCGTGTCACGTGCCTCATCCAAAGTCCCAAATTTTTTCCTTCGTAACTGATTTAGTTATCCTCAATGTGTCTCATTTAAAGTCCCGCCCATTTTTCTCCTATGTAATGATAAAACATGGTTGCATTCCCAAACTCCCCTCCCCCTCATATGGTCCGGAGGCTGGGGGGTACTCGATGCAAGAGCCCGTGTCTTGGTCCCACGACGCGCTGATCACGATTGCAATGCAAACATTTAATAAATGGAATTTTTTTTTATTTTTATGAGGGTTTTTTTTTACGTGTTTTTGTTGCATTCCAGTGAGTTTTCTTTGCCCTTTTTTTTTCTTCGTCTTAAATAGGGATATGCGCGTTCTGGTGCATTTTTGATACGTTTACGTTCATGCCGGTGCATTTTTTTTTTCGTTTTGCAGCGTTCCAGTACAGTTCTGTGCAGAAAAAAAAAATGCTGCATGTTCTACTTTTTTTCTGCCCCGGAACTGACCGCACCGGTGTGATCTATGCCATTGGAACCCGTGTCACCTACTGTCCATGCATTTTTCAGGCGGAAAAAAACTCACTGGACTGCATCTGTTGTGAACTTGCCCTGATACACAGCGCCACCTGCTGTCCACACTTTACAAGCTCAGGGTAACAGTGCTGGTAATTTTATTAGGACACAGCGCTACCTGCTGGCCCTGCTTTACAAGCGCAGGCTCCCCCTGTACTGGAGTTGTTCTTAGGACACAGCGCCGCCTGCTGGTCTCGCTTCACAAGCGCAGGCTCCTCCCCCGTACTGCAATTGTTGTTAAGACACAGCGCCACCTGCTGGACTATCTTCACAAGCGCAGGCTTCCCCTGTACTGCAATTGTTATGAGGACACAGCGCCACCTGCTGTCCAGTCAGCGCGCGCACAGATCGATAGCATCTGCAATCAGCCTTGAGTTGCGAGGAGCGCCGAGTCATTGATGGCTGTCATGTCTGCAGACTGGTGAGCACGTTGCTGGTGGTGGGGTCACTCTGTGTTGTCACTTTTATCCTTTATATTTATTTATCAGCTGTGGATCCTCTGAGGGAGGCTGGTTTCTGCCCCCTGAGTGCCCATTAGGGGCTCTTCCTGGTATTATTGGGGAAATGTCATTGCCATGGGTGCCATCTGCTGAGATTTGTCCCTGGAAAGGTCCCTGGGCTCGTGTCTTCTCCGGGGGACCGCTGACTATTCGTTTACTGGGTGCCGTCACGTCCCCGGGCTCTATAAATACAGTTCTCTAAGTAATGCCTGAAACATGAGACTGTCAGAGCTTCGGCTTCTCTATTTACATGCATGTATGTCATAGGCAGCAACTGGAGGTACCGCTGGATGTATTGCAGGCGCTCATAGACTTACATAACATCAAAGACTCTATGGAAATGCTGATAATTATGACTATTAGATCATTAGAATTATTTATTAATTAGAATAATATTATTACACGTGTCACTATGACAGGAAGTGAAGGAAAATCTGCCCAATGGGGACACACACAGCAATAGACATCTGACAGAGGATCTAACCCCTTCCCTGCTGTCATTAGGTGACAGGTACATTTTAGTACTCATGTGTCCGTTTTTTACCTTTGTCCTTCTCATACAGAATTGGTCACCCTCCAACCGCGGACATGTCTGAGGTTGACGCCACCGCGGACATCCTAACGGAGGTCACCCTGGATGACCCGGTTCCCAGCGATGTGGCCCCTTTTGAGAGTCGTCTGGTCACTATCGGGGCCACAGTGCCTACGGGGTTCGAATTTACGGCAGCAGCGGAAGTGGAGGAGAAGCTGGGGTGCCAGTGTAAGATCAGCAAAGATCGAGGCAAGATCTACTTCCAGATCGGGATGGACGGCCTGGCCCAGGTGAGAGGATGAGGAGTGGTGCTAGGAGCCGCCATAATGGCTGGGATCCGTGTTGGGCTCTGTGGTGTTCTCCATGCTGGGGTTCATGCCAAGATCCATGTCGGGCTCTGTGGCCCGGGATCCGTGTCGGGCTCTGTGGCCCGGGATCCGTGTCGGGCTCTGTGGCCCGGGATCCGTGTCGGGCTCTGTGGCCCGGGATCCGTGTCGGGCTCTGTGGCCCGGGATCCGTGTCGGGCTCTGTGGCCGGGATCCTTGGTGTTCTCCATGCTGGAGTTCATGCTGGGATCCGTGTCGGGCTCTGTGGCCGGGATCCTTGGTGTTCTCCATGCTGGAGTTCATGCCGGGATCCGTGTCGGGCTCTGTGGCCGGGATCCGTGTCGGGCTCTGTGGCTGGGATCCTTGGTGTTCTCCCTGCTGGAGTTCATGCCAGGATCCGTGTCGGGCTCTGTGGCCGGGATCCTTGGTGTTCTCCATGCTGCAGTTCATGCCGGGATCCGTGTCGGGCTCTGTGGCCGGGATCCGTGTCGGGCTCTGTGGCCGGGATCCTTGGTGTTCTCTATGCTGGAGTTCATGCTGGGATCGGTGTCGGGCTCTGTGGCCGGGATCGGTGTCGGGCTCTGTGGCCGGGATCCTTGGTGTTCTCCATGCTGGAGTTCATGCTGTGATCCGTGTCGGGCTCTGTGGCCGGGATCCATGTCGGGCTCTGTGGCCGGGATCCTTGGTGTTCTCCATGCTGGAGTTCATGCCGGGATCCGTGTCGGGCTCTGTGGCCGGGATCCTTGGTGTTCTCCATGCTGGAGTTCCTTTCCCGGGATCCGTGTCGGGCTCTGTGGCCGGGATCCGTGTCGGGCTCTGTGGCCGGGATCCTTGGTGTTCTCCATGCTGGAGTTCATGCTGTGATCCATGTCGGGCTCTGTGGCCGGGATCCTTGGTGTTCTCCATGCTGGAGTTCCTTTCCTGGGATCCGTGTCGGGCTCTGTGGCCGGGATCCGTGTCGGGCTCTGTGGCCGGGATCCGTGTCGGGCTCTGTGGCCGGGATCCTTGGTGTTCTCCATGCTGGAGTTCATGCTGTGATCCATGTCGGGCTCTGTGGCCGGGATCCTTGGTGTTCTCCATGCTGGAGTTCCTTTCCTGGGATCCGTGTCGGGCTCTGTGGCCGGGATCCGTGTCGGGCTCTGTGGCCGGGATCCGTGTCGGGCTCTGTGGCCGGGATCCTTGGTGTTCTCCATGCTGGAGTTCATGCTGTGATCCATGTCGGGCTCTGTGCTTGGATTCAAGCTGGGATTGGTACTGTGCACTGCTGGGTGGTGGTGGTAAAAGGGCTGGAATAGAACTTTCTCAAGTGCAGCCGCATATTTATATGTTTATATATGACGCATTCCAGAATGTTGGATGCCACTAATTTTCCACTGTGGATGCAGTAGATGTGTCTGTCTTTGATACATGTACCCCAATGAGGGGAATTTACCAAGACTGGAGCAAACAGAATCTGGAGCAGCTGGGCGAGTCAACCAATCAGCTTGTTCAGTTAAGCTTTAAAAATGAAAGCTAGAAGCTGATTGGCTGCCATGTATAGCTGCTCCAGTTTGAGTAAATTCCCCTCAATGAATCCATGTATTGTTTCATTATATGTACTATTTTATTCTTATAAAATATCCCCTTTGTAACCCCAATGAGCTCCAATTAACTCCTTCCTCCTCTTCTCCCCTTAGCCATGTAACAAATAAAACCTGTTCTCAGGTAAACGCCAATGGCTTCTACATCAGCATTTACCTTCGCATGCGTATACAGCACTTTTCTGAACACGAAAATGGCACATTTGGAGAGAAGTGCCTACGCACATGCGTGGGTAATTGCTGCATTGACATTTACCTGAACATGGTCGTGCACAGCTATTCATTTGTATTGGCTGCTGTACACGACATGTGCAGCTCCCCCTGTGCCTGATAGTGTCAGGGATTTTATGCCCCAGCACACAGGAGGCATCCATGTGCATGGGGCCTTTTTTGACAGCAGCAGCTTCTACACAGTAACTCCCAGCTGTCATTTTGACAGCCGGAACTTGCTTGCAAATGCAAGGGGGAAGCAGCGGAAGGACTGAAGGGTGTCTTACACACATCCTGTGTACTTACATGAAGTCTTTTTGTGTGTGTGAAGCACATTCAGTGTCCACAAATAGTTAATGGAAGCCACTACTGAGGTGGGCAATCATTGCAGACATCCATCTGGAAATGCCAGCTACCTGGCTGTGTGTGCCCCCCCCCCCCCACTGCTTCCTGAGTCACTGAACCAGAACAAGCCTGCAGACATTTTTCTTTTACATTTCAGGTTCATCGTCTGAGGTCGGTGGACAATCTGTTTGTTATCGTTCAGGAATTTTCGGATTTCCCCTTCAAGGACTCGAAGGTCAGTGCAAGGATGAAGCTCTGATCCCATGGAGCTAACTATCTAATAGAAATTTTGTATTACTGCCGCTACTTTTATAACGGTGACGTTTTTTTATGTCTGGGTAGGAAGCTGCTCTGGAGGATTTTAAGGAACTGGCCTCAAAGCTGCCCTGGGAGAAAGCCTTGAGGACCTGGGATCTGAACAACAACCTAAAAAAGAAGAAAAGGAAAAAAAAAACAGACAAAGAGCGGAAACCACAAACGGCGCCCCCTACTGCTGATGCACCCGAGGAAGACGCGAAGACTGATAAAGAGATGGTGGTGCCACCTGCAGTACAGGAGGAGTCCAGCAACTTAGACCAACAGGTGGTGGATAGCTCAGAGGCTTCAGCTGAAGATCTCAGTCCTGAGGCCTCCTTAGAAGATAGCATGGCAGGCGGAGGTGGGGATAGCACCAGCGCAGGCACCGGCAACGTCTTGAAATTCCGCGTCACCTGCAACCGAGCCGGAGACAAGCACAGCTTTACGTCCAACGATGCTGCCAGGGATTTCGGAGGAGCCGTACAGGATCACTTCCAGTGGAAGGCCGACATGACCAACTTTGATGTGGAGGTGTGTGTATGGTGGCCACCATCTTGTGCTGTGAACTAGCAATAGTAACATTTTTTAATTTTTTAAAGTACCTGAAGTAGCTTAAAGTGTCCACACCGACCAAACACTGGGGTAGTACTGATTGGCCAACACTTTGGTACGTCTTGCTAATGTTGACTTATCCCCGCCCCATCTGCCTCTTCCTTTGGCTATTAAAGCAACCCATCGTAATTGGGCAATAGGAATGTATGGGGGGCAGGAGGGGGTAGGTGCCTTCCTCTTATACCTGTGGGTAGTTATTCTTTTTCTTTTGTTTCAATGATATCCAGAGCGTTATCGGTCCTCAAAAGAGAGCTCAAAGTCAAAGCTGCTTGCTTTCAGACCCTCTCTCTCGAAATGAAACTATCAACATGGCCATGTAAAGAGAGAAAGGGGAGGAGCCACGCCTCTGAGTCATTCAGTTCTGTGTATGAATTACAGCTTGAGATATTGATATTGGGTCCGGCTCCTGATCATGTGACCACAGTGGTCACGTGATTGGGCTGACCTCCTGGCCCCCAGGAATAATAGCCCAGCTGAGGTTTCTGTGCATTGAATGTGCTCACTGCACGCTCCCAGCACAATGACTGAACTGTCGAAGACCGCTTCTATTCTCTAGTACTGATCAGGAGCCAGTGGGTCCAGCTCCAAATCATGTGACAGCCAATCATAGTGGTCACATGATTGGGCCAACCTTCCAGACCCCCAGGAACATTAGCCCAGCTGAGGTTTCTGTGTATAGAATGTGCTTGCTGTTCACTCCCAGCACAGTGACTGAGCTGTCAGATAGCTCCCAGTTCCTAGTACTGATCAGGAGCCAGTGGATCTGGCTCCCGATCTTGTGACCACAAAGACAGCCAATCACAATTATCAAATGATCAGGCAGATTTTCCGGCTCCCGGATGTAATAGCCCAGTTAAAGTGATGCTGGGCTGGTCTTTTTGTTTTTGTTTTCAGCAGAGCAGAAAGGGAAACTCTGGTAAAATGAGAAAAGTAGCCTATAGCTCCACCTACTGGCTTAAGATGGAAATACAAGATGCTTATATTTACCTGACACATTTCAGAGTTGATTTCTATATCCCTAACCATTATGAATATATAAAATTATAAATATATAAAACCTATTATATATTCCCTTTAAATGCATCCTTGCCTTCAAAAAATGCTCTACGACTTTGGCAACCAAAACAAATAGGTGGGCGGGGACTTTGCTTGGCCGTCTTACGTTCTGTCTTATTGTGTCCCTCCAGGTTCTCCTGAACATCAGTTTTAATGAGATGTTGGTGGGAATCGCACTGACGGAGGAGAGCCTGCACCGGAGAAACATCACGCACTTCGGGCCCACCACGCTGCGCTCCACGCTGGCCTATGGCATGCTCAGGTGGTCTCCAAGCTCCTTTTTATCCATGGCTTATAAAGAGAGTGATATTCTCTTACCTGACCACTGTGTCCTTTCTTTTTCAGACTGTGCGACCTGGAGCCGTCCGATATCATAGTCGATCCAATGTGTGGGACGGGAGCCATCCCTATAGAGGTAACTACCCATCAGTGGGCCTCATTTATTAAATGACAGCACTGGAGTCTCCCTTTAATGCCTATTTTGTAGTCTCATGCCATTTTATCTCTTTATTTCCCCCCAGTATTTTATGATTTGCGATTTTAAGTTTTGCTTAGAAATGCTTTAAAATATATTTTTCTCTGAGAATGCTGCTTCCTGCTCCAGTGCTCTGTGTTGGCAGAGCTGAGTAATGGCCACACCCCCTCATCACAGCCACACCCCTCACTAGTGTCTTTTCACAGACTTGTGTTGCAAGAGAACTTTAGACACACCCACCTGCATGCCTGACCAGAGGGGAGCGTGCCTGACCAGTTCTGAGTATTGCAGAGTAAGAGCTTTGAAAAAAAAAATCTGAGAATGCTGCTTCCTGCCCTCCTGCTCCAGTGCTCTCTGTTGGCAGAGCTGAGTAATGGCCACACCCCTTCATCACAGCCACACCCCTCATCACCAGTGCCTTCCCACAGACTTGTTTTGCAAAAGAACTTTAGAACTGTTTAGACACACCCACCTGTGTGCCTGACCAGAGGGGGGCGTGCCTGATCAGTTCTGAGTATTGCAGAGGGAGAAATCGTGTGTCATAGATGCCAACAGAAAAAAAATTGTCCGGATTTTTTTTTATTTAGTCCTATAATTTAAACAGAATTGTAACAAAATCGTACCCCCTTCTGCTCTGTAGATACTTCATAGATAAGGCAGGCCATTGCAGCAAGCTTTACCCCGTTGATGGCTTTTTTTTTTTTGCTTTTTTTTAGGGTGTGAGTGAGTGGGCTGCCTGTTTCTTCGTCGCCGGTGACAACTGCCGCAACGCAGTGAACAGGGCGGCTAGCAACATCTGTTCCCTGCTGAAGAAAAGGTGCGTATTGCATAAATTAGAGAGGTGGAAACAAGGAAGGTAAAATATATACGCAGACTAAACTTTAGTTTTAAAGATGCTACTGCATGCACTTTGTGTATGATAAGTGATTTATTTTTTATTTTTAACACAGCGCCACCCAGGGGCTGCCAATAGATACTGCGCAGTGGGACATCTCCAGACTGCCGCTGAGGACGGGAAGTGTGGATGTCATCATTACAGACATGCCTTTTGGAAAGAGGTGAGGGTCTCCCAACAAGAGAGAAATAGAAGCAGAGAGACTAAGGCTCCATTCACACCAATGCGTTTTTTTTTTTCCTGCTTTTTGCAGAAACGCAGGACGTTATTTTTACCATGGGTTCCTATGGAACATCTTCACATCAATGCCCATTTTGGGCCTCTGCATTTTTGGAAAGGGTCAGGGACTTTTTAGAATGCAAAACGCTGTTGTTTTTTTTTTTTTGTTTCAATAGACTGCACTGGAGAAGCAGCAGAAAAGCATGTAGTGTGTTTTTACTGCGATTTGCATTTTTTAAGTGGAAGCAACACCCCCCCTATCGTTTTCAGCCAAGGAAGCTGCCATCTTTGCCTCTGTTTAATCTATAACTGCCATGATGCTGCACATGTGATCAGTTATGACACCAGCCATTGGGTAGTTTGACAGTTTGGTTGAGAGCACAACCAATGTGAGTGTTATATTTGCGGCACGTCCCCGAAATGAAACTGTTTCATGGATGGGTTAACTTCCGCTTTAAACGCTTCCATACCGGGCCAATTCTGGCATTCCTCTCCTACATGGAAAAACATAATTTATTTTTTTTGCTAGAAGATACTCAGAACCCCCAAACATTATATTTTTTTTTAGCAGAGACCCTTGGGAATAAAATGGCGGTTGTTGCAATTTTTTATGTCACATGGTATTTGCGCAGCAATTTTTCAAAACGCCATTTTTTTTTTGTAAAAAACATTTTCATGAATTAAAAAAAAGTTAGCCAAGTTTTTTTGTATAATGTGAAAGATGATGTTACGCCGAGATAGATCCCTAACATGTCACTCTTTAAAATTGCGCACACTCGTGGAATGGCGCCAAACTTCAGTACTTAAAAAATCTCCATAGGCGACACTTTAATTTTTTTTTACAGGTTACAAGTTTAGAGTTACAGAGAAGGTCTGGTGCTGGAATTATTGCTCTCGCCCTAACGTTCGTGGCGATACCTCACGTGTGGTTTTTATTATTTTATTTTTAATTTATTTATTTTTCACACTTTCCCTTTTAAAATTTTAAAAATGTAAACATCCTTTGTAATAGTAATGGGGCATGACAGGTCCTCTTTTTATGGAGAGATTGAGGGTCTTATAGGTCCCCACATCTCTCCTGTATGCTGGAAAGCCTAATATTAACTTCATAACGTTGTGCCTGGTCTCCGATGGTCATAGGGATGGTTGGGGACCATCTGGTCCTCGGTCAGCTCTATGGTAAATGAAGCCAATTCATTCTCTGGCTCACGGATCGCACGGACAAGTCGGTAGAAGCATCGGAGAGCAGCCAGGATGGGAAGGGGGGGACACGTCTCCTCCCGCCGCCTGTAAAAACAATCAAGCCGCTGATTGTTTTTACATCTCAGGAAATTGACAGCAGAAAAAAAAAAAGATACTTGAATGATGCCTGCACCCATCATACAGATATCGTCACTTCAAGTCTGCGACGTCAGATGATGTCCTACGGTATGGAAGTGGTTAAATCTGCCCAACAACAAATTTGGCTAAAAAAAAAAAAAGCATAAAAAAACGCAAATCGCTGCACAATCGTAATAAAAACCTGCAAAAAGCACTGCAGAAACGCTCAAAAGTAACATGCATAGGTGTAAATGGAGCCTAACAGTCTAGTAACAAATAAGGAGTATGTCTGCCATAGAAAACATCCAGATTCCAGATTTAATTTTATTACATGGGTGGATAAAAGGACTATGGAGGCTGAGGGCTCTCTGGGGGCACTGTTGGAAGTTGGGGGGATTATGGAGGGCTGGAGGCTCTGCAGCAGGCTTCTGGGCACTGTAGCATGCTGGGTGGCGCTGTGGGAGATCGGGGGCACTATGTGGGTTGAGGGCTCTCTGGGGACACTGTGTAGGTTAAGGGCTCTCTGGGGGCACTGTTGGAAGTTGGGGGGACTATGGAGTGCTGGAGGCTCTGCAGCAGGCTTCGTGGCACTGTGGGAGATTGCGGGCACTGTGTGTGTTCAGGGCTCTCTGGGGGCACTGTGTAGGTTGAGGGCTCTCTGTGGGCACTGTTGGAAGTTGAGGAGCCTATGGAGTCCTGGAGGCTCTGCAGCAGGCTTCGTGGCACTGTGTGGGTTGAGGGCTCTCTGGGGGCACTGTGTAGGTTGAGGGCTCTCTGGGGGCACTGTTGGAAGTTGGGGGGACTATGGAGTGCTGGAGGCTCTGCAGCAGGCTTTGTGACTTTGTAGGAGAGTGTGGGCTCTGTGTGGGTTGAGGGCTCTCTGGGGGCACTGTGTAGGTTGAGGGCTCTCTGGGGGCACTGTTGGAAGTTGGGGGGACTATGGAGGGCTGGATGCTCTGCAGCAGGCTTCCGGGCACTGTAGCATGCCTGGTGGCGTTGTGGGAGATTGGGGGCACTGTGTGGCTTGAGGGTCTCTGGGGGCACTGTGTGGGTTGAGGGCTCTCTGGGGGCACTGTGTAGGTTGAGGGCTCTCTGGGGGCACTGTTGAAAGTTGGGAGGACTATGGAGGGTTGGAGGCTCTGCATCAGGCTTCCGGGCACTGTAGCATGCTGGATGGCGCTGTGGGAGATTGGGGGCACTGTGTGGCTTGAGGGCTCTCTGGGGGCACTGTGGGCCACTATGGTTGGTTGGGGGGCTCCATGGTAGGTAGAAGGCGCTATGAGAGGTTAAAGGATCTGCCGCTGGGAGAAGGGAGGCCATAGCTCAGCAGTTGGGAACCACTGGTCTAAACTTCTGTATCCCTCCTGTAATCTGTATTTTCATACATCTTGGCATCTTGTAGTATTTTTGCTGTAGATAGTCAAGCTTTGTCATCTCCAGTTGCCTTATTCTCAGTTGTATCTTCACAGAATCGGGTCAAAGAAGAAGAACTGGGACCTGTACCCCGCCTGCCTCCAGGAGATGAGTCGGGTGTGCCGGGCCGGCACTGGAAGAGCGGTTCTTCTGACCCATGATAGGAAATGCTTCATTAAGGTAAATATTCTAAATGACCAAATAATATAAATAAAGGACAGCTGAACCTTTTGGTTCTCCTTTTGATGGACGTCCCCTTCTCACAGAGTGCAGCCACCTGGTCCTGTACTTACCTCTGTCCACGTTCTAGCAATCTGTACTGTGCAGCCCTGCCCACAGCTGCATGGCCTTCCTTCTAAAAGTCTCCCCGCCGGGTCCTCTTTATTCTGTGCATGCACGCTGTAGCCCAATTCATTCTTTGTGGACTCGAACTTATGGAAGCCTCCAGAAGTCCTTTGCAGTATGGTTGTCACCCAAGAAATTGATGGAGCCATTGCGCAGGATGAAGACAATTTTCGTAAGAGAGGCCGTGGACAGGGCCACATGGTGCAAGTTGCTGGAACGGGGACAGCGGTACGTTTCGGACCAGGTGGGCTGCATTTTAGTGACATTTTTGATGTCCCATTGCATTCTATCCAAGGGACATCTAACCCCTTCTCGCCCAGCCCTGGTGTTTTCCCCGGGCACAGGAAGGTCTTATCTGATCACGTGAACCACTGTGATTGACTAAGAACAACTGAAAGGACGCCGTACACCGAAGACACAGCCTAGGTATGGAAAAATGAGATGCGGCTTCAGCATAGCTCCTCCTAGGCCAGTGATGGTGAACCTTGGCACCCCATATGTTTTAGAACTACATTTCCCATGATGCTCATGCACTCTGCAGTGTAGTTGAGCATCATGGGAAATGTAGTTCCAAAACATCTAGGGGGTGCCAAAGTTCTCTGTCCTAGGCCATGCACCTCTGACACGTTTCGCTCCATCCACCCCTATGACTAAGCTCTGTGGGCAAGGCCAAATGCATCAGAGGTGTGGTCTTGGAGCTAGGCTGAAGCCCTGCCCACAAGTATTGGTGATAGAGGTGACCTCTATGCCTAAGCCCTGGACAGGGCGAAACGTGTAAGAGGGGCGTGGCCTGGGAGGAGCTACACTGAAGCCACATCTCCTTTTTCTGTACCTGGGTTTGGTCTTAAGTGTGCAGCGCCCTTTCAGTTGTTTATGGAGCAGGGATGAGCTCTTTGGATGCTCGTACCCCCCCAACAGTGTGAGACACTGGGGGGAGATTTTACATTGGCAATCTAAGCATCATAGCACAGGTCACTGTGATTGGCTGTCAGAGTGGTCACATGAGTCCCACCGACCTCCGATCATTACTAGAGACCGGGAGTTGCCTTGTCAGCTTGGCCACTGTGCTGTGAGTGCCCTCTCCGCACAGAAACCTCTGCTGTCCATGGACGCAAAGGTGTGGCATGTGGGCTTTAAAGCCCCACCCTCTTCACCATCGCACATATGCGTCATGTGAGCGGCAAAACGTTAAAGTAGAATTTCACTCTTTCAATCAACATTGACTATTTTTGATCCTTATGCTGCTAGCATTAGTAAATGGATAGGAAGTTATTTCATATTTACTTGTTTTTAATCCCTTTTTTTTATATATATATAAATAAATCAGTGTTTCTCAACTCCAGTCCTCAAGGCGCCCCAACAGGTCATGTTTTCAGGGTTTCTATTATTTTGCACAGGTGATTTAATCAGTTTCACTGCCTTAGTAATTACCACAGCTGTTTCGTCTGAGGGAAATCCTGAAAACATGACCTGTTGGTGCGCCTTGAAGACTGGAGTTGAGAAACACTGATATATAATCAATTTCTTCAGTTACTTCATAGTTTCTGGTCTGGGCAAATTATATAATGCATCCCAGAAGTCTCTAGGAGGGAAGGAGGGTTTTTTTCAGCTAAGAACAACCCTCCTGTCTGCATGCCTGAGCTAAGAGCAGATGGATTCCAGAAAGTAAATGCTACATCAGGGGTAGGCAACCTGGGGCACTCCAGCTGTTGCAGAACTACAAGTCCCATCATGCCTCTGGGAGTAATTGTAACTGCCAGCCTTGCAATGCCTCATGGGAAATGTAGTTCCACAACAGCTGGAGGGCTACTGGTTGGCTACCCCTGTGCTACATGAATCATTTGCCCTTTCTCAAGATGGCCACGGCCAGAAATGCTAGGGGGTGTTTTTCAAGGTGATTTCTCCGAAAAATAAAGCACGGAGACATGGATGGGGGATGTTTGTTTTGAATATTAAAAATGAGTTAAATAGTGTTTTTGGTTTGTGGTGCTCAGATACTGTGTGTAGTTTTACTTTAACAGCCCGATCTGAGCAAAATTCATTCCGTGTGCATCAAAACAAAAAGTGTACAAAGTCTTACGGCTTGTTCACACCACAAAAACGGCGGCGTTCCGGTGAGTTTTTGATGCGTTTCCGGATGCTTTTTTTTTCTTTATTTTTATTTTGGAACTGGAAAGCCCTGGAACTGACTGCACTGGTGTGAACTATGCCATTGGAAACCATGTAACCGACTTTCCATGTGTTTTTGATGCAGAAAAAAAAAAAACACACTAGACTGCATGTGGTGTGAACTGGCCCTTAGGGCTGGTTCAGATCTGTTCCGGATGCGTTTCTGCATGCACATTTTTGGCACGGCCCGATGCGTTTTTGATGTGTTTTCGGATGGATTTTTTTTTTTCAGTTTTTTTTTTCCCCCACTATACTGGGGTCTGGTGCGTTTTTGATGTGTTCCAGTCAGGGCCATCGGAACAGGACAGGCAAACCTAGCCAAGCAGCTGCTTGGGGCCCCGACTTGTCCTGGGGCCCCAGCAGAGGGCAGCACAGCCGGAGGACTCGAGGAGGCAGCACAGGGGGAGGAGGCAAGACAATCCCCCCCCCCCCACGAACGGGCCCCCCCTCCCATGTCGACCTACCCCCCCCCCCCCCCCGTTCAACAAGTTGATGTCCTGGTGTCCGTGGAAAAAAATGACAATGTCCCGCTTCTCACAACTTTGAAATTGTTGCTTGGGGCCCCCAAATTCCTTCAAATGGCCCTGATTCCGGTGCGTTTTCAATGCGTTTTACTGCAGTCCAGTGCAGGAAAAAATGCAACATGTTCTACTTTTTTCTTTTTGGAACTGACCGCAATGGTGGGAACTATGCCATTGGAAACCATATAACCTACTTGCCATGCGTTTTTGATGCAGAAAAAAAACACGCCTTGGACTGCATATGGTGCGAACTGGACCTTTTACAGTTCATTTTCTTTAAATATCAGCCACAGCCTTGAGTTAAAACAAATAAAACTGTCCCCTGCCAGCATGCAGCTATGTGGGACTCTTGCTCTTTGTGTGGAAGCAGTAATCTCTCTGCAGAGGTCCGATTTCCCCCCCCCCCCCCCCCCTAGATCTAGAGCTTCCCGATCAGAAGGGAGTGAGAGGTTTGCTGAGTTCAGAGATAATGTATATATCTGACTCCAAGGCATTTCTGACCTCTGGAGAGAGACCACTGATTCTACATAGAGAACAAGGGACCTCTCCTGCAGCATGCTGGCAGGGGACAGCCTCTACTACTCAGGCTGTGGCTGCTTTAGAATGAAAACAAACTGACTTTGTTTTGCTGCATCTGGAATGTAATTTTTTTTTATACTCGGCTGGGCTTTAGGTATTGGACTTATTTTTATAGCGTTGAGAATTCAGATAGTTGCGCTTTATTTCCTATTTGCCTTTCATTTCCAGGCTCTGGCCCGGGCGGGACACCTGTGGAGGAAGATGCACACAGTCTGGGTTAATATTGGAGGACTCCACGCCGGCGTTTACCTCCTCAAGAGAACCGCCCTCGACGTGGCCGACTCGTCCAATGAGAGACTGGAGGAGAACCATCCCCTGAGCCCCGCCCAGTCGCCGGCCAAGGAGGATTGACTCCTCCCTCCGCGCACTCCGACAAACGGGCCTCAATAAGCACTGAAATCGTTCGACTGCACTTGGCTGATACTACAGAATACTGGATGATTGTCCCCGGTGACAGGGTGACGCCACCTTACTACTCCGTTCCTCGTGGTGCCATTCAGCTTTATACTGTAGGATCCCGGTGGGCGTAGTAGCAGCAATATTGAGAATTAAAGTGTGCAGCCAAAACTTTTTTCACTTTTGCGTATAATAGGGAATGGTTAAAACCCCTATCGGCTTTTTTTTTTTTTTCCTGCATCCCGTAGAGTTGATTTCACCTCACTTCCTGTTTCAGGGGTACGGCAGGAAGTAGGAGGCTTTCTCTCCAAAGCAAGGGGATATTCCCTTTAAGGCTAGGGGGTCTCAAACTGGCGGCACTCCAGCTGTTTTGCAAAACTACAAGTCCCATCATGCCTCTGCCTGTGGGAGTCATGCTTGTAACTGTCAGCCTTGCAATGCCTCATGGGACTTGTAGTTTTGCTTAACAGCTGGAGGGCCGCTAGTTTGAGACCCCTGCTTTAAGGGCTTGTTCACATTTGCTTTGATCTCTGAAGCGCAATCTGCATTCGGATCGCTGTTCAGAGAGCATTTGACAGCCCACCAAATAGCGACAGGGGGGTATAATTCCTGCTGCGGCATGTGTACACCCCCTGGCTTTTGCAGCTAAAGGGGGTAAAACTGCATGGTTGAATCACGCTTACTCCGGCCCCCTAACCTCATGCGTGAATGAGCCCTTAAATGTCTCAGACTGGCGGCCCCTCCAGCTGTTTTGCGAAACTACAAGTCCCATCATGTCTCTGCCTGTGGGAGTCATGCTTGTAACTGTCAGCCTTGCAATGCCTCATGGGACTTGTAGTTTCGCAACAGCTGGAGGGCCGCCAGTTTGAGACCCCCTGCCTTAGAAAGTTGCCACCAGATTAGGTTTCCCCCGCAGGAGGAGGTCCTATGGCACCCAAGGCAGATAGGCCAAAGTGTACCCCGCCATAGAGGACAGGCCCTGCCTTTTTTTTTTTTTTTTTTTGTACCCCTTTCCTGCTGAAGCACCCAAGGCAGGTGCCTCTTCTGCCTACCTCTCAGCCTGGCCCTTAGGAGGATTTCCTCTCCTGTCCTGGTGACAACTCAAAAGTGATGGATTTCCCATTGCTTTCAGTATTGGAGACAATGGCCACCATGGTAAGAGTGAATCACAGACCGCAATAAAACTTTAAAGCGGTATTAAATCCATAAGAAAACGTTTATTATATTGCAGCTTACCAATTCTTAGATGGGATGGCTGCATTCGTTTTCTTTTTTAGCCTTTCTTTCTTCTATTTTCATCCGGTGATCCAGTCAGTAAGTCTGTTGTTTTTTTTTGTTTTTTTTTAAAGAACAAGCTGCCCTGCAATTGTATCAGAGATGAGACAAACCATTTACCACTGGAAGGGGTGCTTACAATAATTGGCTTTTATTAATGTAAGACCTTAATCCCAAAAGGAGAATTTTTTTTTCTACTGTAACTGATGATAAAGTGTGAGCTGAAGTTTGGCTTTAGTTTTGTTAGTGTAACTAAATCTGCTAGTCCGTCCAACACTCCCCTCCCCCCTAGACTGACAATGCTTCTGTCCAAAGGTACCCCTGTGCTCCTTTATGCAGAGTGAGGGGCACTCTAATACAGGAGGTGTGTCACTGGCCAGATCACCAGGTGAAAACAGGGGGGGGAAAAAGCCTGAAAAAAGAAAACGAATGCAGCCACCACATCGAATGATTGATAACCTGCTATATATTACGCTTTTGTCTTAATACCGCTTTAACAGAGGTTCTACTCTACCCAAAACTAAAATCAAGTTTTTGGCCTTACATATTTTTTAGGTGAATTATGGGGCCGGCATAACATACTGACTCGACTTCTTAGCCAGTTGGCATATTACAAGTCATTGTCGATCGGCCCCGGGGGGGGGGGGGGGGGGGTCCCAGGTAGCTGTGATCAGCCCAAGTCTTGGGTCAGATAAGTTGGTAAAGCTAGCCGATGGACTCCCAGTTCATTGGAATGGGAAGTTAGCCAAAGTACAGAGCAATAGAGAGATGGGAGCAACGAACGTCCATCACGTGGGTGGATTAGCACTTAGAGATCCCTATTCATAGCGATGGTCAGTCACTGACCTGCAGGGAGGTAGGTGTTCTGGGTATCCTCAGTGTCATATATTGCTCCTCCTTGGTTTAGTACAGTTTTTATTTCATGCAGTTATACCTTCGATGTCATCTACCTTTACTCATTTTTCTCTTGGCTGAAGTTAACTGTTACTGTAGTCATGTGCTGCTTTATTGGATCTTTAAAGTGTACCTGTCAGTTCTATGTGGTTAAAGCAGAATTCTGGGTATGGACATTTTATATAGAGTTACATTGGCCCAGCTTGGACCAACTATGTATATACCATACCTGTCGGATCCTTCTAGAACAGGGGTCCTCAACCCCCAGGACCCAGACCAGTGTCGGTTCCTGGGGCCGGGGGTGGGTGGCCAGCACAACCTGCACTGCCACCAGATCCCCTACCCACTCTCTGTGGTGACCTTCTCTGTGGTGACCTTACCTACGGAAAGGAAAGGGGAGAAGAAGAGGGAGGAGCCCCAAGGTGACAGGTTCACATGCCCACACCCCTCGGAGGTGACAGGTTGCCCCAACACGAACCCCCCCCCCGGAGGTGACAGGGTGCACAAACCACCCCCTAAGACCACCTAACCCCCCCCCCCCCCCCGGATGTGACATGGTGCACAGACCACCCCCCCCCCCCGGAGGTGACAGGGTGCACAAACCACCCCCTAAGACCACGGTGACGGTGCACAAACCACCCCCTAAGACCCCCCCCCCCCCCCTCGGAGGTGACGGTGCACAAACCACCCCCTAAGACTCCCCCCCCCCCCCCCCCCGGAGGTGACAGGGTGCACAAACCACCCCCTAAGACCCCCCCCCCCCAGAGGTGACAGGGTGCACAAACCACCCCCTAAGACCCCCCCCGGAGGTGACAGGGTGCACAAACCACCCCCTAAGACCCCCCCGGAGGTGACAGGGTGCACAAACCACCCCTAAGACCACCCCCCCCGGAGGTGACGGGGTGCACAAACCACCCTCTAAGACCACCCCCCCGGAGGTGACAGGGTGCACAAACCACCCTCTAAGACCCCCCCCCCTCGGAGGTGACAGGGTGCACAAACCACCCCTAAGACCACCCCCCCTGGAGGTGACGGGGTGCACAAACCACCCCCTAAGACCCCCCCCCGGAGGTGACAGGGTGCACAAACCACCCCCTAAGACCACCCCCCCGGAGGTGACGGGGTGCACAAACCACCCCCCAAGACCACCCCCCCCCTCGGAGGTGACAGGGTGCACAAACCACCCCCTACCCTCCTGAAGGTAAAAGGCTCCAACCCCCCCCCCCCCCTTTCCAGGTGACAGGCTGCACTAGGCATGTGCACTGCTGAAAAATTTGTAACGTAACAAATTAATAATAAAAAGTTTTCATTATTGTTGTTATTATTATTATTAATTTGTTCCGTTCCATTCGTTTAGAGGCGGCATTATTACCTCTAATTTAATAGTTCGGAATAGTTACGTTTTATTATTAGTTATGTCAGATTTTAGAACTTGCAAACTTACGAATATTCGGAAAAATTTGTTAAACGGGTTTTCGTTAATTCAAATTAATGAATTTGTCTAAATTTGTTAAAAAGACGAATTCGGAACGAAATTCATTGCACATGTCTAGGCTGCACAAAACACCCCCCCCCCCCCCCCTCTGCATACCGGCCCTTTTAGCTTAGGGCACTGGTGACGTGGTCAGTGCCTTCCCACAGCCTACTGGGAAGGCTCCGTCACTAGAGGCTCACGGGAATGTAAACGCCAATCACCAATCTAACCAGATTTTAGTTGGATGTAGAGATAGACATATATCTACCTCCTGTGAGAATGACGAAAACTCATGAGATTTTGTCACTACACTCCTGAGATCTGGCTGCAGCCCCCTGGTGAGGTAACCTTCCCAGTAGGCAAGTGCCTACATCACCAGTGCCTCTCTGGTAAGCAGGGAGACGATCATAGTTGGAACTTTTTTTTTTTTATTATTCATTTCACAAAGTTTTTCAGAAAGGGGGATTAGAATGGAAGACAAAGATTTGTCCCGTTTGGGGTGACAGGTCCACTTCAAGGCCAATTCGAGTGATTTTAGTACGGCAGATCCTCTCTCTGGCCGGTCCCACCAGTGTGAGTATAGTGAGCAGCTCAGTGCCCGTCCTGTTGATCTTGGCTGCCATATGACAGGTCCACTTTAAACACAACAGCCAACCGTTTTAGATTTTAGGTTTTTGGGACACTAGATGTTTAAAAGAAAAAAAACAGAAGGAAAGTTCTATATTTGTATCGTTCTTTACTTGGAATAAAGTTCTGGAAGGCAAAGGTGTTGTCGTTATTTTCTTACCGGCTTTCTCTATTCATCCATCAACAAGACAAATGGACGTCATTTGATTTATAGATTGCCGTCTTTGGGGGGGGGGGGGGGGTACAGGCAGTGCCGGGACAAGGTCACTTGGTGCCCAGAGCGAACATGCCAAACTGCGCCCTCCCCCTCAAGATGGGCAAAAATTGGGCACTAATCTGCAGAACAAATCCACCCTCTGCTGACATCCCCCCTCCCAAATCTCTGCCCCCTCCATCCCCCCCCCCCCCCAGCACAAGTGCCCAAAAATAATCAACCCTCCTAGCACAAATCCTCCACCCCTCAAACGTGCCCTCTGAGTACACAATCTCTTCCCCCCTACTCCAAATCTCCCTCCTAGAACTAATATTCTACCCCACCCCTAGCACAAACACCCCCCTATCATCCCTACTATCACAAACTCCCCCCCCCCCCACCAAAAAAAAAATCTTGCACAAACCCTCTTTCCCTCAAATTTCTCCTCCGAGTACACATTCTCTTTCCCCCCCTTCTCCAAATCCCCCTCCTAGCACAAATATTCTACCCCCCCCCTCCAAAAAAAAAAATCTCCTAGCACAAATCCTCCTCCCCTCAAATTTCCCCTCCGAGTACACATTCTCTTTCCCCCCCTTCTCCAAATCCCCCTCCTAGCACAAATATTCTACCCCCCCCCCCCTCCAAAAAAAAAAATCTCCTAGCACAAATCCTCCTCCCCTCAAATTTCCCCTCCGAGTACACATTCTCTTTCCCCCCCTTCTCCAAATCCCCCTCCTAGCACAAATATTCTACCCCCCCCAAAAAAAAGTCCCCCTAGCACAAATCCTCTTCACCCCAAATTTCCCCTCCGAGTACACATTCTCGCCCCCCCCCCCCCGTTCCCCCTTCTCCAAATCCCCCTCCTAGCACAAATATTCTACCCCCCCCCCCCAAAAAGAGCTCCTAGCACAAATCCCCCCCCCCAAAAAAAAATCTCCTCCTAGCACAATCGTCTACCATATCACCTCTTCTAGCACAAAGCCCCCAAATCGACCCTCCTAGCACAAATCCTCTTCCCCCTCAAATTTCCCCTCCGAGTACACATTCTCTTTCGCCCTACTCCAAATCCCCCTCCTAGCACAAATATTCTACCCCCACCCCCCCTACCATATCACTTCTAGCACAAAGCCCCCAATTCGTCCCACCCCCCTCCCCCAACACAAGTTCCTCTGAATCGACACTCCTAGCACACACTCAAATTTCCCCTCCTGGAACAATTCTTACCCCCTGCTGCCCCCCCCCCCCATTCCTCCTCCCAACACAAATCCCCCCCCTTCTCAATCTCCTTGTGGTGCCCCCCCCCACCTTACATGATACCCCCCCACCTTACATGATACCCTCCCAACATACATGATACCACAGCGCCCAGGGCAGCCACCCCTCCTGCCCACCCCTTGTCCCGGCCCTTTTTTTTTTTTTTTCCTGCCTACCTGATGCTGGGTTGTCCTTGTCCTTAATTCAGATGCCCACCCAGTAGATCCAGCGTTGTCCTGCTGAGATCCACTTCTCTGCAGTTGCCGCTCAGGTCCTGTGCTGCCATGTCGTCGTCGTCCCCCCCCCCCCCCCCGTGAGGTCATCGGGAGGCTGCGCCTGAAACTAAAAGAGCCGACTGCCTCCCCGATGATGTCACAGGGGAACGTGACATGCTGCGCCAATGGGCCCGCCCCCTTCCTCCATCAGTGAAAGGAATGACTGTAGTGCCCCCCGTTGCCTCATGGAATATCCCAGGGGGCACTGACGTCATCTGTCTAGATGAGTAGGGAGAATGGGGGGTGGGCTGAAACCTATTGCCACTGGGCCTGCCCCCCCTCCTGCTTCAGTGAATGGAATGACTGTATTGCCCCCGGTGCCTCCTGACAATTTTGAAAAAAACAATATTTTGTACATTTGGCTATAATAAATATCCCCAATTTTTATTTATTTTTTAAAGTGAATTTTTTCTCAGTTTAGGCCGATATGTATTCTTCTACATATTTTTGGTAATAAAAATCGCAATAAGCGTATATTGATTGGTTTGCGCTTATAGCGTCTACAAAATAGGGGATAGATTTATAGCATTTTTATTATTATTTTTCTTTTTACTAGTAATGGCGGCGATCTGCGATTTTTATCGGGACTGCGACATTATGGCGGACACATTGGACACTTTTGGCACATTTTTGGGACCATTGGCATTTATACAGCGATCAGTACTATAAAAATGCACTGATTACTGTAAAAATGTCACTGGCAGGGAATGGGGTTAAAACTAGGGGGCGATCAAGGGGTTAATTGTGTTGCCAAATGTGTGTTCTAACTGAAGGGGGGGAGGGGACTGACCTAGAGGAAATTCTAGATCGTGGTTCCTAGCTATTAGGAACTCACGATCTGCATTTCCTCGGCTCACAGAACAGGGATTTGTGTGTTTATATACACACACACACACATGCGCACACGTCCCTGTTCTGCCTCTCGTGCCCGGGGATCGCTCGCAGCCGGCGGTCACGAGCATCGGCACTCCCGTGTTGCAGCGGGTGCCCACGTGCGCCTGCTATCCCACTTAAAAGGGACCGACGTACAGCTACGACGGTTCGCCCAGCAGCGCCAACCTGCCGCAGTATAACTGCGGCGGCTGTTCCGCAAGCAGTTAAGGATACAATGTATCCTTATGTTGATATTTTGTTTCCTTTTAATAAAATGTAAAATAAATGTGACAGATGTATAAATGCAATGAGCTGATGAATGGAATATCCGTTTTGGGTGGAGCGTCCCATTGCCATACATGTACTGCATTCCAATGCTAATGAGCTGCATAATGTCTTCCAGGGAATTGTGGATCATACAGAATTATCATCCAGGGCTGCGCAACGATCGCACGCCCCAAATCAACACAGGAAATGGAATAATGCGATTATTTCCCGCCACTGTAATTAGTGTCAGGCGGGACGCCTTGCAGCGAGATAATGAGGGGGGATAGGACATTGTGGTATTATGTGATTATAATGACGGGTTACATAACCAATTCCTCCCTGTACAGTATGAGCGTTTCTTCAGAGCTTTTGGGTATTAGACAGCCAATCAGAGCAGTGCAGAGCCAGGGGGACACAGGATGTCCTGACCTTACAATATCCACTCATTTATAGTTACCGTGTACAAATGTGGGGGTACCCTTATTTATTTATTTTTTTAAAAGGTGTTTATTTTGGTTTTACAACAGAGACGGACTGCATTACAGGTGTGTAAGTTGCACACGGCAGTACCAAGTCACATAATATTTAACCACATCAGCCCCGGAAGAATTGGCTGCCCAATGACCAGGCCATTTTTTGCAATTTGGCACTGCATCGTTTTAACTGACAATTGCGCAGTCGTGCGACGTTGTACCCAAACAAAATTGACGTCATTTTTTTCTGACAAATAGAGATTTATTTTCGTGGTATTTGATCACCCCTGCGGTTTTAATTTTTTGCGCTATAAACAAAAAAGGAGCGACAATTTTGGGAAAAAAGCAATATTTTTTACTTTTTGCCATAATAAATATCCAAATTTAAAGAAAAAATAATAATTTCTTCCTCAGTTTAGGCCGATGTGTATTCTTCTACATATTTTTGGTTAAAAAAAAAAATCGCAATAAGCGTATATTGATTGGTTTGCGCAAAAGCTATAGCGTCTACAAAATAGGGCGTAGATTTTTGGCTTTTTTTTAATTAATTTATTTTTTATTAGTAATGGCGGCGATCAGTGATTTTTATCGTGACTGCGACATTACGGCGGACACAGCGGACACTTTTGACGCTATTTTGGGACCATTGTCATTTATACATAGCGATCAGTGCTCTAAAAATGCCCTAATTTGCTGTGTAAATTCCACTGGCAGGGAAGGGGTTAAACACTAGGGGCGATGAAGGGGTTAAGTTTGTCCTAGGGAGTGACTCTAACTGTGGGGGGGATGGGCTACCACTGACACGACAGTGATCACTGATCCCGATGACAGGGAGCAGTAGATCACTGTTCTGTCACTAGGCATAACAGGGAAATGCCTTGTTTACGCCGGCGAACATTGAGTTTGCGGGGCCCGCGGGCACGGTCACGAAGAGTGCGGCGGGTGCGCGCAGCTTCTTAAAGGGGACGTACAGGTACATCCATTTGCCCACCGCTGTTGCCCACCGTTATGATGACTTGGGCCTACAATCCTAAAGGGGAACCCAAGCTGTCCATCCAAGAGGGAGGAAGCTGCTTAACGAAGGAGACCGGGGGAGGACCTGCCCTGGAGGAGACCAGCAAAGTGCTAATGTCTCGGGATAGGCCTGGTGACCTTGTTAAGAAGGGATCCACTTTTGTTTTTCTTGTGAAAAAAAAAAAAAAGAAGGGATCCACTACTTTAAAAGCCCAGCAGTTTGCCGGATCGGCTTGAGGCCGGGTTCACACCTATGCGTTGCGTTTTTGAGCTTGGAGTCTTTGCCAAGTTTGCAATCAGTTGTTCAGCGGTTCCATTGCGTTTTTAGCTGCGGACTTGCCGACCTGGGAAGTCTCGCCGCTGTTATCATGAGGGGGAACTCCACGCCAAATTTTAAATAAAAAACCGGCATGGGTTCCCCTCCAGGAGCATATCAGGCCCTTAGGTCTGGTATGGACTTTAACGGGAACCCCTACACCAAAAAAAACGGCGTGGGGTCCCCCCCAAAGTCCATAGCAGACCCTTATCCGAGCACGCAACCTGGCAGGCCGCGGGAAAAGAGGGGGGGGGAGAGAGAGCCCCCCCTCCCTCCTGAACCGTACCAGGCCGCATGCCCTCAACATGGGGGGGTGGGTGCTTCGGGGCAGGGGGGCGCATTGCGGCCTTGCTCTTGGAGGGGAACCCATGCCATTTTTTTTTTTGGCGTGGAGTTCCCCCTCAAGATCCCTGTTCAGAACGCAACACATGTGCGAATCAGATGCTTGCCCATAGAACATAATGGGCCTGAATTCGCACCTGAGCCACACCGCAATGCCTAAAGAACGCACACGTTTTTTCGGCAATGCACAGTGCGAATGCATCGCACATATGTGCATACCTCCCAACTTTCAAAAGTCCCAGCGCGGGACATTCAGATCTCCCGGCTTACCTGCTGGTGGATCTTTCCTTCTCTTCATGATTCCTGCTGTGCCTTCTCTTCTTCCTGCTGTGCGGGAAACAGGTAACTCTCGCGGGACTGCGGGAAGGAGGAGCCTATGCGGGTAAAACCCGCAGAATCCGTGACAGTTGGGAGGTATGCATATGTGAACCAGCCTCATTGGAATCAATGTATTTTATAATGTTATGCGAATTGGATGCGGGTGTAAGCCGCAACCAATTCGCATAGGTGTGAACCGGGCCTGAAGGTTCTTTTACTGCACGGCTGGAAGTTCAGGACTGAAATCCTGTGGCAGAGGATTCCTGGCTATCCATATTTGTTCTCAAACGGTCTGCGGCAGAGACTGTTCTCATACTGGTTCGTGCATCATCCCGGCTGCTAGGCCAGGTGAGAGGGGTCTATCCGGGTGAGCAATACCCACTCAAAAGGGAGAGTGGTGAATGACTTTAGACATTTTTGTGTGTTCTGCATTGCGTACCTGAACCTTCCCCTCTCTTTTCATACCTTCCACTTACTCTACAAGTTACTGCAGCAAAAATAAAACCTAATGCCGCGTACTCACGATCATTTTTCCCATCGGGAAAAATTACATTTTTTCTTTTGGACAAGAAAATCGATCGTGTGTACGCGGAATAACAGTTGAAGGTTTTACATCTTGTGTGGACATTGCAGTTTCTACAGACTTTCTTCCCCTGACAACGAATGGTGAGGTAACGTGCAAAGCCCAAATCTAAACCAGCAGCTCCTACGGGGGTAGTGCTACAAATGCAAATGTTCCTTCACTATTTTTTGATAACATTCTGCATTCATCTTGCCATCAATGTTGACCAAATTTCCTGTGCCTTTGTAGCTCACATCCCCAAAACATCAGCGATCCGCCTCCGTGTTTCACAGTAGGAATGGTGGACCTTTCATCATAGGCCTTGTTGACTCCTCTATAAATGTAGTGTTTATGATTGTTGCCAAAAAGCTCAATTTGGTCTCATCACTCCAAATGACTTTGTGGCAGAAGGTTTGAGGCTTGTCTCTGTGCTGTTTGGCGTATTGTAAGCGGGATACTTTGTGGCATTTGCGTAGTAATGTCTTTCTTCTGGCGACTCGACCGTGCAGCCCATCTTTCTTCAAGTGCCTCCTTATTGTGCATCTTGAAACCGCCACACCACATGTTTTCAGAGAGTCCTGCATTTCACCTGAAGTTATTTGTGGGCTTTTCTTTGCATCCCGGCAAATTTTCCTGGCAGTTGTGGCTGAAATTTTAGTTGGTCTACCTGACCGTGGTTTGGTTTCACCAGAACCCCTCATTTTCCACTTCTTGATTAGAGTTTAAACACTGCTGATTGGCATTCTCAATTCCTTGGATATCTTTTTATATCCCTTTCCTGTTTTATACAGTTCAACTACCTTTTCCTGCAGATCCTTTGACAATTCTTTTGCTTTCCCCACGACTCAGAATCCAGAAACGTCAGTGCATCACTGGATGAAGGATGCAAGGGTCTGTCAGGAGTCCAGAAACGCATTGACCTTTTATACACACACAGTAATTACAAGCAAACAGATCACAGGTGAGATGGTTACCTTTAATAGCCATTCAAACCCCTTTGTGTCAACTTGTGTGCATGTTATCAGGCCAAAATCACCAGGGTATGTAAACTTTTGATCAGGGTCATTTGGGTATTTTCTGTTGCCATTATGATATAAAAAGAGTAAACACAGTTGATTAATAATAAATGGCTTTAGCCAAACACTAACCATGAGTGAAAGAAAAGTTTTTGTGTTTATCATTCATATTCTCTGAAAAATGGCCAAGAAATCATAAATTCTGCCAGGGTATGTAAACTTATGAGCACAACTGTATGTAAACAAGGCAGATCACCGCTCTGTCAGTAGGGAAGGCACCTCTCCCACAGTAACCAAGCACTGGCTAGGCACACAGTTAATCCTTTGATCACCCCTGATGTTAACCTCTTCCTAGCCAGTGTCATTAGTACAGTGACAGTGCATATTTTTAGCACTGATCACTGTATTAGTGTCACTGCTCCCCAAATAGGGTCAAAGGTGTCATTTAGTGTATAAATGTCTGCCACAATATCGCAGTCCCGCAATAAGTCGCTGATCGCCGCCATTACTAGTAAAAAAAAAAAAAAAGAAAATGTCATAAATATATCTTATAGTTTGTAGACGCTATAACTTTTGCGCAAACCAATCAATATACGTTTATTGGGATTATTTTTTTTGTACCAAACATATGTAGCAGAATACATATTGGCCTAAATTGATGAAGGAATATGTTTGTTTTTTTATTATTATTATTTTTATAGCGGAATGTCAAAAATATTGTTGTTTTTTTTCAAAATTGTCTGTCTTTTTTTGTTTATAGCATAAAAAATAAACACAGCAGAGGTGATCAAATACCACCAAAAGAAAGCTCTATATGTGGGGGGGGGGGGGGAAGGACATAAATCTGGGTACAGCGTCGCACGACTGCGCAATTGTCAGTTAAAGTAACACAGTGTCGTATCGCAAAAAATGGCCTGGTCAGGAAGGGGGGTAAATCTTCCAGAGCTGAAGAGGCATGTTTGGTATCTGTTTACTCGGTGCTACGCAGTTTTTAAAAATTCTACAGAAAAAAAAAAGGTATTATACTCATCTCGTGTGTGCTAAAATACATTTTAATGTATTTAAAAAAAAAAAAATGCATTTTTGACAAATAGCTGCGCAAATATGCTGTGTCATAAAAAAAAAATGCAACTTTTATTCTCCAGGGCCTCTGCTTTCAGAAAATTACAGTTCTTTAGGTAATGTAGCGGACTTCCCCCAGCTTCTCCCCTCTCTTCACGGCTGGTCTTACTTGTCTAGGGGTATCTGGGAGAAGGGAAGATGTACACCACCAGCTCGGCTCTCTGATGTAGGAAGCAGAGATATGAGCTAAACCATTACCCTCAGGTCTGCACTTTAGGCCGGACGCTGAGCCTCTCCTATGGAGGATGATTGTCACTGTCCCTGACAGGGACACTTAGCTTCCAGTAACACGAGTTCCACACCAAGAAAAGTCAAACTCTGTTTTATTGACTTGAAACTGGTTGACTTTTAAAAGAACAGACAAGGTGTAGGGAAGGAGTAGGTCCAGGCACAACTAATGAATAAGTCTCCTCCTGTTCCGTTAGTGCAAACAGGCTTGGCGCACAGTCGCTGCCACCGACCGTGAATTTGGTCCCTGCCACTGACCTGGGTGAACGTTGAGGCCCCCGCCACAGGCCTTGGATGAGGCCTGCCACTGACCTGGGTGAACATTGAGGCCTCTGCCACAGCCTTGGATGAGGCCTGCCACTGACCTGATGAAGTTGGGTCTCTGCCACAAAACCATGAGAACATGAAATACCTCCTTTAGAACAAACGACCCCTGTCAGAGGAAGACATCCATTCGGACGGTCACCAGAGGCCTCCACCGGCACCAGCCAATGCTGCGCTGGCTCTACGGGGAGGTCACCGTCTCCGGTCCCTTCCGCCCAGGATTCAGGCACCCAATACCGGGGGCACCTTAGGATACCTCCCAACTTTTATAATGTCCACTGCGGGACGTTAATTTTTTCATTTTTTCCCCTCCCGTCAAAGTTGTTGAGCGGGGGTGGGGGGGGGTAGTAGCTGACGGTGACTTCTTTTAATGGGGACTTTTGGTTTTGTTGAGCAGGGGGGGGGGGTCTAGTCGGAGGGTAGTTCGTCAGCCCCCTCCCCGCCGAGCCGCCCGAGGACATACCTGCTAATCGCAGAGCTCTAGGTCCCGCCTCACCTCCCTCCTGCCTGTCGCGCTGCTGCGCTCCTCCTCTCTCATCCTCCCTCTGTGCGGGAATACAGTGTCCCGCGTGGGAACGCGGGAAGATGGTGTCCCTGCGGGCAAAACCCGCACAATCCATGCAGGTTGGGAGGTATGCCTTAGAAATGCTTCGCCCTCACGGGACCCAGTCGAAGGTACTGGGCCCCAGGCCTCCTGGTGTAGTACCTCACCCCAGGCTGAAGGTGCCTGGGATGGAACTCGACTCCACGCGCCCAGGCCAAGGGCGCCTGGGCACAGACGAACCACAGCAGCCCCCAGGCTGAAGGTGCCTGGGGAATGGACCTCGTGCGCAAGATGTCCCGCCCCTTTTTATATCCTCTCCCAGCAGGCACAGCGGGTTCCCCGCCCCGCCGTACTACGGCCGTGAGAGGACAAAAAGGGGCACGGCTCTAGAATGGTAGTTCAACCCCGGTCCCAGGTGACAGCGCCACCCAGGGACCACAGGGAACATGACACCATTCATACCTCCCACACTCCATAAATCCATAAAATCAATGTATCTGGGCCATCTATGTCCCCAGATACACCACACTAAATTTGACATCCGCTACAGTAGTATAAATAATTTTCTAGCAAAAAATAATCAGATTTTTCTGTGCGGGGAGGGAACAATTATAAATCTGCCTGGTAGACAAGTGGTTAAACAATTTGGAGTGACACTTTAAGAGATTGCCCCGCCCACCTTCTGGCTGCTGGGTTACTACAACTCCCAGAATTCCTTACACCAACCGAGGCGCGTGACGTTTTATTCCTGAGCGTGGAGCGCGCGACGTTCGACGTCAGACGCAAAACTTGGCCAATTGGAGCGCGTAGAGAGTGTTGACGTCGGGTATGGCGTACGTGCAGCTTCCGGTTGCTATGGTGATGCGCTTCTCCGGCCTAGTAAGCGCTCCGAAGCCTCGGGATGCCGCAGGAGATTTCCCCGCCGCCTCCCACCCTTCGTACGCTCCGCTCCATCAACAGCCGGGAGCTCATCCAGGTGGTGTTCTGTAACCGGAGCCCCCGCTTAGTGCAGCCGATATGGATGAACTTCAAGGGGGAGCCGCAGCCCTACCCGTCCATCCCACCCGGGACAGGACGGATGATGAACACCTACCGGGGTATGAGGGGGAGGGGGAGGGGAATCTGGTCTTGTACTCCCGGGGTGGGGGGGATCTGTTGTTGCACCCTTGGGAGGGGGGGATCTGGTCCTGTACCCCTGGGGGGGGAGGGGATCTGGTCCTGTACCCCTGGGGGGGGGAGGGGATCTGGTCCTGTACCCCTGGGGGGGGAGGGGATCTGGTCCTGTACCCCTGGGGGGGAGGGGGATCTGGTCTTGTACCTCTGGGGGGGGGATCTGGTCTTGTACCTCTGGGGGGGGGATCTGGTCTTGTACCTCTGGGGGGGGGATCTGGTCTTGTACCTCTGGGGGGGGGGATCTGGTCTTGTACCTGGGGGGGGGGAGGGGATCTGGTCCTGTACCCCTGGGGGGGGGGGGAGGGGATCTGGTCCTGTACCCCTGGGGGGGGGGGAGGGGATCTGGTCCTGTACCCCTGGGGGGGGAGGGGATCTGGTCCTGTACCCCTGGGGGGGGGAGGGGATCTGGTCCTGTACCCCTGGGGGGGGGAGGGGATCTGGTCTTGTACCCCTGGGGGGGGGGATCTGGTCTTGTACCTCTGGGGGGGGGGGGATCTGGTCTTGTACCTCTGGGGGGGGGGGGATCTGGTCTTGTACCTCTGGGGGGGGGGGGATCTGGTCTTGTACCTCTGGGGGGGGGGGGGATCTGGTCTTGTACCTCTGGGGGGGGGGGATCTGGTCTTGTACCTCTGGGGGGGGGGGGGGGATCTGGTCTTGTACCTCTGGGGGGGGGGGATCTGGTCTTGTACCTCTGGGGGGGGGGGGGATCTGGTCTTGTACCTCTGGGGGGGGGGGGATCTGGTCTTGTACCTCTGGGGGGGGGGGGATCTGGTCTTGTACCTCTGGGGGGGGGGGGGATCTGGTCTTGTACCTCTGGGGGGGGGGGGGATCTGGTCTTGTACCTCTGGGGGGGGGGGATCTGGTCTTGTACCTCTGGGGGGGGAGGGGATCTGGTCTTGTACCTCTGGGGGGGGAGGGGATCTGGTCTTGTACCTCTGGGGGGGGAGGGGATCTGGTCTTGTACCTCTGGGGGGGGAGGGGATCTGGTCTTGTACCTCTGGGGGGGGAGGGGATCTGGTCTTGTACCTCTGGGGGGGGGGGGGGAGAGGGGATCTGGTCTTGTACCTCTGGGGGGGGGGGAGAGGGGGATCTGGTCTTGTACCTCTGGGGGGGGGGAGAGGGGATCTGGTCTTGTACCTCTGGGGGGGGGGGAGAGGGGATCTGGTCTTGTACCTCTGGGGGGGGGGGGAGAGGGGATCTGGTCTTGTACCTCTGGGGGGGGGGGAGAGGGGATCTGGTCTTGTACCTCTGGGGGGGGGGAGGGGATCTGGTCTTGTACCTCTGGGGGGGGGGAGAGGGGATCTGGTCTTGTACCTCTGGGGGGGGGAGAGGGGATCTGGTCTTGTACCTCTGGGGGGGGGGGGAGAGGGGATCTGGTCTTGTACCTCTGGGGGGGGGGGAGAGGGGATCTGGTCTTGTACCTCTGGGGGGGGGGGAGAGGGGATCTGGTCTTGTACCTCTGGGGGGGGGGGAGAGGGGATCTGGTCTTGTACCTCTGGGGGGGGGGAGAGGGGATCTGGTCTTGTACCTCCTGGGGGGGGGGGGAGAGGGGATCTGGTCTTGTACCTCCTGGGGGGGGGGGAGAGGGGATCTGGTCTTGTACCTCCTGGGGGGGGGGGGAGAGGGGATCTGGTCTTGTACCTCTGGGGGGGGGGGAGAGGGGATCTGGTCTTGTGCCTCTGGGGGGGGGGAGAGGGGATCTGGTCTTGTACCTCTGGGGGGGGGAGAGGGGATCTGGTCTTGTACCTCTGGGGGGGGGGGGAGAGGGGATCTGGTCTTGTACCTCTGGGGGGGGGGAGAGAGAAGAGAGGGGGATCTGGTGTTGTACCCCTGAGGGGGGGAGAGAAGAGAGGGGAGATCTGGTGTTGTACCCCTGAGGGGGGGGGAGAGAAGAGAGGGGGGATCTGGTGTTGTACCCCTGAGGGGGGGGGGAGAAGAGAGGGGGGATCTGGTGTTGTACCCTTGAGGGGGAGAGAGAAGAGAGGGGGGATCTGGTGTTGTACCCCCTGAGGGGGGGGGAGAGAAGAGAGGGGGGATCTGGTGTTGTACCCCTGAGAGGGGGGGATCTGGTGTTGTACTCCTGAGGGGGGGGGGAGAGAAGAGAGGGGGGATCTGGTGTTGTACCCATGAGGGGGGGAGAAGAGAGGGGGGGATGTGGTGTTGTACCCATGAGGGGGGGGAGAAGAGAGGGGGGGATCTGGTCTAGTACCCCTTGGGGGGAAGGGGGGGTGATGCTGGTCTTGTACCCCTTGGGGGAAGGGGGGGTCTAGTCTTGTACCCCTGGGGGAAAGAAGGGGGGTGATTTGGTCTTCTTCCCTGTTGTACCCCTATGTCTGGTCTCATGTCCCCGGGGGGGGGGGGGGGAGAGGATTTCTAGGGCTTCTATTATTATAATAAAGTGTATCTCCAGCCAAAATCTTATTTTCCATTTGGATGAAGTAGGGAAGAATTGGACCCTCTGTTGTTTTTTTTCATTATTATTATTATTATTATTATTATTATTATTATTATTATTATTGCTACTTCTGGAGATTCACCTTCTCTAATTTACCGGTGACCAGAGATGGCAAATCTGATACTGGAGTTGTCACCAGAACAGGAAGTCATTGGCAATCTCCCAGTTGGGACATCTGTTCTGATGACAGCGGTTGTAAAGTGATTGTAAAGGATCTTTCTATTTAATAACAAACATGTTCTACTTCCCTGCACTGTGTAATGGTTTTGCACAGAGCAGCGCCAATCCTCTTCTTTGTGGGTCCCTCGCCAGCGCTCCTGGCTCCTCCTCCTCTCAGTGCACCCCCCCCCCCCAGGAAGCCACCTCCTATTGTGGTACACCTGTGGACTCGCCCACCTGAGCACCCGGAAGCCGATGCCCTGCCGCCCCCTGCAGAGTGACTCACCACGGATCGATTTTCAGAGAGGTGACTGAGACTGCTGCCAGTGTGAGCCTAAAATGGGAATTTGTTTCGGTTTGGAGAGATCTCCTCCCACTTCCTGTTGTGTCTCTGGGACAGGAAGTTAGGGGGAATCTCCCACTGGGACACAGGCAGCAAAAATAAATATAAATATTAGGGCGCTATCAGCAGAGTTGGCAGGGATGCATGGAGTATGTACCCGCCATTAGAATACACTGCGGTTATCAGGCGCGACTCTTCAGCTCAGTGATCCTTCTTTTCTTCTCCCTCCGTCTTGTAGATCATATCTGGTTGTTCCGTGAAGCGGAGACGGATGTGGCAATGCTGGTAAACGAGCAGGAAATGTACATTCCAACCCCCTATGTGAACGGACCGCCGCCGGCTGTGAACATCTATCTGCCAGGTAATTCTACATACAACACCACATGTGATCCCCTTCCAAAGGCCGGCAATATGCGGCAGAGCAGGATCCTTGCTCTCTCTGTATGGAAGCAGTGGTCTCTCTACAGCGCTCCAATACACATAAATCAGAGCTAGAGCTGCCAATCGGCAAGTTCATTGATTGCAGAGTTCTATTTAGTGACTCCAAGCTCTCCTCCAGACTGCAAAGGTTAAATGCTGAGATAAGGGAAGAAGAATAACCAGTAATACCTAATTTTGTGCCCCTGCGGGCTTCCTTCATGCTGTGTGACCGATACCTGAAGCTGCTTCCTTTGCTGCCCCTCAGGTCTCAGATTCTCTGATGTCATCACATACAATGCAGGAAAACTGGCTCTGCATTGTTTGTATGGAAAGCGAGGAGAACAGAAAAGAGCGGTGGTCTCCAAACTGTGGCACAGGGGCCGGATGCGGCCCTTGGCTTGCCTTTGTCTGTCCCCTGTGGCATATTCCTCCCATTGATATGAGACATAATTTTCTCCAACTAACACCAAGAATGGGGCACCGTTCCTCCCAGGGATACCAAGAATGGGGCACCGTTCCTCCCAGGGATACCAAGAATGGGGCACTGTTCCCTCCCAGGGATACCAAGAATGGGGCACTGTTCCCTCCCAGGGATACCAAGAATGGGGCGCTGTTCCCTCCAGGGATACCAAGAATGGGGCGCTGTTCCCTCCCAGGGATACCAAGAATGGGGCGCTGTTCCCTCCCAGGGATACCAAGAATGGGGCGCTGTTCCCTCCCAGGGATACCAAGAATGGGGCGCTGTTCCCTCCCAGGGATACCATGAATGGGGCGCTGTTCCCTCCCAGGGATACCATGAATGGGGCGCTGTTCCCTCCCAGGGATACCAAGAATGGGGCGCTGTTCCCTCCCAGGGATACCAAGAATGGGGCGCTGTTCCCTCCCAGGGATACCAAGAATGGGGCGCTGTTCCCTCCCAGGGATACCAAGAATGGGGCGCTGTTCCCTCCCAGGGATACCAAGAATGGGGCGCTGTTCCCTCCCAGGGATACCAAGAATGGGGCGCTGTTCCCTCCCAGGGATACCAAGAATGGGGCGCTGTTCCCTCCCAGGGATACCAAGAATGGGGCGCTGTTCCCTCCCAGGGATACCAAGAATGGGGCGCTGTTCCCTCCCAGGGATACCAAGAATGGGGCGCTGTTCCCTCCCAGGGATACCAAGAATGGGGCGCTGTTCCCTCCCAGGGATACCAAGAATGGGGCGATGTTCCCTCCCAGGGATACCAAGAATGGGGCGCTGTTCCCTCCCAGGGATACCAAGTATGGGGCGCTGTTCCCTCCCAGGGGTACCAAGTATGGGGCGCTGTTCCCTCCCAGGGGTACCAAGTATGGGGCGCTGTTCCCTCCCAGGGGTACCAAGTATGGGGCGCTGTTCCCTCCCAGGGGTACCAAGAATGGGGCGCTGTTCCCTCCCAGACACCTCAAAGTTAAAAAAGCTCAGACGGTCACTGTGTAAGCATTTTTGCACAGGGCACGAATGAGCAAAACGCATATCTCTACCCATATTGTCAACTTTAGGCATTTCCTGAATTATATTGTGTTCTCTTTTTTTTTTTTTTTTTCCTTCCTCAGTTTTTTCCCTGAAAGAGTGCTGCCTCCAGATGGTCCGAAGTCTAGTGAAACCTCGAGACTACAGGAAGCTGGAAATCGTGACGTCCCTCTACGACGACTTGGAAAACCGGCCCAGTTTGGGAAGGGACTTGCGGCGATTAGCATTTACTTTCTGGGAGCAAGCCGACCTAGAAAACGTGTGAGTTGTCTGCTGGAATGGGATACAGTAAAGGCATAGAGTGCTCCTGAACTGCAGAGATAGTTGGACTTTGTGGTGCCAATATCCCTGATACAGAACGGGCATTTGGGGGGAGATTGATGCCCTCTGAAATGTGCCAGTTCTGGGACCACCGAGGAATCGGCTGATCTAACGCTGGCATTTATAGACTTGGCACATTCCTGCTCTTCCATAGTTTGCCTGTATCATCTGCTTGCCAGCAGCCAATGGCAGCACTGGATTCTCAACCAGAGCCAAATAGCTGAAGCAGGTATATTTAAAGCAGTTTAAATCGCCCCCCGCTCTTTTAAAAAAATAAATAAAAAATACCCACCTTGTTTTTCCAAGGGACTGGCTGGTCTGGTGACATTACAAATCCTTTGTCTTCTCCAGTGGCAGAGCGGAGTTCTTACTGCTGCACTACACATCTCCATTCAATGCAGGGATACTCTGAGCCCAGGCCAACCTGACGACACTTCCCTAGAGGGGGCGTGTCCATGACAGCCAAAGCTCAGAGGAAGAGATTAAAGACTTTTTTTTTTTTTTTTTTTTTTTTTTACTGCTGGGCATTTTTATTTACTTAAACTGGTGTCCGGTTTTAACTGAGGCTATAGGGAGGAAAAAACATTTACTCTCCTGGAATTTGGGGACCCGGTACTGGCCGGCTGTAGTTTCCCTGGACCCCAAACTTGGCACACATATAGCCCCACTCTTCCTCTACAAATGTGCAAAGTTTGTTGGCTGGGGAGCATCGATTTTTCAAAGCCGGGCACCCCTTCCATAGACTCCCATGTTAAACGTAAGTCTAGTCTTCGGACACAGTGAGGCATGCAGATGGACACCCTAGGCTTATACTCGAGTCGATAAGTTTTCCCAGTTTCTTGTGGTAAAATTAGGTGCCTCGGCTTATATTTGGGTCGGCTTATACTCGAGTATATACGGTATGTAAATTTTTTTTTTAACATAACGGGGGGGGAAATTACCAAAACTGACGCAGGTGTGCTTCTTACTTCAGCTTGATCAGTTACCCTACGTTCACATCTCTGCAAACAGCTGTGGATACGGGAATTTCAGCAATTCCCGCACTCGCATCTATCTGCAGTGAAAACGCACTTTTTTTTATATGTGTGTGTGTGTCATGTAAGCAAAAAAGAGCACTTTAACCTAGCATCATATGGCGATTTTCATGATGATTTTTTATTTTTTTCCAAAGTTTAGAACCCAAAAATAGGTTCTAATTTATTATAAAACTATTTTTGGAGTTATTTTGAACGTTTTTCTGGAGTAACTGTGGGTTTATTCGATTTTTCTTTAATGTCAGCCTCTATGTCAAACACTGTAGTCCCTACTCTTGCTGAACAACTGCTGAGGTAAACCCAGTTACATGACTAGTCACGTAGGCACTGTATATTTTCAATGCACGTGTGCATCACTACTAAACAGAACACATTGGGGCTGATTTACTAAAACTGCAGAGTACAAAATGTGGTGCAGCTGTAAATAGTAGCCAATCGGCTTCTAACTTCGGCTTGTTCGATTAAAGTAATACTGAGGGCCGGTTCACACAGGGGCAACACGACTTCCAGCGCGACTTTGGGAGGCAACTTGGACACGACTCACAGCGCGACTCCAGGCAACTTACAAGGCAACTTCAAGTTGCCTCCAGGACAGGCGACTTTCCAGTGGCCAATCAAACAATAATCAGCTCTGTGGGAGGGAGGGGTTTGCCTGGAAAACTATTTATTTATTTTTACTTCCTGGAAAGTTGCATCAGTTAAGACAGGAGATCCGACTTGGAGACAACTTCCACTGAAATCAATGGGTACAAGTCGCCTAGAAGTCGGATTGAAGTAGTACAAGAACCTTTTCTGAAGTCGGAGCGACTGCAGTAGTGTACATTAAGATGGCTCCATTCACTTCCATTACTTTTCTAAACCGCGTGACTTGGAGCGACTTGAAGTCCGATCCCAGGACGCCCCTGTGTGAACCGGCTCTAAAGGTTGTTTTTTTTTTTTTCTGTTTTGTTTTTTAATAACAAACATGTTATACTTGCCTCCACTGTGCAGTTCATTTTGCACAGTGTGGCCTCGATCCTCCTGTTCTGGGGTCCCTCGGCGGCTCTCGCGGCTCCTCCCCACATTAGATAACCTCCCCCCCCCCCCAGGAGAAGCGCTCTCCCAAGGGGG
The DNA here is from genome assembly GCA_029206835.1 of Rana muscosa. Lineage (NCBI taxonomy): Eukaryota > Metazoa > Chordata > Amphibia > Anura > Ranidae > Rana > Rana muscosa. The sequence continues at coordinate 298,728,575 of CM055120.1, forward strand.
GTTACCTTGCGGGCGCGCGCTCCAGAGTCCAGCATTTGGCATCCATAGCCGCCGAATGCAGGAGTTGGCCCGGCGCCCGCGCCATTGGATTTCATTGACAGCAGCGGGAGCCAATGGCTGCGCTGCTATCAATCTATCCAATGAAGAGCCGAGAACCCCCGGGCAGAGAGACTGCGCACCCTCGGCGTGGGACATTCCAGGGCTCTGGTGAGTAAAACGGGGGGGCTGGGGGGCCGGTGACTGACAGAAGTTTTTTCACCTTTAATGTATAGGATGCATTAAGATGAAAAAACAGGAAGGTTTACGACCCCTTTAAGCTTTGACAAAAAAAACAAACACCGGGAGGCCAATTGGTTTCTATGCAGAGCTGCACCAGATTTTGCTCTCTCCAGATTTAGTAAATCGACCCAAACGTGTCTCTATAGCTCGAACTTTTTTGCTTTGGATGGAGAGGTGAGAGGTTGGAATCCCCGTCCAGTTTCTAATGTTGTCTGTGTGTCGTCGTCCCCCCCCCCCCCCCATTGGGAAGGTTGATCCTCTCTATTTGTCCTGATGTCCGTTGTTGCCAGGAGGGGAAGCCCAAATTTTGAAGTATCACCAGAACAGGCACAGAGAGAAAATCTTCCAGTGGGGACATTTGTTCTGCTAAGAGTTGTTTAAAGTGGACCTTCCATGCAAGTAGAGGGTCTGCTTCCCTTCCACCCACTGCCCACAATAAGCTGTGAATAACACTTAAACAATAAACATTTTACAAGTAAAAAAAAAAAAAAGCTCATTGGCTCTGGCTTCCATATGATGCGGGTGACGTCAGCGCCCTTCACTGCTGCCTCCTGGGCACTTGAAACGCAGCAAGAATGAACTCCAATGGGTTGGGATGCTTTCTCATGGGAGTTCAAGTACCCAGGAGGTAGCGGTAAGGCACAGTGACATCCTAGAAGTCCGGCTGAGGATAGTATATTTTGTGTGTTTTTTTTTTTTTTTTTTTTTTTGGTGTGTTCTTGGTTTTACTGCTAATTGATTGGGTGGTGGGGAGCTGGCCTTGCAGGCAAGTGTAAAAAAAACAACCTAAAACTATATATCTATCTATCTCACAAAAGTGAGTACACCCCTCACATTTTTGTAAATATCTTTATTCTATCTTTTCATGTGACAACACTGAAGAGATTACATCTGGATATGACGCTGAGCACCTACACGCAACTTCTGTGGTCGACCATGGCGAGGCCTGTTCTGTGTGAAACCTGTCGTGTTAAACTGCTGTATGGTCTTGGCCACCGTACTGCAGCTCAGTTTCAGGGTCTTGGCAATCTTCTTATAGCCTAGGCCATCTTTATGTAGAGCAACAATTCTTTTTTTTTTTCAGATCCTCAGAGAGTTCTTTGCCATGAGGTTCCTTGTTGAATTTCCAGTGACCAGTATGAGAGAGTGAGAGCGATAACACCAAATTTAACACCTGCTCCCCATTCACACCTAAGACCTTGTAACACTAACAAGTCACATGACACCGGGGAGGGAAAATGGCTAGTTGGGCCAAATTTGGACATTTTCACATAGGGGTGTACTTACTTTTGTTGCCAGCGGTTTAGACATTATTGGCTGTGTGTTGGGTTATTTTGAGGGGGTCAGCAAATTTACACTGTTATACAAGCTGTACACTCACTACACAGCACCTACCCAACATTAGCTTTGTTGTTTTCAGCAGAATTCTGTTTTAAACTTCCCTTGTATCACTGCCAGGTAGGGTGACATGTAGAAACTTCAAGGTATAATCCTTCTGTGTTGACGAGTTATTTGTGTGAGCCATATGTCATGTTTTATTATACATGTATATCCTTTTGTCATAGTTGTAGTTCTTTATTGCAGGTTTAAACGGAATGGTTCTCTGATGTCAGGACTTTACCGTTCTGTATACAACATGAAAACTAATAAAAAAATAAATAAAGATACTCTGATTTCCTGTCTTTTAATTCTGTATAAAACTTTAACGTTAAAGTGGTGGTAAACCCTTACATATACCCAGTGAAGTGGCTGGCCTCAGGTGATGCACAGAGATGAAACATGTAAGTTGTACCTGTTTGCAACCCCCTCTCTCCTCTACAGCTGCTCAAAGTCCAGAATTAAGAGCCCTTTTACACTGCCAGCACCCGAAAAGCGCTGGTAAAGCGCCGCTAAAACTAGCGGCATTTTTCGGGCGCTAGCGGGGTGCTTTTAACCCCTGCTAGCGGCCGAATAAAGGGTTAAGTGCCCACAAAGCACCGCTGCCGAGGTGCTTTTGATTGATTTCGATGGGAAGGGGCACTTTAGGAGCAGTGTATACACCGCTCCTAAAGTGCCTCAAAGAAGCTGTTTGCAGGACTTTTTTTTGACGTCATGCCAATGCAGCACCCTAGTGTGAAAGCGCTTGGGCTTTCACACTGGGATTGCAGATGAGGTTTTTTTTCAGGCGCTATTTTTAGCGCTAAAGTGCCTGAAAAATGCCTCCCGTGTGAAATGGGTCTTAAACAGCATTTCTCAGTTCCAGAAGGTGGGGGTGGAGAGCTGATGTCACACAATGCACAGCATAGACCAGGTTGCTGAGTGTAATCTGAGACCTGCATGGAAGAAACACACACACACACACACCCCCCCCCCCCCCCCACACGGACAGCTGAGTCTATCAATCACCTGCTGTGTGCTTAAGCTCCCCTCTCCTGTCCTAGATCCCTTGGTGTCTGCACAACCTGTCAGAATTGATGCCGATAGCAGAGGAAGGAGACAGCAGAGAGAAATTACACTCAGTGCGCTGGATTGAGACAAGTACACACTATAGAGGGATATGCTTTGTTCATATTTTATTTCAGAGGTTTACAACCACTTTAAAGAGAAGCTACAGACTGCCAACATAATTTGAACAAAATACATATTTCCGATTGGGAAGGATTGTCTTATCACTGTAGTTATTGATCGTATTAACCCCTTCCTGTCTGCGCTATAGCTGAAAGTCCCCCTTGATGATTTCTCCACTTTTAACTTGAATTTGCTGTTAGATATGAAAGTACACAGGGCTAGGGATATATATATGTATATGTATGTCTTATCTATATATAATACGCTCTTTAAATGTGCTTTAAAATGTATGGATTTCCTTTTTATGAACAAGAAAATAATGATGTGATGCTGTTGGGCTGGTATAATAATGCTATGGGGCTGATATAAAATAATTTACAGATCTGGTTTTTATTCCCAGTCCAGCCCTGCTTCAATCTATTTGTAATTAGAAAGCAATCCTGCCCCTTGTCAGTGTAAATTAATATCAGCTGGTTCAGTCTCAACTGATGGCTGTTAAAAAGGTGTCTCATTACCAAGGTGTCACACAAACATTTCACGATGGGTAAAAGCAAAGAGCTCTCAAGACCTTTGCAACCTTATTGTTGCAAAACATACTGATGGCGTTGGTTACAGAAGGATTTCTAAACTTCTGAATGTTCCAGTGAGCACTGTTGGGGCCATTATCCGGAAGTAGAAAGAACATAATTTCACCATAAACTGGCCACAACCAGATGCTCCTCATAAGATTTCTTACAGAGGAGTGAAAAAATAATTATCAGAAGAGTTGTCCAAGAGCCAAGAACCACTTGTGGGGAGCTTCAGAAAGACCTGGAATTAGCAGGTACAATTGTTTCAAAGAAAACAATAAGTAATGCACTCAAACGCCATGACCTGTATGCACGCTCACCACGCAAGACTCCATTGCTGAAGAAGAAGCATGTTGAAGCTCATTTAAAGTTTGGTGCACAACATTTAGACAAGCCTGTGAAATACAGGGGGGAATATAGTCTGGTCAGATGAGACCAAAATTGAACTCTTTGGATTTCATAATACACACCATGTTTGGAGGTCACATGGCACAACACCCCCCATACCAACAGTGAGGTTTGGAGGTGGGAACATCATGGTGTGGGGCTGTTTTTCAGCATAAGGTACTGGCAAACTTCATATCGCTAAGGCTGGATTCACACATGTGAGGTGCAAATTCCAGCTCCGTTTTCTCTGCGAAGAGAAGAAACAGCTGTTCATCAGTTCCTCTCCGTTGTAGCTGCGGATCAGCTGACCTGGGAGAGGCGGGGGAGGTGTAGAGAGCAGGGAGAGAATTTGTGTTCAGAATGGAACGCATCTGCGAATCAGATACGTTTCCGTAGAAGATAATGTGCAGACAATTCGCGCCGAAATGCCTAGAAAATGCACACGTTTTTCAGACAATACGGAGTGCGAATGCAACGAACATATGTGAACCTGATGCATTAAAACGTATAGATTTTAAAATGTTATGCGAATTGGATGCGGTGTAAGCCGCGTCCAATTCGCATAGGTGTGAACCCAGCCTGAAGGAAGGGTGAATGGAAAAATGTACCAAGACATTCTTGATAAAAATCTGCTGCCATCTACCAGGATGATGAAGATGAAACGAGGGAGGACATTTCAGCAAGACCATGATCCCAAACACAAAGCCAAGGAAACTCTCAACTGGTTTTAAAAAAAAAAATGAAGCTGCTAGAATGGCCCAGCCAATCACCTGACTTGAATCCAATAGAAAATCTATGGAAAGAACTAAAGATCAGAGTTCATAGAAGAGACCCACGGAACCTTTAACCGCTTTAGATCCGGGCCATAGACTATTGACGGCCTCAATGTGGATCTAAAAATCTGGGAGGACGTCAATAGACGTCCTCGGCTATTTCGGGCCACTGGGGGGCGCGCGAGTGCCGCCAGCGGCGCATCACTGAGATGCCGATGCGCGTGCCTGGCGGCCGCGATGTCCGCCAGGCACCCACGATTGGCCGGTACACAGAGCAGGGACGTGGATCTCTGTGTGTAAACACAGAGATCCACGTCCTGTCAGGGAGAGAAGACCGATGCTGTGTCCCTTGTACATAGGGACACAGATCGGTCACCTCCCCCAGTCAGTCCCCTCCCCCACACAGTAGTAATCACTCCCAGGGCACACATTTAACTCCTTCCTCGCCCCCTAGTGTTAACCCCTTCCCTGCCAGTGTCATTTTTACAGTAACCAGTGCATTTTTATAGCACTGATCGCTGTATCAATGACAATGGTCCCAAAATGGTGTCAAAAGTGTCCGATGTGTCCGCCATAATGTCGCAGTCACAATAAAAATCGCTGATCGCCGCCATTACTAGTAAAAAATAATAATAATAATAAAAATGCAATAAAACTATGCCCTATTTTGTAGACGCTATAACTTTTGCGCAAACCAATCAATAAACGTTTTTTGCGATTTTTTTTTTACCAAAAATATGTAGAAGAATACGTATCGGACTAAACTAAGGAAAAATATATATTTTTTTTTTTAAAAAAATGGGATATTTATTATAGCAAAAAATAAAAAATATTGTGTTTTTTTCAAAATCGTCGCTCTTTTTTTGTTTATAGCGCAAAAAATAAAAACCGCAGAGGTGATCAAATGCCACCAAAAGAAAGCTCTATTTGTGGGAAAAAAAGGACGTAAATTTTGTTTGGGAGCCACGTCGCACGACCGCGCAATTGACATTCAAATCTTGACCGCGCTGAAAGCTGAAAATTGGCCTGGGCAGGAAGGGGGTTTAAGTGCCCAGTAAGCAAGTGGTTAAGATTTGAAGACTGTTTGTGTGGAAGAATGGGCCAAAATCACACCTGAGCAACGCGTGCGACTCGTTTCTCCATACAGGAGCCTGCGTCTTGAAGCCGGCATTACCAACAAAGAATTTTGTACCAAATATTACATTTCAGTTTTCATGTTCAATACTTTTTCCCTGTGTTGTTCCATTTTATTACACATAACTTCATTTCTGAACTTCTTTCTTTTGGTTTCTTTGTATGTATGGATTGCATGGGTCGTTACCGACGTGGTGAAAATCTCATGTCAATAGCACCTTAAGTGCCGGTTCACACAGGGGCAACCCGACTTACAGCGCGACTTTGCAAGGCGATTTGGAGGTGACTTCAGCGCGACTTGGAGCAACTTACCACGCGACTTTAAGTCGCCTCCAAGACAGGTGACTTTGGCTGTGGCCAATCACAGAATAATCCGCTCTGTGGGAGGGAGGGGTTTGCCCGGGTTAACTATTTTCTCTCCCTGTAAAGTTGCTTCAGTTAAGATGGAGATCTGACTTTGGAGGCGGCTTCCATTGAAATCTATGGGTACAAGTCGCCTAGAAGTCACCTTGAAGTAGTACAGGAACCTTTTCTGAAGTCGGAGCGACTTCAGTAGTGTACATTAAGACGGCTCTCATTCACTTCAAGGGAATTTCTCATGTTGGGCGACTTGGGGCAACACAAGTTGGATCCCAAATCGCTGTAGTGTGAACCGGTGTTCTGACGATCTGGTTCCTCCTATCGAGATGGTTCCCCTCTTGACTGTGCAGGCGCAATCCGAGGTGACGTAAATCTCCGAGGTTTAACAGCTGTAGACGCGCTCGCTCCGGTTGCTTAGTTACACGCGCAGCTTTATTCTTCACACCGCTGTATACAGCAAGGGGCGGATCAGATGTTATATTGAGCAGTGCGATTTGTTTGTTTATACACACCGCTCTATACAGCAAGGGGCTGATATCCGCTGTTTAACAGATCCATTACTAATAGGTTTAAATACATCCCTTGCTGTATAGAGTGGCGTGCATAAACAAACAAATCGCACTGCTCAATATGACATCTGATCCGCCCCTTGCTGCCCCTTGCTGTATACAGCGGCATGAAGAATAAAGCGGCGTGTGTAATGAAGCATGGGGGGCGAGTGCGTCCACAGCTGCCGAACATATGGTTCCTCCTATCGATCTGGTTTCCTCTTGACTGCGCAGGCGCAAGCCGAGCTGACGTAAATCTCCGAGCTTTAACAGCTGTTCGGCAGCGCCTGCGCAGTGAAGGGAGGAACCATATCGATAGGGGAACCAGCTCGACAAGACACCGGCACTTACCAATGTATTTACCTAGAAAAATGGTGAGGTTTTCAATACTTATTTTACCCGCTGTATAGCCAAGGTATTGAAAAATGACTCCGCTTCCCTCTACAACCTTAAACCTCATGTACTGGAATCTCAAAACCTCCACTTTACTGAGAAGCTTAAAGTGGAAGTAAACCCTTCTATCATTTTCAACCAAGGAAGCTGCCATCTTGACCTCTGTTTAATCTTCAACTGCCATGATGCTGCACATGTGATCAGTTATGACACCAGCCATTGGATGGTGTGACAGTTTGGTTGAGAGCACAACCAATGTAACAGTTAGCATTTCCGGCATGCCGGGAATGTAATTGTTTTTTGAAACTATTAAATCATTGGGTTTACTTCCGCTTTAACAAATACCTTCTGACTCAAAATTACCACACCTTAAAAATGGTGCAATCAATTTTATAGAAAACCCAACAATGTAGAAGAATTCCCAGCGGCTATAACTCAAATCCAAACAGGAAAAGCTCCAGGCCCCGTTGGGTTTACTCTTCCATATTACGTGTTAACACCCACTCACCCCACTTCCTGAAGATTAGAGAAGAAGGGACAACATTTACACAAGACTGCCTGAGGGCACATCTCTTTCTTATTGGAAAAGGAGAAGACTCCTTTCATTGCTGCTACCAAGGAACAATGTGAAATTACCCTAAACTTTAGTTACAAAACTCATGGCACCTGTCCAGGGCATCATCCACCAGGACCAACCGCGCTTTGTACCTACCAGAGAGGCCCAAGATAACATCACCAGTCTTGGATGTAATACACACCACCTGGTCCACATGTATTCCTCTAACTAATGCCATTGACTGAATGAATTGGATGTTTATGGAACAGACACAAAAACATCTCAGACTAAAGGAGAAAATGATGTCCTGGACCAGCCTTTTCCAACCTTTTCAAGACAGAGGAGCCCTTGAAATAACTTTCCTGGTCTCAGGGAACCCCTGCTAAAAATTGCTATATCTACAACTCATGATACATTAGTGCAGGGGTGCCCAACCTTTTGAAGAGCGACTTGGTAACTGGTCGGGGGCCACAATGAGCGGAGTGGGCCGGATGACAGGTCCATGTCCACTCTGCATATGCCCGCTTTACTTTATGGGCCATCCAAGTCTATCCACCCATCCAGAAGGGGACGGATCCCATTCTGTTTTTTTTTTTTAGATCGGATTGGAGGTAGGTGGATGTAAAACGGACACAAATCTGTTTACATCTGCCACTCCATAGAGGTGAATGGAGGTTCCGATTGGGTTCGTCTTAAAAAAAGACAGGCGGACCCGATCGGACTGACCGTGTGAAAGGGGCCTAAGGCTGCTTTCACACTGATGCGCTGTGGTTTACCCCGCACCTGTGGCTTTCCTGTGGGTTAGCCGCACTTGGCCATAGAATTATATTATATCTTGCAGGTGTGGTGCACTTTCTGAAAGCGCACCAAGCCTGCAGGTAATAACAGAAGTCTATGACTGAAGCCTCGTACACACGACCGGTTTTCCCGGCGGGAAAACCGGTCGTGTGTATGCTCTCTAGCAGTTTTCCCGACAGGAAAACTGCTCGGGAAAAATAGAGACCCTGCTCTCTATTTTCCCGTCGGGATTCCCGGCGTTTTTTTTCCCGCCAGATTTACTAATACTTTCCTCTGGGAAACACTGCAAGGTTGGCAAGTGCCAATGGAGCATACACACGGCTGGGATTCCCGGCCAAAGCTCTCATGGCAGTTTCCCTGATAGGTTCTCGGATTTTCCCTCGGTTTTCCCGGCAGTAAAACAGAGCGTGTGTACAGGGCTTGAGTGAAGGTAACCTGTTTGAAATCAGTGTAGCTAGTGTACCAGTGTAGAGAACAGATATGCCCCTTGCTGTTTGATTACAATTAAAAACTGACCTCAATCTTCACTTTTTACTCAGGATTCCTGCAGGTATCGCTGGCTGCTGCTGTCCCCCAGGCTGTTATGACTGGCTGCTGCTGTCCCCCAGGCTGATATGACTGGCTGCTGCTGTCCCCCAGGCTGGTATGACTGGCTGCTGCTGTCCCCCAGGCTGGTATGACTGGCTGCTGCTGTCCCCCAGGCGGTATGGTTGGTGGCTGCTGCTGTCCCCCAGGCTGGTATGACTGGCTGCTGCTGTCCCCCAGGGGGGTATGGCAGGCTGCTGCTGTCCCCCAGGGGGGTATGGCAGGCTGCTGCTGCTGTCCCCCAGGCTGGTATGACTGGCTGCTGCTGTCCCCCAGGCTGGTATGACTGGCTGCTGCTGTCCCCCAGGCGGTATGGCTGGTGGCTGCTGCTGTCCCCCAGGGGGGTATGGCGGGCTGCTGCTGCTGTCCCCCAGGGGGGTATGGCGGGCGGCTGCTGCTGTCCCCCAGGGGGGTATGGCGGGTGGCTGCTGCTGTCCTTCAGGGTGGTATGGCAGGCGGCTGCTGCTGTCCCCCAGGCAGGTATGGCTGGTTGCTGCTGCTGTCCCTAAGGCTATATCCAACAGCACCTAATAAAAAAAATGCCCATTTTCCCCCCTTATCTTTATTTTGACAATAAAACCCTTCCTACGATAAATTGGGGCACACCAAGACATTTCTGGCCCAGCAATTGGTACTCCAATACCACAGAAGGTCACAGATTATGGAAATGTATCTTTGTTTTTTCATAACTAACATAGACATTTCACTCCCTACATTGCAGGCAAAATATATCAGAAGCTTTTCACTAGTGATGAGCCGAACACCCCCGGGTTCGGTTCGCACCAGAACCCGCGAACGGACCGAAAGTTCGAACGAACATTAGAACCCTATTAAATACAATGGATGCGAACGTTCGAATTCTAAAGTGCTAATTATAAAAACTATTATGCATGTTATTGTCCTAAAAAGGGTTTGGGAACCCGGGTTCTGCACCAGGGGACATGTATCAATGCAAAAATAAGTTTTAAAAACGGTCGTTTTCCGGGAGCAGTCATTTTAATGATGCATAAAGTGAAAAAAAAAAAGTCAAATATTCCTTTAAATATCGTACCTGGGGGGTGTCTAAAGTATGCCTGTGAAGTGCCACGTGTTTCCCGTGTTTAGAACTGTCCCTGCACAAAATGACACTTCTAAAGGAAAAAAAAGCCATTTAAAACTGCTTGCGGCTTTAATGTAATGTCTGGTCCCGGTAATATGGATGAAAATCTTTAAGAAAAATGGCATAGCTACCCCATGACCCCCCCCCTACCCCAGCCCATTACCAGCCCCTTTGGGTCTTGTATGGATATTAAGGGGAACCCCGCACATAAAATAAAAAAGGCCCTATATACTCTGAACAGCCGTATACAGGCGGTGCATACAAGACAGGGACTGTAGGTTTGTTCTTATGTAGAATCTGTTTGTAATTTTGAACAGGTACATTGTTGAAGTGTAGCTCCAGACCAAAAATCTATTTTTAAACTTTTTGGAAAACATAGGTAAGGGTTATCACCCCTGTAACATTTGTTTTGCTGTCTGTGCCCCTGTTCAGAACATTTCACCTCACTTTCCGTCCTAATGACAACTGTTTTTGAAATGTGGTGTTTTTCTTGAAACAAGGATTGCTGATAAAGCATCAGTACAGAGGAGACACCTTTCTCCCATATTTATTCTTACAGGAGAGAATTTTCCTTCCTAGTGGTAGATTTCCTCTCACTTCCTGTTGTCTTCTTGCGTTTGCAAGTAGGAGTCGTTTGTAAGTTGGATGTTTGAAAGTAGGGACCTGCCGTATATACTCTGCAGAAATAGGCCCCTTAGTTGTTGGTGTTGGCACAACACTGTAAGCACTCACAGTTACTCTTGGTTGGTGCTGGAACGCCCTGCTGTCAACTATTATATCAGGAATTTTAATTACATATAATTGTTGAACAGTGGTAGTAAAAATTGGGCCTTTGATGGTGGTGCTGGTGCCACAACACTGTAAGCCCTGACAGTTACTCTTGGTGGGTGCAGCAATGGGCCCTGCTGTGAATTATTAGATCAAGAATTGTAATTACATGCCCCTGTTGAACAGGGGCTGAAAAATTGGGCCTTAGGCACTGGTGGCACAACACTGCAACCCTTCACAGATACTGTACTTGGAGCACAGCAATGAGCCCTGTTGCAAAGTATTGCTTCAAAAATTGTAATGACACGCCCCTGTTAAACAGGGGCTGAAAAATTGGGCCTTAGGCACTGGTGGCACAACACTGCAACTCCTCACAGATACTGTACTTGGAGCACAGCAATGAGCCCTGTTGCAAAGTATTGCTTCAAAAATTGTAATTACACGCCCCTGTTAAACAGGGGCTGAAAAATTGGGCGTTAGGCACTGGTGGCGGCACCCATAAACAAAAATGATCTTCCAAGCTATCATCATCAATCGTATCATTGAGGACTCGGAGGAGGAGGATAGCCAGTCAACATAACAGCACAGGCACTCAGCATCAGCATCAGTCTTGAAGGGATGTGACATTTTAAAATCAATTAGTCTGTTATATCAGCATCAGGTGTGTGGTAGCTGGTGGTGATCCAAGACTGGTTCATCTTGATGAAAGTCAGTCGATCAACCGAGTCGGTGGACAGGCGCACCCTGTGATCCGTGACAAATCCTCCAGCAGCACTGAATGTGCGTTCCGAAAGAACGCTGGATGCAGGACAGGCCAGTAGCTCAATTGCATACTGTGCAAGCTCTGGCCAGTGATCCATCCTCAAGACCCAGTAAGCCAGAGGATTTTCGGTGGGGAAGGTGTCCAAGTCTGACCTTGCCCCTAGATATTCCTGCACCATGTTTATCAGACGCTGGCGATGGTTGCTGGAACCGATCATACTTTGGGGCTGCGGACTAAAGAATTGTCTGAACGCATCGGTCAGACGGCCACCTTCCCCACCGCTCCTTCTTTGACTGGCCGAAGCCTCAGCAACTCGTTGTCCAGGACCAGGAGTTTGCAACCTCCCAGTCTCTGGGAACGCGTTGCACAGACCTTTCTGCAAGGCCTCCCGGAGTTGTCTCATCCTCTGCTCCCTCTGCGACGGTAACATAAGGTCCGCAACCTTACCCTTGTACCGTGGATCAAGGAGAGTGGCCAGCCAGTAATGGTCCCTCTCCTTGATCCGAAGAATACGAGGATCCTTCCGCAGACTTTGCAGGATCAGGGAGGCCATGCAGCGTAGGTTTGCTGAGGCATTCGCTCCGGAGTCCTCTGGGTCACTAAGGACGACATGATCCGCAGCCACCTCCTCCCAGCCACGTACAAGTCCACTGGTTTCTTGGGACTGTAAATCATCCCTAAAAGACTGCTGCTGATGATGCTGAGTGCCAGCCTCCACCTCCATGCTGACACAATCCTCCTCCTCCTCCTCCTCCTCCTCCTCCTCCTCTTCCTGTGCGATGGGTGGGACAGAAGGAACACTGTCTGGGTAAAGGGGGCCTTGAGAGGCAAGGAAGTCCTCCTCTTCCTGCCTCTGTTCTGCCTCAAGTGCCCTGTCCATTATTCCACGCAGCGTGTGCTCCAACAGGTGGACAAGAGGTACAGTGTCACTGATGCATGCACTGTCACTGCTCACCATCCTCGTGGCCTCCTCAAATGGTGCCAGGACAGTGCATGCATCCCTGATCATGCCCCACTGGCGTGGAGAAAAAAAACCAAGCTCCCCTGACCCTGTCCTGGTGCCGTAGTCGCACAGGTACTCATTGATGGCCCTCTGCTGCGTGTGCAGCCGCTGCAGCATGGCCAACGTTGAGTTCCACCTGGTGGGCATGTCACATATAAGGCGGTTCTTGGGCAGGTTCAACTCCTTTTGCAGCTCAGCCAGGCGAGCACTGGCATTATAAGATCTGCGGAAATGCACACAGACTTTCCTGGCCTGCCTCAGGACATCCTGTAAGCCCGGGTACCTGCCCAAGAAGCGCTGCACCACCAGGTTAAGGACGTGAGCCACACAGGGCACATGGGTCAGTTGTCCCTGTCGGAGGGCGGAGAGGAGGTTGGTGCCATTGTCGCAAACCACCATTCCTGGCTTAAGCTGGCGTGGCGTCAACCACCTCTCGGCCTGGCCCTGCAGAGCAGACAGGACCTCTGCCCCAGTGTGGCTTCTGTCCCCCAAACACACCAGCGCAAGCACGGCATGGCATCTTTTTGCCTGCGTACTTGCGTAGCCCCGTGAACGGCTACGGAGCACCGCTGGTTCATAGGACAAACCACAGGAAGAGGCCATGGAGGAAGAAGAAGAGGAGGGGGTGGAGGAGAGAGGTGTGTCACAACCAGTAGTAGCATTTTGGAGGCGTGGCGGTGGGACAACCTCCAACACTACTGCACCTTGTCCTGAATCCTTCCCAGCTGCCAAAAGAGTGACCCAATGGGCCGTGAAAGAAAGGTAACGTCCCTGTCCATGCCTGCTGGACCATGAGTCAGCGGTAATATGCACCTTACCGCTGACCGCCCTGTCCAGCGAGGCCAAGACATTGCCTTCCACATGCCGGTAGAGAGCCGGAATAGCCTTCCGTGAGAAAAAGTGGCGTTTGGGAACCTGCCACTGAGGAACCGCACATTGCACAAACTCACGGAAGGGGGCCGAGTCTACCAACTGAAAAGGCAGCAGTTGAAGCGCTAGCAATTTAGCCAAGCTAGCATTCAACCGCTGGGCATGTGGATGGCTGGGAGTGAACTTCTTTCGACGGTCCAGCAGCTGGGGCAGGGAAATTTGCCTGCTAGAATCGGACGTCGGTGTACTGCTAGCAGAGTGGGCGCAAGTACTTGGCTGTGACACACCTAATTCTACACCTTCATTCCTCTCAGTGCATGTTTCAGAGAGGACTGAAGTTATAGTGGGGTTGGAGATCCCAGCTGATGCGGTGCAAGGAGAGGTCCGCTTTGTTCTTTGGTGTGGGTCTTTGAGGTAGGCTTGCCAACGAGCTGCATGGCAGGTCAACATATGTCTGGTCAGGCATGTGGTACCCAAGCGGCTGATGTTTTGGCCACGCGATATACGCTTGAGACATATGTTGCAAACAGCAGCTGTGCGATCTGATGCACTAGCCTCAAAAAAGGCCCACACCAAAGAACTTTTTGAATGACGGGCAGAGGCAGCGCCCTGCACAGGCGGAGCTCTGCGGTGTGATTCCGTCGGTGTACTGCCCTTACGCTGGCCACCAAAGGGCATCCTGCCTCGTTGGAGATGTGCCTCCTCCTCATCCTCCTCCTCCTCCTCTCTCCTATTAGGCACCCACGTGGAGTCATTGACCTCATCATCCCCTCCCTCCTCATCACTGGAGCCAATCTGGCAGTATGCTGCAGCTGCTGGAACATGACTGCCAGATTGGTGTCCTTCTTGAGCAGCCCCTCTGTCTGCTCTCACGCTACTGCCTTCCTCTAGCTGGGTTTCATCATCAGACCCTTCGAAACGCTGGGCATCCTCCTGGAGCATGTACCCAACACTGTGCTGAAACAGTTCGGGGGACTCCTCAGGAGGAGGACATGGTGGGTCTAGGGAAGGAGTGACTGATGATTTGTCTGACATTGATACCAGGGAAGACGACGCTTTGGCAGCTGCTTTTCCAGTACCCTGAGCCTGGGTGAGAGAGGATGAGGAGGAGGAGGAGGGCTTGGTCATCCACTCTACCAAGTCTTCGGCATGATGTGGCTCAACATGTCCAGCTGCCGAAAAGAAGGACAAGCGTGTCCCATGGCCATGTGCTGATGACAATGCACCGCGTCCACGACCAGCACTGTTGCCCCCAGACACAGAGCCTGCTTGCCCTCTTTTATTGCCTCCTGACTGTCTGCCTCTCCTTGTTTGCCTTCCAGACATTCTAATAGATGGCCTGCAGGGAGATGGGAAAAAAGCAATAAGGGCTACCTTCAGGTGTCCTTCTCTGTCCCTTGAAACAAGGACTTTCACAGTGAAAGAAACTGACACTGTCCCTACCTAGAGTTTTCTGTCCCTAGAATAAATGTTTTTTTTAATCACAATATAGCACAAGGAAAATTAACTCACTGTCCTTACAGGTCCCTGGAAACAAGGACTTGCAGAGTGAAAGAAACTGACACTGTCCCTACCTAGAGTTTTCTGTCCCTAGAATAAATGTTTTTTTTAAGCACAATATAGCACAAGGACAATTAACTCACTGTCCTTACAGGTCCCTGGAAACAAGGACTTGCAGAGTGAAAGAAAAAAAACACTCTCCCTACCTACAGTTTTCTGTCCCTAGAAAAAATGTTTTTTTTAAGCACAATATAGCACAAGTAAAATTAACTCACTGTCCTTACAGGTCCCTGGAAACAAGGACTTGCAGAGTGAAAGAAACTGACACTGTCCCTACCTAGAGTTTTCTGTCCCTAGAATAAATGTTTTTTTTAAGCACAATATAGCACAAGGACAATTAACTCACTGTCCTTACAGGTCCCTGGAAACAAGGACTTGCAGAGTGAAAGAAAAAAAACACTCTCCCTACCTACAGTTTTCTGTCCCTAGAAAAAATGTTTTTTTTAAGCACAATATAGCACAAGTAAAATTAACTCACTGTCCTTACAGGTCCCTGGAAACAAGGACTTGCAGAGTGAAAGAAAAAAAACACTCTCCCTACCTACAGTTTTCTGTCCCTAGAAAAAATGTTTTTTTTAATCACAATATAGCACAAGGAAAATTAACTCACTGTCCTTACAGGTCCCTGTAAACAAGGACTTGCAGAGTGAAAGAAACTGACACTGTCCCTACCTGGAGTTTTCTGTCCCTAGAATAAATGTTTTTTTTAATCACAATATAGCACAAGGAAAATTAACTCACTGTCCTTACAGGTCCCTGGAAACAAGGACTTGCAGAGTGAAAGAAACTGACACTGTCCCTACCTAGAGTTTTCTGTCCCTAGAATAAATGTTTTTTTTAATCACAATATAGCACAAGGAAAATTAACTCACTGTCCTTACAGGTCCCTGGAAACAAGGACTTGCAGAGTGAAAGAAACTGACACTGTCCCTACCTAGAGTTTTCTGTCCCTAGAATAAATGTTTTTTTTAATCACAATATAGCACAAGGAAAATTAACTCACTGTCCTTACAGGTCCCTGGAAACAAGGACTTGCAGAGTGAAAGAAACTGACACTGTCCCTACCTAGAGTTTTCTGTCCCTAGAATAAATGTTTTTTTTAATCACAATATAGCACAAGGAAAATTAACTCACTGTCCTTACAGGTCCCTGGAAACAAGGACTTGCAGAGTGAAAGAAACTGACACTGTCCCTACCTAGAGTTTTCTGTCCCTAGAATAAATGTTTTTTTTAAGCACAATATAGCACAAGGACAATTAACTCACTGTCCTTACAGGTCCCTGGAAACAAGGACTTGCAGAGTGAAAGAAAAAAAACACTCTCCCTACCTACAGTTTTCTGTCCCTAGAAAAAATGTTTTTTTTAATCACAATATAGCACAAGGAAAATTAACTCACTGTCCTTACAGGTCCCTGGAAACAAGGACTTGCAGAGTGAAAGAAACTGACACTGTCCCTACCTAGAGTTTTCTGTCCCTAGAATAAATGTTTTTTTTAATCACAATATAGCACAAGGACAATTAACTCACTGTCCTTACAGGTCCCTGGAAACAAGGACTTGCAGAGTGAAAGAAACTGACACTGTCCCTACCTAGAGTTTTCTGTCCCTAGAATAAATGTTTTTTTTAAGCACAATATAGCACAAGGACAATTAACTCACTGTCCTTACAGGTCCCTGGAAACAAGGACTTGCAGAGTGAAAGAAACTGACACTGTCCCTACCTAGAGTTTTCTGTCCCTAGAATAAATGTTTTTTTTAATCACAATATAGCACAAGGAAAATTAACTCACTGTCCTTACAGGTCCCTGGAAACAAGGACTTGCAGAGTGAAAGAAACTGACACTGTCCCTACCTAGAGTTTTCTGTCCCTAGAATAAATGTTTTTTTTAATCACAATATAGCACAAGGAAAATTAACTCACTGTCCTTACAGGTCCCTGGAAACAAGGACTTGCAGAGTGAAAGAAACTGACACTGTCCCTACCTAGAGTTTTCTGTCCCTAGAATAAATGTTTTTTTTAATCACAATATAGCACAAGGACAATTAACTCACTGTCCTTACAGGTCCCTGGAAACAAGGACTTGCAGAGTGAAAGAAACTGACACTGTCCCTACCTAGAGTTTTCTGTCCCTAGAATAAATGTTTTTTTTAAGCACAATATAGCACAAGGACAATTAACTCACTGTCCTTACAGGTCCCTGGAAACAAGGACTTGCAGAGTGAAAGAAACTGACACTGTCCCTACCTAGAGTTTTCTGTCCCTAGAATAAATGTTTTTTTTAATCACAATATAGCACAAGGAAAATTAACTCACTGTCCTTACAGGTCCCTGGAAACAAGGACTTGCAGAGTGAAAGAAACTGACACTGTCCCTACCTAGAGTTTTCTGTCCCTAGAATAAATGTTTTTTTTAAGCACAATATAGCACAAGGACAATTAACTCACTGTCCTTACAGGTCCCTGGAAACAAGGACTTGCAGAGTGAAAGAAAAAAAACACTCTCCCTACCTACAGTTTTCTGTCCCTAGAAAAAATGTTTTTTTTAATCACAATATAGCACAAGGAAAATTAACTCACTGTCCTTACAGGTCCCTGGAAACAAGGACTTGCAGAGTGAAAGAAACTGACACTGTCCCTACCTAGAGTTTTCTGTCCCTAGAATAAATGTTTTTTTTAATCACAATATAGCACAAGGACAATTAACTCACTGTCCTTACAGGTCCCTGGAAACAAGGACTTGCAGAGTGAAAGAAACTGACACTGTCCCTACCTAGAGTTTTCTGTCCCTAGAATAAATGTTTTTTTTAAGCACAATATAGCACAAGGAAAATTAACTCACTGTCCTTACAGGTCCCTGGAAACAAGGACTTGCAGAGTGAAAGAAACTGACACTGTCCCTACCTAGAGTTTTCTGTCCCTAGAATAAATGTTTTTTTTAATCACAATATAGCACAAGGAAAATTAACTCACTGTCCTTACAGGTCCCTGGAAACAAGGACTTGCAGAGTGAAAGAAACTGACACTGTCCCTACCTAGAGTTTTCTGTCCCTAGAATAAATGTTTTTTTTAAGCACAATATAGCACAAGGACAATTAACTCACTGTCCTTACAGGTCCCTGGAAACAAGGACTTGCAGAGTGAAAGAAAAAAAACACTCTCCCTACCTACAGTTTTCTGTCCCTAGAAAAAATGTTTTTTTTAATCACAATATAGCACAAGGAAAATTAACTCACTGTCCTTACAGGTCCCTGGAAACAAGGACTTGCAGAGTGAAAGAAACTGACACTGTCCCTACCTAGAGTTTTCTGTCCCTAGAATAAATGTTTTTTTTAATCACAATATAGCACAAGGACAATTAACTCACTGTCCTTACAGGTCCCTGGAAACAAGGACTTGCAGAGTGAAAGAAACTGACACTGTCCCTACCTAGAGTTTTCTGTCCCTAGAATAAATGTTTTTTTTAATCACAATATAGCACAAGGAAAATTAACTCACTGTCCTTACAGGTCCCTGGAAACAAGGACTTGCAGAGTGAAAGAAACTGACACTGTCCCTACCTAGAGTTTTCTGTCCCTAGAATAAATGTTTTTTTTAATCACAATATAGCACAAGGAAAATTAACTCACTGTCCTTACAGGTCCCTGGAAACAAGGACTTGCAGAGTGAAAGAAACTGACACTGTCCCTACCTAGAGTTTTCTGTCCCTAGAATAAATGTTTTTTTTAATCACAATATAGCACAAGGACAATTAACTCACTGTCCTTACAGGTCCCTGGAAACAAGGACTTGCAGAGTGAAAGAAACTGACACTGTCCCTACCTAGAGTTTTCTGTCCCTAGAATAAATGTTTTTTTTAAGCACAATATAGCACAAGGACAATTAACTCACTGTCCTTACAGGTCCCTGGAAACAAGGACTTGCAGAGTGAAAGAAACTGACACTGTCCCTACCTAGAGTTTTCTGTCCCTAGAATAAATGTTTTTTTTAATCACAATATAGCACAAGGAAAATTAACTCACTGTCCTTACAGGTCCCTGGAAACAAGGACTTGCAGAGTGAAAGAAACTGACACTGTCCCTACCTAGAGTTTTCTGTCCCTAGAATAAATGTTTTTTTTAATCACAATATAGCACAAGGAAAATTAACTCACTGTCCTTACAGGTCCCTGGAAACAAGGACTTGCAGAGTGAAAGAAACTGACACTGTCCCTACCTAGAGTTTTCTGTCCCTAGAATAAATGTTTTTTTTAATCACAATATAGCACAAGGAAAATTAACTCACTGTCCTTACAGGTCCCTGGAAACAAGGACTTGCAGAGTGAAAGAAACTGACACTGTCCCTACCTAGAGTTTTCTGTCCCTAGAATAAATGTTTTTTTTAATCACAATATAGCACAAGGACAATTAACTCACTGTCCTTACAGGTCCCTGGAAACAAGGACTTGCAGAGTGAAAGAAACTGACACTGTCCCTACCTAGAGTTTTCTGTCCCTAGAATAAATGTTTTTTTTAAGCACAATATAGCACAAGGACAATTAACTCACTGTCCTTACAGGTCCCTGGAAACAAGGACTTGCAGAGTGAAAGAAACTGACACTGTCCCTACCTAGAGTTTTCTGTCCCTAGAATAAATGTTTTTTTTAATCACAAT
Source organism: Rana muscosa (assembly GCA_029206835.1). Classification (NCBI taxonomy): domain Eukaryota; kingdom Metazoa; phylum Chordata; class Amphibia; order Anura; family Ranidae; genus Rana; species Rana muscosa. Next base: position 298,748,217 of record CM055120.1, read on the forward strand.
ATAGCACAAGGAAAATTAACTCACTGTCCTTACAGGTCCCTGGAAACAAGGACTTGCAGAGTGAAAGAAACTGACACTGTCCCTACCTAGAGTTTTCTGTCCCTAGAATAAATGTTTTTTTTAAGCACAATATAGCACAAGGACAATTAACTCACTGTCCTTACAGGTCCCTGGAAACAAGGACTTGCAGAGTGAAAGAAAAAAAACACTCTCCCTACCTACAGTTTTCTGTCCCTAGAAAAAATGTTTTTTTTAATCACAATATAGCACAAGGAAAATTAACTCACTGTCCTTACAGGTCCCTGGAAACAAGGACTTGCAGAGTGAAAGAAACTGACACTGTCCCTACCTAGAGTTTTCTGTCCCTAGAATAAATGTTTTTTTTAATCACAATATAGCACAAGGACAATTAACTCACTGTCCTTACAGGTCCCTGGAAACAAGGACTTGCAGAGTGAAAGAAACTGACACTGTCCCTACCTAGAGTTTTCTGTCCCTAGAATAAATGTTTTTTTTAAGCACAATATAGCACAAGGACAATTAACTCACTGTCCTTACAGGTCCCTGGAAACAAGGACTTGCAGAGTGAAAGAAACTGACACTGTCCCTACCTAGAGTTTTCTGTCCCTAGAATAAATGTTTTTTTTAAGCACACTATAGCAGAAGCACAAAACACACTGACACTCTCCCTACCTATCCTTCTCTTTCCCTAAACTAAAGGAATCCAGGTTAAGCAAGAAAGAAATAACAGTCACTGTCCCTGCCTATGCTACTCTATCCCTGCTCCGGAACACACTACACTAGGCCGCCGTGCTGGCGGCCTTTTATAGTGTGGGGCGTGTACTAAACACCCTCAGCAATAATTGGCCACAGGCATCCTGCCTGTGGCCAATCATTGCTCTCCTCGCTGCCGGCGCTGTGATTGGCCAAGCATGCGGGGTCACAGTGCATGCTTGGCCAATCACAGCGCCTGGATGACACTGCGATGGCGTAGTGCATTGTGGGCCGTTCGCGTCACTCGAATTTGGCGCGAACGGCCCAAATCGTTCGATCTTCGTCGAACGATCGAACAGCCAATGTTCGAGTCGAACGTATGTTCGACTCGAACACGAAGCTCATCCCTACTTTTCACATTTCTATTCCTCCCAGGATATTTCAATGGCTACTGGCCAATTTCCCTTATAAATGAATAGAATTCAACATAACGTACTTGAGAACTTCCATTGGACCTCTCCCCAGACTTTGGATAATTTCCTTCCCTAACACCATAAAATCAAACAAGACCTTATTCGCTGGCACACAGGCAACGTCTCATGATTTGGGAGAGTTAGTATCTTGAAAATGGACACCCCTCCCTTTATCTTATACTTACTACAAGTTCTTCATATACCACCTTCTAAGCAGAATATTTCCCCAATTTCTTTGGGCCTCTAAACCCCCTAGAGCCTAGACTTATGGGAAACTTAAGTCTAGGGGGTTTAGACTAGGGTGCCCACGTGTCCCAGATTGCCCGGGACTGTCCCGCAATTGACATGTCTGTCCTGGGTCCCGGGCACCTTCATTCCAAGACAATACAATGTCCCGGAATGAAATAGAGGACACAGCCACCCCCTACTAACTAGTAACTACATTTCCAGAACTGGTTCCTAGGGCCGGCGCTGCCTGGCATCTTGCAACCAGTCACAATTTACTCTCAGACAGTGAGGCCTGCGCCTAGTGCAGCACTGCTGTCCCCACCCACCTCGGCACCTCCTTCTCCGGCACTCAGCCGCAAGCAGCAGGGACTGGTGTGATCTTCACTCCCCGTATAGTGACTCCACTCCTTTCCTTCTACGCAAGTGGCTCATGCAGAGGGAGTGACAACAGCACTGCATCTGGTGGCAGGCTATGGGTGGCAAGCGGCACTGCATCTGGTGGCAGGCGGCACTGCATCTGTTGGCAAGTGGCACATTCACCTGACAAAGAACCCGCCGCCTAATTCCCCATCAACCCGAGACTACATTTCTCCCTGCCCCCTCATCTCTTTTTGGGGAAGGTGAGGGGGGTGTCCCTGAATAGCAGTTTGGAAATGTGGTCACCTTAGTTTAGACGTATTGTACATCTTTCCCCTAAGCATCAGTCACTAGCCAGGCAGCTTGGTAGTGGGAAATGTCAGGCATGGGGCAGCCTACATTATCCCCTTGCAAAATCTTCCTTGGTGCGCATATAAAATCCCTCCTAACATTAAAACTCCCCCACTATAGGCACTAACTGGGCCATTTGTCAAAAATGTTCCCTAGTGAGGACACCTCACCTTTTCCCTCTTCCCTATTCCGGGAATATTCCGGGAAACCTTGCTTTCCCACCAGAAGTTGAAGATGCTCAATTCAAAAAAACGACTTCACTCAAAGACCAATAGGGCCCATCATTTCATAACCCATCTAAATTGTCCCTCCTTAAATTACATGGTAGCAGACTCATTCTTGGCATGACTGGACTTTTTGTAAACATACCAAATGTCCCAAACTTTTGAATCTTTTGAGTCAGTGACTTCCACAAGCCCCTTACAAGGTTTGAGAGGGAGTGTGATGAAACAAAATCCCTTAAGGCCCGTACACACGATCCAATTTTATGGCCATAATTGTCTGATGGACGTGTTGTGTCGGATAATCTGACCGTGTGTATACAAGTCCGTCCAACTAAAATCTGATGTATAAACACGCATGTTCCGAACCAATGCTAAACATCGGACAACAATAGGAGAAGTTGCCCAAAGGGTGGCAGTAAATAGCTGAAAAACCACGTGGTTTGGTGAATGTTGGCTGAAAATGTTGTGCCGTGTGTATGCATACCAAGTTCACGCGGCCAACGCCCTTCGGATCAAAATCCACGGAAGAGTCGGATGGAAGTCCGATCGTGTGTACGAGGCTTTAGACACACAATCTTGTAAAAGTCCAATTTATTCAACTAGCTACCGAAAAATTTACACCTGAATGTAAAGAGACTATCCTATTCTTTACACTTAAAAACTCTATTTGCACAAAATACCAGGAATCTGGATTTAAAATCCTCCCCTGGTAATGGTACAAGACACCTCAATTACTCCACCATGTATTCCCAATGACCCCGAATACTTGCTGGAGATGTGGGCAAACATTGGGGACATCTTACATATATTCTGATCATACCTAGATTCTTCTGGGACATGTTTCCATTTCCATCTCCAAAATATTCATCTGACAATTGTTCTCCTACAACAAAAATCATACCCAGGAAATCCTACAGAAGATTAATGCTACCACACCTGGTCAATGTCGCCAAGAGTTGTATCCCAGAGATGGGGAGACAACCACAGGCCTCACCCATATCATCCTGGCTAACCACAACAATAGAAATTAGGAGGATGGGAGATCTCATCTCCTCTAGCAGGGATTTTTCCAACAAACTTATGAGGACCTGGTTCTCCTGAAATGACTTGGTTCTCACTAGGGTGACCACGTGTCCCGGATTGCCCGGGACAGTCCCGCATTTTGCAGGTCTGTCCCGGGCACCTTTATTCCAGGACAATACAGTGTCCCGGAATGAAACTGACACAGCCACCCCCCCCCCCCAGGCCAATCTGATGCCCCCAAAAAAGGGTGCCACATCACCGCTTTACTCACTGACAGTACTTGTCCTGGCCGGGAACGCCTAGAGGAGCACAATCCCTGCCCCCTGCTTGTGATTGGAGAAATCATAAATCCCGCCTCTTGTGTCCAATCACTGTGCTGTGATTCGTTACAGCACAAGCTGATTTTTGGGAAGGGGGGGTGTCCCTAAATGGTAGTTTGGAAATGTGGTCACCCTAGTTCTCACCCCTGAGCACAGGGCTCTATTGTGCAATGATTCCACTCAGTCAACATGAGGACCTGATGGTGGGAAATACGTGGATCGACTGCCGCTTGGCATGGGTGGGAGGGACTTCGCTGTCTGCTTTTCCATATCCACTGTCCTTTGCTAAACTACTCACCCACTCCCACCCTCAGATATGGGTGCCCAACCTGCAGCCCTCCAGCTGTTGCGGAAATACAAGTCCCATCGTGCCTCTGCCTTTGGGAGTCATACTTATAACTGTCAGTCTTGCAATGCATCATGGGACTTGTAGTTAGCTGGAGGACCAAAGGCTAGTCTATAAGAATTCTGAGGGCTAGATAAACTCTTTCTGATAATACAGGAAGTGTGCAAAGGGCAGCTTTGAATTTTTGTCAGGATCAACAGGTATTTGCCTTTGTACTCATTAAACAGATTTAACAGAAGGCTATTAACAGACCAAAAGGGGTCAAATAAATAAAGTTCATTGTTATGTTTACATACACTTTAAAGCTTTTATTGAAATATGTGAAATAGAAATTAGTAATTAATTCATTTCATAACGCGCTCATATACATATATAAGTATCAAAAATCAATAATGGTGAAATTTGCAACAATAAAGTCCATGAACCACCACCAACGGATCTTCAATCATGTGCACAGTGATGTATACAAATTCAGTGAAGAGAAAGAGGTGCCGTCTTCCACCGGTTTAGGCAAACATCCTACTCACCAGATCGATCAGACACCCATGACAGATGTCAAATAAGCAGAGATGTGTATAAAGATGTATCTACCAATGCAAGCGACCCTCACCGATGGTATAGCCAAACAAAGATAGAAATCATGAATCAAGGGAAGAAAAGAGAAATTCTCACAGTGCAACTTGTAGCCAGTTTATTCATAAAAAAGTTATGGTTTTCACAGCCCAAACACATGACCCCTGATGACGTCAGATGTGCTGACGAAACGCGTCGGGTTACGTAGTGCGTGATAGAGGTGCCGTCTTCAACCGGTTTAGGCAAACATCCTAATCACCAGATCGATCAGACACCCATGACAGATGTCAAATAAGCAGAGATGTGTATAAAGATGTATCCACCAATGCAAGCGACCCTCACCGATGGTATAGCCAAACAAAGATGGAAATCATGAATCAAGGGAAGAAAAGAGAAATTCTCACAGTGCAACTTGTAGCCAGTTTATTCATAAAAAAGTTATGGTTTTCACAGCCCAAACACATGACCCCTGATGACGTCAGATGTGCTGACGAAACGCGTCGGGTTACGTAGTGCGTGATAGGGGTGCCGTCTTCAACCGGTTTAGGCAAACATCCTAATCACCAGATCGATCAGACACCCATGACAGATGTCAAATAAGCAGAGATGTTTATAAAGATGTATCCACCAATGCAAGCGACCCTCGCCGATGGTATAGCCAAACGAAGATGAAAATGATAAATCAAGGGAAGAAAAGAGAACTCCTCATAGTGCAACTTGTACCCAGTTTATTCACAAAAAAGTAATGTTTTTTATTCCAATAAAAAACGTATACAGAATGGGGCAGGTACGCCAAGTTGCGTTCCACCTGCGCTCCAGTACAATGGCAGAAGTGACGTATCACGCACTACGTTACCCGACGCGTTTCGTCTGCACATCTAATGTCATCAGGGGTCATGTGATCGGGGGTGAAAACCATAATTTTTTATGAATAAACTGGCTACAAGTTTCACTATGAGGAGTTTTCTTTTCTTCCCTTGATTTATGATTTTCATCTTTGTTTGGCTATACCATCGGCGAGGGTCGCTTGCATCGGTGGATACATCTTTATACACATCTCTGCTTATTTGACATCTGTCATGGGTGTCTGATCGATCTGGTGAGTAGGATGTTTGCCTAAACCGGAGGAAGACAGCACCTCTTTCTCTTCACTGAATTTGTATACATCACTGTGCACATGATTAAAGATCCGTTGGTGGTGATGGAAAACCAAATTTGGGGAGTGTGGGACTTTATGGGTGCCGCTTAAAAATAAAATTATATTACAACTCATATCGAGTAAAAAAATTATTTATTTCAAAAGCAGAAGAAAGAATATACAAAACTATCACAAATAGAGAAAGAAATACATTTCCTCTATGTCGTTTTTCCACGCTTATATTCTACATGTTTCGCCTTGCGGTTTCCTCAGGAACATACGTGGGTATTCTTCTCTAATATTTGAATACAAAGATGAAAGATCAATTTTATATATCAAGACACATTTGAAAATACTTCTACATTAGGTATATATGTGTACATACATGGTTACATCCAGAGGGTTGCGGAAACTTCTAATCGGGTGGTTCTGAGTCCAACGTTTAAGGGTTCAGACACCGTATTGTGAGCGTTGGTGTTAGAGCAGTTTAATGGGCACAGAAACCGTCCCTTTCTCTATATGTGACAGTTTTGTATATTCTTTCTTCGGCTTTTGTAATAAATCAATTTTTTACACGATATGAGTTGTAATAGAATTTTACTTCTAAGCGGCACCCATAAAGTCCCACACTTCCCAAATTGGGTTTTCTATTATTTATTTTTTCTAATGGATGATGGTGCTAAATAATTAAATCTGGGAAGTGATCATTCTAAGTTATCATCTTTTCCCTTGGTGGTGGTTCATGGACTTTATTATTGCAAATTTCACCATTATTGATTTTTGATATCTATATACGTATATGAGCGCGGTATGAAATGAATTAATTACTAATTTCCATTTCACATTTTTTTGATCCTTGGTTACACTACGGGTTTCTCTTTATTCATTTGTATTTATACCTATAGCATCTATTTATTGATTGTTTGATCCAGGGTGCGCGCGGCTTATAGGTTTCACCTTTTTTTTTTCACCTTTATTGAAATATATTCCCTAATAGCCACAAAGGATATATATACACTTTGTGTGCACCAAATGGCTTTGCGAACCCAGATATTACTTTGAAAAAGTAGCAGTGACATCATCAATGTGCTGTACATAGCCTGTGCAGAGAGAAGCAAGGAGAGAGGCGCCTCTAAGTGCAGCAGTAAAAAACTTTAATTAGTAAATAACATAATACACTCACATATAGGTGAATGAATACAGGCGTGTGGAAAATGTCAGGATGACGACCAGCCGATGAGCCGGCTTCCAGGGACAACAATCCTGTTAGATGTTCAGAGGCGAGATTTGGAACACACAAGTGGCTGGATGGCAGGGACTGACGTCATCAGAGATGGACGCGTTTCATGAGCGTGCAGGCTAGCGATGTCCTGGCAAGCCGGCTCATCCATCCACAAGAGACACTCCTGCTTCACACAGCTGAGCTGGAAACCTGTGTACTGTGATCTGCAGCTGCTGGTCGTCATCCTGACATTTTCCACACGCCTGTATTCATTCACCTATATGTGAGTGTATTATGTTATTTACTAATTAAAGTTTTTTACTGCTGCACTTAGAGGCGCCTCTCTCCTTGCTTTTCAGTTTTACTCAGAACATGGTTTCTGTTCATCCATGACGGCTGCCCTGTGCAAAGTGGATCCCCTCCATCCCTGTTTTCTTGTACATACATCATAGTATGTAGCTAGACTCTATGGACTTCTTTTTAGACCATTCATATACATCATATGGTGTTGTGTATTATAACCTATTTTACTTTGTTATATTTTTTGCCATGTTTTTATTGTAATTTATTTATTTATTTATATAATTTTTTAATTTTTATTTTTTTATTATATAATTTTTTTTATTTTTATTTTTTTTGGATTATATTCAATTGGGGACATATATGTCTATGTGGATATTGTGCGCCACTACTTGTTTGTGTATTTGTGCAGAGAGAAGAGCTGTGGGAGGAAACCCAGCAGGCTCCACCCACTACAGAAAACTACAGGAGGGGGGCGGGGACAAGACCAGTCTCTCTGCAAAAGGAGAGGGAGCAGAGGTGTGGGAGGAGATCAACAGGCCCAACCCACTACAGAAAACTACAGGAGGGGGCGGGGACAAGACCAGTCTCTCTGCAAAAGGAGAGGGAGCAGAGGTGTGGGAGGAGATCAACAGGCCCAACCCACTACAGAAAACTACAGGAGGGGGCGGGGACAAGACCAGTCTCCCTGCAAAAGGAGAGGGAGCAGAGGTGTGGGAGGAGATCAGCAGGCTCCACCAGCTACAGAAAACTACAGGAGGGGGTGGGGACAAGACCAGTCTCCCTGCACAAGGAGAGGGAGCAGAGCTGTTGGAGGAGATCAGAAGGCTCCACCCACTACAGAAAAACCACAGGAGGGGGCGGGGACAAGACCAGTCTCCCTGCACATGGACTGGTTTACTGCACAGATCTGGAAGGAATACACAAAGCACACCAATATTCAAGAAGAATACACATGACCAATAGATTTAAACAATATTTACTTATCCCGGAGTTCAGCTTTAAGACTTTCCCAGTGTGCACTTGAGTAATGTTGTGCATGTTTTGCTCCGATTGGTTGATGTGTAGTATTTTGCCACCAAATTTGTGTGTGTGTAATATATTTCAGCCGAACTTGACACCCCAAGATGGAATTCCCCTCTAAGTGAAAGATTTCAGTGTTCAGTCAGCTGACACTTATATAACCAATTCATTTTGGTGATGATGTCATGTGACCATGTTTGGTTTGGCTGTGAGTAAGAGTCTGTGCATCTTCAGTGGTTTACAATACCATCCTTAGTCATGAGGTTCGTCTTTCATGCGGTCCCTCTTGTGAAATGTTTGGGTGTTTTTATTTCTAGTTTACATATTTTTTTTTTTTTGTGAATGAGTAGGTATGTACCCCTTGGGGAACCCTTATTTTTATAGGGGGCTTCCAGATTTTGATAAACCGCCTACTTTTGGACCCCCACAACCACCAGGCCAGGGTTGTGGAGAAGAGGCCCTTGCTCTCATCATCATGAAGTCAAGGTGCTTTGACAGGGGGGCCCCTCTATGTTGATGACAAATGGCCTGGGTGGCCTTATATTGTTCAGGGTGAAGGGCTGAGACGCTCGTCCCCCCCCCCCATCCCTTACCTGGCCCATCAGGCTGCATACACAGATTAAATGTCTTGTATGGGTTTTAGGGGGACCCTCACTCTTTTGTGGGATCCCCCTTTTCCAATCATTTTTATTATTTTTCCCCCAAAAAAAGGGGTGTATACAAAACATAGTGAGATTGACACATAAGTACAATTGTCTTCCATACATAGAGTAAGAAAAAAAGGAACACTCATATGAAAGGGGAGGAAAAGCAAATGCGTGGCATCCCCCTTGAAATGGATTTAATGTGGGTTTCCTAACAGAACTCACACGTTTTTTTTTCATGGGGTACCTCCTTAACCACTTTAGTACCGCACTATAGCCAAAAGATGGCTACAGCGCAGCACTATAGTTCTGGGAGGGTGTCCACTAAAGTCCTCCCAGAACTTCGCCCCCTGCAGCATGCAACGGGCACGCTCTGTGACCTCTGTGTCTTTCAGACAAAGTGTATCACAGTTCGGGTTAAAGGGCCAATTACAGTGGCCCTTTACCATGTGATCAGCCATGTCCAATCACTGCTGATCACATGTAAACAGATTTGCCGATTATCCGCAGTTCTTTCCTCACGCGCTGTGTCTGTGTGAGGAAAGGAGTGCTGATAACCAGCAAGGCTGTCAGCACATTATTTACATTGATCATCAGTGTCTTGATCATCAGTGCAGCCCCATCAGTGTCAATCAGTGCTGCCTCATCAGTGCCCACCAGTGTCACCTGATCAGTGCTGCGATGAAAGGAAATTCCGGGTGGCTGCACACCAAACTGAGATCCAAATGCCTTTAGTCACAAAAAAACATGAAGAACATGAGGAGCACTACATGTACAAGCAAGGAAGGAACGGCTTACATGTTTTGCACACAAATTGTGCTTTATCAAAGCCCCAGTGCTGCCTCATCTGTGCCACCTATCAGTGCCCATCAGTGCTGCCAATCAGTGCCACAAATCAGTGCCCATTAGTGCCGCCTCATCAGTGCAGCCCCGTCAGTGCCCATCAGTGCTGCCTTATCTGTGCAGCCTCAGCAGTGCCCATCAGTGCTGCCTTATCTGTGCAGCCTCATCAGTGCAGCCTCATCAGCGCACATTAGTGAAGAAGATTTTTTTATTTGCAACATTTTATACCAGAAACAGAAACTCAGAAACTAAGAAAAAGGTTTTATCTTTTTTTTTTGGTCAAAGTTTTTGGTTATTTTTTCATTTGTTTTCATTTGTTTACCAAAACAATGAAAACCCCAGTGGTGATTAAATACAACCAAAAGAAAGCTTTATCTGTCCCAAACAAAAGATAGAAATGTCATATGGGTACAGTGTAGCATGACCGCACAATTGTCATTCAAAGTGTGACAGCACTGTGAGCTGAAAATTGGCCTGGGCAGGAAGGGGGTGAAAGTGCCTGGTATTGAAGTGGTTAAAATCCACAACAGACTCAGAGTCTGGTATGTATTTTTTTTTCGGGGGGGGGGGGGGGCCTCTATGCCATTTTATATTTGCTAATTTTGCTATAGGATGTGCTACAGCAAAAGTGATATTTACAAAAAAAAAATGTAATAAAAAAAATTGCCAGCAAATGACATTTCATTGTCCTCACATTACACAGTTTTGGTAAATCTAAAGCTAGCCATACCCTACCAGTGATGGTGAACCTTGGTACCCCAGATGCTTTGGAACTACATTTCCCATGATGCTCATGCACTCTGCAGTGTACTGGAGCATCATGGGAAATGTAGTTCCAAAACATCTAGGGGTATCAAGGTTCGTCATTACTGCCATAGCTCCCAACTGTCCCTGATTTCGAGGGACTGTCCCTGATTCGGAGCAATGTCCCTCTGTCCCTCATTCCTCCTCATTTGTCCCTCATTTTGGTCTGCTCTATGTATATAAAATGCACTTTTGATCTATCAAAAAGTGTTTCCCAGTGCTAAACCTTTCATTCAAAATTTAAATTGCTGCATTTGTAAATTCCAAAAGCCAATATAAAGGAATAGTAGTGGTAAAAAAAAAAAAAGCACCAATCTTGTTTTTTTGTACAATTCTCCTTTAAGGGGGCGTGGCAAGGGGTGTGTCCTATGCCTGCATGCTTTTGCTGATAGCAGATAATGTCCCTCATTCCCATTTCAAAAAGTTGGGAGGTATGATCACTGCTACAATCTGCATCAACTATGTAGTATGAGGAGCAGGGTCAGTGCTACCACTAGGAAAACTAAGGGGCGCACTGTTGCCTAGGGCGCCCGGCCACTGGTGTTCCTACTCTCTTGTTTCTGCAGCAAGCAACTAAGTCTCAGCATCAGTAGGCAGCCGCCGCTCCGTTCGCACATAGTTTCAGAGGCGCAGCGGAGGACTGTCTGTGTCCTGACTCCCGAATGAATGGAAACAAACAAACATTCATTGATGGGCGCTGGTGAGGCTGCATTCAATGCGCACTGGTGAGGTTGCGTTCGATGGGCACTGGTGAGGCTGCATTCGATGGGCGCTGGTGAGGCTGCATTCGATGGGCGCTGGTGAGGATGCATTTGATGGGCTCTGGTGAGGCTGCATTCGATGGGCTCTGGTGAGGCTGCATTCAATGGGCACTGGTGAGGCTACATTCGATGGGCGCTGGCGAGGCTGCATTCGATGGGCGCTGGTGAGGCTGCATTCGATGGGCGCTGGTGAGGCTGCATTCGATGGGCACTGGTGAGGCTGCATTCGATGGGCGCTGGTAAGGGTGCATTCGATGGGCACTGGTGAGGCTGCATTTGATGGGCACTGGTGAGGATGCATTTGATGGGCGCTGGTGAGGCTGCATTCGATGGGCGCTGGTGAGGCTGCATTCGATGGGCGCTGGTAAGGGTGCATTCGATGGGCACTGGTGAGGCTGCATTCGATGGGCGCTGGTGAGGATGCATTCGATGGGCGCTGGTGAGGCTGCATTTGATGGGCGCTGATGGGCTGCATTTGATGGGCACTTTATTAAAAAGGTGGGGTATACATGGGCAGGGAAAATAGGGTGGAGTCAGGGGTGGAGCAAGGGTGGAGGCGGCAAAATGAGGTTTCGCCTAGGGCAGTGGTTCTCAACTCCAGTCCTCGGGACCCACTAACAGGCCAGGTTTGCAAGATAACTGAAATGCATCACAGGTGATATAATTTGCTGCTCAGGGATTGCAGGATTTTAGTCTGCATCTCCCCAAGGTAATACTTAAAATCTGGCCTGTTAGTGGGTCCTGAGGACAGGAGTTGAGAACCACTGGCCTAGGGTGTCAAAAATTCTTGCACCAGCCCTGTTGAGGAGTGAGGACCTACCTGATCAGTTCCAAATATACGAAGGGTTAGAGCCCATTCACACAGGGACAACTTTGGATCCGACTTGAAGTCGCCCCTAGCCGCCCCACATGAGAAAATCAATGTAAGTGAATGGAGCCGTCTTAATGTACACTACTGCAGTCGCTCCGACTTCAGAAAAGGTTCCTGTACTACTTCAATCCGACTTCCAGGCGACTGCTAGGCGACTTGTACCCATTGATTTCAATGGAAGTCGCCTCAGAAGTCGGATCACGGTCTTAACAGAAGCAACTTTCCAGGAAGAGAACATACATTTCTCAGGCAAACCCCTCCCTCCCACAGAGCTGATTCTTGGTTGATTGGCCACTGGAAAGCCTCCTGTCCTGGAGGCGACTTCAGTCGTGTTGTAAGTCGCCCCCAAGTCGCGATGAAGTCGCCCTGTGATTCAAACTCAAGCCGCGTCCAAGTTGCCTCCCAAAGTCGCGCTGGAAGTCATGTTGCCCCTGTGTGAATGGGGTCTTAGGAGTGATTAGTGATCAGACTGCAACATTGTAACTTTTCTAGGAAGTCACAAGGTAAGAGGCTGCAGCAGGGGCAGACATTTGTGAACACAGCTGAGAACTTCCCAGGCAGCGGAGATTTACATGATTGTGTCATCTCTGAGCTGGCATCTTAGCCAAGGAAGTAGATGATGACCCTGGGTGATGCCTGAATAAAGATGGTGCTGTTCTTCTGGAGAGAAAAGCAGATGAAAGCGTTGTCAGGGGGAGTACTGTGATCTCTGTGAGAGGTGATAAATACAACCGACACATTAATAAAAAAATATATCGGAGGCTAGGTGATGTACTCCTACTGTGCATGCTGGTTCTGAGCCGTTAGAAGGTAATGAAGCCATTGGATCAGCATGACAGCCAGGTAGTAGACCAGCACCTGTACGTCCTCCATGCAGGGAGCGCTGTATTGGGTGTGTAGTCCTGCAGCGTCAGAGCCCGCCTTCCCCTGCATAGTGCCCCCCCCCCCCCTCCCTGCGATTTTTACTTCCTGTTAATCTGGTTTCACGGTTCCATATGACCTCACGCTTAGTTACAGAAAGGAAGCTTTTTTTATTTTTTTCTCTGCAGGGGCTTTTCTGTTGCTCTCTGCGCTCATCCAGGCGGTCTACCTACAGGGGGATCCCAGTGTGCGTCATCCCTTTAAATGACACAACTCCGATGGCACCAACATAGACCGTAGCAGCTTCTGCGTGCACGGGGGGCGGGGGGGAGGGCGGGGGCGTTCTGCCGTCACGTGAGGTCAGGTTGTCGGAAATAGATTTCTGCGCTGGAAATTATTACAACTCTTATTTACACACCTGAAGCTGAAGGACCTGAAAAACATCAGCCAGGTAAGGTCGGTGACCCTGTCCACCAGTAGGGGTGTACCTACAGAGCGTGGGGGCCCCGGAGCAAAGTTCTGATAGGGCCCCCCCCCCCCCCGCACACTAACTCCCCTTGTAACTGTCAGTGTCAGCTGTGAGAATCCGTGATTTTGGTCTTAACATATATAACAGGGTTGGAATGACTTCCATAGATACGTTTCTGGACTTTATCAGAACTAAAGATATAGAATTGGGTCAGTCTAGTACATGGGACTCCCCATCTACGGCCCACGGGCCAAATTCAGCCCTAACGTAAAATTTAGGAGGGGGCTCTGTTGAGGATTCTTGTCTAAGGTTGGATCCTAATGTTAAGGGGACCCTGTTGTAAGGGGGGACTCTCATGTAAGGGGTTACTCTGAATGGGACTTTCATAGGGACTTTGATGTAAAGGGGTTCTGATGGGGACCCTGATGTAAAGGGGACCCTCATATAAGGGGGGGGGGGTTCTAGTGTAGGGTGGGCTCTGTTAGGGACTCTGATGTAAGGGAGGACTCTGATTGGGATTCTGATATAAGAGGGGACTCCGAAGGGAACTCTGCTATAAGGGGGGCTCTAATGGGGACTCTAATGGAAAGGGGTTCTGATGTAAGAGGGGACTCTGATGTAAGGAGGACTTTGATGGGGATTCTGAAGTAAGAGGGGACTCTGATGGTGACCCTGTTGTAAGGGGGAACGCTTACGTAAGGGGATACCCCGAATGGGACTCTGATGAATGGGGAACTCTGATGTATGGTGGAGTTTGATGGGGACTCTGATGTAAGGGGAACTCTGATGTATGGTGGCGTTTGATGGGGACTCTGATGTAAAGATGTGTCGATGGGGACCCTGATGCAAGGTAGGAACACTCATGTAAAGGGGGACTCTGATGGGGATTCTGATATAAGAGGGAACTCTGATGTAAGGGGGGACTCCAAAGTTAACTCTGAAGTAAGAGGGCACTGTCAGGGACTCTAATGTAAGAGGGGATTCTGTTAGGGACTCTGTTTTAGGGGGGGTCTTATGTAAGGAGGACTTTGATAGGCATTCTGATGTAAGGGGGCTTTATCAGAGACTCTAATGTCTGGGATTCTGACAATGAATGATGTCATCATTAGAGGAGCAATGCACCAAAAAGAGATATTATACTCGGAGATTGAGCCTGTTAGAGTGCTGGATTTCCAGACTCTTATATGGGTTGACGATGGCATTGGATCAGTGAAAGCATTTGGGGGTGTCCCATGTGTCAGTCAATTAAAAAAAAATAAGATTCAATCCTTAACTCTCCCCCTGTCCACTTGGGTGTTTCTGCCCATGTTTGTGTGCCCCAGTTACTCATAATGGGCACAGCAGGTGTACGGACCTGGGAACTCAACACAGGAATGGTGGGAACTCCTCATAATGGGCACAGCAGGTGTAAAGATCTGGGAACTCAGCACAGGGATGGTGGGAACCCCTCATAATGGGCACAGCAGGTGTACAGACCCGGGAACTCAGCACAGGGATGGTGGGAACCCCTCATAATGGGCACAGCAGGTGTACGGACCTGGGAACTCAGCACAGGGATGGTGGGAACCCCTCATAATGGGCACAGCGGGTGTACAGACCCGGAAACTCAGCACAGGGATGGTGGGAACCCCTCATAATGGGCACAGCAGGTGTACAGACCCGGGAACTCAGCACAGGGATGGTGGGAACCCCTCATAATGGGCACAGCGGATGTACAGACCTGGGAACTCAGCACAGGGATGATGGGAACCCCTCGTAATGGGCACAGCAGGTGTACAGACCCGGGAACTCAGCACAGGGATGGTGGGAACCCCTCATAATGGATACAGCAGGTGTACAGACCTGAGAACTCAGCACAGGGATGGTGGGAACCCCTCATAATGGGCACAGCAGGTGCACAGACCTGATTACTCAGCACAGGGATGGTGGGAACCCCTCATAATGGGCACAGCGGGTGTACAGACCCGGAAACTCAGCACAGGGATGGTGGGAACCCCTCATAATGGGCACAGCAGGTGTACAGACCCGGGAACTCAGCACAGGGATGGTGGGAGCCCCTCATAATGGATACAGCAGGTGTACAGACCTGATTACTCAGCACAGGGATGGTGGGAGCCCCTCATAATGGATACAGCAGGTGTACAGACCTGATTACTCAGCACAGGGATGGTGGGAACTCCTCATAATGGGCACAGCAGATGTACAGACCCGGGAACTCAGCACAGGGATGGTGGGATCCCCTCATAATGGGCACAACAGGTGTACAGACCCGGGAACTCAGCACAGGGATGGTGGGATCTCTGAACTCAGAGAATAAAAGACTAAATACAATCACTCACCATGATCAGCTTTTTACCTTTTAATGGTTTTTTTTTTCCTCGTTTTTTATTTTTTGATCTCAGTAGGTATTTGACGTAGTAGCTGTGACTGTAGCACAGAAACAGCTGCTAGAAGAATAACATTCAAATGTCTGTAGGAAATGCAATAGAAGAATAAAGTGCAGCGAGCATAGAGAGAAAAGCCCAATAATAAAAGTAAAAAAAATAAAATAAAATGACATTTTAAATCACTTCCATGTAGTAACCCCTGTCAGGTTGTTATTGCAGTCTGTGCAACCATTAGAGAGATTCTATCTGTCCTGTTTACCATTGTTACTGATAATGAAAGTAAAAGAAAATCCCAAATTTTGGGTTGTCCCTAGAAAAGTAATAGAAGGGAAATCTTCCAATGGGGACACTAGTTCTAGTGGAATGTCCCTTCTGTCCCCTCCTGGCCTTCTGATGGTCAGCCTAAGACAGGAGACTATCCCTATGTGCCTTCAGGCGGTGCTGGGGGTGGGGTGAAAGGGACTTTTAAAGTACGGGTTTCCCGTCTTTTTTTTTTTTTTTTAGCTGAAAGTAGAAAATGAAACCCTCATAGTATGATCCTTGTCAATCCAGAAGATCCAGTTACAAGCAGCCACCGGTGTCACCTGCACATACCACTTTGAAAGGTCAACTGTAACTCTGAGCTCCTTGTATTCTGACCTATAGCGAGGATTGCACATTGCAGGGGGTGTGCCGGAGACAGGGCCGCTGATAAGGCAGTACAGCCAGACCTCCTGTACTGATCCCGGGCCCCATCAGTAAAATAACTGGGCCCGGGTACCTGCCTAGCAGGAGGTCTGGCTGTACTGTCTTATTGCGGACACTGATCCTCTTCTGCTTCCCCCTGCAGCGCTGCTAGATTCTCTTCTTTCCCTCTCCGACTGCACTGCAGAGGGATTGGTCCTAGCACATGCGCCCCTTCCATCTCCTGTATGGATGGGGCCCCCCCTGTGTGCCCCTCTGCCCCTGCAGCACTTCCATCTTCTCTCCTCTGCTCTCCCGCCGGAAGCTGCTGCGGCACACAGGGGGATGTTTCAAGACGGAGAGCGGGGGAAAGGGGCTGGCAAATATGTCATACACTTGCTACTTCCTTTCCTGAATAAACACAGCGAGCGATCAGTACCAATCGCTGATGTGCCCATTCATCACTGAAGCATTGTAAACTGTAAGCATAGTAAGCTACTGTATATTGCTGTTGCTAGGGTCTACAGTATATGCATACCTCCTAACTTTTTGAGATGGGAATGAGGGACACCTATCAGCAAAAGTATGCAGACATAGGACACGCCCCCTTAAAGGAGAATTGTACAAAAAAAAACAAGATTGATTGAGTGCTTTTTACCACTACTATTCCTTTATATTGGCTTTTGGAATTTACAAATGCAGCAATTTAGAAATCAGATGAAAGATTTAGCACTGGAAAACAATTTTTGATAGATAAAAAGTGCATTTTATATACAACTATATAGATCAGACCAAAATGAGGGACAAATGAGGAGGAATGAGGGACAGAGGGACATTGTTCCAAATCAGGGACAGTCCCTCGAAATCAGGGACAGTTGGGAGCTATGCCAATTGCTAAAGCAACAAACAAGCCAGGAAATGGGTGACATGGCTGCGTTGATGTACACTTTGGTAGTGAAGAGGTGTTAGGCTTTGTCCCTTCATTAGCGACCAGTTCCCTATGAACTGGGCCTGACCTCGCAGCACAGAATACTAAGGTACCTAACCTGGGAGTCACGGGTGATGTAGTGAGGCCTTGAAAAGAGAACAAGCATTAAGTAAACTGTGTTTACTATGCTTCAGTTTGTGAATTAGCAGAAAGCCTCAGATAGTAGAAGGGGTCCGTGTCAGGTAGGCTGTATGGGGCCCCATGATTTCTAACAGCAGCCCTGGCCGGAGCCCCGACCTTGGTCTAAGGGTTCAATGACGATTCTGGAGGACCGAACAGAACACAGTTTCTGTAACCAACTGGACTTCAATCTCAATCAATCAGCTTCCCCATCTCTCTTCTGTGACTACAAAACTCCCTCCCACCCCTGTAATGAAGAGGAGGAAAGCAGGAGCTCTTCTGTAGTCCAAATCAGGAGAAGAGCCAATGGTGACAACGCTGCTCCTCCACAGATACAGTCCAGTGAGCGTTGTCACCCTAGGACAGGGAGTGTGCTACTGCCAGGTGAAAATAAAGGAAAAACAAACGCAGCTTCCACATCTCATTGGTTAACTGCAATGTAATACATTTGTGTTCTTGGGTTGCCACTGTCGCTTAGACAGATCATTGATTACTATACTTTTCTTTAGGTCCCGGTGCTGAGGAGACCTTCAGCTACATCTGGAGCTGCTGATCCGGGGTAGACCCGCCATGGCTAGCCCTCGCTGCAGCACCTCCTCCCCTCTGATCATTGACATCCCCCCGCGGGTGTTGGATGAACTTTGTCGCTGTATTGATTGCCTGATAGACTGGGAGTGGCTACGATTTGGTGAGATATCCGTTACTTCATTACATATCAGATAAGGACAGAAGAACTGAGAGGTGTAGCTGTGAAATAAAAAAAATAAAAAACAATTTTTTTTGCATTATGGTAAAGCTGTCTAAAATGTAAAGAGAACCTGTCAGCAGTGGGCATCTGTAGTAGTCTAAATCCTCACACTGAAATCATAACAGTGAGGGCTTACCTTACAGGGATGGTTGTTTTTTTTAATAGTCACTTGTATTCTCTCCCTGTCAGAGTGACGTGTCCAGCTTTAAGTCCCCCTCACAGAGGCCGTCTTATCTCTTATCTGAGATCAGCACTGATAACACTTAATACACAGTCATGTAATGAGGAAATGGATATTGATTATCTGAACATTATATAATAGTGAGATGTATACTATACATTTGTTTTTCACAATGTTATTGTTTAGTATTATCAAAATTGTGGAAAAAGTATTTCCCAAAACTCTCCCAGGGGAGACTATGGGAGATGGGGATTTTTTTTAAGTACCCGGAAACAGTAAATCCCTATAAAAAAAACAGGTACAATCTCATGATATTTTATTTACACAAAATTATATTTGAAAAACAAAGGGAGTATAGACTCTTTGCAAATTGGTATGTTCAAAACATAGACATGTATTACAACCATCTGTGATGGATGGATGGATAGTGAAAGGTGTATGGATCGATGGGTTTTGCCCAGAAGAAGGGCTTCTTCAGGATCCACCTTGCAACATTAAAAGAGTTTATAGCTAGTAGATGATAAATGGCGGGTCGGCAAGCCCAGGTCGTGGGTTCCCGACCCGCCATCCTTGAGCATCAGTGTGAAGAACAGAGCCGGCACTAGAGGAAGTAAAGCCGATGTTCCTTCAGAGCGCATGCGCCGATGATGTAATCGGCACTGTATACAGTAAATATCTCCTAAACAGTGCAAGTTTAGGGGATATTTACAGTACCTATAGGTAAGCCTTATTATAGTCTTATCTATGGGCATGGGCGTCCGCTCCATAGGGCAAGGGGGGTCAATTGCCCCCCCCTGGAAGTCAGAGTGAAAATGGCGGCCGCCGTGGACTTTTTTTTCTAAGTCTACATGCTGCTGCTGGCCTGGGGGCTGGGGCTGCTCTCAGTCTTTTCCGACTATCCATCCCTCCCTCCTCACCCCCGGCCCGAGCATCGGATTGGCTCCGCCTCTGCTTTACATCACCGTGACCCTGACTCGGCTGTTCCGTGATTGGCTGCTGCCTCAGCCTGCTTCTGACTGTGTAAATGTGCCTATACCGACCCGGCCGGCGCGGCGCCGGCTCCTCCCTCAGGTGCGTGGCGTGCAGTGGCCAAGAAAAGAGACTGAATACGCTGCCAGGGCCCGCCCTATCGCTGAAGAACTACAGGTAACAGCAGAGCCTGTGCCACGACACCACTGTGTACATCTTCTTGTATTGCAATGTATTGCCCCCCCCTGAAAAAAGTTCAGGGGACACCCATGTCTATGGGTACAAACATTAGAGGAAACTTTGCTTTGTTTTCAATTTATTTTTATTGATCTTTTTCTTAAATACAAAAAATATATATTAAAACAATATTCTATCACATCATGTATCTATTCCTATTCAATATACCGAATCTTGTTCAATATCCATAAATCACATTACCTTTTAAAACAAGATTTCTTACAACACATACCTACATTTACTCACTATCTTCCATTCTCTTTCATCCTCACATCCATTCAAAAAAACAAAAAAAAAAACAAAACAAAAAACAAACATAACCCTTCTGTTTTCTCCCTTTCCCTATAATCATTTTATATTTCCCCTTCATAATTCTTTCTTTATTATTTATATATATTCTTTCATTCCTTCTGAGAGCCGAAATTCCTCCCATTTTTGCCATATTTCTGGCATTAAACTATTTATGTATTCTTCTTCTCTTATCTGTCTTTCCATATATTGTATTTCGTTCATTTCACATATCCATTCTGCTATATTTGGAATTTTCTTTCCAATTGCAAGCTATTATTATACTAGTTGCTGATGTCATATGATGAAAAATATCCTTCTTAATGCTCTTTATTGATTCTGGCATCAGAGATAATAATTAGGTGTCTATATTTATATTTAACTTCCTCTCTATTCCCGATATTTTTTGATATATCTCATAAACTGTTTTCCAGAGTTTTCTCACCATATGACATTCAAACCAGATGTGTTCCATAGTACCCTTTTCCATCCTACATCTCCAACAAATATCTGCTTGTCCACTTTTTATTTTATTTAAAGCGGAGGTCCACCCTGAAAAAATCTTTACATTAAAAATCCTAAAAAAAATTAATAGATTTTTTTTTTTTTATACTCACCCTAAATGCCTGTTGCTATCCAGAAGTCCCCTAATCTGCCTCTAATGTGCCTCTTCTCGTCCGCGGTGGGTCTCCTTCCGCTTCCTCCTCTTGTGAATGGGACGCGCTGCCTTCTGGGAACTGTGTGTATCCCAGGAGGCAAGCCGCCCATTCACAAAGCGCTGTGCGAGTGGCGCATGCGCAGTAGGAAAACGGGCAGTGAAGCCGTAAGTCTTCACTGCCTGTTTCCCTTACTCAGGATGGAGGAGCCGGGACCTGCCAGCAGCGATCGATCGCCGTGGCAAGACCGACATCGCGGGAGAGTAGGACAGGTAAGTGTCCATATTAAAAGTCAGCAGCTACACTGTTAGTAGCTGCTGACTTTTTTTTTTTATGGCTGCACCTCCACTTTAACGCTACGGGGCTCCAATACCATCTCATTACTATTTTGTCATTTCTTTCTTGATATTTATTCGCTATAAATGTTTTGTGAATTATTTCAAATATTTTCTCCCATTCTGTTTCTGATATTGATCTCCCCATCTATTTTTCCAATTTTTTTCATTCCTGTTAGCTCTCTAAGGGGTCCTGAGGGGAGTAGTAACCCATATATCGTAGATAACTTTTTAGTTGGCTTCCATTCATCTATTAATATTTCCTCAAATTTTAGTTTTTAATCTATTTATTAATTGTAATTCTATATTTGTTGCAATATATGTGTTTAATTGATGGTATTGTAGCCACTTATGTTTATATTCATGTCCCAGATCTTGTCATTTTGGCATTTTCCCATCCACTAGGATCTGGGCCACCCTCGCGTTCTCCAATATATTCCATCTTAAGTATTTTGTGGCTGCTAAAGCTGGCGGAAATTCTGGATTGGAGAACCATGGGGTCATAGGTCCCATCATAGTGGATAGGTTCCCCTTTTTTACTTCTGCGTCCCATATTTTTTAATGTGGCTCTTGTAAAGATTGTTAGTTTTTCATTTCCAGGTCTTAGGTGGGGTTTTATCCAAGGGAGGGCTTTACGTTGAACATTGCTTTGTAACCCTTCATTCCTTTTATGCAATAGTCTAAAATCGAGAGCTATCACCAACTACTAAATAGAAATTTGCAGAATATCCTTGACTCCCTTATCAATGGTGGATTATAATAATCCAAGGGCGCTGTGGCCTTACTGTAACAATGAGGTACTTTTATTTACTTATAGATAAGAGCTTAAACATTTCAAGCCTGCTTATGGTAGTACAATTAAATTTTTTAGAATAGTTTATACAGTGGGTCCACCAATTCCACAGCAGATACAGGGTCCAATATATAGTAAATAATGAAAAAATGCAAATTAATGCAACGAGGTGCGTTGGGCATGGATCCTAGTGCTTATATCTCATAGCTACAGATCCCAGCTCACTTCGTCACTCCCAACCAATCCACCATCTGTTACCCACAAGTGCGGGGAATGTTAAAGGGAACCCGCTTTTCCTTCACGTGGTTCTGGTCTGTATTCACTTACCCCTTCAACCGCCTCTCATGACATAAGTCATAGCCCGAGCCACATCCTTGGTGAGGAAACCACATGTCAAACCTCTGGGTACAGACAAGACTTTGCCTATCCACATGAGTAAAAGGGGAGGGGTATGTCTAGATGATGCCAACTCGTTTCGTCCTTACTCAGGACTTCATCAGGACCTATTCATATATATAGGTCCTGATGAAGTTCAGTGGAGGAATGAAATGCGCCCCTTATTAAAATTTATTGTATTTGATGTCAATTTAAACATTCTTTTGATATTTGTTAAAGAGGAACTTCACCTGCTCCCCCACCTATTACCCCAGACAAGCAGTGGCAAGAGGAGTGCAGATGCTGATGAGCCCTGGTCCCCCCCCCTAGCTGTTACCAGATCTGCCGTGGTAGGAGGGGGAGGGGGGAAGGTCGGACCTCATAGCAAGGGTTAGGATGCACCTACCAACATGGGACTACATCTTCTTTGTCTCATGGGGGACAGAACAGTAGAAGAATAAAATATTTTGAGCGATCTTCTCTAAAAATGATTGACAAAAACTTTTAAAATTACATTACGGTAACATTTCGGGAATGGATACAAGGACTGGGTCTCACTTGCAAATTTTCTTGCACCTTGCTCCATCCTCCATTCTCCATATCAGTAATAATGTTTTATGACGGCAATCAGAGACGAGTAAACATCCTTTATACGTGTTATCTTCATTACGGTTTGGGCAAAGAGGAAGTGCGATTACATCACCCAATTTCCACTTCCCGTTATTAACCACTTCAGCTCTGGAAGGTTTTACCCCCCTTTATGACCAGGCTATTTTTTGTGATACGACACTGCGTTGTTTTAACTGACAATTGCGCGGTCGTGCGACGATGTACCCAATTAAAATTGATGTCCTTTTTTTCCCACAAATAGAGCTTTCTTTTGGTGGTATTTGATCACCTCTGCGTTTTTTATTTTTTGCGCTATAAACAAAATAAAAGACCGACAATTTTGAATAAAAATAATTTTTTACTTTCTGCTATAAAACACATCCAATAAAAAAAAATCAAATGTCTTCTTCAATTTAGGGCAATATGTATTCTGCTACATGTTTTTAGGAAGAAAAAACTCCAAGAGTGTTTATTGATTGGTTTGCGCAAAAGTTATCGCGTCTACAAACTATGGGATATATTTATAGAATTTGTATTTATTTTTATTTTTTACTAGTAATGGCGGCGATTAGCAACTTATAGCGGGACTGCGATATTGCAGCGGACAAATCAAACACTAAGTGACACTTTTTGTGAACCAGTGACACCAATTCAGGGATCTGTGCTAAAAATATGCACCAAAATTAAATAGATGGAAATTCATCTCAACGCATCGCAGCCATAGGCGTGCACACAGGGTGTGCTGGGTGTGCCTGGGCACACCCTAATGCTCAGGCACATCCCAGGGCTTTTTTGCTGGCAGAGTGTGCTAGATCTCCTTTTTGGCACCTCTGCTAATGGACAATAGCAGCGCTGCGAGTGGGACTATTTTTTATTGCTATGTAACTCCTGTAAGTGCAAGCCACGGGGCCGCGGAGTAAGCAGGCAGGCAGCGGGATTTTCTGATGCTACCTCTATAGTGCCGGCTACTGCATCCCTGATAGCTGAATATCACTCCGCCACCTGCTGCCACCGCGGACAGTGGCTTGCACTCACAGGAGCAAGCCGGATTAACCCCATTGTTTTTATCATCTGAACAAGTCCTGCTCCCTGCCACCGCGGGGGCCGCCACAGCCCGCCACTGCCCCGTGTACACTGCAGAGAAAGTGATTGGTTGCCAGGACCGCTCCCAGCAAAGGAGGAGGGTATAACTTTCTCCTCCCTGCTCCGCCTCCGAGTGCCCCGCCTCCCGGCTTCCTCCCTGTGGGGAGGGCAATGCTCACACATAGTGGGGGGGGGTGTTGGTGGTATAAAGTAAAAGGCTCTGTGCTGTGAGGAACTGCTATGGCTGACCTGACCCCCTTCTAGAAATACTTATTGTCTGGTACACTGGTTTAAAGGGGAGCTCTGCAGACTCTGGGGTGAAGGGGAACCCTGGTGTAAGTGGGATCTCTGTGGTAACCAAAGACCCCCTCACATCACAGTCTGCAGAGATCCTCTTTGTGTAAGAGTCCCCCCCTTACAGTGTATATAAAGGGGGACTCTGATGTAAGGGGTCTCTGATCACTTGATCAACTGAGTCCCCCCTTACACCAGAGTTCCCAGCATTCCCCCTTACATCAGAGTCTCCCCTTACAGTGTATATAAAGGGGGACTCTGAAGTAAGGGGTCTCTGATCACCTGAGTCCCCCCTTACATCAGAGTTCCCAGCGTTCCCCCTTAAATCAGAGTCTCCCCTTACAGTGTATATAAAGGGGGACTCTGATGTAAGGAGTCTCTGATCACCTGAGTCCTCCCTTACATCAGAGTTCCCAGTGTTCCCCCTTACAGTGTGTATAAAGGGGGACTCTGATGTAAGGGGTCTCTGATCACCTGAGTCCCCCCTACATCAGAGTTCCCAGCATTCCCCCTTACAGTGTATATAAAGGGGGACTCTGATGTAAGGGGTCTCTGATCACCTGAGTCCCCCCTTACATCAGAGTTCCCAGCATTCCCCCTTACCTCAGAGTCTCCCCTTACAGTGTATATAAAGGGGGACTCTGATGTAAGTGGGGACTCTGTGTACCTTGATATAAGAGGGAATGCTGGTAACTCTGATGTAAGGGGGGACTCTGGTGAGCAGAGACCCCCTTATATCAAAGTCCCCCTTTACACCAGAGTCCACAGCATTCTTTACATCAGATTTCCCAGTGTGAAGGAGAACTCTGGGGACTCTGATGTAAGAGGGGCTCTCTGGGAACCCTAATTTAAGGGGGGAACTGTGATATAAGATGTAACGCTATTGACTCTGGTGTAGTGGGTAATGCTGTGGCTCTGATGTAAAGGAGTACTCAGATGTGAGGCGGGCACTGTGGAATATGTAGGGGCTCCTTCACAAATTCTTTGATTTCTGTAGAGCGATATGCAAACAGATCGCTCTTCGGAGAGCATTTGAGAAGCGGTGGGGAGGCGTTGTATCACCTCCACACCACCTGCTTTAACCCCTTGAACTCCACACTGCACACATTTGCGGGGCTCTTGCAGAGTTCCGCCAATAACTTCAATGGGTCAGAGCCAGCGGGTGCTACACCTGCTGAAAGCTACAGGGTATAAATGCAGGTGCGGCATGTATGTGAACATGCCCAGTCGCTGCCTCTGCAGCTAAAAAGGTGGTAGCGGTTATGGGGGGGTAAAAAAAAAAGCATGGCTTAACTGCAGAGTTTTACTGCCCTTCAACCACTAGTGTGAACAACTGAATGGTAAAATTTTAAAAAAATGTTTTAATACATTGTGACAGCAGGAAGGTAAAGTCACCTGGTTGCATCCAGGGGGGTAGATATATTTCGCCCAGATTCAGGCTTTACGCCGACTTATACAACTAGGTGGAGAGTTGTATAAGGCTAGTGGGCTCATGGATGACTCATACCTCTAGGGAGAGGGCTGGGCGTCGTGCAGGCAGGGAGTTGATGAGACCAGCTGAAGCTTGTCAGCTGGTTTAAGGCCTCTATAAAAACTCCCAACTTCATTAGATGTTAGCTCATGCCTGGAACCAGACCTGTGTGGACTGTCTAGGGAGAGTGAACCCCTGTGCGGTGAGACAAAGCCTGTGTGGCTATTTGCTTGGACATTTAAAACCAGGGACTTAGGGACTAGGACAGCACTAGGCTGATCCCAGTTGTTAGTTAGGAAACCTGTATGTTTAGTCAGAGGTCAACTTGACCAGGATTTATTTTGGTTATGTTTCTTTTGCTTTGCTGTGTTTTGTCACTGTAAATAGAAAATAAACCGCACCTTTTTGATTCTGAAAACCACAACCTCTGTTTGCTGGGCCTGTTTTGTGTGGGGAGCCCATCCCGGGGGTCACACACACCCGCTGCCGAGCTAACCCCCTCACAACATTTTAAAATGTTTGTTCACATTTATTTATTTTACATTTTTTTTACATTTATTTTACATATTTTATACGAGATATATATATATATATATATATTTGTCGTCAGAGTCTTCGAGTCCTCGAGTGTGACAGTGATAACCCTAATGCACCAAGGCCTGAGGTGTGCCTTGGCCTAGCTGGTCAGTATGCCTGAAAAGTGGGCATACCCTGAATGTAAGAATAAGAATAAGGAAAATAGAATGAGTATGCATGAATCTGGGGGAACGGGTGGGTGGGAGCCCGGAAATGACGGCAACCCAGACCCGACAGGGGAGGAGGCTTAAGTAGCCCTCTCAGTCTCCTCCCACAAATACAGGCTGGCCTGCGGCCAGCCTTACCACTTGTCGTCAGAGTCTTCGAGTCCTCGAGTGTGACAGTGATAACCCTAATGCACCAAGGCCTGAGGTGTGCCTTGGCCTAGCTGGTCAGTATGCCTGAAAAGTGGGCAAAAAGAGACAACTGTAGGTGAAGAAGGGAAGGTAACGAACAGAGAAGTAGCACGCACCCGGACGGCAACAGTATCTGAACCCGGTCCCGTGCAAGAATGGAATAAGCCTGATGCCCGGCACAATCCAAACATGAGAATGACCTGCTAGCAAATGAGAGGATACGTGGGGGGAAAGGAAGCGAAGGCTGGCCCGAGGAGCCTCTGCAACCGATGGGCGAGTAGATCGTAATACTCCAACCGGACATCAACGATGTGCCTCCGGCCTACCCATACTAGGTATGGGGAAGAGAGGGAGAGGGCAAAAATTGACAACTGGCAGGAGTTGTAGGACTGGATACCTGGAGGATGGGTTGCCGGAGTAGGCGGAAAAGGCCAAGCGCTACGGCAATGAGCATAGTCAAGCATGGGAGAAACATGCCAGACACAGAACACTGGTCCCACCTGACTCAATCGGATCGTGCCACCGCCTGTGACCTGACAAGCGACTGAATCCTGAACCTAGAAAGGAAGGTCAGACTCCATCCCGGGCAAGAAGTCTCATGGCATGATGCAGACATGCCTGGACAAAAGATCAGAGCCGCTAGCGGAACCCCAAACCCACCCCTGTGGCCGACAAGGGGCCGTGGCTCAGCACATACCCCGAGAAAGACTGAAACCCTAGGTGGTGACCAGGGCCTCAGCAACAGAACGACGATTTAGTAAAATGAAGACTGCTTCCTACCCAAGGGTGAACCCAGTGATGAATGACATCCGCACCAATCAACTAGCCCTGGCAAACGGGCAGGACTGATGGAAGCGAGTGCAAGCAATGTTTGATGAAGGCGAAGATGCCAGCGCAGCCCAACCTGAGAACACAAACCAGAGAAATGACAGACAACCAGACATGAGAACAACAACGAGCCTACCTAAGAAGAGAACATGCAGAAGTGACAAGACCACCGCGCGTACATGAACCTGATGATGGATGACCCCCCCCCCCCACCTTGTGTGAGTGGCGAGTGAGCCCGAGTAACCTGTAGCGCAGAGACAGGCAATTAACTGAACACTCAGGGCTGGTGTACCCACGGACCGTGGTGGGTGATCGTATAGGTGTAAGAATGAACGTGCATCGTATGACGTATGGTATACGGGCGAGAAGATTGTGGTCAACAATCATTAAAAACGAAACCTCAGCCCGTATGGATCTGTAGACGTGACAGATCCGGAAATGTGTGCCCTAACTAACCCAGGTACAAACATGGACGAAGACAACATGATACATAGAAACCAACAAAGAAGAGAACAGCTACCGGAGTATGTCGTGACTGGACCACAACACCCCTCTGGAACGCTAAGACTGAAACGTTGCAACGGAAATGCTGAGACTGAATGCTGAGGCGGAAATGCTACGACAGAAATCTAGGGGCAGAAATGCAAGGACAGAAATGCTGAAACGGAAACGTTTGAGGCAGAAATGTGAAGACAGAAACGCTGAGACTGCAACGCTGAGGCAGAAATGGAAAGACGGAAATCCTGGAGGCAGAACGCTAAGACAGGAATGCTGAGGCAGAAACGCAATGCCAGAATCCTGAGGCAGAACGCCGAGCAGAAACACCATGACAGAAAAACCCAGCGGCAGATACGCTATGATGGAAATGCTGAGACTGGACATGGAGACAGAAATACTGGGGCAGAATGCTACGACGGACACGCAGCAACAGAAATCCTGGGGCAGAGACGCTATGACAGAAATCCTGGGGCAGAAAACGCAGACAGAAATCCTGGGGCAGAAAACGCAGACAGAAATCCTGGGGCAGAAAACGCAGACAGAAATCCTGGGGCAGAAAACGCAGACAGAAATCCTGGGCAGAAAACGCAGACAGAAATCCTGGGGCAGAAAACGCAGACAGAAATCCTGGGGCAGAAAACGCAGACAGAAATCCTGGGGCAGAAAACGCAGACAGAAATCCTGGGGCAGAAAACGCAGACAGAAATCCTGGAGCAGAAAACGCAGATAGAAATCCTGGGGCAGAAAACGCAGATAGAAATCCTGGGGCAGAAAACGCAGATAGAAATCCTGGGGCAGAAAAACGTAGACAGAAATCTCGGGGCAGAAATGCTGAGGCAAAAAATGCAGACAGCAATACTTGGGCAGAAAAACTATGACAGGAACGCCGGGCAGAAAACGCTATGACAGGAACGCCGGGGCAGAGACGCAATGACAGAAACGCCGGGGCAGAGACGCAATGACAGAAACGCCGGGGCAGAGACGCAATGACAGAAACGCCGGGGCAGAAATGCCAGGGCAGAAACGCAATGACAGAAATGCCGGGGCAGAAACGCAATGACAGAAATGACGGGGCAGAAACGCAATGACAGAAATGACGGGGCAGAAACGCAATGACAGAAATGCCGGGGCAGAAACGCAATGACAGAAATGCCGGGGCAGAAACGCAATGACAGAAATGCCGGGGCAGAAACGCAATGACAGAAATGCCGGGGCAGAAACGCAATGACAGAAATGCCGGGGCAGAAACGCAATGACAGAAAATGCCGGGGCAGAAACGCAATGACAGAAATGCTGGGGCAGAAACGCAATGACAGAAATGCTGGGGCAGAAACGCAATGACAGAAATGCTGGGGCAGAAACGCAATGACAGAAATGCTGGGGCAGAAACGCAATGACAGAAATGCTAGGGCAGAAAACGCAATGACAAAACGCTGGGGGAGAAACGCAATGACAGAAATGCTAGGGCAGAAACGCAATGACAGAAAGGCCGGGGTAGAAACGCAAAGACAGAAATGCTGGGGCAGAAATGCAATGACAGAAATGCCGGGGTAGAAACGCAATGACAGAAATGCCGGGGTAGAAACGCAATGACAGAAATGCCGGGGTAGAAACGCAATGA
Organism: Rana muscosa; assembly: GCA_029206835.1. Taxonomy (NCBI): domain Eukaryota; kingdom Metazoa; phylum Chordata; class Amphibia; order Anura; family Ranidae; genus Rana; species Rana muscosa. The sequence continues at coordinate 298,777,838 of CM055120.1, forward strand.
CAGAAATGCCGGGGTAGAAACGCAATGACAGAAATGCCGGGGTAGAAACGCAATGACAGAAATGCCGGGGTAGAAACGCAATGACAGAAATGCCGGACACCAAACGGATGGCCCCCCATCTCTTGACACCAGCATGGACAGCCCCCCCATCCTTAGACAACAGCATGGACGCCCCTCTCTCTATACCAGCATGGACAGTCCCCCCTCTATACCAGCATGGACAGTCCCCCCTCTATACCAGCATGGACGGCCCCCCCTCACAATACCAGCATGGACGCCCCCCTCTCTCTATACCAGCATGGACGCCCCCCCTCTCTATACCAGCATGGACGGCCCCCCCCCTCTCAACATCAGCATGGACGACGCCCCCCTCCCATACTCCGAGCCCCGGGAAGGATGAAACAGCTGAGTGGGCGGCCTGACAAGATGCCAGCGTGAGTTTAGAGGAGTGAGTGGGTGGGTGGGCGCCCAAACAGACAGGGTGGAGGAGCGGGCGGCCCTGCAAAAGATGGCGGCGTGCGCTCGGAGGAGGGAGTGGGTGGAGGGCGGGCAGCCTGCATGAGTCCCAACGTGTGGAAGGACGGATGAGCGGGCGGGTGACCCCCCCCCTCTGAAGCCGGCATGAGCCCAACGAAGGATGACCCAGTGCGATCAGAGGAGTGGGAGGGAGGACGGACGGACGGACCCCCCCCCTCACTGTGCGAGCCCGGAGGAGTGGGAGGCAGGATGGAGTGGCCCTCCCCTGAGTCTGAGCCCGGAAGGAGGAGCAGGTAACAAGCGGGCGGCCCTGCACCCGAAGCTGGCGTGTGTCCGGCCGTAAGAACAGTGAAGAGCGGGCATGACACGTGGCGAGCCCCCCCCCTCTGGCGGTCCCCCCTCACTAGAATACCGGGGGGGGAAGATTGAGAAGACAACAGGCGGTCCCTCAGAAGATTGAGCAGCGAGGAGTGGTGGGGCCCCCCTCCCCACCCGACCATGCGGGATTAGCCCAGCAAGGAAGGTGGATGGATGGATAGACAGACGCCGCCCCCCCGGCGAGCGCACCGTGGGAAGCGGGCGGCACCCAGCCAGAGAGAGGCCAGATGAAGCCCTGCGGAAGTGGTGGGTGGAAGGAAGGATAGCAAGGAAGGTGGATGTGGAGACAGACGAGACCCCCCCGGCGCTGGGAGAAGCGGACGGGCGGCCCCCATGGTGCAGGATGGAACATGGCCTGCAAGGGAGGGGGGGGGGGCGGCTGCCCCCACAAAGCTAAAGGAACCCAGGGGTAGAGGAACGATACCATGAAACGGCCGACCACCGTGCTGTAAGGAGGCCGGACATGACGTGCGTCGGCGGCGTCGCCCGGAAATGACGGCAACCCAGACCCGACAGGGGAGGAGGCTTAAGTAGCCCTCTCAGTCTCCTCCCACAAATACAGGCTGGCCTGCGGCCAGCCTTACCACATATATATATATATATATATATATATATATATATATATATATATATATATATATATATATATATACATACACACACACACACGTGTTTGAGCTTTGGGGTGCACACCCTAATGCAATAGGCAATTCTCACACCTGTGATCGCAGCACATGCCTAAAGCCCTGTACACACGACCGGTTTTCCCGTTTGCTCGAAAGCCGTCAGTTTTCCCGAAGGAGATTCCTGCCAAGCTTGCCTTGTATATGCCTTGTATACACACGGTCACACAAAAGACCGCTGAACTTTTGAATGGCAAGAATGCGGTGACGTCAAAGACTACGACGAGCCAACAAAATGACGTTCTATGCTTCCACGCAGGCGTTGAATTGTTAACGAGCATGCGTGGTTTATTTCCCCTCGGGGAAGCATACAGACGACCGGTTTTCTCGACAGGAAATAGTCCGCCGGGAATCCCGACGGGAAAATAGAGAGCAGGTTCTCTATTTTTTTCCGTCCGTTTTCCTGTCGGGAAAACTGCTAGGGAGCATACACACGGCCGGGATTCCCGGCCAAAAGCTCTCATGGCAGTTTTCCTGACGGGAAAACCGGTCGTGTGTACAGGGCCTTTAAAGTGGTTGTAAACCTCAGACATGAACTATGAACAAAGCATATCCTTCTATAGTGTGTACTTGTCTCAATCCAGAGTGTCATTTCTGACTGCTGCTTCCTTCCTCTGCTATCAGAGTCACGGGGGCGAGCACAGTGCCCATCTGCCCATTTCCTGGCCACCCCCGGCGAGGCTTTCTGAGATCGACAGTCAGCGATATGCAGTGCAGCAGGGGCTTAGCCTTGTATTGTACTGGGTCTACCTGGCATTACTCCACTTTTAAGTGGACCTGTCACTTAGGCCCCTTTCACACTGAGGCGCTTTGCAGGCGCTATTGCGCTAAAAATAGCGCCTGCAATGCGCCCCAAAAAAGCCGCTCAATAGTATCCAATGTGAAAGCCCGAGGGCTTGCAGGAGGGTCAAAAAACTCCTGCAAGCCGCATCTTTGAGGCGCAATAGGAGCGCTAAAAATAGCGCTCCTATAGTGCCCCTGCATATTGAAATCAATGGTGTAGCGCCTCCAAAACGCCCGCAAAACGCAGCAAAGAGGCGTTATTGCGGGCGTTTTTAACCCTTTTTCGGCCGCTAGCGGGGGATAAAATACCCCCGCTAGCGCCCGCAAATCGCGGCAAAAAAAACGGTATAGCGGCGCTAAAAATAGCGCCGCTATACCGCCAACGCATCCAGCGCCTCAGTGTGAAAGTACCCTAAAATTCCCAAATACATACAAGTCTAAGGTGTATAGCCTCGTACACACGACTGTTTTTCTCGGCAAGAGAGCTTTTTACCGTGAAAACCGTGCGTGTGTATGCTTTCTCGGCGAGAAAAATAGAAAACCTGCTCCCTATTTTCTCGTCGGGATTCTCGGCCGAGTTTTCCTGCCGAGAAAAGCGGACGTCTGTATGCTTACCTGTTCCACGGTAAACCCGCGCATGCTCGAAAAGATTTTGACGCATGCGCAGTAGCATACAAGGGCGGTGTAGGGTGTAGCAAGATGGCGGCGACGGAATTGAATGTGACGAGCGCAGGCTCGACGTAGTCGATGACTTCACCGCGTTCTGGCCATTCAAAAGAACTGCGGTTCTTTTGAATGGTCGTGTGTACACTCGGCGTGCAAGGCAAGCTTGCCGGGAATCCCGTCAGGAAAACCAACGTTTTTTTTCCCGACAGGATTCCCGCCCGTGTGTACGAGGCTTCATAGAGAAAAATGGTGACAAGGGAGGTATCTCAAGATGATTGACAGCCTCAGTTCTGTTCCTGTGTGCTGTCTAGAGAGGAGTGTGTCCCTTCCCTCCAATCAGCTGTCAGAGCTCTCCTCACTGAGCTCTGCAGAGTGTAACTTCAGGTCTCCGCCCCCTTTTTTATGAACTCTCAGTGTCGGTGCACACCAGCGCGATGCAGGAACTAGTGTGATTCCAGTGCGGGTTCCCGCATCGCATAGAACTCGCAGGCAGTTCACACTGCCATATACAAACCGCTGCAGGTGTCAATAGAAAGTTAAGGCCCCCCCCCCCCCCCCCAAGATCGGTTCACACCCATGCAATCCGATTCTGGCGCGGACTAAAAAAAGTATCCTGCACAATTTTGGTCTGAATGCGATGCAAATTCAGCCATACAATCTGTAAGGCTGAATTCGCATCGCACAGACATTGCATGTGACCTGCACAGCAGTGCGGTGCGAATCACATGCAATGTCTGACATCACGCTGGTGTGAACCGGCACTCAGACTAGCTTTTAAATTCGGCAATTTGAGTAGATGTAGGCGACAAATGAACAGGTACAACTTATGTAGTGGGATTTTTATCATCTCCGTGTATTAGGTGAGACCAGTCACTTCACTGGCTATATGTAATGGGTTACAACCACTTTAAGGTGTGCGGAAATGCACATGTGTGAATAATAAATAAATAATGTACACCAATGCACGTTATTATGATGCCTGCTGACATTAATTACAAGGTGCATTGCAACACATGTTGACGTGTTTTGATGTGTTTCCGTTGATGTCAGTGGAAAACAGTGGCTCTCTCTGTGGTTTGGCATTGCCAAAGACATGCTAAATGTCTCCTGTCTAAATTGGCCTTAGTATATGTGAGGTTTGCACAGGGCCGCCATCAGGGGGGTACAGGCAGTACACCTGTAAGGGGCCCGGAGGTCCCCAGGGGCCCGGAGGTCCCCAGGGGCCCGGATGGGAACACCCTTTTTTTTATTTTTTTTATTATGATTTTTTTTTTCTTGTAAGGGGCCCGGATAGCAACCCCCCCTGTTAATTTTTTATTTTTTCCTTTTAAGGGGCCCGGATGGCAACCCCCCCCACTTCTCAATTCGTGGCGGAACCCCCCCTGCTTCTCAATTCGCGGAAGCCCCCCCCCCCGGTTCTCAATTGGCAGTGGACGCCCCCCCCTGTTCTCTGCTCCAGGGGGCCCGTGCCTGAAGCTTTGTAAGGGGCCCCAAAATTTCTGATGGATTATAAGCACCTTGATGACAAGGACTGATGTGAATGTACAGGAAAGTGCTTGCGTAATTTGTTGGCACTATTTACGGTAAATACCTGTGATTGCAAAATAAAAGCCTTGGGAGGGGGGGGGGAAGCATTGGTGTGAATCGAGTGTTGAACTTTGCTCAGGCACGTTCTAGGAAGGAAGCAGGGCTGAGACTCTACAGAGAAATATTTCTAGCGTTACATATTTTATTCACAATATAAAATAAAAAACATATGAATTGATTAACCGCTTGCCGACCGCCGCACAAACATTTACATCGGCAGTATGGCACAGCTGCGCAAAGCGACGTACCTGTATTTCGCGCCATGACCGTGCCTGCGGGACCCCCAGACTCGATGTCCACCGGTGTCCCGCGATCGTGTCACGGAGCTGCAGAACAGCGGGATGCCTGTGTATACAAGGCATTGCCCTGTTCTGCCTTGTGACAGGACACTGATCTACTGCTCCCTGTGATCGGGAGCAGTGATCAATGTCGTGTCACTTGTAGCCCCTCCCCCCCCCCACACAGTTAAGCCTCGTACACACGGTCGGACTTCCATCGCACTTTTCCGTGGTTTTTTGTCCGAACGGAGTTGGTTGGGAACACCCATAGCATACACACCACAGGACTTTTCTGCAAACTTTCCCAAAACTTTTTGCAACATCACGTGGTTTTTCTGCTCTTTTCTGCTCTTTACTGCCACCCTTTGGTCAACTTCTGCTATTGTTGGTTGATTTTAACATTAGTTGTTTTTTGTACACACGGTCGGACTTTGCTCCATCGGACTTTTGTTGGGCAAAAGTTTGTCCGTTTGCAGACCCAACTTTTGTCCGCTGAAAACAAGAAAAACAAGAAAAAAGTTTGTCCGATGGAGCGTACACACGGTCGGATTGTTGGTCCAACTTGCTCAAAATGAAGTTCGTTGGCTGAAAGTCCGACCGTGTGTACGGGGCTTTAGAATCACTCCCTAGGACACACTTAAAGGGGTTGTAAACCTTCGTGTTTTTTCACCTTAATGCATCCTATGCATTAAAGCGAAGGTCCCACTAAAAAAAAAAATATTAAAAGCCAGCAGCTACAAATACTGCAGCTGCTGACTTTTAATATATGGACACTTACCTGTCCTGGTCGCCCGCGATGTCGGCAGCCGAAGCCGATCTGTCGCTCGAGGATCGGCTGCTGCCGCCACCATGCTCGGTAAGGGAATCAGGAAGTGAAGCGTTGCGGCTTCACTTCTCGGTTCCCTACCGCGCATGCGCGAGTTGCGCTGCGCGTCTTCAGTGGTCCCCGCTGTGTTCTGGGAGCTGTGTGTCTCCCAGAAGGCAACGGGGGTACAGAGTAGGTGACGGAAGTGGCGTAGATCACTGAGGTGATCTATGCCAGGAAGTGGGATCAAATACCTGTATTAGACAGGTATTTGCTCCCCCCCTCCCCCCTGAAAGGTGCCAAATGTGACACCGGAGGGGGGGAGGGTTCCAAAAAGTGGAAGTTCAATTTTTGGGTGGAACTCCTCTTTAAGGTGAAAAAACACCTTGCAGTCACCGGCACCCCCGAGCCCCCGTTTTACTTACCTGAGCCCCGAATTTCCGAGGGCGTGATCCCGCGTCGTTCTCCCCATGCCTTCATTGTATAATTTGATAGCAGCGCAGCCATTGGCTCCGGCTGCTGTCAATCAAATCCAATGATGCAGCCGCCAGGGGGCAGGGCCAAGTCATACAATCAACGCCGATTGTATCGCACGGGAGCGCGCCCGCAAGGTAACCCCCTCAGGAGAGAGCTTCCCAGAGGGGTTTAGCTCTTGCGGGGAGGAGCCGTGACAGCTGCCGTGGGACCCCAGAAGAGGACGATCGGGGCCGCTCTGTGCAAAACGAACTGCACAGTGGAGGTAAGTATGACATGTTTGTTATTTAAAAAAAAAAAAATCTAAGCTTTAGTGTCACTTTAACCCCTTCCCCGTCCCCTAGTGTTTAACCCCTTCCCTGACAGTGTCATTTACACAGTAATCAGTGCATTTTTATAGCACTGATCGCTGTATAAATAACAATGCTCCAAAAATAGCATTAAAAGTGTCCGATGTGTCCACCATAATGTCGCAGTCACGATAAAAATCACAGATCGCCGCCATAACTAGTAAAAAAAAAAAAAAATAATAAAAATGCCATAAAACTATCCCCTATTTTGTAGACGCTATAACTTTTGCACAAACAAATCAATATACGCTTATTGCAATTTTTTTTTACCAATAATATGTAAAAGAATACGTATCAGCCTAAACTGAGGAAAAAAATAGTTTTTATATATTTTTTGCCCAAAAAATTTGGGGATATTTATTAATCCAAAAAGTAAAAAATATTGCATTTTTTTCAAAAACTGCAGAGGTGATCAAATACCACCAAAAGAAAGCTCTATTTGTGGGGAAAAAAGGACGTCAATTTTGTTTGGGAGCCACGTCGCACGACCGCGCAATTGTCAGTTAGAGCGACGCAGTGCCGAATCACATAAAATGGCCCGGTCATTGGGCAGCCAAATCCTCCGGGGCTGAAGTGGTTAAACTTAGGAAATGGACCATTTTAAGAAGAAAAAAATAAAAAATAAGGTGATTTTGAAATTAATAGCGGCAACACATCTCAAAAAAGTTGGGACAGGGCAACAAAAAGCCGGAAAAGTAAGTGATACTAACAAGGAAGGGCTGGAAGAAGATTTTGCAACTAATTAGGTTAATTGGCAACAGGTCAGTAACATGATTGGGTATAAAAAGAGCATCTAATGCCGCGTACACACGATCGGAATCTACGACAACAAATGTTCGATGTGAGCTTTTGGTCGAATATTCCGACCGTGTGTAGGCTCCATCGGACATTTGCTGTCGGAATTTCCGACAACAAATGTTTGCGAGCTGGTTCTCAATTTTTCCGACAACAAAAGTTCTTGTCGGAAATTCCGATCGTGTGTATCCAATTCCGCCGCACAAAAATCCTACGCATGCTCAGAATCATTTTGACGCATGCTCGGAATCATTGAACTTCCTTTTTCTCGGCTCGTTGTAGTGTTGTACGTCACCACGTTCTTGGCGATCGGAATTTCCGACAACATTTGTGTGACCGTGTGTATGGAAGACAAGTTTACCGCCACCTCATCTGTGCCCACCAGTGCCACCTATCAGTGCCCACCAGTGCCACCAATCATTGCCGATCAGTGCTGCCAATTAGTGCCTCAACATCAGTGCTGTCTATCAGTGTTACCTATCAGTGCTACCTATCAGTGCCACCTATAATGCCCTTCAGTGCCGCCCATCAGTGCCACCTGTCAATGCCCACCAGTGCCGCCTCATCAGTGCCCATCAGTCCTGCCTTGAAAACAGTTTTTTTTTTCAAAATGTTCTGCCTTGTTTGTTTAGCAAAAAATAAAAACCCTGGTAGTGATTAAATACCACCAAAAGAAAGCTCTCTTTGTGTGAAAAAAAATGATAAATATGTCATTTGGGTACAGTGTTGCATGACCGCACAATTGTCATTCCAAGTGGGACAGCACTGGAAGCTGAAAATTGGCCTGGGCAGGAAGGGGGTTTAAGTGCCCAGTAGGCAAGTGGTTAAAGTTCATGTGCATGTAAAAGCAGGCTTCCCAATACTTTTGGTAATATAGTGTATAGCCATACAATTGGAACCCAATCTTGGCCCTTCTGTGGACCAGCTCTCTGGGCACCATGCCTGATGCACTTTGAGGGTCTTTTTCCATAGAATTTTCTTGGCCAGGTTGTCATGGGTGGTGTGGCATCATGTCTTTCTTCAATCCTCCATAGTTGGGACTTGGGACCAGCAAGTGATAACACATGTGCAAAAAACAATTTGTATGCACAGGCTAGGGTCAATTAAGACAGGAGTTCATTACCCTAGCCTAGGGTGACCAGACATCCCCGGTTTCAGGGGACAGTCCCCGGATTGAGGACACTGTCCCCGGACCAAGTCTGTCCCCGGTTTTGTCCCCGGATTGGATTTAAACAGGGGATGGGGCAGTTTCAAAGACAGTCAGTGCAGAATAAAAAATAAAAAAAATCTGAATTACACCCCCCCGCTCCTACTAGCTTAGGGGTGTGTGTTTTTTTTCATTACCTGTGCCCCTTTCTGATGATCATGTGCTGGTCGGAGCGGAGGGAATATTTCTTCAGTTTCGGGTGCATGCCCATTCAGCTCCGCTCGCATGTTCTTCTGCCTTGGCTCAAGTCCCGGCCAGCCGCCTGCTTATCTCCTTGCCTTCCCTGGTGGAGTGATCTTCCTCCACTCCCCACCCAGTAGTAGCCGGGGCCCGGAGAGTGAGACTTGACAGGCTGTGAGGCGGACGGCAAAGGGCAGAGAGTCGCTGATTGCCGCCATTACTAGTACAAAAAAAAAAAGTGTCCCCGGATTTCATTTTAAATATCTGGTCACCTTACCCTAGCCATAGGCGTGTGCCGGATGTGCCCAGGCACACCCTAATCACCCTGTGCAGCACATATTCCCCCTCCTGCCCTGGTTCCACCCTTCCTTCCCCCACAGCGCTGCCGGCTTCCCTACGCTCCCTCTCCCTCCAGCTGTTGCTGCAGGGATGTTTTAGGATGAGTGGGGGAAGGGGCCGGTAAATATGTAACTTACAGGCCCCTTCCCTTTCATTGTGAGTGATCGGTACTCTGTGTTTGATCTTTGGGGTGCACAGTCTGCACACCCTAATGCAATAGGCTGCGCACACCTATGACCCTACCAACATATCTTTGGAGTGTAGGTGGAAAACAAAACCCCATGGACCCAATGTTTCTAGTCTTGGATAAAAATTTTATAAAAAGAGTCTTGTGTAATTAATTTTATTTATTTTATAACCTAAACCTTTGTTTTTGCCCTTTTAGTTTCCAACATCATGAGCGATGAAACATCTGTACAGAGATTCCAGATGAAGAGGAGAGCGGGAGATAACGCCACCAGGGAGCTGCTTTGGAGTTGGGGACAGAAACTGGCCACCGTTCAGGACCTGGAGGATATATTGGAGAAACTGGAACTTTACAGAGCGCTGGAGATCCTCCGGCAGAGTGAGTCAGGCCTATGTGGAGCAAAAGACCCCTCCCCCCCCCCCAAGCTGCAGTCGTGTTGTTCAGTTTACGTCTGTTCCTTGGCTACGTCTGTTTGGAGAATAGCTCACTGTTATCTTATTATAAGTTAAAAATATTATATTTATTTATTTCCCATATTTGTAGCACCAACATATTTCACAGAGATCTACAGGGTACAAAGAATCATTAACCACAGTCCCCGCCCCTGAGGAGCTCACAGTCTAATGTCACAGCAATACATGTACTATGGCCTGTTACAATTGTTCCAATGATTTTGAAGCAAAGTTATGGGAAGTCCCCCAAATCAAATGTCCATATTAATAAAATTAGACCACAAAAAAAAGCATGGGGGGAGGGGGGTAATGACTGGGGACAAAACCCTAATTACTCCACAATAAGAACTATCTAAAATTTTAGAAAATGCTATCTTTTGATTTTATTAAATTCAAAAGGACTTAAAAGTGGATGTAACCCCACTCTCATCCTTTCTAATCTCCTGCCATAGTGCTGATCTATAAGGATATAGATGCCTCCTGCATGTATCCTTATCTGTCAAATGTCTCTCCTCTGTCTGTTATAAGAACTGAAAAACTGCAGATTCTGTGGGTGGATCTGTTGTCTGGAGCTCAGTGGGTGGAGTCGTGATGTCAGTAGACTCCCCGCCCACCTCTACACTCCCCTTGTCAACATGCATTTTCTCCTGTGTATTTCTTACACTGAACTTCTGCTATGATCCAGGGGCGTAACTAGAAATCACAGGGCCCCATAGCAAAATGATGTATGCCCCCCCCCCCCCCTGCAAACAGCCCCCCACCAAAAAAATGAACTAGTGCCATTGAACAACAGATTAACACACTCACGTGGCACAGTACCCAGGCAACAGCTTTTATTCATTTCGAACAACAAAGTATGCAGTATACTGTATGCAGCCCCTGAAGGACACACATTGCTGACCTCCACGGATTTTTTTGCGGGCAATTTATTTGGGAAATTACTTCAATCATCACGGCACCATGGTTGTTATGGTGTCAGGATGATTGTAGCACATTATTTCTATTATTACATTGTTATATAAAATGAAATAGTTCAACTCACCATAATGCAGAATCAGTGGGAGCCCCGAGTTTGTCACTTGCCACCGTCGCCTGCCACCAGATGCAGATTGTCACTTGTCACACGTTGCAGATTGTCACTTGCCCCGTGACCTGCCACAAGTTGTGGATTGTCCACTTGCCACGTCACTTGCCACAAGTTGCGGATTGTCACTTGCCACGTGACCTGCCACAAGTTGTGGATTGTCCACTTGCCAGGTCACTTGCCACAAGTTGCGGATTGTCCACTTGCCACGTCACCTGCCACAAGTTGCGGATTGTCTACTTGCCACGTCACCTGCCACAAGTTGCGGATTGTCCACTTGCCAAGTCACCTGCCACACATTGCGGATTGTCACTTGCCACAAGTTGCGGATTGTCCACTTGCCACGTCACCTGCCACACATTGCGGATTGTCCACTTGCCACGTCACCTGCCACACGTCGCAAATTGTCCACTTGCCACGTCACCTGCCACACGTTGCAAATTGTCCACTTGCCACGTCACCTGCCACAAGTTGCGGATTGTCACTTGCCACAAGTTGCAGATTGTCACATTCCTGCTAAGGTGGGGAATGGGGATTGTCACTTCCTATGTCCCAGTCTGAGTCAGGCAGCACAGTGAGTGAGGGCAGAACTGCCGGGATGCAGGGCAGGCGCCAGGCGGTGAGAGATGATGTCATCTTTCTGCTCCGCCACCCGCTGATTGGCCAGTCCACCCACCGAGCCTCCCAGCTGGCAGTTCCCCCGTCCGCTCTCTTACCCGCCTGCCAAGCCGCCCAGCTGCATCCGCTCGCACAGTCAGTGTGACTGTGCGAACGCCGAGCAAACGGGCAGCACGGCGGCTCACCCGCCGCCCACACAGTCACTTGCACGCCGACTCACAGGGCCCCCCTCGGCTGCGGGCCCCATAGCGCCCGCGTGGGTCGCTATGGCGGTAGTTCCGCCACTGCTATGATCCCTAACATCCAGTCAAAACCCAGAAAAGTAACCACATCACTTCAGAAAAGGAGTGGGGGTGGTGCTTCATCACATATGGCGACCCATCACATTTGGTTACCTGCTGGAGTGCGCATGCGCGACGCCGCCATATGCGTTCCAACACTTTTACGACAAAACAGCACACCAAAACCGTGATGGGTAGCCGAATGTGACGAAACACCGTAATAGTTTGTGACTGTGGGGGGACATTAGAGTGTAAGCTCCTCTGGTGGTAGGGACTAATAAAATTGGTTCAATGTTCTCTGTCAAAAGAAAAAAAGCATCAGCAGGAATGAATACATTCGTATTATTATCTCTGATGATCCAATAGATAACTTAACCAACGATGACATTTATCTCTGTTGGGTGCAGATCCCATGATCTCCTCCAAGAACTCTCCAGGATCGGAGAGAAGATCGGATCACGGTACCGGGACACAGCAGAACTCAACGACCAGCACCGCCATGATGGATAAAGCTCCAGGTAAAGTGTATCGGGTTGAGGGTTTCAGTTTATTGATCCAGAGATGGATACAGATGGTTACAATCTGAATATATATTTCACAGACTTCGTTCTGCCATCCCCGCCGCCTCCTCCGTCAGAGTTTCTGAAGTCCTTGGAGAGAGATTGCAGTCCGTTCTCCAGAACAGATGAGGTGCGTACAATTTAGAGGGAGGTTGATGGAGCTTAGAGGCAGGTCACATGCACCTGTTTGTGTTAATGGGCTCTGAATGATCTCCGAAGCGTCTCAAACTGATATCAAATGAAAAAGGAAAGCACACTGGTTGGCCCATTGACATTAACACAAATTCACGTAGAAAGAGTCTAAGGGGTCAGTTTGTAAAACATGGACAAATGTCACACATTTTCATGCAGGCTGCATCAACTTTGACCGTAATTTTTCTAATAGAGTAATCCCTATGATCGTCAGCTCCATCTAGTGGCCAAAATGTGGAATATATTTTTGGAATACCTCAATGAGAAAATGCACCACATTTTGGCCACTAGATGGAGCTAAACACAGACTCAATGCATTTTGATATTTGCATAACTCCTCCCAAGAGCCAGCCCACTGCTTACATCGAGGCTGAATGCTCCTTGGGGGAGTACCGAAGTAGGGTGCTGTGATGTTTTAAGGAAGCTACGTACAGCACCCTGATGGCCCATCCCACCAGCTATGATCTGCCTGCATTGCATAGCCACTTGAAGACTTTTTAAGTGGAATACCAGGGGTTATGGCTGCAGCAATATGCCATAACCCCCGGTATTGTTTCTCTAACCGCTAAAAGTGATCTGAGCGGCTAATTAGCTGCTGGATCACTTTTAGAAGCTCAAAGAGGGGTCACCCCCCCTTCTGCCGCGTTCCAGTGATTCTTGGGCTTACCTGAATGATCGGTAGCCCTGGGAACCGATCCGGCGGTTGCAGCGGCAGACCACAGAGGTTAGCTGAGAAAAGATGGCCTCTGCTAATCTCTATGGTCTAGGAGGACCAGAGCGATATAATGACGTCACTTCCGGTTCCGGCTCAATGTAGGAGGACCAGATCGATATCATGACGTCGCTTCCGGTTCCGGCTCAATCTAGGAGGACCAGAGCGATATCATGACGTCACTTCCGGTTCCGGCTCAATGTAGGAGGACCAGAGCAATATCATGACGTCGCTTCCGGTTCCGGCTCAATGTAGGAGGACCAGAGCGATATCATGACTTCGCTTCCGGTTTTGGTCCTATGCAAATAATGCCATTTTTTTTTTGGGGGGTGGAAAGCATGAGATCAATGCTTTTTTTTTTGGATCTCATGCTTTCCATTGTAGAGGAGAGATCTGGGGTCTAATAGACCCCAGATCTCTCCATAAAGAGGACCTGTCATGCTGTATTGTTATCGCAAGGGATGTTTACATTTCTTGTGATAGCAGTAAAACTGATAAAAATAAAAATTTTAAGGAACAGTATAAAAATAAAAATAAATGTAATAAAATAATAACAATATATATTTTTTTAAAGCACCCCCATCCCTTTGAGCTCGTGTACAGAAGGGAAGGCATACATAAGTCACGCCCCCATATGAAAAACGGTGTTTGCACCACACGTGTGAGGTATCGCCGCAAACCTTAGAGTGAGAGCAATAATTCTAGTACTAGACCGCCTCTGTAACTCTAAACTGGTAACCTTTAATATTTTTTAAAGCGTCGCCTATGGAGATTTTTAAGTTTGTCGCCATTCCATGAGCGTGCGCAATTTTAAAGCGTGACATGTTATTCGGCCTTACATTATCTTTCATCACTAAAAATTTGAGGTATATATTGTGTTTTTTATGTTAAATTTATTTAAAAAATTGCGTTTGAAAAACCACTGTGCAAATATGTGACATAAAAAATATTGCAAAATTTTATTCTCTAGGGCCTCTGCTAAATATATATATATATATATATATATATATATATATATATATGTGTGGGAGTGCTGAGTAGTTTTCTAGTAAAAAAAATGTTAGATCGAAATGTCAGAATAGGCCTGGTCCTTAAAGGGGAACGGCAGTCTGCTCACATCATTTGTAATAAAAACATCTTTGCCATTCTGAAGCTTCCCTCCTACCACTTTGCATATTATTTTATGTATACTGGGATTCTGTACTTGCCAAATATGCTGCAGAAATTTTCCTTCACTGAGTCTGGCTGCAGCCATTTTAACTGTTGGCAGCTGAAGCTGCTGCCTGTTCACTTCCTGGATTTACACAGACACACAGAGGCACGCCTCCAGCTCTGCAGCTCCTATTGGCCCTCTTATGACTCACCCCCCTCCCTTCCTGGCAAACTCTCACGAGAATGAGAGAGAGAGAGAGCGCGCTGTGCAAGATGTCATATGCCTAGATTGTAAGATCTAACAAGCGGGGCCCTCTGATTCCTCCTGTATTGAATTGTATTGTAGCTGTACTGTCTGCCCTCATGTTGTAAAGCGCTGCGCATTGTTGGCGCTATATAAATCCTGTATAATAATAATAAGCCTAGGCTAATGACCAGACAAGAAACAGGAAGTGGGCTGCATAAGAGATTTACTGGCAGAAAAAAAAAATTTTTACTATCCAAAGCTAAAACAACAAGAAGAGCAGAAGATTTAATAGATGGAAAGATGAAAAAAATACTGAAAGATTAAGGTAATTGTAAACGATCACCTTGTAAAACAGCTCATTCGGTTAAAAATTAAAACAAAAGGCAAAACATTTGTGTATAGATACAAAAAAAAACATGATGAATACAGTTTTCCCCCCTTTTTATAAGTGATCAAATTCCCTCTGTTCTCAGCTGCATAAGAGCTGGGGGAGGAGAAACAACGTCACACTGAGCTTCCCAGTGAATGGCTGTGCTGGGCGTGCCAGGATAAGTCTGCTCATTGCTCATTGGAGGAGAGCGGGCTGAGTTCCCAGCACAGCTAGAGAACTGACCGCTGTGTGTTCTCCTGCTTAGTGTGGTCAGTTTTTAATAGGAAAGCAGAGGAACTGGCAGGAACAGCAGGGATTTCACATAAAGGAAGCAATACAAAGAGAACAGGAGACTTTCTCATACCAGTACATGGTACAGCAGGAACATATCAGGAATAGGAAGTGCTGGGGTAACAAACGCTTTAAGTGGATAGAGAAGCACAGAGAACCAGTGATGACATCTCTGAGCCTAAAATAAGATATTTAACAAAAATCCAAAGGTTTTATATAAAAATTTAATTAGCATGGTAATAAGGGAGGAGGAAGGAACCAGGGGGGGGGGGGGGGGGGAACAGCAAATTAAATTTCAGCTTTAATTCTCCCATTCTCTGTCCAAAAGTAAAAAGAACAATTTTGGTTGGGGTTCCCCTTTAAACATCTAAAATCATTTCCATATTGATCTATGATTGATTGATATTGAACCCCTTTCACATAAAGCAGTTTGCACATTCTCTATGATGGTCATTGATATATTAGCGCCCCCTGTCTGTAGGCTCTGAGCATTCCGCAGCAGGAGATCAGCCTGACGCCGGGCGCCTTGTGTCAGCAGTGGACTCCTCGGCAGGTCGATGAAATCACCGACAGGTTCGGCGTGGAAAGGAAGATCTACTCCGGGCAGTTCGCTGACATCTATGTGGGGAAGAAGGCGGACAGAACTTACGCCGTAAAGAGGATAAAGGAGGTAAGTGACTGAAATCCGCTTCGCTTAGCCGGCTTCAGCTTATCCTATCCAGGCAGAGATATGAAAGACAGAAATGAATGCAACTCTGTGATCACTAATACGTCATCAAGCAGCGTAAGAACCTGAACGTGACCAGGCATCAGCCCCTTGCAGTCCCTATACGGTAGAGCTCAGACTGGGAGAGGGAGAAGCAGCACAAGGAGCCAATCGGTTCATTTGCTGACAAGAAGCATGCTGATTGAAGGAGAGAGCAGAGTGATGGAGATATGGGCTCATCACTGTGCTGCTTTTCCCCTCATTGTCCAGTCACAGGCCTGTGGGCGGCAGCGGGTCATCTAGAGCAGGGCGAACATGCCAAACTGCCCCCTCCAAAATGTATGAGCATTATGTGTCAGCAAAAATCCTCCCCAACAAACTGAGCACTAATCTGCATTATTACCCACTAAGCATAAATTTCCCTTTCTCCCACAACAAATCCACCGCCCTGCTGAAATCGCTCCTCCCACTACAAATCCTGCTGAAATCGCCCCTCCCACTACAAATCCTGCTGAAATCCCCCCTCCCACTACAAATCCTGCTGAAATCCCCCCTCCCAGTACAAATCCTGTTGAAATCCCCCCTCCCAGTACAAGTCCTGCTGAAATTGCCCCTCCCACTACAAATCCTGCTGAAATTGCCCCTCCCACTACAAATCCTGCTGAAATCGCCCCTCCCACTACAAATCCTGCTGAAATCGCCCCTCCCACTACAAATCCTGCTGAAATCCCCCCTCCCACTACAAATCCTGCTGAAATACCTCCTCCCACTACAAACCCTGCTGAAATCCCCCCTCCCAGTACAAATCCTGCTGAAATTCCCCCTCCCAGTACAAGTCCTGCTGAAATTGCCCCTCCCACTACAAATCCTGCTGAAATTGCCCCTCCCACTACAAATCCTGCTGAAATCGCCCCTCCCACTACAAATCCTGCTGAAATCCCCCCTCCCACTACAAATCCTGCTGAAATCCCCCCTCCCAGTACAAGTCCTGCTGAAATCCCCCCTCCCAGTACAAGTCCTGCTGAAATCCCCCCTCCCAGTACAAGTCCTGCTGAAATCCCCCCTCCCAGTACAAATCCTGCTGAAATTGCCCCTCCCACTACAAATCCTGCTGAAATCGCCCCTCCCACTACAAATCCTGCTGAAATCGCCCCCCTACTACAAATACTGCTGAAATCGCCCCTCCCAGTACAAATCCTGCTGAAATCGCCCCTCCCACTACAAATCCTGCTGAAATCGCCCCTCCCACTACAAATCCTGCTGAAATAGCCCCTCCCACACATGGAGAGCCATTGCTGCTAAGCAGTGCCCACCAGTGCCACCTATCAGTGCCCACCACAAATCCTGCTGAAAGCGCTGCGCAAACTGTTGGCGCTATATAAATCCTGTATAATAATAATAAATAGCCCCTCCCACTACAAATCCTGCTGAAATCCCCCTCCCAGTACAAATACTTGCAGGAATTTCCTCTCACTGTTTTGGCTATGGGACAGGAAGTGAAGGGAAATCTCCCCAACGAGACACAGATAGGCAAAAAAAAAAAAGAAGCCTGACAAGGGTTATTACTCCATCCCAACTTTTATTTTTATTTGTATTTTTTTTATTTTTTTTAAGTTTTGTTTTTAGTTCTACTTTAATTAGACTGATAATTTAATATATACACTATGGAGGAGATTTACTACAACTGGTGCACACAGAGTCTGGTTCTCCTGTGCATGGTAACCAATCAGCTCCTAGATAGGCTCCATTCACACTTGTGAGTCTTGTCATGTGACTTTGGACAGATAAAGTCACATGACAAGTCGCAGTCCATGTATTTCAATCAAAGCCATTCACATCTATGCAACTTAAAGTCACAGCGACTTTAAAAAGGTTTATAAAGACGGCTACAGCACGGGCCTAAATTGCCAGGAGGGCCTCCATGTATGTCCTCCCGAGCATGCGCTGCCTGTGCACCCCCCACGTGCGGCACGCTCTGTGATCAGCGAGTCGATGAAACTCGGCTAATCACAGATCAGAACGATCCCGGCCCCTTACCACGTGATCAACTGTCAGCCAATGACAGCTGATCATGTGATGTAAACAGAAGCCGATAATCGCCTTTTTTTTCTCTCATGCTGATAGCATGAGGAGAAAAATAAAAAGCTGATTACCAGCTTGTGTAAATGGGACATCAGTCCCGCGCATGGAGAGCCATTGCTGCTAAGCAGTGCCACCTATTAGTGCCCACCAGTGCTGCCAATCAGTGCCTCATCGTGCCACCTATCAATACTGCCTATCACTGTCACCTATCAGTGCCTATCAGTGCCCATCAGTGCCACCTATCAATGCCTATCAGTGCCCATTAGTGCCACCTATCAGTGCCACCTATCAGTGCAGCCTCATCAGTGCCTCTTGATCAGTGTCCACCAGTGCCACCACATCAATGCCCATCAGTGCCATCTATCAATGCCCATGAGTGCCACCTATCAGTGCCCTTCAGTGCTGCCTATTAGTGCCCTTCAGTGTCGCCTATCAGTGCCCATTAGTGCCCCTATCAGTGCCACCTATCAGTGCAGCCTCATCAGTGCTTCTTGATCAGTGTCCACCAGTGCCACCACATCAGTGCCTATCAGTGCCACCTATCAATGCCCATGAGTGCTGCCTATCAGTGCCCTTCAGTGCTGCCTATCAGTGCCCTTCAGTGTCGCCTATCAGTGCAGCCTCATCGGTGCCTCTTAAACAGTGCCCACCAGTGCCACTTAATCAGTGCCCACCAGTGCCACTTAATCAGTGCCCATGAGTGCCACCTATCCGTGCCCATGAGTGCCACCTATTAGTGCCCATGAGTGCCGCCTATCAGTGCCGACAATCAGTGCCCTTCAGTGTCGCCTATCAGTACCCATCAGTGCCACCTATCAGTGCCCATTAGTGCCACCTATCAGTGCAGCCTGAACAGTGCCTCTTGATCTGTGCCCACCAGTGCTGCTTCATCAGTGCCGCCTTATCAGTGCTCATCAGTGCCCATCAGTGCAGTCTCATCAACGCACATCAATGAAGGAGAAAAATTACCTGTTTGCAAAAATGTATAACAAACTATGAGAACAGTTTTTTTTTTTTTTTTTGTCTATTTAGCAAAAAATAAAAACCCCAGTAGTGATTAAATACCACCAAAAGAAAGCTCTATTTGTGTGAAAAAAATTATAAAAATGTCATATGGGTACACGTGTCATTCAACGTGTGACAGCGCTGAAAGCTGAAAATTGGCCTGGGCAGGAAGGGGGTGAAAGTGCCCGGTGGTTAATTATTAGTAACAAATGTTTGAGAATATATATATATCATATAAAAATGTAATTAAATTTGTCTAAGCTTTAATATTTTAATATAATTTCAAAAGTTGTTGCTTTCATTTAATCCTGCCATAAAGGTCCTTGTTCAGGCTCTTCTAGTTTTGAAGTGACAATTATCTCCCTGTTGTGCTTCTGTGTTGTCACCCTTTTACCTGAGCTCCCCTAGTGGAGACTGCAAGCAGCTGCACTGACACACATTGCACCGGCATGGTGCGCCGCTGTCACTATCAGGAAGCTGGCCTATGGCAATAATGTGCAGCCAATACTGGAGAAAGTTAGACAGGTGCAGTTTGTTTCGTTCCGAATTAAAATTCCGACGAATTTCCGTTATTCGGAAATTCGGATGTATCCAAATTTCTGAATTAGAATAGTACAGAATTTAATTGCATCCAAAATAACGGAAAAAAAAATGTTGACGAAATAAATTCGAATTTGAATCGTTTTCGAATGGTTTTCAAAATACTTTTCGAATTCGAATAGTTTTCGAATTCAAAAACTTTTTCGAATAGTTTTTAAATTTGAATTTGAAAACTTTTCGAAGAAAGGAATAGAATAGAATTTTTTTTTTTATATATATATTCTATTCCTTTTTTTTCTATTCTATTTTATTCTCATTGGAAAACTATTCAAATGCGAAAAGTTTTCGAATTCCAAAACGTTTTAAATTCGAAAACTTTTCTAATTTAACTCGAAAACTTTTGGAATTCAATTCGAAAACTTTTCGAATCGATTCGAAAATGAATAAACTAAACTAATTCCAAAAAAAAATTAAACAAATTTAACTAAGCTGTAAAAAACGAATCAAAGGTAAACTAAACACATTTTTTCGTTCTGCACATGTCTAGAGAGAAGTGGAAGAAAGTGGCTGCAGGAGATCAGCAAAACTGAGATGGGGGAAAAAAAAAAATGTATTCTCTAAAAAAAATTTTTTTAAAAAAGCACTCGCAGCATGTGATGTCCGGGAATAATCGCAATTATTTTTTTTAGGTGGATGGAGAGCGGACGGACAGATTACATTCCTTCTTCCAGACAGAAGCACAGATTACTTTCCGGTGAGACTCATGACGATCTTCCTCTGACATCTGCCATGTTCAATAACTTCTGCCAGGGCTAGTCTCTTCAAGAAGCGCATGTGCTGGAAGACAGGGCTGGGACAAGGGGTGGGCGCGAGCAGGGCCGCCATCAGGAATTTTGGGGCCCCTTACACAGCTTCAGGCATGGGGCCCCCTGGAGCAGAGAACGGGGGGGGGGGGTGCTGCCCCGCCGCAAATTGAGAAGCGGGGGGGGGTGCCACGAATTGAGAAGCACACGCCGCGCAAATTGTTGATGTTGGGGGGGTTGCCATCCGGGCCCTTGGGGACCTCCGGGCCTCTTGGGACCTCTGGGCCCCTTACAAAAAAATAAAATAAGAAATAAAACAAATAAAAATATAATTAAAAAAAAAATTATTTTTTTTTTATAAAAAAAAGAGGGGTTGCCATCCGGGGCCCTGGGGACCTCAGGGCCCCTTGGCCCCTTACAAAAAAAAAGTGGGGGTTGCCATCCGGGCCCCTGGGGACCTCTGGGCTTCTGGGCCCCTTACAAAAAAAACACTTTTTTTTTTTTTTTAAAGGGGGTTTGCCATCTGGGCCGCTGGGGGCCCCTTACAAAAAAATAAATTAAAATAAAATAAAAAATAATAATAATAAAAAAATAAATAAAATAAAAAATAATAATAATTAATTATTTTTTTTTATTTAAAAAAAAAGGGGGGGGGTTGCCATCCGGGGCCGATGCTGATCACCGCCACTAGTAGTATAAAAAAATAGAAAACAATTAATTCCAGTATATATACCATAGTTTGTAGATGCTATAACTGTCACGCAAAACAATCAATATACATTTATTGGTATTTTTTCTTATCAAAGTCTTGTAGCAGATCACATTTTGGCCAAAATTTATGAATCAATTCGATTTTTTACATTTTTATTGGATATGTTTATAGTAGAAAGTAACAAATCATCTTCTTATTGTGAAAAAAAAGAAAGTAACAAATATTGTTTTTTTTTTTTCAGTCTTTTTTAGTTTATATTGCAAAAAAAAAAAACAGTGGTAATCAAAAACCACTAAAAGAAAACTCTATTTGTGTGAAAAAAATTATATCAATTTTATTTGGGTACAGTGTTACATGACCGCGCAATTGCCAGTTAAAGTAGCGCAGTGCCACGTAGCAAAAAATGGCCTGGTAATGAAGGGGTAAAATCTTCCGGAGGTCAAGTGGTTAAAATGCCAGTTTCCTGGCAGTGCCTGGCCTCAGGTCCCTGACCTTGAACAGGCATGCAGATATGAAAAAAAAAAAAAGAAAAAAAAGCATGATCTCAGGACCTGTTCATTTACATACTTAGAAATAGACATGTGAACTGCCCAAAAATTAGTTTTCGTTTCATTTTTATTTATTTTTTTCGGTTCATTTTTTATGATCGAAATTTGTTTTATTGTGAAAAAAAAATTTATTCGGAAAATTTAAAATTCGAAAATAAGAAAGAAGATCCGAAAATTCGAAAGAACGAAAATTCTAAAATCCTAAAATTCTAAAATCTGAAATAATTTTCTAACTAGCTAATAATAACTATTAAATTCTAGATATTGGAATTTCCTTTCAAATTTGGCTGTTAGTGAACGTAAAGAATACAAGTTTATCCGAAGTTACGAATTATCCAAAATAACGAATGTCGCCTCTAAATGAATGGAATGTAACAAATTATTAATAATAATAAAAAGTTTTTTTTTATTATTATTTATTATTATTAATTTGTTACGTTCAATTTGTTTAGCTGCAACATTCGTTATTTTGGAAAATGTGTAAATTCGGATAAATTTGTATTCGTTACGTTCACTAACAGACAAATTTGAAAGGAAATTCCAATACCTATAATTTATTAGTTAGTAATAGTTATTATTAGATAGTTATTATTTCAGATTTTTTTTTTTTTTGGGGGGTTTTCTAATTTTCGTTCTTATTTTTGGATTTTTTTAATTTACAAATTTCTGAATTTTCGAATTTCCGAATATTTGATTTCCGAATTTTTGAATGTCTGAATTTTCAAATTTCTGAAAAAATTTGTAAACGGGTTTTCGTTAATTCAAATATTTCCGAATTATTGAATTTGTCGAATTTCGTCTAAAAACGAATTCGGAACGCAACTAATTGCACATGTCTACTTAGAAATGACTGAAGCCATTGGATCAACATGAGAGTTTTGAAAGGGACAGTCAGCAAAGGTAACCACCATAATTCCTCAGTTCAAATTGATTTCAGTGTAGAAGGGTGAGAACCTTTGTTTTTTTTCCTGTCCTGGTAACAGCCTGTCCTTAATCCCCTGTTCCCTAGAGCATGGGGTGTCACTAGAACAGGAAGTGAAGGGAAATCTCCTCCAGGGGACACAGACCACAGTGACCACAGCTTTGTCGTGCTGATGCTGTGTCCAGGGCCGTGTCTCGGGATCACACCATCAACCTTATTGTTATTACTATGCGGTACCTTTAAATTGACACGTATTGCTTGGATTAGGGCTGCCCGTAGGCGGTCCTTGCGTATTTAGAGGCGGACGTGTGGGTGGGACCAACCCGTACAGTGGGCGTGGTTTGGGTTTGTCCACCCAGAAAGTGGGCAGTCAAAATGCAGGGTGTGGGCGGGGTATGCTTTGGGCGCCTTTACATTATCTCTTGCTTTTTACGTTGCAGCTGTACCCACCCTAATCTGCTGCCGCTGCTGGGATTCTGCCTGGAGAGCGGACATCGCTGCCTCATCAACCAGTTCATGAAGAACGGCTCCTTGGATGAGGCTTTACATGGGGTAAGTTCATTAACTGCCAATTGCAATATCTTTCATCTTCTTGTTTTCTCAAAACAGCCTTCGAGGGCCCATCATGCATTGCTACATTAATTTTGAAGGCAACACACACTTGTTGGAGGTTATTGCATGCCCTGACACTTGCTGGGGGTTATTGCATGCCCTGACACTTGCTGGGGGTTATTGCATGCCCTGACACTTGCTGGGGGTTATTGCATGCCCTGACACTTGCTGGGGGTTATTGCATGCCCTGACACTTGCTGGGGGTTATTGCATGCCCTGACACTTGCTGGGGGTTATTGCATGCCCTGACACTTGCTGGGGGTTATTGCATGCCCTGACACTTGCTGGGGGTTATTGCATGCCCTGACACTTGCTGGGGGTTATTGCATGCCCTGACACTTGCTGGGGGTTATTGCATGCCCTGACACTTGCTGGGGGTTATTGCATGCCCTGACACTTGTTGAGGGTTATTGCATGCCCTGACACTTGCTGGGGGTTATTGCATGCCCTGACACTTGCTGGGGGTTATTGCATGCCCTGACACTTGCTGGGGGTTATTGCATGCCCTGACACTTGCTGGGGGTTATTGCATGCCCTGACACTTGCTGGGGGTTATTGCATGCCCTGACACTTGCTGGGGGTTATTGCATGCCCTGACACTTGCTGGGGGTTATTGCATGCCCTGACACTTGTTGGAGGTTATTGCATGCCCTGACACTTGTTGGAGGTTATTGCATGCCCTGACACTTGCTGGGGGTTATTGCATGCCCTGACACTTGCTGGGGGTTATTGCATGCCCTGACACTTGCTGGGGGTTATTGCATGCCCTGACACTTGTTAGAGGTTATTGCATGCCCTGACACTTGTTGGAGGTTATTGCATGCCCTGACACTTGTTGGAGGTTATTGCATGCCCTGACACTTGTTGGAGGTTATTGCATGCCCTGACACTTGTTGGAGGTTATTGCATGCCCTGACACTTGTTGGAGGTTATTGCATGCCTTGACACTTGTTGGAGGTTATTGCATGCCTTGACACTTGTTGAGGGTTATTGCATGCCCTGACATTTGTTGGAGGTTATTGCATGCCTTGACACTTGTTGGAGGTTATTGCTTGCGCTCACACTTGTTGGAGGTTATTGCTTGCGCTGACACTTGTTGGAGGTTATTGCTTGCGCTGACACATATAAGGAAATATTGCTTGCCCTGACACTTGTTGGGGCTTATTGCTCGCCCTGACACTTGCTGGGGGTTATTGCATGCCCTGATACTTGTTGGAGGTAATTTCTTGCCCTGACACTTGCTGGAGGTAATTTATTGCCCTGACACTTGTTGGGGGTTATTGCTTGCCCTGACACTTGTTGGGGGTTATTGCTTGCCCTGACACTTGTTGGGGGTTATTGCTTGCCCTGAGACTTGTTGAGGGTCATTGCTTTCCCTGACAGTTGTCGGTGTTATTGCTTGCCCTGGCACTTGTTGGAGGTTATTGCTTGCCCTGACACTTGCTGGAAGTTATTGCTTGCCCTGACACTTGTTGAGCGTCATTGCTTGCCCTGACACTTGTTGGGGGTTATTGCTTGCCCTGACACTTGTTGGGGGTTATTGCTTGCCCTGACACTTGTTGTTTTTTTTTTGCTTTCCCTGAGAATTGCTGGGGCTTATTGCTTGCTCTGACACTTGTTGGGTGTTATTGCATGCCCTGACACTTGTTGGGGGTTATTGCTTGCTCTGACACTTGTTGAGAGTTGTTGCATGCTCTGACACTTGCTGGGGGTTATTGCTTGCCCTGACACTTGCTGGGGAATATTACTTTCCCTGACACTTGCTGGGGAAAAAGGTAAATAGGCCCTCAATGTAACACAATAGCAAGGGGATGATGTTGTGTCACATCTCTTCGAAAACTGGGATAATTTCAGTGACAAAACTTTTAGATGGCAGCCGTGACCATTTAAAGGTGAATCTTTCAGCAACTGTATAAGTCTGCATTAATTAATCCTGACATTTCACAATATACAGCAACAGTATCATTTTCCAATAAACCTCCACCTTTTATCATTACAAATCCATCCCTGAGCTCCAGACAGTGACTTTGTCTAGGCTGAGATGATGTTATCAGTCCACTGCAGGCAGGAGGAAGCATTTCCTCAGTCTCCCCTCCCCCCCCCCCCCCAGTGATCTGACAGCAACATTGTTACGTTGTAACAAGTCAGAAGGTGAGAGGCTGCAGCAGGGGTTGATCTGTGGTTTGTGAACACAGCCAAGAACTGCATAGGCACGAGAATGTACATGATTTTGTCATCTCTGAGCCGACATCTCAGTCCGGAAAGTAGGCGGTGACCCTGGAGGATGCCTGAAAAAAGATGGTGCTGTCCTTCATGGGGGGGGGGGGCTGATGTAGGCATTGCCAGGGGGGAGTGCTGTGATCTCTGTGAGAGGTTTTAAATACCTGGAAGAGGTATGATCACAATACTGAGCATGCTGCACTGAACATTAGAGAATAAATTGTATTGGATACAGGGCCGTCTTTACCGCAGGGCAAAAGGGGCAGCTGCCCCGGGCCCAGTCATTGATGTGTGGCCCAAAGGAGCTGCCCCTTGAGCCTACACTGCCAGAAAGTAGTTAATAAGTGAATTTGGGAGGGCCAAAGAAAATGTTTGCCCAGGGTCCAATCAATATTAAAGACGGCCCTGATTGGATGCACATTATCTCTGACTTCCTCTATTTGATACATAATATCATTTCTAGGGAGGAGAGCACATCCTGAGCTGGGAGAAGAGGCTGATGGTCGCTGCGGGTCTCCTGCAGGCTGTGCATCACCTGCATGCGTCTGACCTGTTCCACGGGAATATTAAGAGGTGAGTGTGAGATATCAATCCTCCCAGAGACTTCCTCCAGATAATTATCACTTCCTTGCATGGTGACCACATCTGAGCTCATGAGACGTCTATCCACTTCCCCCTGTGACCACACAAGTACCCGCTTCCACCACGGGTGACGTACGGCCCCCTCACTGCCTTGGGATAGCGGTTGTGTGTGCGTAGTTTTTCCTTCCTTTGTCACCTTCTCTGTGGTTTCCAGTGACACATGAAAAAAGGTTTGTTAGATTGGCGATGATGCGACTACCAGCAACCCCTAATTTCTTAATTCCCTCCTGCAAGAGATATAATTCCCACATCATTACACCTTTTTCACATTAGCTGTTGCCGCAAGTCAGACAGAGCCCCCACCTCATTTCCTGGCACTGGAGGACACCCAGCATCTTCCAGCTCCTTCCTCCCAAGCCCGACTGTCCCTGGCCCGCCCCTCTCATTTATTGGATTTCAAGCAGAGCTTCCCCCATTTCTGTGTTTATTATAAGTCAGCAGCTACAAAAAAAATGTAGCTGCTGACTTTAAATAAACAGACACTTACCTGTCCCACGGTCCAACGATGCGGCCGCCCAAAGATTTGCTTCTCTCCTTTTCCTCTCCGGGGTGCCGGTGTTCTGACGAGCTGGTTCCTCCTATCGATATGGTTCCTCCCTTGACTGCGCAGGCGCAATCAGAGGCGACGGAAAATTCAGAGGTTTAACAGCTGTTCGGCAGCTGCAGACGCGCTCGCTCCCGTTGCTTAGTTACACACGCCACTTTCTTCTTCATGCCGCTGTATACAGCAAGGGGCGGCAAGGGGAAGATAAGATGTGATAATATTGAATATTGATAATATTTGATAATATTGAACAGTGCGATTTGTTTGTTTATACACGCCGCTCTATACCGCCCCTTGCTGTATAGAGCGTCGTGTATAAACAAACAAATCGCACTGCTCAATATCACATCTGATCCGCCCCTTGCTGTATAGAGCGGCATGAAGATGAAAGCGGCGTGTGTAATGAAGCATCGGGGGCGAACGCGTACACAGCTGCCAAACCTATGGTTCCTCCTATCGATCTGGTTCCCTCTTGACTGCGCAGGCGCAAGCCGAGCCGACGGAATTCTCCGAGCTTTAACAGCTGTTCGCCAACGCCTGCGCAGTCGAGGGGGGAACCATATCGATAGGGGAACCAGCTCGACAAGACACCGGCATTGCAAGTGTGGGCACCCGGCTGTGGCAGCTTGCAGCTTGACAGCTGGGTGCGTACTGCACATGCACGACTCGCGCTGTGCATTCTGAATGGCTGGGCAGTCTTCTGGGACCTGTGACATGTCCAGTGGCGGCTGGTGGTTTTTTGTTTGGGGGGCGGCAAACAACCACTCCCTGTGGCACCTCAAACCACCCCCCACCCCCTCGCTATTGGTCCACCAGCACTTACCCCATCTAGGCGGTGGGCACATCGGGCAGCGGCGGACATCAGAAAAGGGCGGGGATCGGGCATCGGCGGGCACATCGAGCAGCTGCAGGGATCGGTGGGCATCGAGCAGCGGATCCTGTGTCTTCTCCGCCTCGCTTCCGCCGTGCATCTCCTCCCAAACGTCCAATAGGATTGCCCTGTCCTTTCAGCCAATCAGGTGACGGGTATCAGACCCGCTTCCCGATTGGCCTGGAAGGAGGATCAGCGTTGCAACAGCGAATATTCATTTGCTGTTGCAACACAACTGGGTGGGCTCCAGACGCAATGCTCTGCGCCCCGAGCCCATCCTATTTTGAAGCCTATTAGAGCCTCTGGGGGTGATGGCGGCGGCCATGGATAGATTCATGCTATGCATGAATCTATCCATTAGTCTTAGAGGCGGGTGGCTGGAGAGGGGGGCGGTGGCCATGCGCCCTTAATGGACGCACCGCCACTGATTAAACCCAAAAGCAAACATTTATTATATTGCAGCCTACCAATTCTTAGATGTAATGGTTGCCTTCGTTTTTTATTTTTTTAGGCTTTCTTTCTTCTATTTTTACCTGGTGAACCAGCCAGCAAGTCTGTTGTTTTTCAACAGAACGAACTGACCTACAGAGGTAGCAGTTGCAGCATTGACACAAACCATTTACCACTGACGGGAGTTCTTACTATGATCAGCTTTTATTCATTTATATAAAACCTTTATCCAACAAGAAAAAAAAAAAGTTTGCTTTAACTGATTATAAAGTGTGAGCTGGAGTTTGGCTACAATTTGTTAGTGTATCTAAATCTGCTAGTGCATCTAACAATCCCCTTACCCCAGACTGAAAATGCTGCTGTCAGCTGTGCCCCCTTGTGCTCCTTCATCCAGAGTGGGGGTGCTCTCATACAGGAGGTGTGTCAGGACATGTGTAGAGTGGCAGTACAGATCTGACTCCTTATTTTCGTTGTCCTCGTAGTTCCAATGTGCTACTGGATGAAAATTTCTCTCCGAAACTGGGCCACTCCGGACCTCGATTCTGCCCAGACCCGTCCGCCAATTACACTCAGGTGAAAACTCAGGACGTGCAGAAGTACCAACCTTACCTGCCGGACAGCTACCTGAGGAGAGGGCAAATGACTGCACAGACAGACATCTTTTCTGCTGGCGTGGTATGGAAATACAGAGCATCTAAAGAAGCATTTCCCTGATCAATGATTGTCCCTGATCAATCAATATCCCTGATCAATGATTGTCCCTGATCAATCAATATCCCTGATGAATGAATGTCTCAGATCAATGATTGTCCCTGATCAATGA
The DNA here is from genome assembly GCA_029206835.1 of Rana muscosa. Classification (NCBI taxonomy): domain Eukaryota; kingdom Metazoa; phylum Chordata; class Amphibia; order Anura; family Ranidae; genus Rana; species Rana muscosa. The sequence continues at coordinate 298,806,466 of CM055120.1, forward strand.
ATGTCTCTGATCAATGAATGTCCCCATCAATGATTGTCCCTAAACAATGAATGTTCCCGATCAATGAATGTCTCTGATCAATGAATGTCTCTGATCAATGAATGTCCCCATCATGATTGTCCCTAAACAATGAATGTTCCCGATCAATGAATGTCCCTGATCAATGAATGTCCCCGATCAATGAATGTCCCCGATCAATAATTGTCCCCAGTCAGTGAATGTGCCTGATCAATGATTGTTCCTGATCAATGATAGTCTCCAATAAATGATTGTCCCTGATCAATGAACGTCCCTAATCAATAATTGTCCCCGATCAGTGAATGTATTTGATCAATTATTGTCTGATCAATGAATGTCCCCAATCAATAATCGTCTCTGATCAATGAATGTCCCTGATCAATGAATGTCCCTGAGCAATGATTGTCCCCGATCAGTGAATGTTCCTGATAAATGATTGTCCCCGATCAATGAATGTTCCTGATTAGTGAATGTTCCGGATCAATGATTGTCCCTAATCAATGATTGTCTCTGATCAATGAATTTCCTCGATCAGTGAATGTTCCTGATCAATGATTGTCCCTGAGCAATGATTGTCCCTGATCAATGAATGTCCCTGATCAATGAATGTCCCTGATCAATGAATGTCCCTGATCAATGAATGTCCCCGATCAATGAATGTCCCTGAGCAATGATTGTCCCCGATCAGTGAATGTTCCTGATTAGTGAATGTTCCGGATAAATGATTGTCCCTAATCAATGATTGTCTCTGATCAATGAATGTCTCTGATCAATGAATGTCCCTGATCAATGATTGTCCCCGATCAGTGAATGTCCCTAATCAATGATTGTCTCTGATCAATGAATGTCACTGATCAATGATTGTCCCCGATCAGTGAATGTTATTGATCAATGATTGTCCCTGAATAATAAATGTTCCTGATCATATAATGTTCCCATCAATATACACTTATTAGGGGGGGGGAGGGGTTACCAGAAATATGTAGCAGAATACATTTTTTTAATGGATATGTTTTATAGTAGAAAGTAAAAAATATGTTTTGTTTTTATCAAAATTTATGGTCTCTTTTCACTTATATAATAAAATAAAAAACCCCAGTTGTGATCAAATACCACCAAAAGAAAACTATTTGTGTAAAAAGAAAAAATGATATAAATTTAATTTGGGTACAGCGTTGCACGACCGCGCAATTACCAGTTAAAGTAACGCAGTGCTGAATAGCAAAAAATGTCCTGGTCATGAAGGGGGGTAAATCTTCCAGAGCTGAAGTGGTTAAGGATTGGCATGTTTGGTATCTATTTACTCTTTATCCTTTGAATCTTACGAAAAATTGGGTGATATATTGTGTGCCTTAAAAATTTAATTTTTTACTGCAATTTTGTGCTTGATAAAAGGTTGCACTAATATCATGTGGCATAAAATAAAGTCCTAACATTTTATTCCTCAGGGTCTCTGCTTTCAGAAAAGATATCGTGTTTTCAGGGCTTTAAGTAATCTTTAGGCCTAGAATTATATTTAAACACGTGCAAAAAATAACAATTTGTCCCTCTAACACCTCCAGGTTCTGGCGGAAATCCTGACGGGACTAATGCCGAGCGACAAGAGCCGAGACCCCGCCTACTTGGTAAGATCGTTCATCACAGAATCCAGCAACAAGCGATTGTTTTTTCTTCCGCAGTCACCGCCCCTAACGCTCGTTTCCTTATCTTACTAGAAAGATCTGGTGGTGAAAGAGATGGAGCAGGCGAAATCCTGTGCGCAGTCCGGCGGCGAAAAGGCAGAGGCTGCGGAGCGCCTGTGTGCAAAGGCAATGCTTGAGAAACATGCTGACCCCAAGCCTGGGAGAGCGCCGGAAGAGGCGGGGCTTTACCTGGCACTCGCCGTCTGCTTGTGTCTCACCAAGAAGAAGGTTGTGTTATCAGAGGTATGGATGGAGGACTGTCAGAGGGGTCATTGTCAGGGGGGAGTATTGGCCACCGAAGACTGTGTCCCCTCACATTGGTGGTCAGTGTAGTGTCCCCTTACATTGGTGGTCAGTGTAGTGTCTCCTTACATTGGTGGTCAGTGTAGTGTCCCCTTACATTGGTGGTCAGTGTAGTGTCCCCTTACATTGGAGGTCAGTGTAGTGTCTCCTTACATTGGAGGTCAGTGTAGTGTCCCCTTACATTGGTGGTCAGTGTAGTGTCCCCTTACATTGGTGGTCAGTGTAGTGTCCCCTTACATTGGTGGTCAGTGTAGTGTCCCCTTACATTGGTGGTCAGTGTAGTGTCCCCTTACATTGGTGGTCAGTGTAGTGTCCCCTTACATTGGTGGTCAGTGTAGTGTCCCCTTACATTGGAGGTCAGTGTAGTGTCTCCTTACATTGGAGGTCAGTGTAGTGTCCCCTTACATTGGTGGTCAGTGTAGTGTCCCCTTACATTGGTGGTCAGTGTAGTGTCCCCTCACATTGGTGGTCAGTGTAGTGTCCCCTCACATTGGTGGTCAGTGTAGTGTCCCCTCACATTGGTGGTCAGTTTAGTGTCCCCTTACATTGGTGGTCAGTGTAGTGTCCCCTTACATTGGAGGTCAGTGTAGTGTCTCATTACATTGGAGGTCAGTGTAGTGTCCCCTTACATTGGAGGTCAGTGTAGTGTCCCCTTACATTGGAGGTCAGTGTAGTGTCCCCTTACATTGGAGGTCAGTGTAGTGTCCCCTTACATTGGAGGTCAGTGTAGTGTCCCCTTACATTGGTGGTCAGTGTAGTGTCCCCTTACATTGGAGGTCAGTGTAGTGTCCCCTTACATTGGTGGTCAGTGTAGTGTCCCCTTACATTGGAGGTCAGTGTAGTGTCCCCTTACATTGGTGGTCAGTGTAGTGTCCCCTTACATTGGAGGTCAGTGTAGTGTCTCCTTACATTGGAGGTCAGTGTAGTGTCTCCTTACATTGGAGGTCAGTGTAGTGTCTCCTTACATTGGAGGTCAGTGTAGTGTCTCCTTACATTGGAGGTCAGTGTAGTGTCCCCTTACATTGGAGGTCAGTGTAGTGTCTCCTTACATTGGAGGTCAGTGTAGTGTCTCCTTACATTGGTGGTCAGTGTAGTGTCCCCTTACATTGGAGGTCAGTGTAGTGTCCCCTTACATTGGTGGTCAGTGTAGTGTCCCCTTACATTGGAGGTCAGTGTAGTGTCCCCTTACATTGGAGGTCAGTGTAGTGTCCCCTTACATTGGAGGTCAGTGTAGTGTCCCCTTACATTGGAGGTCAGTGTAGTGTCCCCTTACATTGGTGGTCAGTGTAGTGTCCCCTTACATTGGAGGTCAGTGTAGTGTCTCCTTACATTGGTGGTCAGTGTAGTGTCCCCTTACATTGGAGGTCAGTGTAGTGTCTCCTTACATTGGTGGTCAGTGTAGTGTCCCCTTACATTGGTGGTCAGTGTAGTGTCCCCTTACATTGGTGGTCAGTGTAGTGTCCCCTTACATTGGAGGTCAGTGTAGTGTCTCCTTACATTGGAGGTCAGTGTAGTGTCTCCTTACATTGGTGGTCAGTGTAGTGTCCCCTTACATTGGTGGTCAGTGTAGTGTCCCCTTACATTGGTGGTCAGTGTAGTGTCCCCTTACATTGGAGGTCAGTGTAGTGTCTCCTTACATTGGAGGTCAGTGTAATGTCCCCTTACATTGGTGGTCAGTGTAGTGTCCCCTTACATTGGTGGTCAGTGTAGTGTCCCCTTACATTGGAGGTCAGTGTAGTGTCCCCTTACATTGGTGGTCAGTGTAGTGTCCCCTTACATTGGTGGTCAGTGTAGTGTCCCCTTACATTGGTGGTCAGTGTAGTGTCCCCTTACATTGGTGGTCAGTGTAGTGTCCCCTTACATTGGTGGTCAGTGTAGTGTCCCCTTACATTGGTGGTCAGTGTAGTGTCCCCTTACATTGGTGGTCAGTGTAGTGTCCCCTTACATTGGAGGTCAGTGTAGTGTCCCCTTACATTGGAGGTCAGTGTAGTGTCCCCTTACATTGGTGGTCAGTGTAGTGTCCCCTTACATTGGAGGTCAGTGTAGTGTCCCCTTACATTGGAGGTCAGTGTAGTGTCTCCTTACATTGGAGGTCAGTGTAGTGTCTCCTTACATTGGAGGTCAGTGTAGTGTCCCCATACATTGGAGGTCAGTGTAGTGTCCCCTTACATTGGAGGTCAGTGTAGTGTCCCCTTACATTGGAGGTCAGTGTAGTGTCTCCTTACATTGGAGGTCAGTGTAGTGTCTCCTTACATTGGAGGTCAGTGTAATGTCCCCTTACATTGGTGGTCAGTGTAGTGTCCCCTTACATTGGAGGTCAGTGTAGTGTCCCCTTACATTGGAGGTCAGTGTAGTGTCCCCTTACATTGGAGGTCAGTGTAGTGTCCCCTTACATTGGAGGTCAGTGTAGTGTCTCCTTACATTGGTGGTCAGTGTAGTGTCCCCTTACATTGGAGGTCAGTGTAGTGTCCCCTTACATTGGAGGTCAGTGTAGTGTCCCCTTTCATTGGAGGTCAGTGTAGTGTCCCCTTTCATTGGAGGTCAGTGTAGTGTCCCCTTTCATTGGAGGTCAGTGTAGTGTCTCTTTTCATTGGAGGTCAGTGTAGTGTCCCCTTACATTGGTGGTCAGTGTAGTGTCCCCTTACATTGGAGGTCAGTGTAGTGTCCCCTTACATTGGAGGTCAGTGTAGTGTCCCCTTACATTGGAGGTCAGTGTAGTGTCCCCTTTCATTGGAGGTCAGTGTAGTGTCCCCTTTCATTGGAGGTCAGTGTAGTGTCCCCTTACATTGGAGGTCAGTGTAGTGTCCCCATACATTGGTGGTCAGTGTAGTGTCCCCTTACATTGGAGGTCAGTGTAGTGTCTCCTTACATTGGTGGTCAGTGTAGTGTCTCCTTACATTGGAGGTCAGTGTAGTGTCCCCATACATTGGTGGTCAGTGTAGTGTCCCCTTACATTGGAGGTCAGTGTAGTGTCTCCTTACATTGGTGGTCAGTGTAGTGTCCCCTTACATTGGAGGTCAGTGTAGTGTCCCCTTACATTGGTGGTCAGTGTAGTGTCTCCTTACATTGGAGGTCAGTGTAGTGTCCCCTTACATTGGTGGTCAGTGTAGTGTCCCCTTACATTGGTGGTCAGTGTAGTGTCTCCTTACATTGGTGGTCAGTGTAGTGTCCCCTTACATTGGAGGTCAGTGTAGTGTCCCCTTACATTGGAGGTCAGTGTAGTGTCTCCTTACATTGGAGGTCAGTGTAGTGTCTCCTTACATTGGAGGTCAGTGTAGTGTCTCCATACATTGGAGGTCAGTGTAGTGTCCCCTTACATTGGAGGTCAGTGTAGTGTCCCCTTACATTGGAGGTCAGTGTAGTGTCCCCTTACATTGGAGGTCAGTGTAGTGTCCCCTTACATTGGAGGTCAGTGTAGTGTCCCCTTACATTGGAGGTCAGTGTAGTGTCTCCTTACATTGGTGGTCAGTGTAGTGTCCCCTTACATTGGTGGTCAGTGTAGTGTCCCCTTACATTGGAGGTCAGTGTAGTGTCCCCTTTCATTGGAGGTCAGTGTAGTGTCTCTTTTCATTGGAGGTCAGTGTAGTGTCCCCTTACATTGGTGGTCAGTGTAGTGTCTCTTTTCATTGGAGGTCAGTGTAGTGTCCCCTTACATTGGAGGTCAGTGTAGTGTCTCTTTTCATTGGAGGTCAGTGTAGTGTCCCCTTACATTGGTGGTCAGTGTAGTGTCTCCTTACATTGGAGGTCAGTGTAGTGTCTCCTTACATTGGTGGTCAGTGTAGTGTCCCCTTACATTGGAGGTCAGTGTAGTGTCTCCTTACATTGGAGGTCAGTGTAGTGTCTCCTTACATTGGTGGTCAGTGTAGTGTCCCCTTACATTGGAGGTCAGTGTAGTGTCCCCTTACATTGGAGGTCAGTGTAGTGTCTCCTTACATTGGAGGTCAGTGTAGTGTCCCCTTACATTGGAGGTCAGTGTAGTGTCTCCTTACATTGGAGGTCAGTGTAGTGTCCCCATACATTGGTGGTCAGTGTAGTGTCCCCTTACATTGGAGGTCAGTGTAGTGTCTCCTTACATTGGTGGTCAGTGTAGTGTCCCCTTACATTGGAGGTCAGTGTAGTGTCTCCTTACATTGGAGGTCAGTGTAGTGTCCCCTTACATTGGTGGTCAGTGTAGTGTCCCCTTACATTGGAGGTCAGTGTAGTGTCCCCATACATTGGAGGTCAGTGTAGTGTCCCCTTACATTGGTGGTCAGTGTAGTGTCCCCATACATTGGAGGTCAGTGTAGTGTCCCCTTACATTGGTGGTCAGTGTAGTGTCCCCTTACATTGGTGGTCAGTGTAGTGTCCCCTTTCATTGGAGGTCAGTGTAGTGTCTCTTTTCATTGGTGGTCAGTGTAGTGTCCCCTTACATTGGTGGTCAGTGTAGTGTCCCCTTTCATTGGAGGTCAGTGTAGTGTCTCCTTACATTGGTGGTCAGTGTAGTGTCCCCATACATTGGTGGTCAGTGTAGTGTCCCCTTACATTGGTGGTCAGTGTAGTGTTCCCTTACATTGGAGGTCAGTGTAGTGTCCCCTTACATTGGTGGTCAGTGTAGTGTCTCCTTACATTGGAGGTCAGTGTAGTGTCCCCTCACATTGGTGGTCAGTGTAGTGTCCCCTTACATTGGAGGTCAGTGTAGTGTCCCCTTACATTGGTGGTCAGTGTAGTGTCCCCTCACATTGGTGGTCAGTGTAGTGTCCCCTTACATTGGAGGTCAGTGTAGTGTCCCCTTACATTGGAGGTCAGTGTAGTGTCCCCTTACATTGGTGGTCAGTGTAGTGTCCCCTTACATTGGAGGTCAGTGTAGTGTCCCCTTACATTGGAGGTCAGTGTAGTGTCCCCTTACATTGGAGGTCAGTGTAGTGTCTCCTTACATTGGAGGTCAGTGTAGTGTCTCCTTACATTGGTGGTCAGTGTAGTGTCTCCTTACATTGGTGGTCAGTGTAGTGTCCCCATACATTGGTGGTCAGTGTAGTGTCCCCTTACATTGGTGGTCAGTGTAGTGTCCCCTTACATTGGTGGTCAGTGTAGTGTCCCCTTTCATTGGTGGTCAGTGTAGTGTCCCCTTTCATTGGTGGTCAGTGTAGTGTCCCCTTACATTGGAGGTCAGTGTAGTGTCCCCTTTCATTGGTGGTCAGTGTAGTGTCCCCATACATTGGTGGTCAGTGTAGTGTCTCCTTACATTGGAGGTCAGTGTAGTGTCCCCTTACATTGGAGGTCAGTGTAGTGTCCCCTTACATTGGAGGTCAGTGTAGTGTCCCCTTACATTGGAGGTCAGTGTAGTGTCCCCTTACATTGGAGGTCAGTGTAGTGTCCCCTCACATTGGTGGTCAGTGTAGTGTCCCCTTACATTGGAGGTCAGTGTAGTGTCCCCTTACATTGGAGGACAGTGTAGTGTCCCCTCACATTGGTGGTCAGTGTAGTGTCCCCTTACATTGGTGGTCAGTGTAGTGTCTCCTTACATTGGAGGTCAGTGTAGTGTCCCCTTACATTGGTGGTCAGTGTAGTGTCCCCTTACATTGGAGGTCAGTGTAGTGTCCCCTTACATTGGTGGTCAGTGTAGTGTCCCCTTACATTGGTGGTCAGTGTAGTGTCCCCTTACATTGGTGGTCAGTGTAGTGTCTCCTTACATTGGAGGTCAGTGTAGTGTCCCCTTACATTGGTGGTCAGTGTAGTGTCCCCTTACATTGGTGGTCAGTGTAGTGTCCCCTTACATTGGAGGTCAGTGTAGTGTCCCCTTACATTGGTGGTCAGTGTAGTGTCCCCTTACATTGGTGGTCAGTGTAGTGTCCCCTTACATTGGAGGTCAGTGTAGTGTCCCCTTACATTGGTGGTCAGTGTAGTGTCTCCTTACATTGGTGGTCAGTGTAGTGTCCCCTCACATTGGTGGTCAGTGTAGTGTCCCCTTACATTGGTGGTCAGTGTAGTGTCCCCTCACATTGGTGGTCAGTGTAGTGTCCCCTTACATTGGAGGTCAGTGTAGTGTTCCTTTACATTGGTGGTCAGTGTAGTGTCCCCTTACATTGGAGGTCAGTGTAGTGTCCCCTTACATTGGAGGTCAGTGTAGTGTCCCCTTACATTGGAGGTCAGTGTAGTGTCTCCTTACATTGGAGGTCAGTGTAGTGTCCCCTCACATTGGAGGTCAGTGTAGTGTCCCCTTACATTGGAGGTCAGTGTAGTGTCTCCTTACATTGGAGGTCAGTGTAGTGTCCCCTTACATTGGAGGTCAGTGTAGTGTCCCCTTACATTGGAGGTCAGTGTAGTGTCCCCTTACATTGGAGGTCAGTGTAGTGTCCCCTTACATTGGTGGTCAGTGTAGTGTCCCCTTACATTGGAGGTCAGTGTAGTGTCCCCTTACATTGGTGGTCAGTGTAGTGTCTCCTTACATTGGTGGTCAGTGTAGTGTCCCCTCACATTGGTGGTCAGTGTAGTGTCCCCTTACATTGGTGGTCAGTGTAGTGTCCCCTCACATTGGTGGTCAGTGTAGTGTCCCCTTACATTGGAGGTCAGTGTAGTGTTCCTTTACATTGGTGGTCAGTGTAGTGTCCCCTTACATTGGAGGTCAGTGTAGTGTCCCCTTACATTGGAGGTCAGTGTAGTGTCCCCTTACATTGGAGGTCAGTGTAGTGTCTCCTTACATTGGAGGTCAGTGTAGTGTCCCCTCACATTGGTGGTCAGTGTAGTGTCCCCTTACATTGGAGGTCAGTGTAGTGTCCCCTTACATTGGTGGTCAGTGTAGTGTCCCCTTACATTGGTGGTCAGTGTAGTGTCCCCTTACATTGGAGGTCAGTGTAGTGTCCCCTTACATTGGAGGTCAGTGTAGTGTCCCCTTACATTGGAGGTCAGTGTAGTGTCCCCTTACATTGGAGGTCAGTGTAGTGTCCCCTCACATTGGAGGTCAGTGTAGTGTCCCCTTACATTGGAGGTCAGTGTAGTGTCCCCATACATTGGTGGTCAGTGTAGTGTCCCCTTACATTGGAGGTCAGTGTAGTGTCCCCTTACATTGGAGGTCAGTGTAGTGTCCCCTTACATTGGAGGTCAGTGTAGTGTCCCCTTACATTGGTGGTCAGTGTAGTGTCCCCTCACATTGGAGGTCAGTGTAGTGTCCCCATACATTGGTGGTCAGTGTAGTGTCCCCTTACATTGGTGGTCAGTGTAGTGTCCCCTTACATTGGTGGTCAGTGTAGTGTCCCCTCACATTGGTGGTCAGTGTAGTGTCCCCTTACATTGGTGGTCAGTGTAGTGTCCCCTCACATTGGTGGTCAGTGTAGTGTCCCCTTACATTGGAGGTCAGTGTAGTGTTCCTTTACATTGGTGGTCAGTGTAGTGTCCCCTTACATTGGTGGTCAGTGTAGTGTCCCCTTACATTGGTGGTCAGTGTAGTGTCCCCTTACATTGGTGGTCAGTGTAGTGTCCCCTTACATTGGTGGTCAGTGTAGTGTCCCCTTACATTGGAGGTCAGTGTAGTGTCCCCTTACATTGGAGGTCAGTGTAGTGTCCCCTTACATTGGAGGTCAGTGTAGTGTCTCCTTACATTGGAGGTCAGTGTAGTGTCTCCTTACATTGGTGGTCAGTGTAGTGTCCCCTTACATTGGTGGTCAGTGTAGTGTCCCCTTACATTGGTGGTCAGTGTAGTGTCCCCTTACATTGGTGGTCAGTGTAGTGTCCCCTTACATTGGAGGTCAGTGTAGTGTCCCCTTACATTGGAGGTCAGTGTAGTGTCTCCTTACATTGGTGGTCAGTGTAGTGTCCCCTTACATTGGAGGTCAGTGTAGTGTCCCCTTACATTGGAGGTCAGTGTAGTGTCCCCTTACATTGGAGGTCAGTGTAGTGTCCCCTTACATTGGAGGTCAGTGTAGTGTCCCCTTACATTGGAGGTCAGTGTAGTGTCCCCTTACATTGGAGGTCAGTGTAGTGTCCCCTTACATTGGAGGTCAGTGTAGTGTCCCCTTACATTGGAGGTCAGTGTAGTGTCCCCTTACATTGGAGGTCAGTGTAGTGTCTCCTTACATTGGAGGTCAGTGTAGTGTCTCCTTACATTGGTGGTCAGTGTAGTGTCCCCTTACATTGGTGGTCAGTGTAGTGTCCCCTCACATTGGTGGTCAGTGTAGTGTCTCCTTACATTGGTGGTCAGTGTAGTGTCCCCTCACATTGGTGGTCAGTGTAGTGTCCCCTCACATTGGTGGTCAGTGTAGTGTCCCCTTACATTGGAGGTCAGTGTAGTGTCCCCTTACATTGGTGGTCTGTGTAGTGTCTCCTTACATTGGTGGTCAGTGTAGTGTCCCCTCACATTGGTGGTCAGTGTAGTGTCCCCTTACATTGGTGGTCAGTGTAGTGTCCCCTCACATTGGTGGTCAGTGTAGTGTCCCCTTACATTGGTGGTCAGTGTAGTGTCCCCTTACATTGGTGGTCAGTGTAGTGTCTCCTTACATTGGAGGTCAGTGTAGTGTCCCCTTACATTGGTGGTCAGTGTAGTGTCCCCTTACATTGGTGGTCAGTGTAGTGTCCCCTTACATTGGAGGTCAGTGTAGTGTCCCCTTACATTGGTGGTCTGTGTAGTGTCTCCTTACATTGGTGGTCAGTGTAGTGTCCCCTCACATTGGTGGTCAGTGTAGTGTCCCCTTACATTGGTGGTCAGTGTAGTGTTCCTTTACATTGGAGGTCAGTGTAGTGTCCCCTCACATTGGTGGTCAGTGTAGTGTCCCCTTACATTGGTGGTCAGTGTAGTGTCCCCTTACATTGGTGGTCAGTGTAGTGTCTCCTTACATTGGAGGTCAGTGTAGTGTCTCCTTACATTGGTGGTCAGTGTAGTGTCCCCTTACATTGGTGGTCAGTGTAGTGTCCCCTTACATTGGTGGTCAGTGTAGTGTCTCCTTACATTGGTGGTCAGTGTAGTGTCCCCTTACATTGGTGGTCAGTGTAGTGTCCCCTTACATTGGTGGTCAGTGTAGTGTCCCCTTACATTGGTGGTCAGTGTAGTGTCCCCTTACATTGGTGGTCAGTGTAGTGTCTCCTTACATTGGAGGTCAGTGTAGTGTCCCCTTACATTGGTGGTCAGTGTAGTGTCTCCTTTTATTGGTGGTCAGTGTAGTGTCCCCTTACATTGGTGGTCAGTGTAGTGTCCCCATACTTTGGTGGTCAGTGTAGTGTCTCCTTACATTGGTGGTCAGTGTAGTGTCTCCTTACATTGGTGGTCAGTGTAGTGTCTCCTTACATTGGTGGTCAGTGTAGTGTCCCCATACATTGGTGGTCAGTGTAGTGTCCCCATACATTGGTGGTCAGTGTAGTGTCCCCATACATTGGTGGTCAGTGTAGTGTCCCCATACATTGGTGGTCAGTGTAGTGTCCCCATACATTGGTGGTCAGTGTAGTGTCCCCATACTTTGGTGGTCAGTGTAGTGTCTCCTTACATTGGTGGTCAGTGTAGTGTCTCCTTACATTGGTGGTCAGTGTAGTGTCCCCATACATTGGTGGTCAGTGTAGTGTCCCCATACATTGGTGGTCAGTGTAGTGTCCCCATACATTGGAGGTCAGTGTAGTGTCCCCTTACATTGGTGGTCAGTGTAGTGTCTCCTTACATTGGTGGTCAGTGTAGTGTCTCCTTACATTGGAGGTCAGTGTAGTGTCTCCTTACATTGGTGGTCAGTGTAGTGTCCCCTTACATTGGTGGTCAGTGTAGTGTCCCCTTACATTGGTGGTCAGTGTAGTGTCTCCTTACATTGGAGGTCAGTGTAGTGTCCCCATACATTGGTGGTCAGTGTAATGTCCCCTTACATTGGAGGTCAGTGTAGTGTCTCCTTACATTGGTGGTCAGTGTAGTGTCCCCTTACATTGGAGGTCAGTGTAGTGTCTCCTTACATTGGAGGTCAGTGTAGTGTCTCCTTACATTGGTGGTCAGTGTAGTGTCCCCTTACATTGGAGGTCAGTGTAGTGTCCCCTTACATTGGAGGTCAGTGTAGTGTCCCCTTACATTGGAGGTCAGTGTAGTGTCCCCTTACATTGGAGGTCAGTGTAGTGTCTCCTTACATTGGAGGTCAGTGTAGTGTCCCCATACATTGGTGGTCAGTGTAGTGTCCCCTTACATTGGAGGTCAGTGTAGTGTCTCCTTACATTGGTGGTCAGTGTAGTGTCCCCTTACATTGGAGGTCAGTGTAGTGTCTCCTTACATTGGAGGTCAGTGTAGTGTCCCCATACATTGGTGGTCAGTGTAGTGTCCCCTTACATTGGAGGTCAGTGTAGTGTCTCCTTACATTGGAGGTCAGTGTAGTGTCTCCTTACATTGGTGGTCAGTGTAGTGTCCCCTTACATTGGAGGTCAGTGTAGTGTCCCCTTACATTGGAGGTCAGTGTAGTGTCTCCTTACATTGGTGGTCAGTGTAGTGTCCCCTTACATTGGTGGTCAGTGTAGTGTCCCCTTACATTGGAGGTCAGTGTAGTGTCTCCTTTCATTGGAGGTCAGTGTAGTGTCTCTTTTCATTGGAGGTCAGTGTAGTGTCCCCTTACATTGGTGGTCAGTGTAGTGTCCCCTTACATTGGAGGTCAGTGTAGTGTCCCCATACATTGGTGGTCAGTGTAGTGTCCCCTTACATTGGAGGTCAGTGTAGTGTCCCCATACATTGGTGGTCAGTGTAGTGTCCCCATACATTGGAGGTCAGTGTAGTGTCTCTTTTCATTGGAGGTCAGTGTAGTGTCTCTTTTCATTGGAGGTCAGTGTAGTGTCTCTTTTCATTGGAGGTCAGTGTAGTGTCTCTTTTCATTGGAGGTCAGTGTAGTGTCCCCTTACATTGGTGGTCAGTGTAGTGTCTCCTTACATTGGAGGTCAGTGTAGTGTCCCCTTACATTGGAGGTCAGTGTAGTGTCCCCATACATTGGTGGTCAGTGTAGTGTCCCCTTACATTGGAGGTCAGTGTAGTGTCCCCATACATTGGTGGTCAGTGTAGTGTCCCCTTTCATTGGAGGTCAGTGTAGTGTCTCTTTTCATTGGAGGTCAGTGTAGTGTCTCTTTTCATTGGAGGTCAGTGTAGTGTCTCTTTTCATTGGAGGTCAGTGTAGTGTCCCCTTACATTGGTGGTCAGTGTAGTGTCCCCTTACATTGGAGGTCAGTGTAGTGTCTCCTTACATTGGTGGTCAGTGTAGTGTCCCCTTACATTGGAGGTCAGTGTAGTGTCCCCTTACATTGGTGGTCAGTGTAGTGTCCCCATACATTGGAGGTCAGTGTAGTGTCCCCTTACATTGGTGGTCAGTGTAGTGTCCCCTTACATTGGTGGTCAGTGTAGTGTCCTCTTTCATTAGAGGTCAGTGTAGTGTCTCTTTTCATTGGTGGTCAGTGTAGTGTCCCCTTTCATTGGAGGTCAGTGTAGTGTCTCTTTTCATTGGAGGTCAGTGTAGTGTCCCCTTACATTGGTGGTCAGTGTAGTGTCCCCTTACATTGGAGGTCAGTGTAGTGTCCCCTCACATTGGTGGTCAGTGTAGTGTCCCCTTTCATTGGTGGTCAGTGTAGTGTCTCCTTACATTGGTGGTCAGTGTAGTGTCCCCATACATTGGTAGTCAGTGTAGTGTCTCCTTACATTGGAGGTCAGTGTAGTGTCCCCTCACATTGGTGGTCAGTGTAGTGTCCCCTTACATTGGAGGTCAGTGTAGTGTCCCCTTACATTGGTGGTCAGTGTAGTGTCCCCTCACATTGGTGGTCAGTGTAGTGTCCCCTTACATTGGAGGTCAGTGTAGTGTCCCCTTACATTGGAGGTCAGTGTAGTGTCCCCTTACATTGGAGGTCAGTGTAGTGTCCCCTTACATTGGAGGTCAGTGTAGTGTCCCCTTACATTGGTGGTCAGTGTAGTGTCCCCTTACATTGGAGGTCAGTGTAGTGTCCCCTTACATTGGAGGTCAGTGTAGTGTCCCCTTACATTGGAGGTCAGTGTAGTGTCTCCTTACATTGGAGGTCAGTGTAGTGTCTCCTTACATTGGTGGTCAGTGTAGTGTCTCCTTACATTGGTGGTCAGTGTAGTGTCCCCTCACATTGGTGGTCAGTGTAGTGTCCCCTTTCATTGGTGGTCAGTGTAGTGTCCCCTTACATTGGTGGTCAGTGTAGTGTCTCCTTACATTGGAGGTCAGTGTAGTGTCCCCTTACATTGGTGGTCAGTGTAGTGTCCCCTCACATTGGTGGTCAGTGTAGTGTCCCCTTACATTGGAGGTCAGTGTAGTGTCCCCTTTCATTGGTGGTCAGTGTAGTGTCCCCTTTCATTGGAGGTCAGTGTAGTGTCCCCTTTCATTGGTGGTCAGTGTAGTGTCCCCATACATTGGTGGTCAGTGTAGTGTCCCCTTACATTGGTGGTCAGTGTAGTGTCCCCTTACATTGGAGGTCAGTGTAGTGTCCCCTTTCATTGGTGGTCAGTGTAGTGTCCCCTTACATTGGAGGTCAGTGTAGTGTCCCCTTTCATTGGTGGTCAGTGTAGTGTCCCCATACATTGGTGGTCAGTGTAGTGTCCCCTTACATTGGTGGTCAGTGTAGTGTCCCCTTACATTGGAGGTCAGTGTAGTGTCTCCTTACATTGGAGGTCAGTGTAGTGTCCCCTTACATTGGAGGTCAGTGTAGTGTCCCCTTACATTGGTGGTCAGTGTAGTGTCCCCTCACATTGGTGGTCAGTGTAGTGTCCCCTTTCATTGGTGGTTAGTGTAGTGTCCCCTTACATTGGAGGTCAGTGTAGTGTCCCCTTACATTGGAGGTCAGTGTAGTGTCTCCTTACATTGGAGGTCAGTGTAGTGTCCCCTTACATTGGAGGTCAGTGTAGTGTCCCCTTACATTGGAGGTCAGTGTAGTGTCCCCTCACATTGGTGGTCAGTGTAGTGTCCCCTTACATTGGAGGTCAGTGTAGTGTCCCCTTACATTGGAGGTCAGTGTAGTGTCCCCTTACATTGGAGGTCAGTGTAGTGTCTCCTTACATTGGAGGTCAGTGTAGTGTCCCCTTACATTGGAGGTCAGTGTAGTGTCCCCTTACATTGGTGGTCAGTGTAGTGTCCCCTTACATTGGAGGTCAGTGTAGTGTCCCCTTACATTGGAGGTCAGTGTAGTGTCTCCTTACATTGGAGGTCAGTGTAGTGTCCCCTTACATTGGAGGTCAGTGTAGTGTCCCCTTACATTGGAGGTCAGTGTAGTGTCCCCATACATTGGTGGTCAGTGTAGTGTCCCCTTACATTGGAGGTCAGTGTAGTGTCCCCTTACATTGGAGGTCAGTGTAGTGTCCCCTTACATTGGAGGTCAGTGTAGTGTCTCCTTACATTGGAGGTCAGTGTAGTGTCCCCTTACATTGGAGGTCAGTGTAGTGTCCCCTTACATTGGTGGTCAGTGTAGTGTCCCCTTACATTGGAGGTCAGTGTAGTGTCCCCTCACATTGGTGGTCAGTGTAGTGTCCCCTTACATTGGAGGTCAGTGTAGTGTCCCCTTACATTGGAGGTCAGTGTAGTGTCTCCTTACATTGGAGGTCAGTGTAGTGTCCCCTTACATTGGAGGTCAGTGTAGTGTCCCCTTACATTGGAGGTCAGTGTAGTGTCCCCTCACATTGGTGGTCAGTGTAGTGTCCCCTTACATTGGAGGTCAGTGTAGTGTCCCCTTACATTGGAGGTCAGTGTAGTGTCCCCTTACATTGGAGGTCAGTGTAGTGTCTCCTTACATTGGAGGTCAGTGTAGTGTCCCCTTACATTGGAGGTCAGTGTAGTGTCCCCTTACATTGGAGGTCAGTGTAGTGTCCCCTCACATTGGTGGTCAGTGTAGTGTCCCCTTACATTGGTGGTCAGTGTAGTGTCCCCTCACATTGGTGGTCAGTGTAGTGTCCCCTTACATTGGAGGACAGTGTAGTGTCCCCTTACATTGGAGGACAGTGTAGTGTCCCCTTACATTGGTGGTCAGTGTAGTGTCCCCTCACATTGGTGGTCAGTGTAGTGTCCCCTTACATTGGTGGTCAGTGTAGTGTCCCCTTACATTGGAGGTCAGTGTAGTGTTCCTTTACATTGGAGGTCAGTGTAGTGTCCCCTTACATTGGTGGTCAGTGTAGTGTCCCCTCACATTGGTGGTCAGTGTAGTGTCCCCTTACATTGGAGGTCAGTGTAGTGTTCCTTTACATTGGAGGTCAGTGTAGTGTCTCCTTACATTGGTGGTCAGTGTAGTGTCCCCTTACATTGGTGGTCAGTGTAGTGTCCCCTTACATTGGTGGTCAGTGTAGTGTCTCCTTACATTGGAGGTCAGTGTAGTGTCCCCTTACATTGGAGGTCAGTGTAGTGTCCCCTTACATTGGAGGTCAGTGTAGTGTCCCCATACATTGGTGGTCAGTGTAGTGTCCCCTTACATTGGTGGTCAGTGTAGTGTCCCCTTACATTGGAGGTCAGTGTAGTGTCCCCTTACATTGGAGGTCAGTGTAGTGTCCCCTTACATTGGAGGTCAGTGTAGTGTCCCCTTACATTGGAGGTCAGTGTAGTGTCCCCTTACATTGGAGGTCAGTGTAGTGTCCCCTTACATTGGTGGTCAGTGTAGTGTCCCCTTACATTGGTGGTCAGTGTAGTGTCCCCTTACATTGGAGGTCAGTGTAGTGTCCCCTTACATTGGAGGTCAGTGTAGTGTCTCCTTACATTGGTGGTCAGTGTAGTGTCCCCTTACATTGGTGGTCAGTGTAGTGTCCCCTCACATTGGTGGTCAGTGTAGTGTCCCCTTACATTGGAGGTCAGTGTAGTGTCCCCTTACATTGGAGGTCAGTGTAGTGTCCCCTTACATTGGAGGTCAGTGTAGTGTCTCCTTACATTGGTGGTCAGTGTAGTGTCCCCTTACATTGGTGGTCAGTGTAGTGTCCCCTCACATTGGTGGTCAGTGTAGTGTCTCCTTACATTGGTGGTCAGTGTAGTGTCCCCTTACATTGGTGGTCAGTGTAGTGTCCCCTTACATTGGTGGTCAGTGTAGTGTCCCCTTACATTGGAGGTCAGTGTAGTGTCCCCTTACATTGGAGGTCAGTGTAGTGTCCCCTTACATTGGAGGTCAGTGTAGTGTCCCCTTACATTGGAGGTCAGTGTAGTGTCCCCTTACATTGGTGGTCAGTGTAGTGTCCCCTTACATTGGTGGTCAGTGTAGTGTCCCCTTACATTGGTGGTCAGTGTAGTGTCCCCTTACATTGGAGGTCAGTGTAGTGTCCCCTTACATTGGAGGTCAGTGTAGTGTCTCCTTACATTGGTGGTCAGTGTAGTGTCCCCTTACATTGGTGGTCAGTGTAGTGTCCCCTCACATTGGTGGTCAGTGTAGTGTCCCCTTACATTGGAGGTCAGTGTAGTGTCCCCTTACATTGGAGGTCAGTGTAGTGTCCCCTTACATTGGAGGTCAGTGTAGTGTCTCCTTACATTGGTGGTCAGTGTAGTGTCCCCTTACATTGGTGGTCAGTGTAGTGTCCCCTCACATTGGTGGTCAGTGTAGTGTCTCCTTACATTGGTGGTCAGTGTAGTGTCCCCTCACATTGGTGGTCAGTGTAGTGTCCCCTTACATTGGTGGTCAGTGTAGTGTCCCCTTACATTGGAGGTCAGTGTAGTGTCCCCTTACATTGGAGGTCAGTGTAGTGTCCCCTTACATTGGAGGTCAGTGTAGTGTCCCCTTACATTGGAGGTCAGTGTAGTGTCTCCTTACATTGGTGGTCAGTGTAGTGTCCCCTCACATTGGTGGTCAGTGTAGTGTCTCCTTACATTGGTGGTCAGTGTAGTGTCCCCTCACATTGGTGGTCAGTGTAGTGTCCCCTCACATTGGTGGTCAGTGTAGTGTCCCCTCACATTGGTGGTCAGTGTAGTGTCCCCTTACATTGGAGGTCAGTGTAGTGTCCCCTTACATTGGTGGTCAGTGTAGTGTCCCCTTACATTGGAGGTCAGTGTAGTGTCCCCTCACATTGGTGGTCAGTGTAGTGTCCCCTTACATTGGAGGACAGTGTAGTGTCCCCTTACATTGGAGGACAGTGTAGTGTCCCCTTACATTGGTGGTCAGTGTAGTGTCCCCTCACATTGGTGGTCAGTGTAGTGTCCCCTTACATTGGTGGTCAGTGTAGTGTCCCCTTACATTGGAGGTCAGTGTAGTGTTCCTTTACATTGGAGGTCAGTGTAGTGTCCCCTTACATTGGTGGTCAGTGTAGTGTCCCCTCACATTGGTGGTCAGTGTAGTGTCCCCTTACATTGGAGGTCAGTGTAGTGTTCCTTTACATTGGAGGTCAGTGTAGTGTCCCCTTACATTGGTGGTCAGTGTAGTGTCCCCTTACATTGGTGGTCAGTGTAGTGTCTCCTTACATTGGAGGTCAGTGTAGTGTCCCCTTACATTGGAGGTCAGTGTAGTGTCCCCTTACATTGGAGGTCAGTGTAGTGTCCCCATACATTGGTGGTCAGTGTAGTGTCCCCTTACATTGGTGGTCAGTGTAGTGTCCCCATACATTGGAGGTCAGTGTAGTGTCCCCATACATTGGAGGTCAGTGTAGTGTCCCCTTACATTGGAGGTCAGTGTAGTGTCCCCTTACATTGGAGGTCAGTGTAGTGTCCCCTTACATTGGAGGTCAGTGTAGTGTCCCCTTACATTGGAGGTCAGTGTAGTGTCCCCTTACATTGGTGGTCAGTGTAGTGTCCCCTTACATTGGTGGTCAGTGTAGTGTCCCCTTACATTGGTGGTCAGTGTAGTGTCCCCTTACATTGGAGGTCAGTGTAGTGTCCCCTTACATTGGTGGTCAGTGTAGTGTCCCCTCACATTGGAGGTCAGTGTAGTGTCCCCTTACATTGGAGGTCAGTGTAGTGTCCCCTTACATTGGAGGTCAGTGTAGTGTCCCCTTACATTGGAGGTCAGTGTAGTGTCCCCTTACATTGGAGGTCAGTGTAGTGTCCCCTTACATTGGTGGTCAGTGTAGTGTCCCCTTACATTGGTGGTCAGTGTAGTGTCCCCTTACATTGGTGGTCAGTGTAGTGTCCCCTTACATTGGAGGTCAGTGTAGTGTCCCCTTACATTGGAGGTCAGTGTAGTGTCCCCTTACATTGGTGGTCAGTGTAGTGTCCCCTCACATTGGTGGTCAGTGTAGTGTCCCCTCACATTGGTGGTCAGTGTAGTGTCCCCTCACATTGGTGGTCAGTGTAGTGTCCCCTTACATTGGAGGTCAGTGTAGTGTCCCCTTACATTGGTGGTCTGTGTAGTGTCTCCTTACATTGGTGGTCAGTGTAGTGTCCCCTCACATTGGTGGTCAGTGTAGTGTCCCCTTACATTGGTGGTCAGTGTAGTGTTCCTTTACATTGGAGGTCAGTGTAGTGTCCCCTCACATTGGTGGTCAGTGTAGTGTCCCCTTACATTGGTGGTCAGTGTAGTGTCCCCTTACATTGGTGGTCAGTGTAGTGTCTCCTTACATTGGTGGTCAGTGTAGTGTCTCCTTACATTGGAGGTCAGTGTAGTGTCTCCTTACATTGGTGGTCAGTGTAGTGTCCCCTTACATTGGTGGTCAGTGTAGTGTCTCCTTACATTGGTGGTCAGTGTAGTGTCCCCTTACATTGGTGGTCAGTGTAGTGTCCCCTTACATTGGTGGTCAGTGTAGTGTCTCCTTACATTGGAGGTCAGTGTAGTGTCCCCTTACATTGGTGGTCAGTGTAGTGTCCCCTTACATTGGTGGTCAGTGTAGTGTCTCCTTACATTGGAGGTCAGTGTAGTGTCCCCTTACATTGGTGGTCAGTGTAGTGTCTCCTTTTATTGGTGGTCAGTGTAGTGTCCCCATACATTGGTGGTCAGTGTAGTGTCCCCATACATTGGTGGTCAGTGTAGTGTCCCCATACATTGGTGGTCAGTGTAGTGTCCCCATACATTGGTGGTCAGTGTAGTGTCCCCATACTTTGGTGGTCAGTGTAGTGTCTCCTTACATTGGTGGTCAGTGTAGTGTCTCCTTACATTGGTGGTCAGTGTAGTGTCCCCATACTTTGGTGGTCAGTGTAGTGTCTCCTTACATTGGTGGTCAGTGTAGTGTCTCCTTACATTGGTGGTCAGTGTAGTGTCCCCTTACATTGGTGGTCAGTGTAGTGTCCCCATACATTGGTGGTCAGTGTAGTGTCCCCTTACATTGGTGGTCAGTGTAGTGTCCCCTTACATTGGTGGTCAGTGTAGTGTCCCCATACATTGGAGGTCAGTGTAGTGTCCCCTTACATTGGAGGTCAGTGTAGTGTCCCCTCACATTGGTGGTCAGTGTAGTGTCCCCTTACATTGGAGGTCAGTGTAGTGTCCCCTTACATTGGAGGTCAGTGTAGTGTCCCCTTACATTGGAGGTCAGTGTAGTGTCCCCTTACATTGGTGGTCAGTGTAGTGTCCCCTTACATTGGAGGTCAGTGTAGTGTCCCCTTACATTGGAGGTCAGTGTAGTGTCCCCTTACATTGGAGGTCAGTGTAGTGTCCCCTTACATTGGAGGTCAGTGTAGTGTCTCCTTACATTGGAGGTCAGTGTAGTGTCTCCTTACATTGGTGGTCAGTGTAGTGTCTCCTTACATTGGTGGTCAGTGTAGTGTCCCCTCACATTGGTGGTCAGTGTAGTGTCCCCTTACATTGGTGGTCAGTGTAGTGTCCCCATACATTGGTGGTCAGTGTAGTGTCCCCATACATTGGTGGTCAGTGTAGTGTCCCCATACATTGGAGGTCAGTGTAGTGTCCCCTTACATTGGTGGTCAGTGTAGTGTCCCCTTACATTGGTGGTCAGTGTAGTGTCTCCTTACATTGGAGGTCAGTGTAGTGTCCCCTCACATTGGAGGTCAGTGTAGTGTCCCTTTACATTGGAGGTCAGTGTAGTGTCTCCTTACATTGGTGGTCAGTGTAGTGTCTCCTTACATTGGAGGTCAGTGTAGTGTCCCCTCACATTGGAGGTCAGTGTAGTGTCCCCTTACATTGGAGGTCAGTGTAGTGTCCCCTCACATTGGAGGTCAGTGTAGTGTCCCCTTACATTGGTGGTCAGTGTAGTGTCCCCATACATTGGTGGTCAGTGTAGTGTCCCCTCACAATGGTGGTCAGTGTAGTTTCCCCTTACATTGGAGGTCAGTGTAGTGTCCCCTTACATTGGTGGTCAGTGTAGTGTCCCCTTACATTGGTGGTCAGTGTAGTGTCCCCTTACATTGGTGGTCAGTGTAGTGTCCCCTTACATTGGTGGTCAGTGTAGTGTCCCCTTACATTGGTGGTCAGTGTAGTGTCCCCTTACATTGGTGGTCAGTGTAGTGTCTCCTTACATTGGAGGTCAGTGTAGTGTCCCCTTACATTGGTGGTCAGTGTAGTGTCCCCTTACATTGGTGGTCAGTGTAGTGTCCCCTTACATTGGTGGTCAGTGTAGTGTCCCCTTACATTGGTGGTCAGTGTAGTGTCCCCATACATTGGTGGTCAGTGTAGTGTCCCCTTACATTGGAGGTCAGTGTAGTGTCCCCTTACATTGGTGGTCAGTGTAGTGTCTCCTTACATTGGAGGTCAGTGTAGTGTCCCCTTACATTGGTGGTCAGTGTAGTGTCCCCTTTCATTGGTGGTCAGTGTAGTGTCTCCTTACATTGGAGGTCAGTGTAGTGTCTCCTTACATTAGTGGTCAGTGTAGTGTCCCCTTACATTGGTGGTCAGTGTAGTGTCCCCTTACATTGGTGGTCAGTGTAGTGTCCCCTTACATTGGTGGTCAGTGTAGTGTCCCCTTACATTGGTGGTCAGTGTAGTGTCCCTTTACATTGGAGGTCAGTGTAGTGTCCCCTCACATTGGTGGTCAGTGTAGTGTCCCCTTACATTGGTGGTCAGTGTAGTGTCCCCTTACATTGGTGGTCAGTGTAGTGTCCCCTTACATTGGTGGTCAGTGTAGTGTCCCCATACATTGGTGGTCAGTGTAGTGTCCCCTTACATTGGAGGTCAGTGTAGTGTCCCCTTACATTGGTGGTCAGTGTAGTGTCCCCTTACATTGGTGGTCAGTGTAGTGTCCCCATACATTGGTGGTCAGTGTAGTGTCCCCTTACATTGGAGGTCAGTGTAGTGTCCCCTTACATTGGTGGTCAGTGTAGTGTCTCCTTACATTGGTGGTCAGTGTAGTGTCCCCTTACATTGGTGGTCAGTGTAGTGTCCCCTTACATTGGAGGTCAGTGTAGTGTCCCCTTACATTGGTGGTCAGTGTAGTGTCTCCTTACATTGGTGGTCAGTGTAGTGTCCCCTTACATTGGTGGTCAGTGTAGTGTCCCCTTACATTGGTGGTCAGTGTAGTGTCCCCTTACATTGGTGGTCAGTGTAGTGTCCCCTTACATTGGTGGTCAGTGTAGTGTCCCCTTACATTGGTGGTCAGTGTAGTGTCCCCTCACATTGGTGGTCAGTGTAGTGTCCCCTCACATTGGTGGTCAGTGTAGTGTCCCCTTACATTGGAGGTCAGTGTAGTGTCTCCTTACATTGGTGGTCAGTGTAGTGTCCCCTTACATTGGAGGTCAGTGTAGTGTCCCCTTACATTGGAGGTCAGTGTAATGTCCCCTCACATTGGTGGTCAGTGTAGTGTCCCCTTACATTGGAGGTCAGTGTAGTGTCTCCTTACATTGGTGGTCAGTGTAGTGTCCCCTTACATTGGTGGTCAGTGTAGTGTCCCCTTACATTGGTGGTCAGTGTAGTGTCCCCTTACATTGGTGGTCAGTGTAGTGTCCCTTTACATTGGAGGTCAGTGTAGTGTCCCCTCACATTGGTGGTCAGTGTAGTGTCCCCTTACATTGGTGGTCAGTGTAGTGTCCCCTCACATTGGTGGTCAGTGTAGTGTCCCCTCACATTGGTGGTCAGTGTAGTGTCCCTTTACATTGGAGGTCAGTGTAGTGTCCCCTCACATTGGTGGTCAGTGTAGTGTCCCTTTACATTGGAGGTCAGTGTAGTGTCCCCTCACATTGGTGGTCAGTGTAGTGTCCCCTTACATTGGTGGTCAGTGTAGTGTCCCCTTACATTGGTGGTCAGTGTAGTGTCCCCTTACATTGGAGGTCAGTGTAGTGTCCCCTTACATTGGTGGTCAGTGTAGTGTCTCCTTACATTGGAGGTCAGTGTAGTGTCCCCTTACATTGGAGGTCAGTGTAGTGTCCCCTTACATTGGTGGTCAGTGTAGTGTCCCCTTACATTGGTGGTCAGTGTAGTGTCCCCTTACATTGGTGGTCAGTGTAGTGTCCCCTTACATTGGTGGTTAGTGTAGTGTCCCCTTACATTGGAGGTCAGTGTAGTGTCCCCTTACATTGGTGGTCAGTGTAGTGTCCCCTTACATTGGAGGTCAGTGTAGTGTCCCCTTACATTGGTGGTCAGTGTAGTGTCCCCTTACATTGGTGGTCAGTGTAGTGTCTCCTTACATTGGAGGTCAGTGTAGTGTCCCCTTACATTGGTGGTCAGTGTAGTGTCCCCTTACATTGGTGGTCAGTGTAGTGTCTCCTTACATTGGAGGTCAGTGTAGTGTCCCCTTACATTGGTGGTCAGTGTAGTGTCCCCTTACATTGGTGGTCAGTGTAGTGTCTCCTTACATTGGAGGTCAGTGTAGTGTCCCCTTACATTGGAGGTCAGTGTAGTGTCCCCTTACATTGGTGGTCAGTGTAGTGTCCCCTTACATTGGTGGTCAGTGTAGTGTCCCCTTACATTGGTGGTCAGTGTAGTGTCCCCTTACATTGGTGGTCAGTGTAGTGTCCCCTTACA
The DNA here is from genome assembly GCA_029206835.1 of Rana muscosa. Lineage (NCBI taxonomy): Eukaryota > Metazoa > Chordata > Amphibia > Anura > Ranidae > Rana > Rana muscosa. Next base: position 298,830,183 of record CM055120.1, read on the forward strand.
TTGGTGGTCAGTGTAGTGTCCCCATACTTTGGTGGTCAGTGTAGTGTCTCCTTACATTGGTGGTCAGTGTAGTGTCTCCTTACATTGGTGGTCAGTGTAGTGTCTCCTTACATTGGTGGTCAGTGTAGTGTCCCCATACATTGGTGGTCAGTGTAGTGTCCCCATACATTGGTGGTCAGTGTAGTGTCCCCATACATTGGTGGTCAGTGTAGTGTCCCCATACATTGGTGGTCAGTGTAGTGTCCCCATACATTGGTGGTCAGTGTAGTGTCCCCATACATTGGTGGTCAGTGTAGTGTCTCCTTACATTGGTGGTCAGTGTAGTGTCTCCTTACATTGGAGGTCAGTGTAGTGTCCCCATACTTTGGTGGTCAGTGTAGTGTCTCCTTACATTGGAGGTCAGTGTAGTGTCCCCATACTTTGGTGGTCAGTGTAGTGTCCCCTTACATTGGTGGTCAGTGTAGTGTCCCCTTACATTGGTGGTCAGTGTAGTGTCTCCTTACATTGGAGGTCAGTGTAGTGTCTCCTTACATTGGTGGTCAGTGTAGTGTCTCCTTACATTGGTGGTCAGTGTAGTGTCTCCTTACATTGGTGGTCAGTGTAGTGTCCCCATACATTCGTGGTCAGTGTAGTGTCCCCTTACATTGGTGGTCAGTGTAGTGTCCCCTTACATTGGTGGTCAGTGTAGTGTCCCCTTACATTGGTGGTCAGTGTAGTGTCCCCTTACATTGGTGGTCAGTGTAGTGTCTCCTTTTATTGGTGGTCAGTGTAGTGTCCCCTTACATTGGTGGTCAGTGTAGTGTCTCCTTACATTGGTGGTCAGTGTAGTGTCCCCATACATTGGTGGTCAGTGTAGTGTCCCCATACATTGGTGGTCAGTGTAGTGTCCCCTTACATTGGAGGTCAGTGTAGTGTCCCCTTACATTGGTGGTCAGTGTAGTGTCCCCATACTTTGGTGGTCAGTGTAGTGTCTCCTTACATTGGTGGTCAGTGTAGTGTCTCCTTACATTGGTGGTCAGTGTAGTGTCTCCTTACATTGGTGGTCAGTGTAGTGTCCCCATACATTGGTGGTCAGTGTAGTGTCCCCATACATTGGTGGTCAGTGTAGTGTCCCCATACATTGGTGGTCAGTGTAGTGTCCCCATACATTGGTGGTCAGTGTAGTGTCCCCATACATTGGTGGTCAGTGTAGTGTCTCCTTACATTGGTGGTCAGTGTAGTGTCTCCTTACATTGGAGGTCAGTGTAGTGTCCCCATACATTGGTGGTCAGTGTAGTGTCCCCATACATTGGTGGTCAGTGTAGTGTCCCCATACATTGGTGGTCAGTGTAGTGTCCCCATACATTGGTGGTCAGTGTAGTGTCCCCATACATTGGTGGTCAGTGTAGTGTCTCCTTACATTGGTGGTCAGTGTAGTGTCTCCTTACATTGGTGGTCAGTGTAGTGTCCCCATACTTTGGTGGTCAGTGTAGTGTCTCCTTACATTGGAGGTCAGTGTAGTGTCCCCTTACATTGGTGGTCAGTGTAGTGTCTCCTTACATTGGAGGTCAGTGTAGTGTCCCCTTACATTGGTGGTCAGTGTAGTGTCTCCTTACATTGGAGGTCAGTGTAGTGTCCCCTTACATTGGTGGTCAGTGTAGTGTCTCCTTACATTGGTGGTCAGTGTAGTGTCCCCATACATTGGTGGTCAGTGTAGTGTCCCCATACATTGGTGGTCAGTGTAGTGTCTCCTTACATTGGAGGTCAGTGTAGTGTCTCCTTACATTGGAGGTCAGTGTAGTGTCCCCATACATTGGTGGTCAGTGTAGTGTCTCCTTACATTGGAGGTCAGTGTAGTGTCCCCATACATTGGTGGTCAGTGTAGTGTCTCCTTACATTGGAGGTCAGTGTAGTGTCTCCTTACATTGGTGGTCAGTGTAGTGTCCCCATACATTGGTGGTCAGTGTAGTGTCCCCATACTTTGGTGGTCAGTGTAGTGTCTCCTTACATTGGAGGTCAGTGTAGTGTCCCCTTACATTGGTGGTCAGTGTAGTGTCTCCTTACATTGGTGGTCAGTGTAGTGTCTCCTTACATTGGTGGTCAGTGTAGTGTCTCCTTACATTGGAGGTCAGTGTAGTGTCCCCTTACATTGGTGGTCAGTGTAGTGTCCCCTTACATTGGTGGTCAGTGTAGTGTCTCCTTACATTGGTGGTCAGTGTAGTGTCCCCTTACATTGGTGGTCAGTGTAGTGTCCCCTTACATTGGTGGTCAGTGTAGTGTCTCCTTACATTGGTGGTCAGTGTAGTGTCCCCTCACATTGGTGGTCAGTGTAGTGTCCCCTTACATTGGTGGTCAGTGTAGTGTCCCCTTACATTGGTGGTCAGTGTAGTGTCTCCTTACATTGGAGGTCAGTGTAGTGTCCCCTTACATTGGTGGTCAGTGTAGTGTCCCCTTACATTGGTGGTCAGTGTAGTGTCTCCTTACATTGGTGGTCAGTGTAGTGTCCCCTTACATTGGTGGTCAGTGTAGTGTCCCCTTACATTGGTGGTCAGTGTAGTGTCCCCTTACATTGGAGGTCAGTGTAGTGTCCCCTTACATTGGTGGTCAGTGTAGTGTCTCCTTACATTGGAGGTCAGTGTAGTGTCCCCTCACATTGGTGGTCAGTGTAGTGTCCCCTCACATTGGTGGTCAGTGTAGTGTCCCCTCACATTGGTGGTCAGTGTAGTGTCCCCATACATTGGTGGTCAGTGTAGTGTCTCCTTACATTGGAGGTCAGTGTAGTGTCCCCTCACATTGGTGGTCAGTGTAGTGTCCCCTCACATTGGTGGTCAGTGTAGTGTCCCCATACATTGGTGGTCAGTGTAGTGTCCCCTTACATTGGAGGTCAGTGTAGTGTCCCCTTACATTGGTGGTCAGTGTAGTGTCCCCTCACATTGGTGGTCAGTGTAGTGTCCCTTTACATTGGAGGTCAGTGTAGTGTCCCCTCACATTGGTGGTCAGTGTAGTGTCCCCTTACATTGGTGGTCAGTGTAGTGTCCCCTTACATTGGTGGTCAGTGTAGTGTCCCCTTACATTGGTGGTCAGTGTAGTGTCCCTTTACATTGGAGGTCAGTGTAGTGTCCCCTCACATTGGTGGTCAGTGTAGTGTCCCCTTACATTGGTGGTCAGTGTAGTGTCCCTTTACATTGGAGGTCAGTGTAGTGTCCCCTCACATTGGTGGTCAGTGTAGTGTCCCTTTACATTGGAGGTCAGTGTAGTGTCCCTTTACATTGGAGGTCAGTGTAGTGTCCCCTTACATTGGTGGTCAGTGTAGTGTCCCCTCACATTGGTGGTCAGTGTAGTGTCCCCTCACATTGGTGGTCAGTGTAGTGTCCCTTTACATTGGAGGTCAGTGTAGTGTCTCCTTACATTGGAGGTCAGTGTAGTGTCCCCTTACATTGGTGGTCAGTATAGTGTCTCCTTACATTGGTGGTCAGTGTAATGTCCCCATACATTGGTGGTCAGTGTAGTGTCTCCTTACATTGGTGGTCAGTGTAGTGTCCCCTTACATTGGAGGTCAGTGTAGTGTCCCCTTACATTGGTGGTCAGTGTAGTGTCCCCTTACATTGGAGGTCAGTGTAGTGTCCCCTTACATTGGAGGTCAGTGTAGTGTCCCCTTACATTGGTGGTCAGTGTAGTGTCCCCTTACATTGGAGGTCAGTGTAGTGTCCCCTTACATTGGAGGTCAGTGTAGTGTCCCCTTACATTGGAGGTCAGTGTAGTGTCCCCTTACATTGGAGGTCAGTGTAGTGTCCCCTTACATTGGTGGTCAGTGTAGTGTCCCCTCACATTGGTGGTCAGTGTAGTGTCCCCTCACATTGGTGGTCAGTGTAGTGTCTCCTTACATTGGTGGTCAGTGTAGTGTCCCCTCACAATGGTGGTCAGTGTAGTTTCCCCTTACATTGGAGGTCAGTGTAGTGTCCCCATACATTGGTGGTCAGTGTAGTGTCCCCTCACAATGGTGGTCAGTGTAGTGTCCCCTTACATTGGAGGTCAGTGTAGTGTCCCCTTACATTGGTGGTCAGTGTAGTGTCCCCTTACATTGGTGGTCAGTGTAGTGTCTCCTTACATTGGTGGTCAGTGTAGTGTCCCCTTACATTGGTGGTCAGTATAGTGTCTCCTTACATTGGTGGTCAGTGTAATGTCCCCATACATTGGTGGTCAGTGTAGTGTCTCCTTACATTGGTGGTCAGTGTAGTGTCCCCTTACATTGGAGGTCAGTGTAGTGTCCCCTTACATTGGTGGTCAGTGTAGTGTCCCCTTACATTGGAGGTCAGTGTAGTGTCCCCTTACATTGGAGGTCAGTGTAGTGTCCCCTTACATTGGTGGTCAGTGTAGTGTCCCCTTACATTGGAGGTCAGTGTAGTGTCTCCTTACATTGGAGGTCAGTGTAGTGTCCCCTTACATTGGAGGTCAGTGTAGTGTCCCCTTACATTGGAGGTCAGTGTAGTGTCCCCTTACATTGGTGGTCAGTGTAGTGTCCCCTCACATTGGTGGTCAGTGTAGTGTCCCCTCACATTGGTGGTCAGTGTAGTGTCTCCTTACATTGGTGGTCAGTGTAGTGTCCCCTCACAATGGTGGTCAGTGTAGTTTCCCCTTACATTGGAGGTCAGTGTAGTGTCCCCATACATTGGTGGTCAGTGTAGTGTCCCCTCACAATGGTGGTCAGTGTAGTGTCCCCTTACATTGGTGGTCAGTGTAGTGTCCCCTCACAATGGTGGTCAGTGTAGTTTCCCCTTACATTGGAGGTCAGTGTAGTGTCCCCTTACATTGGAGGTCAGTGTAGTGTCCCCTTACATTGGAGGTCAGTGTAGTGTCCCCTTACATTGGTGGTCAGTGTAGTGTCTCCTTTCATTGGTGGTCAGTGTAGTGTCCCCTTACATTGGTGGTCAGTGTAGTGTCCCCTTACATTGGTGGTCAGTGTAGTGTCCCCTTACATTGGTGGTCAGTGTAGTGTCCCCTTACATTGGTGGTCAGTGTAGTGTCCCCTTACATTGGTGGTCAGTGTAGTGTCTATTTTCATTGGTGGTCAGTGTAGTGTCCCCTTACATTGGTGGTCAGTGTAGTGTCTATTTTCATTGGTGGTCAGTGTAGTGTCCCCTTACATTGGTGGTCAGTGTAGTGTCCCCTTACATTGGTGGTCAGTGTAGTGTCTCCTTACATTGGTGGTCAGTGTAATGTCCCCTTACATTGGAGGTCAGTGTAGTGTCCCCTTACATTGGTGGTCAGTGTAGTGTCTCCTTTCATTGGAGGTCAGTGTAGTGTCCCTTTACATTGGAGGTCAGTGTAGTGTCCCCTTACATTGGTGGTCAGTGTAGTGTCCCCTTACATTGGTGGTCAGTGTAGTGTCTCCTTTCATTGGTGGTCAGTGTAGTGTCCCCTTACATTGGAGGTCAGTGTAGTGTCCCCTTACATTGGTGGTCAGTGTAGTGTCTCCTTACATTGGTGGTCAGTGTAGTGTCCCCTTACATTGGAGGTCAGTGTAGTGTCCCCTTACATTGGTGGTCAGTGTAGTGTCCCCATACATTGGTGGTCAGTGTAGTGTCCCCTTACATTGGTGGTCAGTGTAGTGTTCCCTTACATTGGTGGTCAGTGTAGTGTCTCCTTACATTGGTGGTCAGTGTAGTGTCTCCTTACATTGGTGGTCAGTGTAGTGTCCCCATACATTGGTGGTCAGTGTAGTGTCCCCATACATTGGTGGTCAGTGTAGTGTCCCCATACATTGGTGGTCAGTGTAGTGTCTCCTTACATTGGTGGTCAGTGTAGTGTCCCCATACATTGGTGGTCAGTGTAGTGTCTCCTTACATTGGTGGTCAGTGTAGTGTCCCCTTACATTGGAGGTCAGTGTAGTGTCCCCTTACATTGGAGGTCAGTGTAGTGTCCCCTTACATTGGTGGTCAGTGTAGTGTCCCCTTACATTGGTGGTCAGTGTAGTGTCCCCTTACATTGGAGGTCAGTGTAGTGTCCCCTTACATTGGAGGTCAGTGTAGTGTCCCCTTACATTGGTGGTCAGTGTAGTGTCTCCTTACATTGGTGGTCAGTGTAGTGTTCCCTTACATTGGTGGTCAGTATAGTGTCTCCTTACATTGGTGGTCAGTGTAATGTCCCCATACATTGGTGGTCAGTGTAGTGTCCCCTTACATTGGTGGTCAGTGTAGTGTCCCCTTACATTGGAGGTCAGTGTAGTGTCCCCTTACATTGGTGGTCAGTGTAGTGTCCCCTTACATTGGAGGTCAGTGTAGTGTCCCCTTACATTGGTGGTCAGTGTAGTGTCCCCTTACATTGGTGGTCAGTGTAGTGTCTCCTTACATTGGTGGTCAGTGTAGTGTCCCCTTACATTGGTGGTCAGTGTAGTGTCCCCTTACATTGGTGGTCAGTGTAGTGTCCCCTTACATTGGTGGTCAGTGTAGTGTCCCCTTACATTGGTGGTCAGTGTAGTGTCCCCTTACATTGGTGGTCAGTGTAGTGTCCCCTTACATTGGTGGTCAGTGTAGTGTCCCCTTACATTGGTGGTCAGTGTAGTGTCCCCTTACATTGGTGGTCAGTGTAGTGTCTCCTTACATTGGTGGTCAGTGTAGTGTCTCCTTTCATTGGTGGTCAGTGTAGTGTCCCCTTACATTGGTGGTCAGTGTAGTGTCTATTTTCATTGGTGGTCAGTGTAGTGTCCCCTTACATTGGTGGCCAGTGTAGTGTCTATTTTCATTGGTGGTCAGTGTAGTGTCCCCTTACATTGGTGGTCAGTGTAGTGTCCCCATACATTGGTGGTCAGTGTAGTGTCCCCTTACATTGGAGGTCAGTGTAGTGTCCCCTTACATTGGTGGTCAGTGTAGTGTCTCCTTACATTGGAGGTCAGTGTAGTGTCCCCTTACATTGGTGGTCAGTGTAGTGTCCCCTTTCATTGGTGGTCAGTGTAGTGTCTCCTTACATTGGAGGTCAGTGTAGTGTCTCCTTACATTGGTGGTCAGTGTAGTGTCTCCTTACATTGGAGGTCAGTGTAGTGTCCCCTTTCATTGGTGGTCAGTGTAGTGTCTCCTTACATTGGAGGTCAGTGTAGTGTCCCCTTTCATTGGTGGTCAGTGTAGTGTCTCCTTACATTGGAGGTCAGTGTAGTGTCTCCTTACATTAGTGGTCAGTGTAGTGTCCCCTTACATTGGTGGTCAGTGTAGTGTCTCCTTACATTGGAGGTCAGTGTAGTGTCCCCTTACATTGGTGGTCAGTGTAGTGTCCCCTTACATTGGTGGTCAGTGTAGTGTCCCCTTACATTGGTGGTCAGTGTAGTGTCCCCTTACATTGGTGGTCAGTGTAGTGTCCCTTTACATTGGAGGTCAGTGTAGTGTCCCCTCACATTGGTGGTCAGTGTAGTGTCCCCTTACATTGGTGGTCAGTGTAGTGTCCCCTTACATTGGTGGTCAGTGTAGTGTCCCCTTACATTGGTGGTCAGTGTAGTGTCCCCATACATTGGTGGTCAGTGTAGTGTCCCCTTACATTGGAGGTCAGTGTAGTGTCCCCTTACATTGGTGGTCAGTGTAGTGTCCCCTTACATTGGTGGTCAGTGTAGTGTCCCCATACATTGGTGGTCAGTGTAGTGTCCCCTTACATTGGAGGTCAGTGTAGTGTCCCCTTACATTGGTGGTCAGTGTAGTGTCTCCTTACATTGGTGGTCAGTGTAGTGTCCCCTTACATTGGTGGTCAGTGTAGTGTCCCCTTACATTGGAGGTCAGTGTAGTGTCCCCTTACATTGGTGGTCAGTGTAGTGTCTCCTTACATTGGTGGTCAGTGTAGTGTCCCCTTACATTGGTGGTCAGTGTAGTGTCCCCTTACATTGGTGGTCAGTGTAGTGTCCCCTTACATTGGTGGTCAGTGTAGTGTCCCCTTACATTGGTGGTCAGTGTAGTGTCCCCTTACATTGGTGGTCAGTGTAGTGTCCCCTCACATTGGTGGTCAGTGTAGTGTCCCCTCACATTGGTGGTCAGTGTAGTGTCCCCTTACATTGGAGGTCAGTGTAGTGTCTCCTTACATTGGTGGTCAGTGTAGTGTCCCCTTACATTGGAGGTCAGTGTAGTGTCCCCTTACATTGGAGGTCAGTGTAATGTCCCCTCACATTGGTGGTCAGTGTAGTGTCCCCTTACATTGGAGGTCAGTGTAGTGTCTCCTTACATTGGTGGTCAGTGTAGTGTCCCCTTACATTGGTGGTCAGTGTAGTGTCCCCTTACATTGGTGGTCAGTGTAGTGTCCCCTTACATTGGTGGTCAGTGTAGTGTCCCTTTACATTGGAGGTCAGTGTAGTGTCCCCTCACATTGGTGGTCAGTGTAGTGTCCCCTTACATTGGTGGTCAGTGTAGTGTCCCCTCACATTGGTGGTCAGTGTAGTGTCCCCTCACATTGGTGGTCAGTGTAGTGTCCCTTTACATTGGAGGTCAGTGTAGTGTCCCCTCACATTGGTGGTCAGTGTAGTGTCCCTTTACATTGGAGGTCAGTGTAGTGTCCCCTCACATTGGTGGTCAGTGTAGTGTCCCCTTACATTGGTGGTCAGTGTAGTGTCCCCTTACATTGGTGGTCAGTGTAGTGTCCCCTTACATTGGAGGTCAGTGTAGTGTCCCCTTACATTGGTGGTCAGTGTAGTGTCTCCTTACATTGGAGGTCAGTGTAGTGTCCCCTTACATTGGAGGTCAGTGTAGTGTCCCCTTACATTGGTGGTCAGTGTAGTGTCCCCTTACATTGGTGGTCAGTGTAGTGTCCCCTTACATTGGTGGTCAGTGTAGTGTCCCCTTACATTGGTGGTTAGTGTAGTGTCCCCTTACATTGGAGGTCAGTGTAGTGTCCCCTTACATTGGTGGTCAGTGTAGTGTCCCCTTACATTGGAGGTCAGTGTAGTGTCCCCTTACATTGGTGGTCAGTGTAGTGTCCCCTTACATTGGTGGTCAGTGTAGTGTCTCCTTACATTGGAGGTCAGTGTAGTGTCCCCTTACATTGGTGGTCAGTGTAGTGTCCCCTTACATTGGTGGTCAGTGTAGTGTCTCCTTACATTGGAGGTCAGTGTAGTGTCCCCTTACATTGGTGGTCAGTGTAGTGTCCCCTTACATTGGTGGTCAGTGTAGTGTCTCCTTACATTGGAGGTCAGTGTAGTGTCCCCTTACATTGGAGGTCAGTGTAGTGTCCCCTTACATTGGTGGTCAGTGTAGTGTCCCCTTACATTGGTGGTCAGTGTAGTGTCCCCTTACATTGGTGGTCAGTGTAGTGTCCCCTTACATTGGTGGTCAGTGTAGTGTCCCCTTACATTGGTGGTCAGTGTAGTGTCCCCATACTTTGGTGGTCAGTGTAGTGTCTCCTTACATTGGTGGTCAGTGTAGTGTCTCCTTACATTGGTGGTCAGTGTAGTGTCTCCTTACATTGGTGGTCAGTGTAGTGTCCCCTTACATTGGTGGTCAGTGTAGTGTCCCCTTACATTGGTGGTCAGTGTAGTGTCTCCTTACATTGGAGGTCAGTGTAGTGTCCCCTTACATTGGTGGTCAGTGTAGTGTCCCCATACATTGGTGGTCAGTGTAGTGTCCCCATACATTGGTGGTCAGTGTAGTGTCCCCATACATTGGTGGTCAGTGTAGTGTCCCCATACATTGGTGGTCAGTGTAGTGTCCCCATACATTGGTGGTCAGTGTAGTGTCTCCTTACATTGGTGGTCAGTGTAGTGTCTCCTTACATTGGAGGTCAGTGTAGTGTCCCCTTACATTGGAGGTCAGTGTAGTGTCCCCATACTTTGGTGGTCAGTGTAGTGTCCCCTTACATTGGTGGTCAGTGTAGTGTCCCCTTACATTGGTGGTCAGTGTAGTGTCCCCTTACATTGGTGGTCAGTGTAGTGTCTCCTTACATTGGAGGTCAGTGTAGTGTCTCCTTACATTGGTGGTCAGTGTAGTGTCTCCTTACATTGGTGGTCAGTGTAGTGTCCCCATACATTCGTGGTCAGTGTAGTGTCCCCTTACATTGGTGGTCAGTGTAGTGTCCCCTTACATTGGTGGTCAGTGTAGTGTCCCCTTACATTGGTGGTCAGTGTAGTGTCCCCTTACATTGGTGGTCAGTGTAGTGTCTCCTTTTATTGGTGGTCAGTGTAGTGTCCCCTTACATTGGTGGTCAGTGTAGTGTCTCCTTACATTGGTGGTCAGTGTAGTGTCCCCATACATTGGTGGTCAGTGTAGTGTCCCCATACATTGGTGGTCAGTGTAGTGTCCCCTTACATTGGAGGTCAGTGTAGTGTCCCCTTACATTGGTGGTCAGTGTAGTGTCCCCATACTTTGGTGGTCAGTGTAGTGTCTCCTTACATTGGTGGTCAGTGTAGTGTCTCCTTACATTGGTGGTCAGTGTAGTGTCTCCTTACATTGGTGGTCAGTGTAGTGTCCCCATACATTGGTGGTCAGTGTAGTGTCCCCATACATTGGTGGTCAGTGTAGTGTCCCCATACATTGGTGGTCAGTGTAGTGTCCCCATACATTGGTGGTCAGTGTAGTGTCCCCATACATTGGTGGTCAGTGTAGTGTCTCCTTACATTGGTGGTCAGTGTAGTGTCTCCTTACATTGGAGGTCAGTGTAGTGTCCCCATACATTGGTGGTCAGTGTAGTGTCCCCATACATTGGTGGTCAGTGTAGTGTCCCCATACATTGGTGGTCAGTGTAGTGTCCCCATACATTGGTGGTCAGTGTAGTGTCCCCATACATTGGTGGTCAGTGTAGTGTCCCCATACATTGGTGGTCAGTGTAGTGTCTCCTTACATTGGTGGTCAGTGTAGTGTCCCCATACTTTGGTGGTCAGTGTAGTGTCTCCTTACATTGGAGGTCAGTGTAGTGTCCCCTTACATTGGTGGTCAGTGTAGTGTCTCCTTACATTGGAGGTCAGTGTAGTGTCCCCTTACATTGGTGGTCAGTGTAGTGTCTCCTTACATTGGAGGTCAGTGTAGTGTCCCCTTACATTGGTGGTCAGTGTAGTGTCTCCTTACATTGGTGGTCAGTGTAGTGTCCCCATACATTGGTGGTCAGTGTAGTGTCCCCATACATTGGTGGTCAGTGTAGTGTCTCCTTACATTGGAGGTCAGTGTAGTGTCTCCTTACATTGGAGGTCAGTGTAGTGTCCCCATACATTGGTGGTCAGTGTAGTGTCTCCTTACATTGGAGGTCAGTGTAGTGTCTCCTTACATTGGTGGTCAGTGTAGTGTCCCCATACATTGGTGGTCAGTGTAGTGTCCCCATACTTTGGTGGTCAGTGTAGTGTCTCCTTACATTGGAGGTCAGTGTAGTGTCCCCTTACATTGGTGGTCAGTGTAGTGTCTCCTTACATTGGTGGTCAGTGTAGTGTCTCCTTACATTGGTGGTCAGTGTAGTGTCTCCTTACATTGGAGGTCAGTGTAGTGTCCCCTTACATTGGTGGTCAGTGTAGTGTCCCCTTACATTGGTGGTCAGTGTAGTGTCTCCTTACATTGGTGGTCAGTGTAGTGTCCCCTTACATTGGTGGTCAGTGTAGTGTCCCCTTACATTGGTGGTCAGTGTAGTGTCTCCTTACATTGGTGGTCAGTGTAGTGTCCCCTCACATTGGTGGTCAGTGTAGTGTCCCCTTACATTGGTGGTCAGTGTAGTGTCCCCTTACATTGGTGGTCAGTGTAGTGTCTCCTTACATTGGAGGTCAGTGTAGTGTCCCCTTACATTGGTGGTCAGTGTAGTGTCCCCTTACATTGGTGGTCAGTGTAGTGTCTCCTTACATTGGAGGTCAGTGTAGTGTCTCCTTACATTGGAGGTCAGTGTAGTGTCCCCTTACATTGGAGGTCAGTGTAGTGTCCCCTTACATTGGTGGTCAGTGTAGTGTCTCCTTACATTGGTGGTCAGTGTAGTGTCTCCTTACATTGGAGGTCAGTGTAGTGTCCCCTTACATTGGTGGTCAGTGTAGTGTCCCCTTACATTGGTGGTCAGTGTAGTGTCTCCTTACATTGGTGGTCAGTGTAGTGTCCCCTTACATTGGTGGTCAGTGTAGTGTCCCCTTACATTGGTGGTCAGTGTAGTGTCCCCTTACATTGGAGGTCAGTGTAGTGTCCCCTTACATTGGTGGTCAGTGTAGTGTCTCCTTACATTGGAGGTCAGTGTAGTGTCCCCTCACATTGGAGGTCAGTGTAGTGTCCCCTCACATTGGTGGTCAGTGTAGTGTCCCCTCACATTGGTGGTCAGTGTAGTGTCCCCTCACATTGGTGGTCAGTGTAGTGTCCCCATACATTGGTGGTCAGTGTAGTGTCTCCTTACATTGGAGGTCAGTGTAGTGTCCCCTCACATTGGTGGTCAGTGTAGTGTCCCCTCACATTGGTGGTCAGTGTAGTGTCCCCATACATTGGTGGTCAGTGTAGTGTCCCCTTACATTGGAGGTCAGTGTAGTGTCCCCTTACATTGGTGGTCAGTGTAGTGTCCCCTCACATTGGTGGTCAGTGTAGTGTCCCTTTACATTGGAGGTCAGTGTAGTGTCCCCTCACATTGGTGGTCAGTGTAGTGTCCCCTTACATTGGTGGTCAGTGTAGTGTCCCCTTACATTGGTGGTCAGTGTAGTGTCCCCTTACATTGGTGGTCAGTGTAGTGTCCCTTTACATTGGAGGTCAGTGTAGTGTCCCCTCACATTGGTGGTCAGTGTAGTGTCCCCTTACATTGGTGGTCAGTGTAGTGTCCCTTTACATTGGAGGTCAGTGTAGTGTCCCCTCACATTGGTGGTCAGTGTAGTGTCCCTTTACATTGGAGGTCAGTGTAGTGTCCCTTTACATTGGAGGTCAGTGTAGTGTCCCCTTACATTGGTGGTCAGTGTAGTGTCCCCTCACATTGGTGGTCAGTGTAGTGTCCCCTCACATTGGTGGTCAGTGTAGTGTCCCTTTACATTGGAGGTCAGTGTAGTGTCTCCTTACATTGGAGGTCAGTGTAGTGTCCCCTTACATTGGTGGTCAGTATAGTGTCTCCTTACATTGGTGGTCAGTGTAATGTCCCCATACATTGGTGGTCAGTGTAGTGTCTCCTTACATTGGTGGTCAGTGTAGTGTCCCCTTACATTGGAGGTCAGTGTAGTGTCCCCTTACATTGGTGGTCAGTGTAGTGTCCCCTTACATTGGAGGTCAGTGTAGTGTCCCCTTACATTGGAGGTCAGTGTAGTGTCCCCTTACATTGGTGGTCAGTGTAGTGTCCCCTTACATTGGAGGTCAGTGTAGTGTCTCCTTACATTGGAGGTCAGTGTAGTGTCCCCTTACATTGGAGGTCAGTGTAGTGTCCCCTTACATTGGAGGTCAGTGTAGTGTCCCCTTACATTGGTGGTCAGTGTAGTGTCCCCTCACATTGGTGGTCAGTGTAGTGTCCCCTCACATTGGTGGTCAGTGTAGTGTCTCCTTACATTGGTGGTCAGTGTAGTGTCCCCTCACAATGGTGGTCAGTGTAGTTTCCCCTTACATTGGAGGTCAGTGTAGTGTCCCCATACATTGGTGGTCAGTGTAGTGTCCCCTCACAATGGTGGTCAGTGTAGTGTCCCCTTACATTGGTGGTCAGTGTAGTGTCCCCTCACAATGGTGGTCAGTGTAGTTTCCCCTTACATTGGAGGTCAGTGTAGTGTCCCCTTACATTGGAGGTCAGTGTAGTGTCCCCTTACATTGGAGGTCAGTGTAGTGTCCCCTTACATTGGTGGTCAGTGTAGTGTCTCCTTTCATTGGTGGTCAGTGTAGTGTCCCCTTACATTGGTGGTCAGTGTAGTGTCCCCTTACATTGGTGGTCAGTGTAGTGTCCCCTTACATTGGTGGTCAGTGTAGTGTCCCCTTACATTGGTGGTCAGTGTAGTGTCCCCTTACATTGGTGGTCAGTGTAGTGTCTATTTTCATTGGTGGTCAGTGTAGTGTCCCCTTACATTGGTGGTCAGTGTAGTGTCTATTTTCATTGGTGGTCAGTGTAGTGTCCCCTTACATTGGTGGTCAGTGTAGTGTCCCCTTACATTGGTGGTCAGTGTAGTGTCTCCTTACATTGGTGGTCAGTGTAATGTCCCCTTACATTGGAGGTCAGTGTAGTGTCCCCTTACATTGGTGGTCAGTGTAGTGTCTCCTTTCATTGGAGGTCAGTGTAGTGTCCCTTTACATTGGAGGTCAGTGTAGTGTCCCCTTACATTGGTGGTCAGTGTAGTGTCCCCTTACATTGGTGGTCAGTGTAGTGTCTCCTTTCATTGGTGGTCAGTGTAGTGTCCCCTTACATTGGAGGTCAGTGTAGTGTCCCCTTACATTGGTGGTCAGTGTAGTGTCTCCTTACATTGGTGGTCAGTGTAGTGTCCCCTTACATTGGAGGTCAGTGTAGTGTCCCCTTACATTGGTGGTCAGTGTAGTGTCCCCATACATTGGTGGTCAGTGTAGTGTCCCCTTACATTGGTGGTCAGTGTAGTGTTCCCTTACATTGGTGGTCAGTGTAGTGTCTCCTTACATTGGTGGTCAGTGTAGTGTCTCCTTACATTGGTGGTCAGTGTAGTGTCCCCATACATTGGTGGTCAGTGTAGTGTCCCCATACATTGGTGGTCAGTGTAGTGTCCCCATACATTGGTGGTCAGTGTAGTGTCTCCTTACATTGGTGGTCAGTGTAGTGTCCCCATACATTGGTGGTCAGTGTAGTGTCTCCTTACATTGGTGGTCAGTGTAGTGTCCCCTTACATTGGAGGTCAGTGTAGTGTCCCCTTACATTGGAGGTCAGTGTAGTGTCCCCTTACATTGGTGGTCAGTGTAGTGTCCCCTTACATTGGAGGTCAGTGTAGTGTCCCCTTACATTGGTGGTCAGTGTAGTGTCTCCTTACATTGGTGGTCAGTGTAGTGTTCCCTTACATTGGTGGTCAGTGTAGTGTCCCCTTACATTGGAGGTCAGTGTAGTGTCCCCTTACATTGGAGGTCAGTGTAGTGTCCCCTTACATTGGTGGTCAGTGTAGTGTCCCCTTACATTGGAGGTCAGTGTAGTGTCCCCTTACATTGGAGGTCAGTGTAGTGTCCCCTTACATTGGTGGTCAGTGTAGTGTCTCCTTACATTGGTGGTCAGTGTAGTGTTCCCTTACATTGGTGGTCAGTATAGTGTCTCCTTACATTGGTGGTCAGTGTAATGTCCCCATACATTGGTGGTCAGTGTAGTGTCCCCTTACATTGGTGGTCAGTGTAGTGTCCCCTTACATTGGAGGTCAGTGTAGTGTCCCCTTACATTGGTGGTCAGTGTAGTGTCCCCTTACATTGGAGGTCAGTGTAGTGTCCCCTTACATTGGAGGTCAGTGTAGTGTCCCCTTACATTGGTGGTCAGTGTAGTGTCCCCTTACATTGGTGGTCAGTGTAGTGTCTCCTTACATTGGTGGTCAGTGTAGTGTCCCCTTACATTGGTGGTCAGTGTAGTGTCCCCTTACATTGGTGGTCAGTGTAGTGTCCCCTTACATTGGTGGTCAGTGTAGTGTCCCCTTACATTGGTGGTCAGTGTAGTGTCCCCTTACATTGGTGGTCAGTGTAGTGTCCCCTTACATTGGTGGTCAGTGTAGTGTCCCCTTACATTGGTGGTCAGTGTAGTGTCCCCTTACATTGGTGGTCAGTGTAGTGTCTCCTTACATTGGTGGTCAGTGTAGTGTCTCCTTTCATTGGTGGTCAGTGTAGTGTCCCCTTACATTGGTGGTCAGTGTAGTGTCTATTTTCATTGGTGGTCAGTGTAGTGTCCCCTTACATTGGTGGTCAGTGTAGTGTCTATTTTCATTGGTGGTCAGTGTAGTGTCCCCTTACATTGGAGGTCAGTGTAGTGTCCCCTTACATTGGAGGTCAGTGTAGTGTCCCCTTACATTGGAGGTCAGTGTAGTGTCCCCTTACATTGGTGGTCAGTGTAGTGTCTCCTTTCATTGGTGGTCAGTGTAGTGTCCCCTTACATTGGTGGTCAGTGTAGTGTCCCCTTACATTGGAGGTCAGTGTAGTGTCCCCTTACATTGGTGGTCTGTGTAGTGTCTCCTTTCATTGGTGGTCAGTGTAGTGTCTCCTTACATTGGTGGTCAGTGTAGTGTCCCCTTACATTGGTGGTCAGTGTAGTGTCCCCTTACATTGGTGGTCAGTGTAGTGTCCCCTTACATTGGTGGTCAGTGTAGTGTCCCCTTACATTGGTGGTCAGTGTAGTGTCCCCTTACATTGGTGGTCAGTGTAGTGTCCCCATACATTGGTGGTCAGTGTAGTGTCCCCTTACATTGGTGGTCAGTGTAGTGTCCCCATACATTGGTGGTCAGTGTAGTGTCCCCATACATTGGTGGTCAGTGTAGTGTCCCCTTACATTGGTGGTCAGTGTAGTGTCCCCTTACATTGGTGGTCAGTGTAGTGTCCCCCTACAACATTTTGATGTCTACCAACTCTCCGCCAGGTCACTGCCATGATGGAAAAAGCAGAAAACGAGCTCAAGGCTCCTTTAAAAGTGTCCAGAGAAGAGATGTCCAGCATGAACGTCCCGGAGGAAAGTGACTTTGAGGAATCGTTGTCCCCATGCTGCGCACGAAGGGCGCCATCTTGTTGGAGCCTGCCCAAAACCAATGGAGCCCTTCACCGTATGAATGTGAGGACTGCGTGCGGCATGGAAGCCGGGGAGAGGCCAGCAAGAAGCCCCTGTGAGCTGGATGAGTCAGGCAGCTACTTGCTGTCTCCTGGGGGGATGTGGTATGATATTGGGGCTGAGCCGCCATCATGCAATGCTCAACCGGGACCATCTGCCCGTGGACACGTCAGCAACCTGGACTTCCTGGAGCCGAAAAGCCCATGTGAGTGTCTAGATCCCGATCCTCAAATAGTCATTGCAATCTTCCTAGAGAGCCAATGAGATTCAATATTCAATATATACACCTGAAAATAAAGATCCTTATCCTAAATGAGCCTAATCATCGATAGGCTGCACACACAGGGGACTCCGGTCCAGTTATATACTAAGGTGGAAAATCAATCTAGCAAATATATACAAGGGGCACCCTGCAGTCCCTGGGCATGATGCCTATGCTGCTGTTGGTGACCTCACATTCTGGGAACACCTAATAAGCAGCCTGTGATTCTGCAGTCCAAATATTTAGTTTATGTGCTCCCAAGAAGCATGCTGATAGGAAGAGAAAGCAGAGTGACAGAATAATGAGGTCATCACTGTGCTGCTTCTTCTTACCAGTTGCAGGTTGGGGTCATATCTGGGATGAATTGGGCTAAGGGGGAGTGGGTTGAATGATGCTGGCCATCAGACTGAGTAAAAGTACTGTGGGTTGAAATCTCTGGATTGAAAATGAATATTGCAACAAATGCTGGATTTTGTTATTTTATCCTTTATCTATTCATTTATTTATAATTTATCCATTTGTTTATTGTTTATCCATTACTATGTATCCATTTATTTTTAATTTATTCATTATAATGTACCAATTTATTTATTATTTATCCATTATTAGTTATCCATAATTATTATTTTTTTTGAAAATGTATTTATCCATTTGTTTTTTTATTTATACATTATTATTTATCTATTTATTTTTTGATTTATCCATGTATTTATTATTTATACATTTATTTTTATTTATGCATTATTAATTTATCTGTTATTTATCCATTTATTTATCTATTATTATTTATGCATTTATTTTTAATTCATCCATTTATTTATTATTTATCCTTTTTGTATTTATTCATTATTTTTTATCCATTTATTTTTTATTTAGCCATTATTATTTATGTATTTTATTTTTATTAATTTATTATTTATCCATTTATTTTTTTTATTTAGCCATTTATTTATTATGTATCCATTATTATTCATGCATTTATTCTTTTTTTTATTTATGCATTATTATTTATCCATGTATTTATTATTTATCCATTTATTTATTATGTATCCATTATTATTTATCCATTATTATTTATGCATTTATTTTTTAATTATTTATTATTATTTTTAGCTGTAGTTCTCTTCTCTCTACACAATAAATGAGATATTTCTATTTTTTACATACATGCCCATTCATACCTGTGTGTTGCGGCATTGTGCGCATTACCGCAAGTTCGCAACACGCCTGCTCTGTATGTACTCTCATTGTGAATGGGGCCCCAACCCATTGTACAGTACAGCGCAATGCACTGCAGCGCACCACAACGCTGCATTGCCAAAAAAGGGTTGTGTACATTTTTCCATGCGCTGTGGTGCGGTGTGGTGCGGTACGGCATGCATTCATTTGCTGTGTGTTATAAGGCAGGCCATTCATTATGAATGGATATGTATTATGAATGGGCTACCTTAACAAAACTCACATGACTTCAACTTCAAGTCCAGTCCACCCAATGGGAGCTTTCTTTTGAATTCATAGAAGGAAAATAGGGGGGTGGAAAAGTGATGGATGGGCGGGGCTTATTTCCAAAGTCAAAGAAGTCGAATTCACAGTCATAAAGTGAAACCCATTTCAGAGGGGAGCGCGGCGGATGTATGATGCGGTGATACAGATGTGTTGGGGGCGTTTCTTACCTAAAATATTCCTTTTTTTTTTTTTCTCCTTAGCGGAGAGAGATGACCGGTCGTGGGGGATAGAGGTGAACATGGCCAAGATGAAGCTGATGAAGGATATTGAGCTGTATGAACAGGACAGGGTGGACAGCTCGGTCCTGTTTACCAAATAGCAGACAAGGACTGAGCCTGTGTGTTCAGTGGGGACCGACGACACCAGGAATGGTGCAGACCGGAGATCCAGATAAATCGATCAGCAAAAACTCCTTTCACAGAAGTTTGTCTCCAGCGCAGATGGGCAGCCATTTTGTTGGAGACCGCCTTACCTCAACTACCTCAATAAAGACTACCTCTCAGGAACCAGGGGGAAAATAATTGGACCGACATTTAGCCAGTCCCTCACCGTGACACTCAGCCAGTCCCTCACCGTGACACTCAGCCAGTCCCTCACCGTGACACTCAGCCAGTCCCTCACCGTGACACTCAGCCAGTCCCTCACCGTGACACTCAGCCAGTCCCCCACCGTGACACTCAGCCAGTCCCCCACCGTGACACTCAGCCAGTCCCCCACCGTGACACTCAGCCAGTCCCCCACCGTGACACTCAGCCAGTCCCCCACCGTGACACTCAGCCAGTCCCCCACCGTGACACTCAGCCAGTCCCCCACCGTGACACTCAGCCAGTCCCCCACCGTGACACTCAGCCAGTCCCCCACCGTGACACTCAGCCAGTCCCCCACCGTGACACTCAGCCAGTCCCCCACCGTGACACTCAGCCAGTCCCCCACCGTGACACTCAGCCAGTCCCCCACCGTGACACTCAGCCAGTCCCCCACCGTGACACTCAGCCAGTCCCCCACCGTGACACTCAGCCAGTCCCCCACCGTGACACTCAGCCAGTCCCCCACCGTGACACTCAGCCAGTCCCCCACCGTGACACTCAGCCAGTCCCCCACCGTGACACTCGGCCCGACGCTCAGCCAGTCCCTCACCATGACAATCACTGTGAAGTTTACCCGACACTCACCCCGACACACGGCCCAAACTCACCCCGACACTCAGACAGATACTCACCCAACACTCCAACAATTCAGCTTTGCATCCTAGGGGAGCCCTCCAAAAGAATGCTGCAGCTTCATTACAGAGAATGGTGTCAAACCGATGCATGCCGCAATGCCCGTCAGTTTTAATGCTTCTGGCCTAAAAAAACTTTTAAGTATGGGCGGAGCCTGATCCAGCGAAGACTGCCGTTACTTTAAGAAAACTCTAATCTTTTTAATTATTGTTTATAAGATCCATAAAAATAAAGAAATCCCCCAAAAAAAATTCTGTATTCTTGTCACACGGAGACAAAGGGAGAAAGGGAAAAAAAAAAACGAGAAGCTTCAGACGGAAGCTGCCTGGAAGAAAGGGGGCGGTGACCCTGAACTGGTTATAGATGACAGCTTCTACCTGAGGCTTCTCACCATAGGTGTGCGCTCAGGGTGTGCCAGGTGTGCCTGGGAACACCCTAATCATTCCATGTGGCACAGATTACCCGTTTAGACCCCTGATATTTCACCAAAGCCCCCTGAAGGGGCTCCTAAAAAAATTGTAAAATAACAATATAAATTGTACAAAAGAATAAAAAAAAAAAATACTACCAACCCCGTCCACTGCCCTACTGACACTGACAGTATATATACCATGTGTGTATTTGAGCTTTGGGGTGCACACCTATGCTTCTCACTGAGATAACATTCTGGAAATCTTCCTGTGACAGGGGGGTCACTTTGGACACAGGGTGAGCCAGGAAACCATGGCCATTAAGAATATGGCTTGGATTGCTTGAAATTGAAATAGTAATATTAGTCTACAACAGGGGTCTCAAACTGGTGGCCCTCCAGCTGTTGCGAAACTACAAGTCCCATGAGGCATTGCAAGGCTGACAGTTACAAGCATGACTCCCAAAGGCAGAGGCATGATGGGACTTGTAGTTTTTCAACAGCTGGAGGGCCACCAGTTTGAGACCCCTGGTCTACAATATGTACTGATTATTTTATTCTGAACTCAACAGGTTAATTGAGAGATGTGTTACCTGCCAGTTGTGATGTAAATGAATCTAGAAGGGCGTCTGAAGACCCTTTTAGTGTGAATAGGGATAATTAATTCTATACTTGTGTGGATTGTACTCAGACAGACAGGCTACAAATCCTTTCATTGTGAGATGTGTATTGAAGGTCGTTAGGCTTCTATTGTGTAAAGTCTTTTGATTGGGAGACAAAAGCTAGCCTAACAAGTCATTTAGTCATTTAAACTAAAAGGGGATTAGAACCTGTTGTCTCCTAACAGGTGTCAAAATAATGTGTATTGGGTCTGGTTATGTTGTGGGTGGAGCTGGACCATTGTTCATTTTAGGTTAACCACTTGGCAACCACCTGCCGACAAATAACGTCGACAAGGTGGTTGCTTAACTCTGGGAGGACGTGGGGCGTGGTTGCTTAACTCTGGGGCGTGCACACGGGAAACTCCGTGACCGCCGGGTCCAGAGGACCCGGCGGATCACGAATCGCGGTAAATCGCCGCTGATAGCGGCCGTTTACCACGTGATCGCTCCGTCCAATGACGGAGCGATCACTTGTAAACAGACCGGCGTCATGTGATGACGCCGGTTCCTCTCTCCCCTCTCTGTACCGATCGGTACAGTGTGAGAGGAGAGGGGGAGGGAGCAGATCAAGGCAGCAGCGCTGTGGGCTGGATCTGTGACAATTGCAGTCACAGATCCAGCCAGCCATCCATCCATCCATCCATCCCTGCTCAGCCATCCCTGGTGCAATACCCTGCCAATACTCTGCAAAATACCCTGCGCAATACTCTGCAAAATATCCTGCGCAATACTCTGCAAAATACTCTGCAATACCCTGGTGCAATACTCTGCAATACCCGGTGCAATACTCTGCAATACCCTGCGCAATACTCTGCAATACCCTGCGCAATACTCTGCAATACCCTGCGCAATACTCTGCGAAATACTCTGCAATACCCTGCACAATACTCTGCAATACCCTGCACAATACTCTGCAATACCCTGCACAATACTCTGCAATACTCTGCAATACCCCCTGTGCAGTACCCCCTGTGCAATACCCCGTGCAATACCCTGCCATACTCCGCAATACCCTGCCATAGTCCGCAATACTCCGCAATGCCCTGCAATACTCCGCAATACTCTGCAATGCCCGGCAATACTCTGCAATGCCCGGCAATACTCTGCAATGCCCGGCAATACTCTGCAATGCCCGGCAATACTCTGCAATGCCCGGCAATACTCTGCAATGCCCGGCAATACTCTGCAATGCCCGGCAATACTCCGCAATACTCTGCAATAACCACTTCCCGCCCGCCGGCCGTCATATGACGTCCTTGAGTTTGTGCGGGGATATCTGAATGATGGGAGCAGCTACAGGCATCATTCAGATATCAGCTTTTTCAGCCGGCGATTCCCTACACCATAAGAACAATCATAGCGGCTGTTCCGCCGCTTGATCATTCTTACGGGAGGCGAGAAGGGATGTCCCCCCCCCCCCCCCCGCCGCCCTCCGGTGCTTCTACCGACTCACCGCTACGATCAAAGCCAGGATTGTTGTTTTTTTTTTGTTTTTTTTTCAGGCTTCCCAGCCTAGAGGTGAGATGTGGGGTCTTATTGACCCCATATCTCACTGTAAAGAGGACCTGTCATGCCATATTCCTATTACAAGGGATGTTTACGTTCCTTGTAATAGGTATAAAAGTGATCAAAAAAAATTTTGGGGCGGAAAAACATGTCAAAACTAAAATAAATAAAGTAAAATGAATAATAAATTTTTTTATTTTTTTTAAAGCGCCCCTGTTCCCGTGAGCTCGCATACAGAAGCGAACGCATACGTAAGTCCCGCCCACATATGAAAACGGTTTTCAAACCACACATGTGAGGTATCTCTGCGAACGTTAGAGCGAGAGCAATAATTTTGTCCCTAGACCTCCTCTGTAACTCAAAACATGTAACCAGTAAAAATATTTAAAGCATCGCCTATGGGGATTTTTTAAGTAGCGAAGTTTGGCGCCATTCCACGAGTGTGTGCAATTTTTAAGGGTGACATGTTAGGTATCTATTTACTCGGCGTAACTTCATCTTTCACATTATGCAAAAACATTGGGCTAACTTTACTGTTTTTTTTTTTTAAGCACAAAACATTTTTTTTTCCGTAAAAAACGCGTTAAAAAAATTGCTGCGCAAATATCGTGCGAGATAAAAAGTTGCAACAACCACCATTATATTCTCTAAGGTCTTTGCTAAAAAAACATATATAATGTTTTGGGGTTCTATGTCATTTTCTAGCAAACAAATTATGATTTTTACATGTAGGAGAGAAATGTCAGAATTGGCCTGGGTGCTCCAGAACGCCTGAAGGTGCTCCCTGCATGTTGGGCCTCTGTATGTGGCCACGCTGTGTAAAAGTCTCACACATGTGGTATCGCCATACTCGGGAGTAATAGCAGAATGTGTTTTGGGGTGTAATTTGTGGAATGCATATGCTGTGTGTGAGAAATAACCTGCTAATATGACAATTTTGTGAAAAAAAAAAAGAGAAAAAAAAATTCTTCATTTTGCAAAGAATTGTGGGAAAAAATGACCACTTCAAAAAACTCACAATGCCTCTTTCTGAATACCTTGGAATGTCTTCTTTCCAAAAAGGGGTCATTTGGGGGGTATTTGTACTTTTCTGGCATGTTAGGGTCTCAAGAAATGAGATAGGCCGTCAGTACTTCAGGTGTGATCAATTTTCAGATATTGGCACCATAGCTTGTGGACTCTATAACTTTCACAAAGACCAAATAATATCCACCAATTTGTACTTATTTTTACCAAAGATATGTAGCAGTATAAATTTTGGCCAAAATTTATGAAGAAAAAATAGTAATTTGCTAAATTTTATAACAGAAACGAAAAAAAAAAATCATTTTTTTACAAAATTTTCAGTCTTTTTTCTCTTATAGCGCAAAAAATAAAAAAAAACCCAACAGTGATTAAATATCACCAAAAGAAAGCTCTATTTGTGTGCAAAAAAAGGACAAAAAATTCATATGGGTACAGTGTTGTATGACTGAGTAATTGTCATTCAAAATGTGAGAGCACCGAAAGCTGAAAATTGGTCTGGTTATTAAGGGGGTTTAAGTGCCCAGTGGTCAAGTGGTTAATGCAGTATTGGATGTGTATAAAAAGTACAATGTTTTTCTTAATAATGTCAGTCTATCTCTGAAAGATACAGAGTGCGTCTCGTTCTTTCAGAAGGATTAATTCCTATGGGAAGTGGTCGTCTGGCTGTGGAGGATCGACAGTGAATTTGTGTCCAGGAGAGGGAAGATATCTAAACGGCGTTTTACCCCCTTTGATATTTGGGGTGTCGTTACATTGGTTGGCAGCAGCAGGATATTCCCTCCAGTTCCTGGGACACTCCAAACCACCACCGTGAATGACAAGCTATGCAGCCTGCAGGAAAGCCACGCTGAAAGACCTACTTGAGAGCCGAGATGGATCAGAGGGATGGTGATGCAAGACCCCGGTCAATTGAAGATTTTTTTTTGTTTAATATATTTTTTATTGAAAAGAGAGCATAGGTACAGTAATAAAATAGGATACAAGAATGATAATTCGTTGGGTTAGCTTACAACGAGAGTCAGTCAGGATCACAATAATGACATCTTGAGCAACCCAATCTTAAGAAAATGAACAACTTAAAAACAAAAAAAAACAAGATAGAGAAGAGTGGGAGAAGGGGGAGAATAAGAGAAAGGCAAGGAGATGAGAGGAAGGAGGTGTAGAGTTGGGGAGGAGGGGTCAGGTAAGGGAGCTGGCACACTCGGCAACATTAATGAACACATTGCTATGGCATATAAGATAACTAAATCTTAAATGGAGGTTAAATCCTCCTGCTATAGTACAAGTAAGACAATGGGAGTAGCGGCAAGATTGTCTAGGAAGCAAGGGTAACCTCTGGGGATGAAAGAATGATGTCTTTGTAGCATTGGGTAGAAAGAAATGAGGACCATGGGGCCCAGGTTGAGGTATATTGTTTAGTAGTGTCCCTTGCGACGTGAGTGAGTTCTTCCATGTGGCTTACTTCAGAGACCTTTTGTATCCAGGACTTTATGGTTGGAGTTGTAGGCTTACCCCAAAGGGAAGGGATGATGGCTTTAGCTGTATTAAGGAGGTGTGGAATAAGCAAGCTTTTGTATTTACCCACGGGTCTTGAGGTAGCGTGAAATAGCACTATCCACGGGTCCAAAGGTAATTTAACTTCGGTGACCTGGTAAATCAGGTCAATCACTGCAGACCAGTAAGGACGGATGAGGGGACAAAACCACCAAATGTGAGCGTGGGTGGCGTCCTGCCCACAGTTTCTCCAACATAGCGGGGAATTGACAGGGAACATGCGGTGGAGTTTGACAGGTGTATGGTGCCACCTAGTAAGGAGTTTAAAGTTAGATTCTGCCATGGAAGAAGCCAATGAGGAGATATGAGTGAGTTGGAGAACTTTGTCCTTTTTCTTGTCCGTGATGGCAGCACCTAGGTCGGTCTCCCATCTGGTCAGGTAGTTTGGGTACTTAGGACTTTGTAATTCGATAAGTGCTTTGTAAAACTGGGAGCTACAATGTAAAGGGGCGTCTTTATGAAGGAATACATGTTCAATACTATTGAGATCCTGGATTCCACTCAGTGGTTGGGGGAGGGATTTAAGAAAACAATTTAGTTGGTTATATCTCCATTTGTCCATAAATGTGATTGATCCATGGCCCAGAATTTCAGTTAAGGGTTTAAGAGTATTAAGGGAAAGGACATGGTGCAAGAGGAGAGGGCCTCCGGGAGACCAGGATTGGAAACCCGGGTCAATGGAGCCTGGCATGAAATATTTATGATGTAGGAGGGGGGTCAGTGGAGAGTCATAAGCCCATGTAAATTTTTTATGGAGTCCATCCCATACGTCCAAAGAGGATATAGTAAGAGGCGAGACATTGTGGGAAAGGTTTCTAAAAGAGCGTGGCACCCAAGGGACCGCGGAAAGATCTGAATCACACAGAGAGTATTCCAGTTGTACTCATAATTTAGAATCAATGGCATATTTCCAATCAGCTATACGTGATAGTATAACAGCGTTATAATAGGCTTTAAAATTGGGTAGGGATAATCCCCCGGAGCATTTAGCCCGAAAAAGGACCCCCCCGGAGACCCTTGGATGACCATCTCTCCATACAAAGCGGCTGATCATGGTCTGCAATAGTGTAAAGAAGCCTATGGGAACCCGTAAGGGGATCATTTGTAAAATGAAGAGAATGCGGGGGAGTATGTTCATCTTTATTATGTTAACCTTACCTAGCCATGAGTGTGAGAGGGAAGACCATTTCCGAAGATCTGCTCTGATGGTGTTTAGCAGAGGAATATAATTATGCCTAAAAAGGGAGTTCAGATGAGGGGTAAGGTATATGCCAAGGTATTTCATGCGTGAGGTTTCCCAGCGAAAGGGGAATAGTGGTTTTAATTGCTCAGCTACCGATTGGGGAACTGTAATATTTAGAATTTCAGACTTTGACAAATTGATTTTAAAGTTAGATAGTGTTTGGAAGGTAGAGAATTCAGACATCAAATTTGGCAATGAGATGCGTGGTTGTTGGATAAAAAACTAAATATCGTCAGCATAGGCAGCATATTTATGAAGTCTATTACCAACTTTGATGCCGTGAATATTCCTATTTTGTCTAATTGTGGCCAGAAAGGGTTCAAGAGAAATAGCAAACAAAAGGGGGGATAGGGGGCATCCCTGTCTGGTTCCATTATGTAATGTGAAGGGATCGCTTAAGGAGCCATTTATACGTATATGCGCGGTGGGGTTGGAGTAGAGGGAGGAAATACTGTAGAACATTTTGGGGCCAAGGCCAAAAAAACGAAGAGTAGTTTTAAGGTATTCCCAGTCCACCCTATCAAATGCTTTTTCAGCATCAGTGGAAAGAAGGGTGGACTGGGAGCACCTGCGAACGTAGTGGATTAAGGATAGAGTGCGAAGCAAATTATCTCTAGCCTCTCTATTGGGAATAAAACCGGTTTGATCAGCTGAAACCCACTTTGGTAGAAGGGGGAGCAATCTATTTGCCATAACCTTTGCAAAGAGTTTGGTGTCCACATTAAGAAGGGAGATGGGTCTATAGCTACTACATAGAGTAGGGTCTTTGTCAGGTTTAGGAATAACGGTGATGTGGGCAGAAAGGGATTCCGGGCGAAGGCCAGATATGTGGGAAATTGAATTTGCATAAGCTGTGAGATGGGGAAGTAAAATGTCACTAAAGGTTTTATAATATAGGATAGTGAAACCATCCGGGCCAGGGGCTTTACCAGAAGGAGAGGATTTTAGTGCGCTGCGAAATTCCTCGACGGAAAAATTGGCTTCCAGTTCATGGAGGGCCGACTTTGACAATTTTGGGAGGTTGGCTTCCTTAAGATAGGTAAGGATACGCGCACGCTTTTCTGACAGTGATAAAGAAGCCAGGCCACCTTTCACATTGTATAAGTCAGCGTAGAATTCCCTGAAGGCCTTTGAAATTTGGGGGGTAGTATGTACTAAATCCCCTGATGGCAGTTTTATTTTGGGTATAAAGGATAGGGTTTTTTTGGCTGCGATAGATCTGGCCAGTTGTTTACCTGGTTTGTTACCCCATTCATATATTTTTTGGGAGATGTAATGAAATTTCCTCTTAGTTTCAAGGGTGAGGAGAGATTTGAGTTCTTCTCTTTTAAGGGTGAGCGCTTCAAGGTGTGAAACATGCAGTGATAGTTTGTGTTTCTTATCTAATTCAGCAATTTGTTGTAGGACCTGTTTAAGCTGCTGACCCTGCTCTCTCTTTCTCCTCGCGCCCAATTCAATAAGACTACCTCTCATTGAGGCCTTATGCGCTTCCCATAGAACAGAGGGGGAAGTGTCTGAAGTAGAGTTTTCCTTAAAATACTGAGTTAGAGTGGTAGATAAAATGGAAACCTCAGTTGAGTTAGTGATAAGGGAGTCATTGAGCTTCCAATTATTGGGGCGATGAGGCAAATCGGGCATGGTCAAGCATATAGAAACAGGGGCATGGTCAGAAAGAGTAGCAGTTCCAATGCAGGCTGAATGTAGGAGAGGGAGGTGAAAATGATCCAGGAAAATATTATCTATTCTAGAGTAAGAATTATGTGTTTTAGAAAAGTGTGAGTAATCTTTTCCTTTGGGATGCAGAAGACGCCAGGCGTCCATAAGTTGGAGATCTAGGAGTTTTTTTTTAACTTGTGCTAATCTTTTGAATAGGATACTAGAACGGCCTTGGGAGGTATCAATAGTAGGATCTAGAGGCATATTTATATCCCCTGCAAGGACCATCAACCCTTCAGCAAATTGTGAAAGTTTTGAAAGTATTTGAGTAAAGAAAGCGGGTTGGTTGTGGTTAGGACAGTAAACATTAGCTAGAGTACATCTAGTATTACCAATATCTCCTTTGACAAACAGGAAGCGACCATGATCATCCACTAACATGTCAATAAAACGAAATGATGCACTTTTACTGAATCCAATGGCCACTCCTTTGGCCTTGTTAGTGCCTGATAAACTGTAGTACCATTGTGGATAGTGATGTGAGTATAATTGTACAGATGTAGTATGAGTCAAGTAGGTTTCTTGAAGGAAAGCAATAGAACAGGCGGAACTTTTCAGTTCACGCAACACTTGGTGTCTCTTAGCGGCCACGCTAAGGCCCCTTACATTATAAGAGAGGATTTTTAGAGTAGCCATGTCATCAGTGAAAAGTGGACCAGCAATTTATATAACCATGCGTGCCAGCAGTATACGAAGGGGAGGGAAAAAGGGACAAAAAGAAGGGGATGAGGAGAAACCAGAAAAGAGAGAGGAAAGGAAGAGGAGAAAAAATACACATGAAACACATTGTAACAAACTATAGAGCAATTGGGATTGAAGTAAGGTTCACGCAGAAATCTGCGGTGGTCCCAGTGGGGATGAGGGAAGCAGGCAGTCAAAAGGGGTTCCAAGTAAAAGGTAAGAAGGAGAATATGAAGACTGCCAACTCCCACCAACCCCAGGAGGAGAGGGGCAGGAAGCAAACGCCTTTGGAAGGGCATCAGCATAGAGTATGAAGCTCCGTCAGCAAACGGCCTGTAAAAAAGTGAAATTAACATTTGTAGGAACAAGCAATGAACAAAACAGGAATGCAACACTCTCCAGACATCGAGTCGTCTCACTACATAAGATGGTCAGGGATTAAAGAGGTAATACGTATAGAACTCGATATGATCATAACAGAACTTCAGAGATATACCAGAGAGTGTTCAGTGAGATGAGTCAGACTCTTGACATGGAAGAGAGTACATATGAATTTGAAACTCAGGCTACCAACCAAACCGGACGAAAAGGTAGCAAAGGGGATGAATGGATACAGCAAGATACCTCACCCATTTTTCTGAGATGAGCCTGGGGTAGAAACACGCCTTTGTTTGGCTGGGGTTTTCCGCCATTGAGAGGATGCGGGGGCAGAAAAAGTAGGTACGGGGTTCTGCCAACCCGGCAACTCCATGTGCGGCAGGTGTAGATCCTGAAGGAAGGTAGGAAGATCTTCAGGAAACCGCAATGTGAAGGAACGGCCATTCTTAGTAGCTATCAAACACGCAGGAAAACCCCATCGATAGTTAATTCCATCACCCCTCAGCTGTTCTAAGAGAGGTTTTAGAGCTCTGCGGCGGTCAAGGGTCTCCTTAGCTATATCCGGAAATATGTTAAGGGTAGCTCCATCAAAGTCAATGCTAGGGGTGTTCCGCAGCTTGGTCATGATGGTATTTTTATCTTCAAAATAATGGAGACGACAGATCACATCTCTGGGTTGGTCAGAGGAGATATTGCGAGGCCTCAAGGCACGGTGGACCCTGTCAAATCGCAGAGGATCCGTAACCGGATTACCTAAAATAGTATTAAAGATGCCTCGGATTGAGGGTTCTAGATCATTATCTCTGGTCGCTTCCGGCAGTCCGCGGACATGCAAGTTGTTTCTGCGGTTGCGATTCTCAAGGTCCTCGAGTTTGTATAGTGATGCCCTGTGGGCGTATGCTAAGTGAGTGACAGACTCCTGCAGTTCTTTAATAGCCACTTCATGTGAGTCTTGGCATTGTTCTGTTTCCTCTACTCTGACGAGTAAATGCGCCATATCCGCTCTAACCGCAGAAATCTCCTTTTTGATAGATTTTTCCATACTGTGAAACATGCCCGCCATCTCCTTCTTAAGTTCACTCACTAAAGAGGACATATCTGAGCCAGCGGGGGAACCGGGGTCCTCCAGTAACTCCGAACCGCAGGATGAGGCTGGGGAGCTTTCGCGGACAGAGGCGGCGTGTGAAGCTGGAGAGATAAGTGATCTTGAGGTTCTGGTTTTGTTAATACGGGAGCTGGGACTCTCACGCACCGCTGCTAGGAAACGTTTGATGGAACCAACTGTGGTTTGATGCAGAGTTGAAGATTTTGCGGAACGTTTACCTAAAGTTGAACGGGAGGTAGAGCATTTAGATGGCATTGCTGGTTGTCTGTAGGCCGAGAGCTAGACGGAGTTCAGATTAGGTGCATCCTCTTAGCGCCATGCGCAGGCTAGCTGCCCAGGGGGGGGCTGTGTAACTGGTACCGATTCAGCAAGGGGGGTAGTTGTGCAGACCGGGGAGCTCTTGTATCAAAGGGATGTGCAGGTCAGGTAGTGGAGAGAGACACAGAAGCAGTGATTGGACTACAGGGTGTAGGAAGGTGGCCACCAAGTGCTCGTTAGGTACCTGTTAGTCAAAGAAAGGGGATCCCTGTAGTGGCTGTGAGAAGGGGGAAGTAGTATGAGACTTGTGTAAAAAGAACTGGGCGACAGAGGAGCTGAAACAGGTCGAGATCTAATGTAGTGAGATTTTGGGAGTAGCAAGATGGCCGCCGTCTTCCAGGAATAGGCCGAAGCCGCGGACTGTCCTAAAAATGGCCGCCGTCCGGGAGAGCTCAGCTCCGTTTGGGTCACATCCTCCCTACCAAGGACAAGCGATATATCCCAGTATATGTCTAAGCAGGCAGTCAGCACTGGGAGTGTCGTCTCTAGCTCGATAGTAAGGGATGGGCGGATGTCACAGTACCTGAGAGGGGTGGATGTAGCCGGGTCTGTAGGCCTTAAGATGGCGTCGGGCCGCCGGATCACGGAGCCTTCCTTCAGGGAGCCTGCGCTAATATTGTCCCAGGCTATGACTGCTGTATGCCTCCGGAGGTGTGATGGGCCAGGATGGAGCACCCGATTTCCTCACGGGTCTCGGCAGGCAGGCTCGGGGATCGCTGGAGGCTCCGCAGGCCGCAAGATGGCGGCGGGCCTCGGCAGTGTTGAACCAGCCGCACTCCCGATGCGGATTCGGTCTTACAAACTCCGCAGAACCGGCCGGGGCTGTTGTAGGAGATGTCCAGGTACGGATGTGTGCGTTTTTTAGAATCACCGAAGTGAAATAAGCATGGGATGGCAAAGGATTGTCTCCTTGGGTGCAGAGCTCAGCACCAACACGTCCTCCCTGCTTTACGTCCGGACACCCCCCTCTCTCAATTGAAGATTTGTTTGAGCAACGAGTTTGAGAGCGGTTGGCATTATATGGTGCTAACCCATCAGAGACCGCCATACAGGAAGCCATTAGAGCAGTGGTTCTCAACCTTACTAGTATCGTGACCCCTTGATAAAATTTCCCAAGTTGTGGGGACCCTCTTTTCCTCTCCCTTCCGTGTATTCTCTATTTTTATTCCTTCTCTTACTCCTTGGTGGGGGGAATGGGATGAGTGGCAATGCTGGCGGGAAGTTGGGATGAGTGGCAGTGCTGCTGGGGTGTGGGATCAGAGGCAGTCTTGGGGGAAGTTCTGATCAGCCAACTTAGGTGCTCTTTATCAAGGTCATTTGCTGATCTGAGAACTGTAGTGGGGACATTTAATGGCAACTCAGGTAGTGTTAGTCACTGTGTCTCCAGCTTCACCGTGTCTCCAGCTCTGTGGTGTCTCGCAGCAGTGACACCAATGCCGAAATCAGGAGGTAGGGTCTCCTCCAGCCCCTCCCACTTCACATTCCTCACCAGTCAGCTGACCTCTAGTCTCTGCCCCCCAGCCATGCCGTGAACTGAATGGGCGGCTGCGAAAAGACTGAGTGGGTGGCTGCGGGCTATAGGAACAGCCCAGCTGGGCGGCCACAGGCTCCAGGGACAGCCCTGCTGGGCTTATGCAAAAAAGGCTGGGAGAGTGGTGCAGGCTTCAGGAACAGCCCAGGATTCAGTGACCCCTGGCAAATTGCCATTCGACCCCCGAGGGGGTCACGACCCCCAGGTTGAGAACCACTGCATTAGAGGCATCCAGCTGCAGGATGAGTGACAAGAGAAAAAACTACAGCGACAAAAGAGAGAACTAGAGCGACAAGAGAGAGAACGAGAGCGACAAAAGAGAGAACTAGAGCGACAAAAGAGAGAACTAGAGCGGCAACATGAGCGGAGAACGGCGGAGATACGGCAATCAGAGATCGCCTACAGACAGCTGCTAGAATCTGCTCAGCAGCAGGGTGGTGCTACCTTTGCCTGGGACTATCAGGAAATACCAGTGGACAACTCTGAAATCCTGGCTGAAGAATCGGCAGTGGAAAATCTGAAGATTGCCATCCCTAAAGCCGAAGTGGATGATATGGAGTTCCAGGGAGCTAGCCTGGCTGAAGAATCAATAGTGGAAAATCTAAAGATTGCCATCCCTAAAGCCGAAGTGGATGATATGGAGTTCCGGGGAGCTAGGGCAGTTGGCTCATCTCCCCAGCCACAGATTACAGAAGGTATGGACTTAAGGGACTGTTCAGAGGATGGTAGGGATTATGCATCGCCTGCCCAAGTACTGGCAGCAGGACAGAGTACTGCAGACCCTGCTCTACACCCGTGGCAGTTTTGGAGGCCCGAGGTGAGAAGGTGATGGTTCCTCTTTCCCAGGGGATTTCAGAGATGCAGGGAGGAGAAGCAGCCCTTTTCCCTCCCCAACAGTTAGCCAGAGCAGATGGTGTGGAGTCCCCAGCAGAAGTGCTGGCAACAGGGCAGAGTGATAGCAACCTCTGCCCAGCACCGGAAACAACTGTGGAGTTTCAGGGAGCCGGGGCAGTTGGCCCCTCTCTCCAGCAACAAGCTGAGGTGGTAAAGCTTTTACCCCCAGCTGAATCACGGGCAGCAGGGCAGAATGCTACTGGCCTCTGCACACAACTGCAACTTGAGCTGATATCGGTGGATGGGACTGCAATCTTCACTCACAGCAACCCAGCAGAAGAGCTGGCAACAGAGCAGAGTGCCGCGGGCCTCTGCTCTCAACTAACAGAAGAGGGAGTTCCTGTGGTACTGGATGGGACTTCGGTCTTCACTGACCCAACCCCAGAAAATGGTGTGACACTGAGACAGGAGGATGTCAGCCTTGCTTTGCAAGCACTAGGGGATTTTCACCTACCACAAGTGGATGGGACTTCAGTCTCCACTTGTATACGCCAGGGATGCTGGGCAGTCGGCCCAGATCCCCAACAGCATGACGGACTGAGCCCAGTCACCCTGTCTTCTCCCCAGCGGCGGGTATGTTCTCTGAGAGAGGCAGAGGTTGGCTGGGTAAGTAATGCTCTGTTTGGAGCAATTTATTGGGGGTACTGTGTGGATACCGGCATTAGAAGAATGGACCTATGGACTAACTTCGGAGTCAACCCGTCTGGGGTCACCTCCTGTGTTAGTCTCCTGCCGAAAGGGGAGATGTGTGACAGGGGGGTCACTTTGGACACAGGGTGAGCCAGGAAACCATGGACATTAAGAATATGGCTTGGATTGTTTGAAATTGAAATAGTAATATTAGTCCACAATATGTACTGATTATTTTATTCTGAACTCAACAGGTTAATTGAGAGATGTGTTACCTGCCAGTTGTGATGTAAATGAATCTAAAAGGGCGTCTGAAGACCCTTTTAGTGTGAATAGGGATAATTAATTCTATACTTGTGTGGATTGTACTCAGACAGACAGGCTACAAATCCTTTCATTGTGAGATGTTTATTGAAGGTCGTTAGGCTAGCTTTTGTCTCCCAATCAAAAGACTTTACACAATAGAAACCTAACAAGTCATTTAGTCATTAAAACTAAAAGGGGATTAGAACCTGTTGTCTCCTAACAGGTGTCAAAATAATGTGTATTGGGTCTGGTTATGTTGTGTATGGAGCTGGACCATTGTTCATTTTAGGTTATAATGCAGTATTGGATGTGTATAAAAAGTACAATGTTTTTCTTAATAAAGTCAGTCTATCCAGAGAAAGATACAGAGTGCGTCTCGTTCTTTCAGAAGGATTGTTTCCTATGGGAAGGGGTCGGCTGGCTGTGGAGTATCGGCAGTGAATTTGTGTCCAGGACAGGGAAGATATCTAAACGGCGTTTAAACCCCTTTCGTATTTGGGGTGCCGTTACACTTCCAATCCTGGACACTAATGTAGCGGCCTCCTCACTCCCCTCTTTCTCTCGTCTCGTCTTTCTTTTGTCTAGGGGTATCTTAGAGGGGAGGGAGCGGGGACACCACGCCTGGCTTCCACCACATGTGTCAGTGCGGTATAAGCAACGTTCTTGTTTTACCTTCGGGTCAGTGTTGTGCACCTGGATCCTCCCTCCAAGAGTCACCTTGAACAATGTCTGTCAGAAAATGATCCCCACACCATAAAAGTTCAACACTCCTTTATTCTTCTCGAATGAACACAATCAGTTGAACTCCCTTGGTAGAAACAGAACAGGAAAGGAGGTGTGGATGCGAATAGGCCCAGACACAATGTGTTCTCCACTTTCCTTTCTGAAAGTGGGTTACGGTTTCCGCACGAGGGGGGATTTCCTTCCAGGCGGTCTCCGACGAGAGGCTCACCCGTCACCGGCAATATGCTGCACCGGGTCTTCAAGTGAGGAGCTCCCCCCGGTCCATTGCGCCTTCCGGATTCGGGAACCCACTCCCGGAGTTCCCTAGGATCTCCTTCCCTTGCGGAACTCAGTGTTGGGCACTGAGCTCCGGACCTCCATCCAAGTACCTCACCCCAGGCTAAAGGTGCCTGGGATAGAACACGACCTCCGGCTGTCCTCTAGGCCTAGGCCACCCAGAGGACCGACACGAACCACCGTCCACAAGCTGAAGGTGCCTGGGACTTCGACCCCGTGACAAAGATGGCCGGCCCCTTTATACCCTCTCCCAGCAAGCACGGCGGGTTCCCCGCCCCACCATACCGCTGCCGAGGGAGGACAAAAAGGAGGCACAGCACACAGCAATGATTCAACCCCAGCCCAGGACGACAGCGCCACCCGCTGGGCTGCAGGGAATTACACATCACTGATGTCTCTGCCAAGTTCAAATTTACACCCGGGAAAGTACATACCCGCTACACTAAGATAAAGGGCCCCTGACTTTTCTGACTCCACCCCCACCTGTCTGTGGCACATAAACCAATCCAGAAGCTTTATGTACATGTTACATTGTCAGGGGTGGGGCTCCAGATAATTGTTACTTTGTCAGGGGGTGGGGCTTCAGGTACATGCATCATCAAGAAGTGGGGCTCCAGGTGTATGCACCACCAGGGGTGGGGCTTCATGTACACACAGTGTCAGGAGTGGGGCTCCAATTAATTGTTCCATTGGTATGAGGTGGGGCTTAAAGTACAGGAAGTGTCTGTCGGGTGGGACTCCAGGTACATGCACTGTCAGGGGTGGGGCTCCACGTACATGCACTGTCAGGGGGTGAAGCTCCAGGTGTTTGCATTGTCAGGGGGTGGAGCTCAAGGTTAATGCACTGTCATGGGGTGGAGCTCCATGTTCATGCACTGTCAGGGGGCGGGGTTCCAAGTTCATTCACTGTCAGTAGGTGGAGCTCCAGGTTCATTCACTGTCAGGAGGTGACGCTCCAGGCTCATGCTCTGTCAAGGGGTGGAGCTCCATGTTCATGCACTGTTAGGGGGCGGAGCTCCAGGTTCATTCACTGTCAGGGGGTGGAGCTCCAAGTTCATGCCCTGTCAGTGGGTGGGGCCTCATGTACATGCACTGTCAGGGGGTGGAGCTGAAGGTTCATGCTCCCTCAAGGCGTAAAGCTCCAGGTACATGCACTGTCAGTGGGTGGATCTCCATGTTCATGCGTGGTCAGGGGGCGGAGCTCCAAGTTCATTTACTGTCAGGGGGTGGAGCTCCAAGTTCGTTCACTGTCAGGGGGTGGAGCTCCAGGTTCATTCATTGTCAGGGGGTGGAGCTCCAGGTTCATGAACTGTCAGTGGGTGGAGCCTCATGTACATGAACTGTCAGGGGGTGGGGCTCCAAGTGTTTGCATTGTCAAGGGGTGGAAGTCCAGGTTCATGCACTGTCAGGGGGTGGAGCTCCAAGTTCATGCAGTCAGGGGGTGTGGCTCCAGGTTCATGCACTGTCAAGCGCTGGAGCTCCAGGTTCATGCACTGTCAGGGGTGGAGCTCCAAGTTCATTCACTGTCAGGGGGTGGAGCTCCAAGTTCATGCACTGTCAGGAGGTAGGGGCCTCATGTTCATGCACTGTCAGGGGGTGGGGTCTCATGTTCATGCACTGTCAGGGGGTGGGGCCTCATGTACATGCACTGTCAGTGGGTGGGGCCTCATGTACATGCACTCACAGGGGGTGGGGCTGCAGGTGTTTGCATTGTCAGGGGGTGAAGCTCCAGGTTCATGCAGTCAGGAGGTGGGGCTCCAGATACATGAACTGTCAGGGGGTGGAGCACCAGGTACACGCACTGTCATCAGGGGGTGGAGCTCCAGGTACATGCACTGTCAGGGGGTGGGGCTCCAGGTGTTTGCACTGTCAAGGGGTGGAGCTCCAGGCAAATATAGTGTCAGGGGTGGGGCTTTGGCTGACGGTAGATAACCTGGCTAAAGGGTTGTTTCTCTCTAGGACATGTGACTATAAGGGGGCGTGACTCCATGTGGTTTTCAGATCGTCCCCCCGTCAGCCAATCAGAGCGCGTCCTTCAGTTCCACCGCCACAAACCCGCGTGCCATGGGTAGACGGGGTGACTGTCCAATCATCGTGTGGCAGGGGGCGGGGCCGCGCTGCGATCTGACCTATCGGCTGTGCAGAGCAACGGAAGGAGCAGTGAGGAGTCCGGGGGGCGCTGAGCAGTGAATGTTTCCAATCAGCAGAGAGCAGCCTGAGGTAACCGGGGGAACTAGAATTACCGACATGTCCTGACACCCAGATATTACCCCCCTGGGGACACCACGACTACCAAACACCCAGATATTACCACCCTGGGGACACCACGACTACCAAATACCCAGATATTACCACCCTGGGGACACCACGACTACCAAACACCCAGATATTACCACCCTGGGGACACCACGACTACCAAACACCCAGATATTACCACCCTGGGGACACCACGACTACCAAACACCCAGATATTACCACCCTGGGGACACCACGACTACCAAACACCCAGATATTACCCCCCTGGGGACACCACGACTACCAAACACCCAGATATTACCCCCCTGGGGACACCACGACTACCAAACACCCAGATATTACCCCCCTGGGGACACCACGACTACCAAACACCCAGATATTACCCCCCTGGGGACACCACGACTACCAAATACCCAGATATCACCACCCTGGGGACACCACGATTACTGAATACCCAGATATTACCCCCCAGGGGACACCACGACTACCAAATACCCTGGGGACACCACGACTACCAAATACCCTGGGGACACCACGACTACCAAATACCCTGGGGACACCACGACTACCAAATACCCTGGGGACACCACGACTACCAAATACCCAGATATTACCACCCTGGGGGCACCGCGACTACCAAACAGCCAGATATCACCACCCTGGGGGCACCACGATTACTGAATACCCAGGGGACACCACGACTACCAAACACCCTGGGGACACCACGACTACCAAATACCCAGATATTACCCCCCAGGGGACACCACGACTACCAAATACCCTGGGGACACCACGACTACCAAATACCCAGATATTACCCCCCAGGGGACACCACGACTACCAAATACCCTGGGGACACCACGACTACCAAATACCCAGATATTACCCCCCAGGGGACACCACGACTACCAAATACCCTGGGGACACCACAACTACCAAATACCCTGGGGACACCGCGACTACCAAATACCCAGATATTACCACCCTGGGGGCACCGCGACTACCAAACAGCCAGATATTACCACCCTGGGGACACCGCGACTACCAAACACCCAGATATTACCACCCTGGGGGCACCGCGACTACCAAACACCCAGATATTACCACCCTGAGGGAACCACAAGTCTCAGCATAACTCCCCTGTGTAGAGTGTAATACATAAGCACCCAGAACATTGTGTATCTCCATCAGCCTGAGAGCTCCAAGTGTCAGCTCAGTGGGCGAGGGGAGCCCACATCACGTTCTCCGCTGACCACCAATGAACGGCCACCAATGTAAAAGGGAACTTTCTAGGTGTTCCAGCGGGGGGGACGCCAATCAGCCGCCCCCCCCCCCCAGTGATGACTATAAAGTAAAAAAAAGTTTAATAAAGTAAATGAAAACACAAAGACATGCAGACCAATGGAAACGCACGTTGGGTATCGCTGTGCACATGGAAGTGAGAGGAATACTTCTAGGATCGCTCTTCAGGGATAACACTAAATTGGGGCTTTTAATCTCCTATGAACGGTTTTTAGGTCGTCTTTTTATTTATTTATTTCTGCCCAGTTTTTAGGCT
The DNA here is from genome assembly GCA_029206835.1 of Rana muscosa. Taxonomy (NCBI): domain Eukaryota; kingdom Metazoa; phylum Chordata; class Amphibia; order Anura; family Ranidae; genus Rana; species Rana muscosa. The sequence goes on from CM055120.1 coordinate 298,868,560, forward strand.
CAACGTGTTTGATATCTATTTTAAGGGGTTGTAAAGGTTCATGTTTTTTTTTTTTACCTTAATGCATCCTATGCATTAAGGTAAAAAAACATCTGACAGATACGCGCCCCCCCCCCCCCCCCCCCCGTTTTACTTACCTGAGCCCGTTCACCTGCTGTGCTCGCCCCCGACGTCCTCTTCTCCGCTCAGTATGGCCGTTGATTGGCTAGACTGGATGGATTGATAGCAGCACAGCCATTGGCTCGCGCTTCTGTCAATCACATCCAATGACGCGGCACGCCGGGGGCCGAATAATACAGTCTGCGGCTATGGCCGCCGGCTGTATCACGGGAGCACGCCCGCAAGAACTAACCCCCATGGGAGAGAGCTCACAGGAAGGGGGTTAGTTCTTGCGGGGAGAAGCCGAGACAGCCGTAGCAAATTGCTACTGTAAATATTACTTTCACTGTCCAACAGTAAAAAATTAACCCCTTACAGTAGCAATTATTTGCTCTTTTTGTACTAATTTTAGTTTTTTTTAACCCCATTATGTTACTAAACATCTCAGGCCTGGGTCACTCCTCTGTTTTTTGGTGCTTTTTGCAGAAACACACTACAGGTCATTTACATGGTTTCCTATGGGACACGTTCACATCCATGACAAAACGAACTGCACAGTGGAGGTAAGTATAACATGTTTGTTATATTTAAAATAAATAAAAATAACCTTTACAACCCCTTTAATGCAAATTTTGTCTTTTATATTATTTTATCAAAAAATTGGGCAATATTGTTTTTTTTTGGTGCACTAAAATTAACCAGCCCCAGAAGGATTTACCCCCCCCCCCCCCCCCTTAAAGCGGATGTCCACCCAGAATTTTTTTTTTTTTACATTAAAAATCCAAAAGAAAAAAATTAATAGAAAAAAAAAAAAATTATACTCACCCGAAATGCCTGTTGCTATGCGGAAGTCCCCTAATCTGCCTCTAATGTTCCTCTTCTCATCCACAGTGGGTCTCCTTCCGCTTCCTCTTCTTGTGACTGGGCCGCGCTGCCTTCTGGGAACTGTGTGTATCCCAGGAGGCAGCCGTCTATTCACAAAGCGCCATGCGAGTGGCGCATGCGCAGTAGGAAACGGGCAGTGAAGCCGTAAGGCTTCACTGCCTGTTTCCCTTAGTCAGGATGGAGGAGCCCGGACCTGCCAGCAGCGATCGATCGCCGTCGGGGGACCGACATCGCGGGCGAGTAGGACAGGTAAGTGTCCTTATTAAAAGTCAGCAGCTACACTGTTAGTAGCTGCTGACTTCAAAAAAAAAACTGGCTGCACCTCCGCTTTAATGACCAGGCCATTTTTTGCGATACTGCGTTATTTTAACTAACAATTGCGCGGTCGTGCGATGCTGTACCCAAATAAAATTGACGTCCTTTTTTCCCACATATAGAGCTTTCTTTTGGTGGTATTTGATCACCTCCTGTCGTTTTTTATTTTTTGCGCTATAAACAAAAAAAGAGCGACAATTTTGAGAATTTTTTTCTTTTATTTTTGCTATAATAAATATCCCCCCCAAAATAAATAAATACGTTTCTTCATCAGTTTAGGCCAATATGTATTGTTCTACATACTTTTGGTAAAAAAAATAAAAAATTCGCAATAAGCGTGTATTGATTGATTTGCGCAAAAGTTATAGCTTCTACAAAATGGGGGATAGATTTATGGCATTTTTATTTTTTTACTAGTAATGGCGGCAATCGGCCATTTTTAGCCGGATTGCGGCGGACAGATCGGACACTTTTGGGACCAGTGATGTTATTACAGTGATCAGAGCTAAAAATAGCCACTGATTACTGTATAAATGACACTGACAGGGAAGGGGTTTACACTAGGGGGGCGATCAAGGGGTTAAAAGTTCCCTAGGGAGGTGTTTCTAACTGTGGGGGGAGGGGACTGACAGGGAGTAGTCAGTCCCTGTCAGTCCCCTCCTTGATCCTTAGGAACAGCAGATCTCTCTACTCCCCTGACAGAATGGGGATCTGTTTGTTTACATTGGCAGATCCCCCGTTCTGGCTCTCTGAGGAGTGATCGTGGGTGGCGGGCGGACATCGTGCCCACGCGCATCGGCTCCGGCGATACGTGGGCGCACGCACCTGCTATAGCTGTTAAAGGGACCGCCGTACTGGTACAGCGATTTGCGCAGCCAAGCCAACCTGCCGCAGTATAACTGCGGCGGCTGCCCGACAAGCGGTTAAAATGGGAAAATTAAAAAATATTAAAAAAAAAAAACGCAAACCTTCATACACACCTGTGTGGATGCAGCATTGGTCCGATGCTGAATCTGTCCCCCCCTGTCGCCTCTGAGACTGAGAACCAAGTGATCACATGATCGCTCAGTTCTCCCCCCTCTGCTCTGAGCAGAGAGGTGTGGCTGTCCGTTACCGGCTCTGCGCCTCCAGCGCTTCACTGGGGAGGGGGGGTGGGAGCGGCCGGCTCAGGCTCGCTGAGAAGCGGAGCCAGCTGTGGGTCCGGCATCTGGGCACATCCTGACTTAATCGTCAGACATCGCATTCCTGTTTTAATCTCATGCAACTCTTTGCAGTGCAATTAGCGCCCAATCATTTTTGTATGGACGTAAATCGCACCACAAAGTGGAAACACATCCGGACTGTTTCTCTGGTGTGAACAGGCCAATGCATCTAAATCTACCTTCCCTCTGAAGTCAGATCCTCATTCGGATTGCGCTTCAGAGGCAAATGACAGGCGACGAGGAGGAGTTGTGACGTCGCCTGTTTTAACCCCATTTTTCCAGACAAAAGCGACATCGCTGTGTGCATTGCATGTGCTTGCGGCACTTCCCCCGTTGACCTGAATGTATTGATTGCATTACATGCCAGGTAGATTTCATTGCAGCGTGTAAACTTCTCCATCCGCTAATTAATTGTTACACTATTATAAGCTGGGGCTTCAGGTACAGGCGCTGTCAGGGGGGTGGGGCTTCAGGTACAGGCGCTGTCAGGGGGTGGGGCTTCAGGTTCAGGTTCAGGTGCTGTCAGGGGGTGGGGCTTCATGTTCAGGTGCTGTCAGGGGGGTGGGGCTTCAGGTTCAGGTGCTGTCAGGGGGTGTGGGTTCAGGTGCTGTCGGGGAGTGTGGCTTCAGGTTCATGCACTGTCGGGGGGTGTGGCTCCACGCACTGTCAGGGGGTGTGGCTCCACGCACTGTCAGGGGGTGTGGCTCCACGCACTGTCAGGGGGTGTGGCTCCACGCACTGTCAGGGGGTGTGGCTCCACGCACTGTCAGGGGGTGTGGCTCCACGCGCATGCACTGTCAGGTTCATGCACTGTCAGGGGGTGGGGCTTCAGGTTCAAGCACTGTCAGGGGGTGAAGCTCCATGTACATGTACTGCCCATTGCAGCTTAAGAGGTGGCGTTTTGGGGGTGCGGCAAAAAAAGGAGGCTCAACTGCATTTTTTTTTTTTACCACTCCCCAACCACACATCTAAATGACGCCTAATTGTGGTTGTAATGCTCTGAAGGCTTCAATGCAAAAAAAAAAAGTAATTTTTTATCAACTGGGTGTGTCTATAAAGCGCCTTTACAAAAACGTTAATTTTATTATTTGTTGTCAAATTTAAAGAAATGGCTCCGGCAGCGAAGGGGTTAAACCTGCTGTGTAAATAGATCGGTATAAACAGGCGCCCCCCCACCCCAATCTAAGCGCAGACCGCCAATTCTCTTCCTGACCTATTAATAGAAGAATAAAATGCGTCGGAGCGACCTCCTGGGGTTTCCCGGGGAGAAATAGAAAGTAAAAGGATTGCTAAACCAAGTGATCTGTAGAGCAAAGTTTCACTCGCCCCTCCCCCTCGTCCACCATGTGATAGGAACCCAGAGCAAATGCAGTGCAGTATGCTGCATTACAGCAAGGCCTGGGGACAGCCAGCCCCTCAGTAATTGGTGCCCTGCGATGGTGAGTAGGGAGGCAGAAGAGCTTACAGTCTGAGGGGAAAAAGAGAAAGAAAGATGTTTGAGTCCTCTGCTTATTCAACCTTCAAAGCAGCCATTGAGATTGTTCACTGCATGGAGCCAGACAGGAGAAGTGCAGCTCCTGTGCAAGATAAGGCTCAGCCCTGAGAACACTTCCCTCTTATCGGGGGGGGGGGGGGGGGGGCAGATGATGGATTCTGCTGGCTGAGTTTCAGATAAGCACACGGCTCCGCTTGGCATCCAAGGCTCCCCGTCTCCATTATACATGGAACATTTATTGTTTGCTGAATTGCACCATTCAACAACATTTCTCAGTGGTGGGCATGATCTTGCAGCACGCAGCATACTTTTCTAGGGGAAGGTATCTTGCAGCACGCAGCATACTTTTTTAGGGGAAGGTATCTTGCAGCACGCAGCATACTTTTCTAGGGGAAGGTATCTTGCAGCACGCAGCATACTTTTTTAGGGGAAGGTATCTTGCAGCACGCAGCATACTTTTCTAGGGGAAGGTATCTTGCAGCACGCAGCATACTTTTCTAAGGGAAGGTATCTTGCAGCACGCAGCATACTTTTCTAGGGGAAGGTGTCTTGCAGCACGCAGCATACTTTTCTAGGGGAAGGTGTCTTGCAGCATACTTTTCTAGGGGAAGGTATCTTGCAGCACGCAGCATACTTTTCTAGGGGAAGGTATCTTGCAGCACGCAGCATACTTTTCTAAGGGAAGGTATCTTGCAGCACACAGCATACTTTTCTAGGGGAAGGTGTCTTGCAGCATACTTTTCTAGGGGAAGGTGTCTTGCAGCACGCAGCATACTTTTCTAGGGGAAGGTATCTTGCAGCACGCAGCATACTTTTCTAGGGGAAGGTGTCTTGCAGCACGCAGCATACTTTTCTAGGGGAAGGTGTCTTGCAGCACGCAGCATACTTTTCTAGGGGAAGGTGTCTTGCAGCACGCAGCATACTTTTCTAGGGGAAGGTGTCTTGCAGCACGCAGCATACTTTTCTAGGGGAAGGTGTCTTGCAGCACGCAGCATACTTTTCTAGGGGAAGGTGTCTTGCAGCACGCAGCATACTTTTCTAGGGGAAGGTGTCTTGCGGCATACTTTTCTAGGGGAAGGTGTCTTGCAGCACGCAGCATACTTTTCTAGGGGAAGGTGTCTTGCAGCATACTTTTCTAGGGGAAGGTGTCTTGCAGCACGCAGCATACTTTTCTAGGGGAAGGTGTCTTGCAGCACGCAGCATACTTTTCTAGGGGAAGGTGTCTTGCAGCACGCAGCATACTTTTCTAGGGGAAGGTGTCTTGCAGCACGCAGCATAATTTTCTAGGGGAAGGTGTCTTGCAGCACGCAGCATACTTTTCTAGGGGAAGGTGTCTTGCAGCACGCAGCATACTTTTCTAGGGGAAGGTGTCTTGCAGCACACTTTTCTAGGGGAAGGTGTCTTGCAGCACGCAGCATACTTTTCTAGGGGAAGGTGTCTTGCAGCACGCAGCATACTTTTCTAGGGGAAGGTGTCTTGCAGCACGCAGCATACTTTTCTAGGGGAAGGTGTCTTGCAGCACGCAGCATACTTTTCTAGGGGAAGGTGTCTTGCAGCATACTTTTCTAGGGGAAGGTGTCTTGCAGCATACTTTTCTAGGGGAAGGTGTCTTGCAGCATACTTTTCTAGGGGAAGGTGTCTTGCAGCATACTTTTCTAGGGGAAGGTGTCTTGCAGCATACTTTTCTAGGGGAAGGTGTCTTGCAGCACGCAGCATACTTTTCTAGGGGAAGGTGTCTTGCAGCACGCAGCATACTTTTCTAAGGGAAGGTATCTTGCAGCACACAGCATACTTTTCTAGGGGAAGGTGTCTTGCAGCATACTTTTCTAGGGGAAGGTGTCTTGCAGCACGCAGCATACTTTTCTAGGGGAAGGTGTCTTGCAGCACGCAGCATACTTTTCTAGGGGAAGGTGTCTTGCAGCACGCAGCATACTTTTCTAGGGGAAGGTGTCTTGCAGCACGCAGCATACTTTTCTAGGGGAAGGTGTCTTGCAGCACGCAGCATACTTTTCTAGGGGAAGGTGTCTTGCAGCACGCAGCATACTTTTCTAGGGGAAGGTGTCTTGCGGCATACTTTTCTAGGGGAAGGTGTCTTGCAGCACGCAGCATACTTTTCTAGGGGAAGGTGTCTTGCAGCATACTTTTCTAGGGGAAGGTGTCTTGCAGCACGCAGCATACTTTTCTAGGGGAAGGTGTCTTGCAGCACGCAGCATACTTTTCTAGGGGAAGGTGTCTTGCAGCACGCAGCATACTTTTCTAGGGGAAGGTGTCTTGCAGCACGCAGCATAATTTTCTAGGGGAAGGTGTCTTGCAGCACGCAGCATAATTTTCTAGGGGAAGGTGTCTTGCAGCACGCAGCATACTTTTCTAGGGGAAGGTGTCTTGCAGCACGCAGCATACTTTTCTAGGGGAAGGTGTCTTGCAGCACACTTTTCTAGGGGAAGGTGTCTTGCAGCACGCAGCATACTTTTCTAGGGGAAGGTGTCTTGCAGCACGCAGCATACTTTTCTAGGGGAAGGTGTCTTGCAGCACGCAGCATACTTTTCTAGGGGAAGGTGTCTTGCAGCACGCAGCATACTTTTCTAGGGGAAGGTGTCTTGCAGCATACTTTTCTAGGGGAAGGTGTCTTGCAGCATACTTTTCTAGGGGAAGGTGTCTTGCAGCATACTTTTCTAGGGGAAGGTGTCTTGCAGCACGCAGCATACTTTTCTAGGGGAAGGTGTCTTGCAGCACGCAGCATACTTTTCTAGGGGAAGGTGTCTTGCAGCACGCAGCATACTTTTCTAGGGGAAGGTGTCTTGCAGCACGCAGCATACTTTTCTAGGGGAAGGTGTCTTGCAGCATACTTTTCTAGGGGAAGGTGTCTTGCAGCATGCAGCATACTTTTCTAGGGGAAGGTGTCTTGCAGCACGCAGCATACTTTTCCAGGGGAAGGTGTCTTGCAGCACGCAGCATACTTTTCTAGGGGAAGGTGTCTTGCAGCATTCTTTTCTAGGGGAAGGTGTCTTGCAGCATTCTTTTCTAGGGGAAGGTGTCTTGCAGCATACTTTTCTAGGGGAAGGTGTCTTGCAGCACGCAGCATACTTTTCTAGGGGAAGGTGTCTTGCAGCACGCAGCATACTTTTCTAGGGGAAGGTGTCTTGCAGCACGCAGCATACTTTTCTAGGGGAAGGTGTCTTGCAGCATACTTTTCTAGGGGAAGGTGTCTTGCAGCATACTTTTCTAGGGGAAGGTGTCTTGCAGCATACTTTTCTAGGGGAAGGTGTCTTGCAGCATACTTTTCTAGGGGAAGGTGTCTTGCAGCACGCAGCATACTTTTCTAGGGGAAGGTGTCTTGCAGCACGCAGCATACTTTTCTAGGGGAAGGTGTCTTGCAGCACGCAGCATACTTTTCTAGGGGAAGGTGTCTTGCAGCACGCAGCATACTTTTCTAGGGGAAGGTGTCTTGCAGCATACTTTTCTAGGGGAAGGTGTCTTGCAGCATGCAGCATACTTTTCTAGGGGAAGGTGTCTTGCAGCACGCAGCATACTTTTCCAGGGGAAGGTGTCTTGCAGCACGCAGCATACTTTTCTAGGGGAAGGTGTCTTGCAGCATTCTTTTCTAGGGGAAGGTGTCTTGCAGCATTCTTTTCTAGGGGAAGGTGTCTTGCAGCATACTTTTCTAGGGGAAGGTGTCTTGCAGCACGCAGCATACTTTTCTAGGGGAAGGTGTCTTGCAGCACGCAGCATACTTTTCTAGGGGAAGGTGTCTTGCAGCACGCAGCATACTTTTCTAGGGGAAGGTGTCTTGCAGCATACTTTTCTAGGGGAAGGTGTCTTGCAGCATGCAGCATACTTTTCTAGGGGAAGGTGTCTTGCAGCACGCAGCATACTTTTCCAGGGGAAGGTGTCTTGCAGCACGCAGCATACTTTTCTAGGGGAAGGTGTCTTGCAGCACGCAACATACTTTTCTAGGGGAAGGTGTCTTGCAGCACGCAGCATACTTTTCTAGGGGAAGGTGTCTTGCAGCACGCAGCATACTTTTCTAGGGGAAGGTGTCTTGCAGCACGCAGCATACTTTTCTAGGGGAAGGTGTCTTGCAGCACGCAGCATACTTTTCTAGGGGAAGGTGTCTTGCAGCACGCAGCATACTTTTCTAGGGGAAGGTGTCTTGCAGCACGCAGCATACTTTTCTAGGGGAAGGTGTCTTGCAGCACGCAGCATACTTTTCTAGGGGAAGGTGTCTTGCAGCACGCAGCATACTTTTCTAGGGGAAGGTGTCTTGCAGCACGCAGCATACTTTTCTAGGGGAAGGTGTCTTGCAGCACGCAGCATACTTTTCTAGGGGAAGGTGTCTTGCAGCATACTTTTCTAGGGGAAGGTGTCTTGCAGCATACTTTTCTAGGGGAAGGTGTCTTGCAGCATACTTTTCTAGGGGAAGGTGTCTTGCAGCATACTTTTCTAGGGGAAGGTGTCTTGCAGCATACTTTTCTAGGGGAAGGTGTCTTGCAGCATACTTTTCTAGGGGAAGGTGTCTTGCAGCATACTTTTCTAGGGGAAGGTGTCTTGCAGCATACTTTTCTAGGGGAAGGTGTCTTGCAGCATACTTTTCTAGGGGAAGGTGTCTTGCAGCATACTTTTCTAGGGGAAGGTGTCTTGCAGCACGCAGCATACTTTTCTAGGGGAAGGTGTCTTGCAGCACGCAGCATACTTTTCTAGGGGAAGGTGTCTTGCAGCACGCAGCATACTTTTCTAGGGGAAGGTGTCTTGCAGCATACTTTTCTAGGGGAAGGTGTCTTGCAGCATGCAGCATACTTTTCTAGGGGAAGGTGTCTTGCAGCATGCAGCATACTTTTCTAGGGGAAGGTGTCTTGCAGCACGCAGCATACTTTTCCAGGGGAAGGTGTCTTGCAGCACGCAGCATACTTTTCTAGGGGAAGGTGTCTTGCAGCACGCAGCATACTTTTTTAGGGGAAGGTGTCTTGCAGCACGCAGCATACTTTTCTAGGGGAAGGTGTCTTGCAGCACGCAGCATACTTTTCTAGGGGAAGGTGTCTTGCAGCACGCAGCATACTTTTCTAGGGGAAGGTGTCTTGCAGCATACTTTTCTAGGGGAAGGTGTCTTGCAGCACGCAGCATACTTTTCTAGGGAGGGTGTCTTGCAGCACACAGTGGACTTTTTGGGGAGAAGTATCTTGCAGGACACACAGCAGACTTTCTTAGGGGGGGGGCTCTGTCGATACCTTGCCGCAAACACCTCCTGGGGGGGGGGGGTGATAGGTTATTATTTTGCGGGACCAGTATCTGCAACACACAGCAGACTTCCTAGGGGGGAGTTGATATCTTGCTACACAGTTTATTTCCTGGAGATGGATTGATCTCTTGCTGCACACTGCTGACTTTCTTGGAGAAGGGTTAATATTTTGCAGATTTCCTGTAGGGGGGGGGAGACAGTTTGCAACACACAGTGGACTTCCTGGTGGTTTAAAATCTTGCTGCACAAAATGGTCTTTCTAAAGGGGAAGCATCTTTCGGGACACACGGCAGACTTTCTTCGAGGAGGGTTAATTTGCAGCAAACAGCGGACTTCCTAAGGGAGGGTTGATATTTTGCAATACACGCTGGACTTTCGGCCGGAGGTATCTTGCAGCACACAGCAGACTTCCTGGGGGGGTGTTGATATCTTGCTGTTAATTTCTTCTGGGTGGATGTTTTTTGCAGGACACACGGCAGATTTTCTAAAGGGGGGAGGGGGTTATCTTGCTGCACAAAGTGGACTTCCTGTTATTGCTGGACACCACAGTCAGCCTGTGATTGGACGTGGTTAGATCTGTTGGGCTTTTATTGCACTTCCTGTTTCTGTGAAAAGTGAAATTTGGTAGAATTCTCCAGCATCTGCCAAAAACTTAAGTGGAACTCCAGCTTCACCCCACACTGGAGCACCACTGCACCATTTATACAGGGAAGAAAATGTGTATGTGCACTTTTTTTTTTTTTTCCCCCCCGGTGATCTCCTCCTGGTTGCTTGAGATCAGGGGCCCCTCTTCTTCTTCCTCCAGCTGTGGGAAGGTCTAGGGTGCTGAAGAGATCGGTTCCACACCTTTACAAGGAACCATTCTTTGAGCCTAAGGGGGAGGGCCCATGACAGCCGGGGCATTCAGGAAGAAGGTTGATTGACACTGGGCGTCCTTCCACCTAAAAGACGAGCGGTAATGGATCTCAGAGCGGAGGGGACGGTGGGGAGGTAAGTATTCCAGGAAGGTTTTTACTTTTGTCTGTGACTCCATTGTCCATTGTGACTCCATTGGCGTGATTTTTCTATACTTAGTGTATCAGTGGCAGATTTTTTGACACCAGGGCAGGAAATAAGGGAATGAAGGTCCCCGGGATAGGAAGGGAGAGATCACAATAAAAACTTTGGGGGAGATTTACTAAAACTGGAGCACTTGGAATCTGGTGCAGCTGTGCATGGTAATCAATCAGCTTCTAACTTCAGCTTGTTCAATTAAAGTGATTGTAAAAAGGCTTGTTTGTTATTTTTAAGGGGGGGGATGTTAGGCCCTTTTCACACTTTGGCGGATCGGAGCGGGTCGGATGTCAGCGGACATGTCACCGCTGACATCCGTGGCTCCATAGGGGTACATGGAGCATCCGTTCAGGTCCGTCTAAAAAACTGACAGGCGGACCTGAACGGACCGTCCGTGTGAAAGAGCCCTTATACTTGCCTGCTCTGTTGCAGTGGATTTGCACAGAGCAGCCCAGATCCTCCTCTTCTCGGGTCCCTCTTCTGTGATCCTGGCCCCTCCCTCCTGTTGAGTGCCCCCACAGCAAGCAGCTTGCTGTTGGGGGCACCCAAGTCGAGTCACAGCTCACTGTGTCCATTCAGACACTGAGCCCTGACCTGGCCTGCCCCCTCTCTCCCCTGATTGGGCTAGTTGACTTTGACAGCAGCGGGAGCCAAGGACAGACAGGGACCTCAGGTAAGTGTGTTTGTGTGTGGGGGGGGGGGAGGGGGTGCTGCACACAGAAGGCTTTTTATCTTCATGCATAGACAACACCTTCTGCCTTTACAACCACTATAAGCTCTGACAATAAACCCTAGAAGCTGATTGGTTACTGTGCAGCGCTGCACCAGATTCTGTGTGCCCCAGTTTTAGTAAATCATCCCCTTTATGTAATTGAACCAGTAAGAGTGGCAAACAAACCAGTCCGAAGTTGTGGGGTGTGTATGTGTGTGTTTTTTATTTTATAATTCAACTAGTGATAAAAATTATTTAAAATTCAATGTAATTATATTTATATAATTTTATTAATAATATTACAATCAATATCATTTTAACCCATTCCCGCCGACTACCTCTTGGCCTTTTTAAGGGTTCTAGAAGACAGAGGTGAGCACTCAAGTCATGTGACTGCTGTGATTGGGTGTCACAGCGGTCACGTGATCAGAAAGCCTCCCGATCGCTAGTGTGCGTTGGGAGCTTTCCAGTACCCACCGGCTACCATGCAGGGAGCGTGATCTCAGTACGCTAAATTGTTTTAACAGGGCCGAATATATGCAGGTGCTCAGCGCTAAGGGGTTAATTTCATACAATTTATATAATCCATATACATGAATTGTATAAATGTAATATTCATAATAAATCAAATAATAGTTCAACAAGCCAAGTACAAAGTTTGCCCAATAAGTTTCAGGGGACATGCCTCTTCATCAGGGCTGTAAACAAGAACATTAATACTAAAATAACAAATGTAAATAAACAAACAAAATGCAAAGAAATCTAAAAACGATAGCTTCCTGTTTCTCTAACCCCTCTTTAGGACAGGAAGTAGGGGGAGAATCTCAGTAGGGTCACAGAGAGCAATAAAACAGCGTGGTTCTCTCCCTTCCACACTCCATTCAAATCAGAAAGAAATGCTTTATCTGAAGTTGGCTTTTTAAATGTTTGTTTTGGGCGGACTGACCCTTTATTGCTTTGCAAAACTCAACAAGGTTGAAGGTGTCTGTGTTACCGGCATTAATCGGGAATATTGTTTTTGAGCTTTGTTCACATTTCACCCATGCCTTGCCCAATTGTTGCGGATACCTGTCAGACAATACCTTGCCAATACTTGGTCTTGGATGGCCACCCATAGGCCTCGTACTGCAGCAGAAGATCCAGCTGTGAGATCTGAAGGTCACTGACCCACATGCTCTCTTATTTTTATTTTTCTCCCCAGGCACTATGGCTGAAAGGAGTGGTTCGCGGAAGCATAGATGGTCGAGTCCACCAGAAATGTCTCCAAGTAAATACTTGAGAGGCCAGGATTCAAAACTCCCGAGAGGGGCCCATCTCAGCAGAGATCGAGACCCTGATGGCCCCAGCCCGCCGAGGGAGAGGCAAGTCAGGGTCTACCCCTATGAGAGTACGCCGAAACGCACTCTGGATCACCGACTTGGCAGCAATTCAACAGAGAGCGCATCGAGCAGAGGCCACAGACGGACTATCAGCTTGGACTTCCACAGATCTGACCGAGCGGAGGCATCAACACCCACTCCTAGGGCCTCGGTGTCACTAACAGAGGTAAGACCATCCAGTGACCACTATGTAAGGGGGGCAGCATCTCACTGACATCCAACATCAGGCGTCACTCTATCCAGTGATGATTCTAATTCTACTGTATTGACAGTTATGGGTGTTCAAGAACTATCAGTGGTGCGGCCCGATCACACTAAGGTGCTACAACCCAAAGCTACTTTTTCTCAGACAGGTTTCCACCAGAGGTTCCCCAAGCAGTGAGCAGTGGCAGACTGATCTCCTACCTGCAGTGACCATAATTTAAGGGAGCAGCGTCTCACTGACATCCAACATAAGGGGTCACTCCTACACAGATCACCATTGTAACGGGGCTTTTCTCCTTTTCTGACCATCAATGCAAAGGGACATTTTCTATTGACCACCAATATAAGGGTAAGAGGGCCTCCTTTTAGTCGCGCATCTATACAATCCCATGGATCAATGGTTTGTGGCAACCTCAGCCTGAACTCCCACCAGACCATGCTCCAACGTGTTTCACTCCGCCCCTTGGAGCTTAATCATGGGGAAACTCCACCAATATATCCACCCCTACACAGATTGGCACTGTAAAGGAGTTTTTCTCTATTGACTATCAATGCGAAGGGACATTTTTCTATTGACCACCAATATAATGGGTCACTCCTACACAGATCAGCAGCATTATAAAGCAGTTTTTCTCCATTGATTATCAATTTTTCCATTGACCACCAATATAAAGGATCACTTTTTACATTGATCACCAACGTAAAGGGCCTTTTCTTCATTAACCATCAGTGTGGGGGGGCATTTTTTTAATTGACCACCAATGTAAGTGGTCACTTCTACACTGGTGATTGGGGGGAGCCCGTGGATGGGCTTTAAGAAGTGCTAGTGTTTATTTTCAGTATTTGTCTGGTTGTAGTTTTAAAGTGTAACTAAATCCAAGAACAAAAATGTATAGTATTGCAGCTTACCGGTCCTTTTGATGTGGCTGCATTGGTTTTCTATTACCGTATATACTCGAGTATAAGCCGAGTTTTTCAGCACATTTTTTTTGTGCTGAAAATGCCCCCCTCGGCTTATACTCGAGTCACCTTTTCTTTCTCGTACATCACGGGACACAGAGCGGCATAGTCATTACTATGTGGGTTATATAGTTTACCTTCAGGTGCTGGCACTGGCAACTTCCAAACCGGAAGTACCCTCCCCTATATAAGCCCCTCCCATCCGGGAGCACCTCAGTTTTTTGCCAGTGTCGGCCAAGAAGTAACATGTGTTTTTCACTGAGCTTGCATACAGGTTCTTTTGGGCCTCAGTAAGCTATTCCGGATCCGACCAAAAAAGCTTCATAGCTAAACGGTCGGTACCCGGGCCTTGCAGAGAAGAGCAAGGTTTTGCCTGTAATGCTTCTCTTAGGAGGGCTGGACCCTGGGATCCAGAGCTCTGGTCATACCCACGACCAAGATGTTTTCTGTGCAGGGTGCTATACAGGTCCAGGGGAGTGGAATCCTTGGGAACCCGGTCCCTGAAGGTTTAATTACAATGCCTGCCGTGAGAGGTGAAGTTTGGGCTTCTGTGGACCAAACAGAGTCCTGCGGCGGGGAAAAGGTAAGTGGGGGCCCCTCAGGAACTTGGTTCTATTGGGGGACCCCCAAGCCTAATATGTCTTTCTGCCTGTTACCTAACGGTATTCCCGCTAAATATCTGTGCATGCCTGTAACTACTAAAAAATGTAATAATTTTAAGAGTGGTCAAGAAAAAAAAAAAAAAAAAAAAAAAATGGTTAAACCGCGGTACCTGTGTTAAACCACTAGAGACCGCTGTGGACCGTTGTTTTCTTGTCATGTGGATTTTTTCTTTCCAAGTCAAAATCCAGGCAGATGGTGAGTTCTCTGGATGGGAAACTGTTTCCTCTGCCATGTTGCAATGCTCGTCCATCCCCCGGCCCTGTGGAAAACAGGGCCCTGGCTTCTGTCCCTAGTTCCTTTTCAAAAAGAGCGCCGAAGGCGCACGTGCCCGTGCACGCGCCTCTATTTATAGAGGTGAGCTGGAAAAAGGGGCGGAGCTTGGTGGATGACGCTCTGTGCGCGCCGCAGCGCTTCTGCGCATGTGCGGGCGTCCCAGCATGATAAAAAGCACAATTAGGTGTTAGCTGGTTATGGAAGGCAGAAACAGAGCTGGCAACATTTAGAAAGGCATACAGCAGGCGGTTGATGCAGGCATCCCCATAGAAAGGCACATTAGTAGACACCAACTGTTTATATAGCAGCAATTGTGCTAGACTATTGTCAGTAAGTGGTGTATTTCGGCTGGAATACCTCAGCTTTGGGCTTAGGAATATGCCGTCTAAAGTCTCCGGGACTAAGAATCCCAGGAAGCATAGGGGGTCTCCATCGGGCTCTGAGGATCTTGGGCATGCTTCAGCTGCACCAATCTCCCCTGAAAAATCAGAGGTTAGTGACCGTAGAGCACCCTCAGGAGTACCTGGTACTGTGGCTGTCCTCAGTTCACCTGCTCCTGTGTATATAACAGAGGAGGTTTTTTCCTCAGCTCTGGGAGGACTGGAAGAGAGATTGACAACATTGATCGCTGCTTCCCTGTCACAGGGAAAGAGCGCCCGATCTCCGTCTCCTCCCTCAGAGTACCTGTTAGCAGAGCAACAGTCCCATACAGGGATCGACCTACCTGAAGGGGATCAGGATGAGGTTGATTCTGTTGTAGAGGAATCAACAGTGGAAGAGCCATTCTCAGCATCACATGCTGAAAGATTATGGGTTCAGTCCCTGACTAACATGGTCCGATCAGCATTTAAAATGCCCCTTGCGGAGCCATCATCCACTTCTGTCTCCTCGTTGGGGTCGCTAAAAGCTCCCCAGACCGTTTGTTCCTTTCCAATCCATCCTTTACTGGAAGGGCTCATTTACCAGGATTGGGAACATCCTGATAAAATATTTACTCCTCCCAAGAGATTTCCGGTGGTCTATCCCATGGAGGATAAGTTCATCAAAAAATGGAGGGTCCCTACAGTGGACGCAGCCATCTCTTGTGTGAATAAATCACTGACATGTCCAGTAGATAATGTCCACATTTTCAAGGACCCAATAGATAAAAAATTGGAGTCCTTATTAAAATCTGCTTTCTCTACAGCAGGCTTGGTGACACAACCAGCAGTGGCAGCTATTGGGGTCTGCCAAGCAGTGAAGGATCAGTTGAAACAGGTCTTAAGGGACTTGCCAGATCAGCAGGCCCTTGCCCTAGCTGATCTACCTAGACCCTTATGCTTTGCGGTTGACGCCATAAAGGATTCAATCCATCAGGCCTCCCGCCTTACGCTGTCTGTAGTACATATGCGCAGGCTTCTATGGCTCAAAAACTGGTCTGCTGAAGCTCCCTGTAAAAAATTGCTGGTTCGCTTCCCATTTCATGGTGAACGCTTATTCGGGGAAGACCTGGACAAATATATCCAGAAGATTTCCAGCGGTAAAAGTACACTCTTGCCGGTTAAAAACAGAGTTAGAGGTCCCTCTTTTAAGAGGCCTGCTTCTCCAGTCCCTAGGACATCGGCTGTGAAACAGTTCCGACGGCCTCCTTGGTCAAATCCCGGGGGTAAAAATCAGGGACAATCGCAGGGTAACAAGAAACCCTGGGTCAGGAGAGGTACAAAACCTCCTCCAAAGTCAAATGCATGAAGGGTTGCCCCCACTCAATCGGGTGGGGGGAAGACTTCAGTTGTTCACAGAGAGCTGGCGGGACACGATCAGAGACAGATGGGTGCTCTCCGCAGTAAGTTTGGGATACAAATTGGAGTTAAAAGACTCCCCTTCTTCCCATTTTATGAGGTCGAACGTGCCAAGGGATCCCCGGAAGAGAGGATCCCTCCGGTTGGCACTAGAACAACTATTGCTCCAAGGAGTAATTATGGAAGTTCCCCTGGAAGAATGCGGGTTCGGGTTTTACTCAAACCTCTTTAGAGTCCCGAAGCCAAATGGGGACGTGAGGCCCATATTAAATCTAAAAGGGCTAAACCAATTCCTACATATCAGAACTTTCAGGATGGAGTCGATCCGATCGGTGACCACTGCCCTACAAGGGGAGGAATGGCTAGCCTCGATCGACGTCAAAGATGCTTATTTGCACATTCCCATCTTTCCAGTTCACCAAAAATTTCTACGCTTTGCAGTAGAAGGGCGCCATTTTCAGTTCAGAGCCTTACCCTTCGGTCTGGCCACAGCACCAAGAGTGTTCACAAAAATTCTGGCCCCATTATTGGCCAATCTAAGAACACAAGGTGTAACGATAATGGCATATCTAGACGACTTGTTGCTGATAGACCACTCAGTGGAAAAACTAGAAGTGGTCGTTCACAAGACAATCAAGTATCTGGAATCTCACGGTTGGATTATCAACCGAGACAAGTCAGCCCTAAAACCAGTCAAAAGTCTGGAATACTTGGGGCTAAGGCTGGATTCAGACCAGAGAAAAATTTTCTGCCTCAAGAAAAGGTGTCGTCTTTGAGAGATTTGATCCACCTAGTGGGTACAAAAAGACAGCCGTCCATACGCCTGTGCATGAGGCTGCTGGGAAAAATGGTGGCATCATTCGAAGCGGTACCCTACGGTCAATTCCATTCAAGGAATTTGCAAAGGGCCATACTGTCAGCCTGGAACAAAAAAGTTCAGGCCCTAGACTTACCAATGTCCTTGTCCCCTTCCGTTCGCAAGAGCCTCCGTTGGTGGTTGGTTCCCCAGAATCTGGAAAAAAGGGAAATCCTTCAGTCCGATTTTCTTGGAAGGTGGTCACTACAGATGCCAGCCTTATAGGCTGGGGAGCAGTACTGGAGCAATGGTCTCTCCAGGGCAGATGGTCGGATGCGGAAAAGGCCCTGCCCATCAATCTCTTAGAGATACGAGCAGCCCGGTATGCCCTAGTAGCATGGACATCCAAACTCCAAGGGTCCCCTGTCAGAATTCAATCGGACAATGCCACGGCAGTGGCATATATCAATCATCAGGGTGGCGCCAGGAGTCGTGCAGCCCAGAGGGAAGTAAATTGCATCCTGAAATGGGCAGAAAGATATGTCCCAGCCATATCTGCGGTATTCATTCCAGGAGTGGAGAATTGGAAGGCGGACTTTCTAAGTCGCCAACAATTATGCCCAGGGGAATGGACCCTTCACCCCGAGGTTTTCCGGACAATATGTCAGCGGTGGGGAACACCGGATGTAGATCTGCTAGCATCCAGATTCAACGCAAAGGTGGACAGGTTTGTCTCTCGGACAAGGGATCCCCTAGCTTGCGGCTCGGATGCCCTAGTGTTCCCTTGGGATCAGTTCAAGCTGATATATGCATTCCCACCGCCACAATTGTTACCTCGATTACTCCGCAGAATCAGGGTAGAAAAGAAACCAGTGATTCTGGTGGCTCCAGCGTGGCCCCGAAGAGCATGGTACGCGGAGATTGTAAAAATGTCTGTGGGGAGTCCTTGGACCCTCCCACATCGTCCGGACCTGCTTTCGCAAGGACCGATATACCACCCTTCCTTACCAGCCCTAGGTTTGACGGCCTGGCTATTGAAGCCCACATTCTAAAAAAGAGAGGTCTCTCTAATCCTGTGGTATCTACCATGATCAATGCCAGGAAGCCGGTATCCAGGCATATCTACTATAGAATCTGGAAGGCGTACATCGCGTGGTGTGAGGCCAGGAAATGGCATCCACGTAATAGGTAGGATTCTGGACTTCCTACAGTGGGCTGTAGATAGGAAGCTTGCCTTGAGTACTATCAAGGGTCAGATTTCGGCCTTGTCAATATTTTTTCAAAGGCCCTTGGCTTTGCATTCACTAGTCAAAGCTTTTATACAAGGAGTGATGCGTATTAGCCCTCCGGTTAATATTCCCATATGTCCATGGGACTTAAACCTGGTTCTGTCGGTTCTACAGAAACAACCATTTGAACCATTGCGGCACATTTCCTTGGTTCTTCTCACCAGGAAATTGATTTTTCTAGTAGCCATTTGTTCGGCTAAAAGAGTGTCGGAATTAGCCGCTATGTCCTGTAGGGAGCCGTATCTGGTTATCCATAAGGACAGAGTAGTGTTACGTCCTCATCCAGCCTTTCTTCCTAAGGTGGTATCGAGGTTTCATTTGAACCAAGATGTGGTTCTTCCTTCTTTTTTCCCCAAGCCTAGTTCAGTAGAGGAAAAATTATTACGTTCTTTGGATGTAGTAAGAGCAGTTAAAGCTTATCTAAAAGCCACTGCTCAGATTCGCAGAACGGATACTTTGTTTATTCTGCCGGAAGGCCCCAGAAAGGGTCAGGCAGCATCAAAATCTACTTTAGCCAAGTGGATTCGACAGGTCATTATGCAAGCTTATGGCTTGAGAAGGAGACCGCCTCCGTTCAAAGTTAGAGCGCACTCCACAAGAGCAGTTGGAACTTCATGGGCAGTGCATCACCAGGCCTCCCTGGCTCAAATCTGTAAGGCCGCAACATGGTCTTCAGTACACACGTTTACTAGGTTCTACCAGGTGGACGTTAGAAGTCAGGAGGATGTCGCCTTTGGGCGCAGTGTGTTGCAGGCCGCAAAAGATCCTCATGTCTGATAGCGCTCAGCTTATGTATGGTGTATTCCCCCCCCCCTCATTGGGCATTGCTTTGGGACGTCCCACACAGTAATGACTATGCCGCTCTGTGTCCCGTGATGTACGAGAAAGAAAATAGGATTTTTATAACAGCTTACCTGTAAAATCCTTTTCTTGGAGTACATCACGGGACACAGAGCTCCCACCCCTCTTTTGGGGACACTTATTGCTTTGCTACAAAACTGAGGTGCTCCCGGATGGGAGGGGCTTATATAGGGGAGGGTACTTCCGGTTTGGAAGTTGCCAGTGCCAGCACCTGAAGGTAAACTATATAACCCACATAGTAATGACTATGTCGCTCTGTTTCCCGTGATGTACTCCAAGAAAAAGATTTTACAGGTAAGCTGTTATAAAAATCCTATTTTTTGCGCCTGATCTCCCAGACTTTGGGGACCCGGTTCTAGCCGGCCGTAGGTCCCCCGGACCCCAAACTTGGCACACATATAACCCCACTTTTCCCCTATAAGAGTGCAAAGTTTGTCGTCCGTGGAACCTAGGGCCGGGGAGCACCGATTTTTATTTTCAAAGCCGGGCACCCCTTCCATCGACTCCCATGTTAAACGGTAATTTCTCCGGTCGTAGGTCCCCTGGACCCGAAACTTGGCACACATGTAGCCCTATTTCTCCTCTAAGTGTGCAAATTTTTTTTGTCTGGGGGAGCACCGATTTTTTTTTTTTTTTTTTTTTTTTTTTCTCTCAAATCCAGGCAACCTTCCATAGACTCCCATGTTAAACGTCAGTCTAGGCATGGGCACAGTGAGGCATGCAGATGGACACCCTAGGCTTATACTTGAGTCAATACGTTTTCCCAGTTTTTTGTGGTAAAATTAGGTGCCTCAGCTTATATTCAGGTCGGCTTATACTTGAGTATTTACAGTATTATACATTTTTCCCTTTTATTTCAACTTGGCAAACTTGCCATTAATTCACTTCCCTGTCCAGGAGTGACATCAGTACTGAGCAGCAATTGTCACCCAAGGGCAGGAAGTTTGTTAGAACTACATAAACATGTGTTAGAACTAAACAACTGTGCAAAGGTTTTTTAGGCAGGTGTGAAAAAGAAAATGCTGTAAATGAAGAATGCTTTCAGAAATAGAAGTGTTTAATAGTTTATTTTTATCAATTAACAAAATGGAAAATAAATGAACAGAAGAGAAATCCAAATTTGGTGTGAACACCCTTTGCCTTCAAACCAGCAACAGTTCTTCTAGGTACATTGCACACAGGTTTTCAGGAACTCGACAGGTAGGTTGTTCCAAACATCTTGGAGAACTAAGCTCAGATCTTCTGTGGATGTCGGCTGCCTCCAATCCTTCTGTCTCTTCATGTCATCCCAGACAGACTCGATGATGTTGAGATCAGGGCTCTGTGGGGACCTAACCATCAATATCAGGACTCCTTGTTCTTCTTTACACTGAAGATAGTTCTTCCCTTTTTTCTGTTCAATAAAAAAAATTACTTTTTTTTTTTTTTTTTTTAACAAATCAGCATATGCAGCAAAAGGTATTCTTGAAATTACAATACAGATTGGTCTCAATAGTAGTAATGTGCTCAAGAGGTACAGTATCCTTTTGGTTTATCAGTTAACCCAATTTAAAGGAGAACTTAAATCAAAGTACAACAATCTGCCAGTTAGAATGTCAGCATTCATTAACCCTCGCCCAATAGCAAACAAACATCCGGTGAGGGGTAATCGAACCTCATGGGGGGGGGGGGGGGGCAGAAACAGGAGAGACTCGTGCCGTGAGGCCAATGTAATGGATGGAGAGGATTTGCTCAGAAAAAAGGAGAGGAAGAGTGTACACTTGAGGAGGGCAACCCCTCTACACCCATCAGCCACAGGGATCTATCCATGCAGACCACACTTTGTCAAATTTGCCCCGACATAGGTGAGTCTGTATAGGGGCAGTACTGAATTGACCAATTTCCGCCAGGAGTAGGTGGCTCAACCGATTTCCATTTTAGAAGTATCTCCCTTCTGGCAAAGCGCAGTGAAAAGGTTATACATAACTTAACTTATCTGTCTCCCTCGACCTCCGCCAGGTAACGCAGCAGGAGCACCAGAGGGTCTAGGGGTATCTGGGCATCACTCAGTTAACCCAGAGTCCTAACCACCTCCCCCCAGTATGGCCGGAGCCTGGGACAGGACCAGACCATGTGCCAGAACGTCCCCGCCTCAGTCTTGCATCTAGGGCAGGATGGGTCAAGGTAGGGGTATATACTGGCCATTCTATGCGGGGTGTAGTATGCCCTGTGGAGGAACTTAAGCTGGATGAACCTGTCTTTGGCCGCTGTCATAGACGGTATAAAAGTAGAGACACGGTCCTCCCACTCCTCTTCACCCAGTGTCGGAATATCCATTTTCCATTTATCCAAAGATCGGGTGGGTTCGGTGTCGTAAGCAACTGTCGGGTATAAATACAAAGTGGATAGGGGCTTCCCCATCACGCTGGAGGTCAGCAGGCGCTCAATGGAGTCGGACTCGAGGACTATCAACCCTGTGAATTGGGCACCAACTGCATGTCTCGGTTGCCAATACCTAAATTCTAAAGAGCTAGGTAGTGTATATATGCGTCTTAGTTCCTGAAAATGCATAATCCTACCTTCCAATATCATGTTTCAGGGTGTTGATCCCTCTCTTTGCCCACAGAAAAAGGGTCCAGAATGTTGTATTAATGAGGCAGCCTTGGGTTTCCCCAGAGTGGTGTATGTGGGGATACATGAAGAGGTTTCTGGTATACTACCCTAGCGTCCTGCCGTATCCGTATTGTGGTCCTCATGGGCGTGGTCAGGGCTGAAGATAGTTCTTAAATACATTGGCTGTATGTTTAGGGCCAATCGCATGCCTCCCTGATGGTATGGTATTAGAGTTGCAACTAACAATTATTTTGTCTGTCGACTATTTTTTTTCTTTTAGTCATCGACTATAACGATTTTTTTTAGTTTATTTTTTTACTTAATCTAGTGTTCTTTATTTTTTTGATTAGCCAATTAATCCTTTGGATAACTTTACAAAAAATAAGTACAAAAAAAAAAAAAAAGTAAGATAAAAGAATATATATATATATATATGTGTGTATGTATGTGTTCAGAAGTTCATGAATGTTTATAATTTATTTTTATTTTTACAATGCTTTCTTTTTTTTTAAAGGGGGGGGGGGGGGGGCAGTTTCAGTGTGTTTGTTTGGTTTTTTTTTTTTTTTATTATTTTTTTTTACAAATTTTTTATTTTTATTTTTTATTATTATTATTTATTGCAATTTTTTTTTTTTTTTTTATCAGCCCTGTTGGGGGGCTATGGTGAGATATCAGGGGTCTTAACAGACCTCTGACATCTCCAATTTGAGACAGGGAAAGGGACTAGGGACACAGATTCCCCAGTCCCTTTTTCAGCAGCCTCAGTTGCACTGATAATGAATGGAGAGAAGACAACGGCTTCTCTTCATTCATTAACTGAGACATCGTAATCACAGGAGGTTACGATGTTTCATTTATGTGAATGGACAGAGTCAGTGATCACTGACTCTGTCCATTCAGAAAACTAAGGAGCCGGGTTTACCGGCTCCTACCTCTACTCTCCATCCTGAGATACCGAGGGGGACGGCAGCACAGAGGGGTAGAAGAGGGGGGGACAGATGCACGGAGGGGGACACGGAGAAGAGAGGGGGGGACAGCAGCATGGAGGGGGACACCGAGAAGAGAGGGGGACAGCAGCATGGAGGGGGACACGGAGAAGAGAGGGGGACACGGAGAAGAGAGGGGGACAGATGCATGGAGGGGGACAGCAGCATGGAGAAGGACAGATGGGGACTGGAGGAGGATAGGGGACAGTCAGCGGTGATCGTGTGTGGGAGAGAAGCACCGCGCTGAAAGCCGCGGTGGGGGTGTATTGACCTGCATCTCGCAACGTATGACGCATCGACGCCTTTCACGCATGTCAACGTATTTCTGTAGTCTACGTAATCGATTACGTTGACGCGTCGTGGCAGCTCTATATGGTATGATGAAGTATCTGCCTGTATTTCTCAGTATTGAGAACACCATTGATCCTAACCAAAACTCCAACTCCATTTGCAGAAATGCAGCCCCATATATGCAAGGAACCTCCACCATGCTTCACTGTTGGCTGCAGACACTCATTATTGCCAACAAACTGCCTCCCGCTACAGCCAAATATTTCACATTTTGACTCATCAGTCCAGAGCACCTGCTGCTATTTTTCTGCACCCAGTTCCTATGTTTTCCTGCATAGTTGAGTCGCTGAGCCTTGTTTCCATGTCGGAGGTTTGGCTTTGTGGCTGCAATTCTTCCATCAAGACCACTTCTGGCCAGACTTCTGCGGACAGTAGATGGGGGGAGGGGGGTCTCTGGGTCCCACTGGTTTCCACCAGTTCTGTGCTGATGACATTGCTAGTCATCTTCTGATGTGGAAGGGAAGTAAGCATGATGTGTCTTTCATCTGCTGCAATAAGTTTTCTTGGCTGACCACTGCGTCTACGGTCCTCAATGTTGTCTGTTTGAGATTCTTCAAAAGAGCTTGAACGGCACATCCTGACACCCCAGTCTGCTTTGAAACCTTTTGCCTGGGAGAGACCTTGCTGTTTCAGTATAACTACCTTGTGTCTTGTTGCTGTGCTCAGTCTTGCCATGGCGTATGACCTGTGACATGAAACTGTCTTCCACAACCTCACCTTAGTAGCAGAGTTTGGCTGTTTCTCGCCCAATTTTAAGCCTCCTACACAGCTGTTTGTTTCAGTTAATGACTGTGTTTCAACCTACATATAAAATTTGATAATCATTAGCACCTGTTTGGTATAATTGATCATACACCTGACTCCAATCTTACAAAATCCTTGACTTTGTGCAAGTGTAAGAACAGATGCGGGTTTGAGTGCTGGTTCACACTGGGGCGACAAACGCTCCGACATTAGGAGCTCATGTCGCATGACGTGTGAAAATCAATGTTTCCCTATGGGAGCCGTCTTAACTGGTCCGACACATGTCGGTCCGACATTAAAAATTCTCCCTGTACTACTTCTGTCCGACTTTGATCCTACTTCAGCCCATTGACTATCATTGAAGTCGGATCAAAGTCGGATCCTTGTCCTAACCATACGACTTTGGCATCCGACATGGTGATAACAGCAGCAGTAAAAGGAATTTATCTCACCCTGGGATTGTTTTGATTGGTCAAAGGACAAGTCAGACTAGCACAATGTCGGATCAAAGTAGTATCCTGTTCATGAATGTCGGATGGATGTCGGACCAATGTAGGACAGATGTCGCAGAGCAAAGTAGGATGAAAGTCGTGTCGTATAGTGTGAACCCAGCCTTAAGCCAAAGGGTAGTCGCACCAAATATTGATTTGATTTAGACCTTTCTTCTGTTCACTCGTGACTCAACTATGCAGGAAAACCTAGGAACTGGGTGCAGAAAAATAGCAGCATTTTGTAAATTGGTAAAAACAATTAAAATATATAATTCTGAAAGCATTCTTGCTTTTACAGCATTTCTTCACACCTGCCTAAAACATTTGCACAGTACTGTACATATCACCTTCCTGTCTTCATAACAGATCACTTTTAATAATTCAGCTTGTTTCCTGAATCCTGTTTGCAGGGTGATCGCCAATTTGAGATGGGGGAGGACACCAAAACAAAATCTGAGGATTTACAGAGGTCCCGGCCACGAAGGCCCAATGCTCCGTCCTTGTTGTTTAAGAGGGCATTCAGCGACATAGGAGTTTCCGCAAGAGGAGGAAGAAGATCACTGGATAGCCAGTTGAAAAATCTGCCGGAAGCGGAGAGGATGAGTAGGTTCCAGCGGCGGGAGTCAGAGGATTCAGACTTGCCATTCAGGACAAACGGCCCAGAGAGAGAGATTGAGGAAGAGACATCGTCATGGAGGTCGGAGAGCGCCGGTCACCCAAGCTGGTTGGGGCAAACAATCACAAGGGCGGTTCCTAATGAAGAACTGGAAGTGCGTAAAGAGAAGTCCAGGCGTTCAGAGCCATTACCCAGGACACAGACCCCCAAGAAAGAGATTGTGGAGGAGAAATCAACCTGGAGGTCGGAGAGGACAGATCACCCAATCCGGATAAGGCGAACTGTCTCAAGAGTGATTCCTAAAGAAGAACCTGAGGCCCACAAAGAGAAACTGGCGGACCGTAAAGAGAAACCGGAGGTTCATGAAGAGAAATCAAAGGTCCGTAAAGAGAGAATGGAGGTTCATGAAGAGAAACCAAAGGTCCGCAGAGAGAGAATGGAGGTTCATGAAGAGAAACCAAAGGTCCGCAGAGAGAGAATGGAGGTTCATGAAGAGAAACCAAAGGTCCGCAGAGACAGAATGGAGGTTGATGAAGAGAAACCAAAGGTCCGCAGAGACAGAATGGAGGTTGATGAAGAGAAACCAAATGTTCGTAAAGAGAGAATGGAGGTTGATGAAGAGAAACCAAAGGTCAGCAGAGAGAGAATGGAGGTTCATGAAGAAAAACCAAAGGTCCATAAAGAGGGAACAAAGGTTCATGAAGATAAACCAAAGGACCGCAAAGAGAGAACGGAGGACCGCAAAAAGAAACCAGAGACCTCAGTGGGCACTCCACGACTTGTGTTCTTGTATGAATCTGATAAAGAATCCGATACAGTGAGTACAAGAATTTATACACATATAGTACTTGCGGTAACGCCACAGGTAACCTGCAGAAAAGGGGTTCAAAATATTCAATATATCACCAGGCTTGAAAGGGTTAATCTTCAATAGCACCACAATCTTGTTGCTCATGCAACTAGCGGCACTAGAAACTGCAAACGCACAAAGAGAGAGAAGAGTGTGCAGGCTCTAGTGCAACGCCCTTTGTTTTATGATTAAAAACCTAAATAAAAATGCACTCACAAGAAAATATGAATCGTAGCTCATCAATCCCCTCTCCCCAACACGGTACTATGGTATGGTATAACCACTTGCGGACCATGCTTTTTCTGGCACTTTTTGTTTACAAGTTTAAATCCAGTATTTATTTATTTTTTTCTAGAAAATTACTTATAACCCCCAAATTTTCTATATAGAGACCCTAGAGAATAAAATGGCACTCGTTGCAGTTTATGTCACACAGTATTTGCGTAGCGGTTTTGCAAACGCATTTCTTTTGGATAAACTACACTTTTTTAATGAACATAAAACGCAATAGTTGCATTTTTATTTTATTTTTGTATAATGTAAAAGATGTTATGCTGAGTAAATAGATGCCTAACATGTCACGCTTTAAAAGTTGCACACGCTCATGGAATGGCAACAAACTACGGACAAATCTCCATAGGCGACGATTCAAACGCCTTTACAGGGTTTCTATTTGGAGTTACAGAGGAGGTCTAGCACTAGGATTATTGCTCTCGCGCTAACGTTCGTGACGATACCTCACATGTGTGGTTCAAATACTGTTTACATATGTGTGCGCGACTTACATATGCATTCGCTTCTGCGCGTGTGGATGGAGGGATAGGGTCGCTTTACTTTTATTCCTATGCCAAGGAATGTAGATATCCCTTGTAATAGAAATAAGGATGACAGGTCCTTCTTTATGGAAAGATCTTGGGTCAAAAAGACCCCAAATTTCTTCTTTTACCTTTGTGCAAATTTTAGGTCATGACACAGGAAGGAGTTGACCAGCTGATCTCATTAGCACTCCCTGTGTTCCGTCAGATTAGGCGACCCGTCAAAACTTGTAATGAACGTGACGTTCCATCACAGCCATCTTGGTACACCCCGCAGTAAGCCGCCAAGCGGACATCTTTTTACACCCACCGAAATCTTGCATTTCACTCTTATTTTTACTACTAAACTGAGCTTGTATAGTGAAATACAGTATTTAGAAGGCCGTGACACTGTTTTTTGATGTTGAATTTTAAAAGCGGGTTTCTTACAGATCAGCAGGCTTGCCGCTGCTTTTAAAATTCAACATCAAAACAGTGTCATGGATTTCTAAATACTGTATTTGACCACATAAGCTCTGTTTAGTGGTACAAATGTGAAATGCAAGATTTCGGTGGGTGTAAAAAGATGCCCGTTTGGCGACTTCAGACTGTAGGCTTAGTGTGGCCGAGTGTGGGGTCTACCAAGATGGCCGTGACGAATCGTCTCTTTCGTTACAAAATCTGACGGGTCGCCTAATCTGATGGAACACCTGCATCATCTACCCTCAGCTGGTCGACTCCTTCCTCTGTCATGACCTAAAGTCTGACCAGGAATTAAGGCAGAAGTAATCGAGCAGTGTCTTTAAACAGCTATGAAGAGATTGAGGTAAGTTTGTGTAGAATTTAATGGAAAACTGTTTTATTTTGCAAAAAAAGTACATTAATGCTATATTGGTACACAGGGGGGCTGGAATTTAAAGAGGGGGGGGGGGGTGAACTTTGCCTTTTTTTTTTTTTAAAGCAAAAGATCCAGAAAAAAAAAAAAAAAAACTTTCTTCCAGCCTGGATTGGAAGTGATGTCATGACGTCTCTCCAGTCCTCCAAGACCATAGAGTCGATCAAAGAGTGTTACTCTTTGATCGCCTATAAGAGCAGACGGCCGCACTGTCGGATCGTTTTTTCGGGTGAACCGGTAAGTCAGAGAAACACTCGTGAGCAACGCAAGCAGCGGGAGGGGAGAGGAGAGACAGCCCCTCTTGCCGCTTCGGAAACCGTCCCAGCGGCTCATGAGCCGCTCGGACCCCTTTTATGAGAGAACCAGAAGCCTGCTGGGAAAAAAAAAAAACAATACTGGGATTATGGCTGGTATGTTCAGCCATAATCCCAGTAAACCACTTGCAGACTGCAATTTATTGCGGTTGGCAAGTGGATAAAAGAGGCCACGCCCTCTGAAACATGTTGAAGCAACAGCTCACGCACCCCATCAGCAGCCAGCTGCTTGCATTACTTGACCCCCCCCCCCCCCCAGCACGTTTTCCCGTGCATGTGAACTGTCAGCGTGCGTGAGATCAAGCACGGCGCTGACTGTGTTTTGATCCAGGACTGCTGCCATATCCACACTGTCAGCTACAGCTCCTATCATGGACAGTGGAAGGACTTTAGTGCACAGTGCCATTGTGGGGAGATGTGATTGATGAGCTCTGATTCAAATTTTTCTTTTTTGTGTGAGTGCATTTTTTATCTAGCTTTTATCATAAAATAAAGGGCATTGCACCAGAGCCTGTGTGCTGTTCTCTTGTAGGTGCATTTTACAAAAATTTACAAAATACCTTGCTTCGTAAACCTTTTACATTTTAGAGTTCAATATGTGAGCAATCCATTAGATGATCAGAAACTGTTTTACAGTCTCTATATGGTACCATTCAGATTCCCAGATATCTGCATTATTGTGTGATGGCCTTCCCAATTGGGGATAGATTGTTTAGACCAGTGATTCTCAACCTCAGTTCTCAAGTACCCCCCAACGGGCCAGGTTTTCCTTTACTTTCCACAGCTGCTTTAAATCAATGACATGCTATTGATAAGAACTATTTTAAGGGAAGTTCCCAAAACATGGCCCATTTGGGGTACTTAAGGACTGAGGTTTAGACCACTGGTGCCCAATTTGTGGTCCTTTTGATGCATATTGTGCGACCCTCAGGCCCCAGTGGCCTGTAGTGGAAGATTGGACTGAGAGCATTGATTAGTAAAGGGGCAATTATGGCATTGTTCCCCAGCAGTCTCTTGTAACATCTCTCAATTCTCTGACAGTCTACTTCTTATCACGTGCAATCTCCTAGTGATGATGGGGGCCACTCCAAAAACTCCCTATATCTGTCAAGTTGACCACCACAGTTTTAGACAACTCCTGGCACCATGTAGGAAAGGTGCAAGGTCCACACGAAATGGCCTGGAGGGCCAGATTTGGCCCACGGGCTTTGTGTTTGACACATGTGAACTAGTATGTCCATTTAAAGGGTTAGTTCACCATTACCAAATTACTTCCTACGCAGGTAAGGGGCACCTGCAGATAAAAAAACAAATGTGCAGCTTTGACTAAAATTGAAAAAAAGCCCTAGGTCTAGGCCATTTATGTTCCTCCCAAAGCCTGGCTGAAAAACTCCAGAGAGATGGCATCATCCTGTCCTGCCTTGTTGCTAGGCTGTTGCTAAGACACTCCCAGCCAATCAAGCTCAACCCACCATCACAGGGGTGAGCTTTCAAACCCCCTGCACATGTGTGGTCCCTGTCTCAACATTGCTAAGCTCAGAGCTAATGCAACAGGGGGCGAGAGAGGGCATGTGAAGGGGATTGAATCAGTGAAATGGGGCGGCCCTAAATGGACCCCCCCCTTTTTTTTAAAAAAACAAATTTTGACTGGTTCTCTTTAACTTTGTGTCTGTGTGTTGTTTTGTTTTTTGTTTTTTTTTTGGAATAGGGAGATCAGGAAAAGGATCTGTCTATAGGAAGCGACTTCTCTGATGTAGAAGATATGGGCACGTTGGCTAAATTTTCTCAGGAAGACGAGCCTCTCCCGGGCCCCCCCATGGAAGGCACCCCAGCTGGGACCTCAACACCCAGAAGTTATGTTGTGTATCCTCGTCAATTATACAATAACTGGTGGAGCGGTTATAAAGACCTCTGGCCCACCAGTCCCTTGTACAAGCCCAGCGCAGAGCAAAACAAGTGGCGTCAAGACGTCCTCAACAAGAGCTGCGTTTCAGAGGTTTCCGTGAACCATGACCCGTTCAGCGACAGCGAAGGGGAGGTTGAACCCAGACGGGACAGATCGCAATCCTTTAATACATCATGGACGCCTGATAACAAAACAAAAGCCACACGGAGGATGTTGGAGATCTTACCCACCGATGACTCCAACACACCAAGGTTCCTGCGCGACGGCTTCATAGACACTCACTGCCACCTGGACATGCTCTTCTCGCGGCTGAAGCAACATAATCGTTCCTTCGCCGATCTCCGCGAGCAGTACTTCTCCACTTTCCCCCCGGAGTTTCAGGGCTGTATCACGGATTACTGTGACCCCCGCACGTTAAAGAGACTTCCTTGGCGGCATGTGCTGAATGAGAACCTGGTCTGGGGGGCGTTCGGGTGTCACCCTCATTTCGCACAGTACTATACCGACCAGCTACAGGAGGAGATGATGCAGGCTATGCGGCACCCGAAAGCCATCGCCTATGGGGAGATGGGCCTGGATTACTCCCACAAATGTTCCACGACCATCCCGGACCAGCATGCCGTAAGTCTAAAAAGTTCTACGCATGTGGAGTAAGTAACCCTGCTATTGGACCGCTCAGGAAAAATTCACTGGGCACGCACATTGGGGCAGATTTACTAAAACTGGGGCACACCGAATCTGGTGCAGCTCTGCATGGTAACCAATCGGCGTCTAGGTTTTATTGTCACACAATGGCAAAGGAAAAATACGGTAGGTGCTAATGGCTTAAAAAAAGCAAGTCCTTAAAGCGGTGTTCCACCCGCAATTGTTTTTTTTTTTAAAGTCAGCAGCTACAAACACGGTAGCTGCTGACTTTTAATAAGGACACTTACCTGTCCAGGGAGCCCGCGATGTCGGCCCCCTGAGGCCAATCCATCTTTCGGATCGGGTGCAGGCGCCGCCATTCCAACTAAAGGAAGCCGGCAGTGGAGCCTTGCGGGTCCACTGCCGGTTTCGGACTGCGCATGAGCGAGTTCCGCAGCGCTTTGTGAGTGGCTAGCTCGTCTTCTGGGACACACACAGGTCCCAGAAGACAATGGGGTGCTCGCCGAAGAGGAGGATGTGATGTCCTGGGCCGCGCCCCGGCTGAATCGGAAGTACACTTGTACTTCAAAAGTAAGGTACTATTGGGGGGGGGGATAAAAAATTCAATATCCAAAAACAAGAGGTGGTCTTTTCATTTAAGACCACCTCTCAAAAGTGAGTGGAACTCCGCTTTTAGTTTTCAAGTCCAGAATTATAACAGGTTAAAGAGGAAGTAAACCCTGATGGGTGTTACTTCCTCTTTGTTTCCCTGCAAAAGTAAAGCATAATGCATAGTAGCCCATTATGTGTCACTTACCTGCAGTAGAAGCCCGCAATGTCCCCGATTTCCTTGCTAGTAGCGAGCGTCCATCTTCACCCCTCTTCTTCCGGGGTCCGCAAACTCCGGCTCTGACTGGCCAGAGTCGCGTGACGTCACTCCCACGCATGCGTGCGGGAGCCACTTTTTACGGCACGACCCCATTCATAAAACGGCGCGCTCAGTGCGCCTGCGCCGTTGTCTACAGCGTGCATGCGCTGTAGACATTGGTAAAGTCTTTTTTGCAAATATCTCCAAGACCGTGTAGGTCTCGGAGATATTGCAAGCACCTACAGGTAAGCCTTAATCTAGGCTTACCTGTAGGTGAAACTTCGCCATAAGGGTTTACAACCACTTTAATCACAGTCCATATATGAGAAGGCAACACTAGCAGCAGCTCCCCATAGAGCAAAGCAATTCTCTATGAGAAACTGGGTGCCAGACTAAGTGCAGCAGATTAAAACAACTCAGGTTTTTTATTTAACCACTCGACCTCCTGAAGATTTACCCCCCCCCTTCATGACCAGGCCACTTTCTGCAATACTTTAACGGACAACGCTGTACCCAAATAAAACTGATGTCCTTTTTTTCCCCACTAATAGAGCTTTCATTTGGTGGGATTGGATCACCACTGCGGTTTTTTTTTTTTTTATTATTTAGGGTTTTTTTCGCGCTTAAAAAACGGAAAAAAAAAAAACAGTAATTTTACTTTCTGCTATAAAACATATCCAATAAAAAAAAATATCAAATTCCTTCATTAATTTTAGGCCAAAATATATTTTGCTACGTGTCTTTGGTAAAAAAAAAAATCCCAATAAGTGTATATTGATTGGTTTGTGTGAAAGTTTTATAACGTTTACAAACTATGGGATATATGCTGGAATTTTTTTTTTTTTTTTTTTTTTTTTATACCAATGTGGTAATCAATGACTCAAAATGGGACTGCGATATCCCAAAAAAAATTATTTCTTAATAAATTTAGGCCACTATGTATTCTGCTACATGTTTTTGGTAAACCAAATCCCAAGAAGCGTAAAGTGATTGGTTTACACAAACTATGGAGAATATATATACTGGGCTTTTTATTTTTTATACCCGTAATGAGCCCCATCTCTCTCCAGCGATGTCCACGAGTTCCTCGGCCGTCCAGGTCCTCCTGATTGGCTGAGACGCAGCAGTGACACCATTGGCTCCCGCTTCTGTCAATCAGGAGAGAGAGGGGGCGATTCGGGGCTCCGTGTCTGAATGGACACAAGGAGCTGTGACTCGGCTCGGGTGCCCCCATAGCAAGCTGCTTGCTGTGGGGGCACTCGACAGGAGGGAGGGGCCAGGAGAGCCGAAGAGGAGGATCTGGGCTGCTCTGTGCAAAACTACTGCACAGAGCAAGTAAGTTTTTAACAATTTTTAGAAAAGGGGGGGGGGAACAAGACTTTACAATTCCTATAAATTAAAAAAGCTGAAGTTAGAAGTTGATTGGTTACTATGCACAGCTGCACCAGATTCTGTGTGCTCCCAGTTTTTTTTTTAGTAAATATCCCCCCGTTGCTTTTTTTTCCCCCCGAGCAGAGTTTGGGTGCTCCAACCTGCGGCCCTCCAGCTGTTGCGGAACTACAAGTCCCATCATGCCTCTGCCTTTGGGAGTCATGTTTGCAACTGTCAGCCTTTCAATGCCTCATGGGACTTGTAGTTCCGCAACAGCTGGAGGGCCCCAGGTTGATGTGAGGAGCCAGCACAGATATTGCAGTAAAGAGACACTGCCATGACAATGGAGGCCTTTCACTTCCTATTACATGAATTGCTAGTATGCATCTGTGCTTTACCCCACCCTCTTCTGATGTCAGGGAGGGCAGCCAAGAGGAAAGCGTCTTTTATTTAAAAAAAAATAATACAATTTTATTGATGTTACCGAAAAGAACAAAAAGTAGAGACATTTAAGGAATATAAGTGCAATGTTCACATGTGTCACTTTTTAAACGGTAAAGATATTGTGAAATAAGCATGAGCATAACTACCTTGAGTGACATGGGCTCCATGAATGCAATATTACTGTTGGAACACTATAGGGCGAAATAACAGCTTAGATAAACTGATATAACTTGAAAATAGATCATAAGTAAAAAAAATGAGGAAAGAGGAAGGTGTCATCATGAGAGCTTGTTTACTGGCTCGTGACGAATTCTCCTGGGGATTCTATAATTCTCAGATCTTATTATGGGTGTCCATTCTATCCTGTAATCTAGCGGTCATTTTCTCCATGCAGCGTCCTTTTTACAGCAGGTTCCTCTTCAAGACTAGTTCTAGACCACCCCACAATCCAATCTAGCATATAACTAGAGCATCACCTGACACCCTGCAATGGGTGTCTAGGGTGCTTCCCAATGGTGATGCCCTCCACCTTGGTTGAGGCTGCAGGCCACTGGTTTACAGTATTGTTGTGCTGGTCTTAATCCATTTGGCTTTAAAGCAGAGTTCCACCCTGTAACGGGTCCCCAAATATCAAGGGGATTAACGCCGTTTACGATGTCCCCTCTCCTGGACACACATCCACTCGCTACCAATCTTCCACAGCCAAACGACCCCTTCCCATAGGAACCAATCCCTCTGGAAGAAACGAGACACACTCTGTATTCTTCTGGGGTAGAATGACTTTTATTGAGAAACATTGTAACTTTTATATACATCTAATACACAGTAGTTTAACATGAACAATGGCCCAGCTCCACCCACACATCACAAGACTCAACACATCATCCTGACGTCTGCTAGGCTTCACAAGATCCCACACAATAGAATATAACGATCCCCAATACACATCTTATCACAAAGTGTTGGCAGCCAGTCTGTCTGCCGGATACCATACACACAGGCATAGTGAACAATAGAATGCAAATCACCTTAATTCCTCCCAGCAATGATTACACAAAAGGCAGGGGCTGGGGGTGATGACATTAGCATCTAACAGTATGTGTCCCAACATCATGAAGGCGTCACTTTTCAATTACCCTGTTGAGGTCATAATTAAACAGTAAACAGTTCTTTGCAGATATTCTGAGGAATATGGTGGATCAATATTACAGACCCAATCTAGATACAATGTATGTGCAGCATTGAATATGGCTATCACAGACCATATTGGGGTTTTCATTCACCCTGTGCCCCTAATAGAGACACAGGGTGGTTGACACATAAGAGGCATTGGGGGAGCTGAAGCAAGGGTATCTCATACTTTCTAAGCGATTCTGAGTTCCCCGGGCCTTCCCGTTACATCTCTCCCCTTTCGGCAGGAGACTAACAGAGGAGGGAACCCCAGACGGGTTGACTCCGAAGTTAGTCCATAGGTCCCTTCTTCTAATGCCGGTATCCACACAGTACCCCAAATAAATTGCTCCAAACAGAGCATTACTTACCCAGCCAACCTCTGCCTCTCTCAGAGAATATACCCGCCGCTGGGGAGAGGCCTGGACTGGCCCTTCTCCCTGGAGTCCTTTCAGCCGCTGGAGACAAGACAGGGTGACTGGGCTCAGTCCTTCATGCTGTTGGGGAGCTGGGTCGACTGCCCGGCATCCCTGGGGTATACAAGTGGAGACTAAAGTCCCATCCACTTGTGGTAGGTGAAAATCCCCCAGTGCTTGCAAAGCAAGGCTGACATCCTCCTGTCTCAGTGTCACACCACTTTCTGGGGTTGTGTCAGTGAGGACGGAAGTCCCATCCAATACCACAGGAACTCCCTTTTCTGTTAGTTGAGAGCAGAGGCCCGTGGCACTCTGCTCTGTTGCCAGCTCTTCTGCTGGGTACTCCACACTATCTGCTCTGGTTAACTGTTGGGGGGGGGAATGGCCTGCTTCTCTTCCCTGCATCTCTGAAATCCACTGGGAAAGAGGAACCATCGCCTTCTCACCTCGGACCTCCAAAACTGCCACGGGTGTAGAGCAGGGGTCTGCAGTACTTTGTCCTGCAGCCAGTACTTGGGCCGGCGATGCATAATCCCTAACATCCTCTGAACAGTCCCTTAAGGCCATACCCTCTGTAATCTGTGGCTGGGGAGATGAGCCAACTGCTCTAGCTCCCTGGAACTCCATATCATCCACTTCGGCTTTAGGGAGGGCAATCTTCAGCTTTTCCACTGCCGATTCGTCAGCCAGGCTAGCTCCCTGGAACTCCATATCATCCACTTCGGCTTTAGGGGTGGCAATCTTCAGATTTTCCACTGCTGATTCTTCATCCAGGATTTCATAGTTGTCCACTGGTATTTCCTGATAGTCCCAGGCAAAGGTAGCCCCACCCTGCTGCTGAGCCGAGTCTAGCAGCTGTTTGTAGGCAATCTCCATCTCCCATTCCTGAACTGCCAGAAACTCCAAATCTTCCTGTGCCCAGTGCCCTTCCGAGACATTCAGTCTTTGCTCTCTGTGCTCCATTATTTCCTCCAAACGCCACTCCCGATCACTCCCAAAGTCAGGGTCCTCGGACAGCCTCCAATACAACAATCCCAGGCCATTATAGTCAAAGCCTTCCGTGGGGCTGTCATCCGCTGACCACTGGCACTCTTGGGCTACATACCACCGGACGGCTCTGTAGCTCTCGTCCAACCGCATCTCTGCCCGGATCAGCCTGCTTAACTCAGCTGTCCACTCCTGCTTCGGTTGTTCCCCCAATAACAGCATTCGTACTTCATACTGCGACCAGTACCTTACATGGATGGAGGGGAGAACTTTTCCCTGGTGTTGCTGCTCGAGAGCTAGCACTTTCTTCCAGAGTTCGCAGCGGATTGAATCAGACCATCCCAGCAGGCCCTCCTCTGATACTGGTCCTCTATGCTGTATCTGCATCTCTCACAACCTCCTTCTGAATTCCTTTTCCATGTCGGCTGGTATCTGTATCTCTCCTCTCCTTTCAGTTGGTGCTGCTTTTTTAGGTGTTGTCTCCGATTGCTGTATTTCCGCCATTCTCTGCTCATGTTGCCGCTCATCCTGCCGCTCAATGTCTCTAATGGCTTCCTGTATGGCGGTCTCTGATGGGTTAGCACCATATAATGCCAACTGCTGTCGCACTCGTTGCTGAAACAAATCTTCAACTGACCGGGGTCCTGCATCACCCTCCTTCGGCTGCATAGCTGGTCATTCACTGTGGTGGTTTGGAGTGTCCCAGGAACTGGAGGGAAAATCCCGCTGCTGCCAACCAATGTAACAGGTCCCCAAATATCAAGGGGATTAGCGCCGTTTACGATGTCCCCTCTCCTGGACACACATCCACTCGCTACCAATCTTCCACAGCCAAACGACCCCTTCCCATAGGAACCAATCCCTCTGGAAGAAACTAGACGCACTCTGTATTCTTCTGGAGTAGAATGACTTTTATTGAGAAACATTGTAACTTTTATACACATCTAATACACAGTAGTTTAACATGAACAATGGCCCAGCTCCACCCACACATCACAAGACTCAACACATCCTG